>CM054177.1:68835162-70035162 GCA_028829895.1 Sinotaia quadrata
CTCTGCTGCAGCTGAACTTGACAACGCCCTCACACACAACCCCCTCATATTTGACCAAATGCTCGTGCAAACATTTAGCATTTTAGTGTCTGACCCTGCGCATTTCCTTTTACCCTTTCAACCTGTCAAAACTATTTTTTATTTGACCACAAATGACCATTTGTGTATATGGGTGTAGGTTTGTGGTTATTTAAAGAACTGATACTGTTTCATATTTTTATTATATTCTAAAATGAAATAAACTAGTTCGTTACTAGATGACAACTTACCTGACCCGCACAAAGCTAGCCTCGAGTTTCTCAGAGCAGGTGCGTGCACGACTTGATTGGTTCTCGAAGAGATCGATTGCTGTAAATGCATCACTGAAGCCTAGTCTCGCTAAATTACGTCCCTTGAGGCGAAACTACGTCATGTACAGACCAAGTGAAATAGAATCTAGGTCAGCTACAGATAAAAATAAATCTGTATGAAATGAGTAATTCCCATTCTTAGAATCAAGACTGCAAAATTTAAACTTACATAAATATGCATAAATGCAACATACTGAAGATCAGGTGGACAGACAAAATAAAGAACACGGATTTGTAGTAGCGGACAAACCAAGATCCCATCGACCAGCAGATTGCCAGGTGGAAATGCCGATGGGTAGGACACCCTGCGGAACCCCCCACAGGACATCACCTTGTAGACTTTGCAGTGGAACACCCAGGGAAAGAGACGGGTCGGTCGCCCTAAGACCATTTGGAGTCGAACCTGTGAGGAGGAAATAAAGAGATGCAACCTGTCGTGGGTGAACTGAAAAAGGCTGTCTAGAATCGAGTGCGTTGGAGAACTGATGTCGAGGCCCTTTATTCCACAAGGAATTCAAGGAAATAAGCAAGTAAGCAAGCATTTAATTTGGTATGGAAATTCAAGAGCTCTCGTTCATTTGCGAGACTGACTTTTCACCATAGCAACATAACATGTGACGTCACGATGGGAACTACAATCCGCATGCGCTTCGAACATATTGTTTTGCATGTTAAATGCATAGTTTGAAAAATTAAAAAATAGTTAAATATTGCAGTGCATATGGCTGCACACATTTACATTTCGCAAAGATCACAAATTACGAAAACAAGTAGATTACAAAGATTAAACGAGCATAACTTTTATCCGAAAACCCATACAGTACTGTGCAGTGAGTATTTCCAAGAAGAAGACTGCGAGATGCAAAGCAGTGTTTTCGAAGGCATTAACAAGTGCCTTAAAACAGATGTAATGAATTATTAAAACAGATACTTTTTGCAGTTATAACTTGATATGTTTTGGTAACATGATTATTAGTATGATTAACTAACTATTAACTATCAATTAATCAACTTTACAATCACCACCACTATAAACAAGTTTGCCATCACAAGTATTATAAACAGTGTACCATCATAATACTGTAAACAATTTGCCATCACTAGTACTGTAGACAAATTAACGCACACCTTTAACGTAGAAATCGCTCATAAGTGCTGCAAACTAAAGCACATCTTAACGTAGAAATCGAGCTTAAATACCGTACACTAACTAGCATACACCTATAGCGTAGAAATTGCACTTAAATTTTGTAAACTAGTTAGTACACACCTTTTGCGTAGAAATCGCGCTCAAATACTGTAAACAAATGAAGTACACCTTTAGCATAGTAATCGCACTCAGATATTGTAAAACAACTTAACGTCTACCTTTAGTGTAGGAATCGCGCTCAAATACTGTAAAACAACTTAAAGTCTACTTTTAGTGTAGAAATCGCGCTCAAATACTGTAAAACAACTTAACCTCTACCTTTAGTGTAGGAATCGCGCTCAAATACTGTAAAACAACTTAACGTCTACCTTTAGTGTAGGAATCGCGCTCAAATACTGTAAAACAACTTAACGTCTACCTTTAGTGTAGGAATCGCGCTCAAATACTGTAAAACAACTTAACGTCTACCTTTAGTGTAGGAATCGCGCTCAAATACTGTACACAAAATCAACATACACTTTTAGCGTAGAAATCGCGCTGAAGATCTGTAAGCTGTAAGCAAACGAGCGCTTATCGTTAGCATAGACATCGCATTTAGAAGGCAGCAGTTGGTTACCGAGAGATGGTTGGCTCGTGAAAGCATGCAGAATGCTCAAACTCCACTTAAATCACGGTCATGGGCTCCCCTTTAACCCCCACCCCCCAACCGTATTACTTTCTCCCCTCCCCCTTTCTTATTACTTTTTCCTTTGAATGGGATTGTGAAACTGCGGCTCGGATAGTACGGTACTTAGAAGTCAATGATATACAGATCTACGTTTATTACGAACTATTATTTTTCTGAACACTGCATTTGTCATTTTTGATCTATAACTGTAAGATGTAACGACTCTGCTGGTTTTATACTAAGTCGAAATCATTACACACATGTAATAAAAATGCATGCTTCAGTGGACAGCACCATCTCCGGTCCTCAAAGCGTCTTTTGTTCTTTTACCCAAAACAAGATAAACTTAAAGTATGAATCAAAATAATTGCAAAAGTAAATAAATAACTGTCAAGTGGGCAAAGAAATGTATGGCAACGACAGACAGACAGACACTGACAAGTAAAACCATGCCAACCTTGATGTAACGTTCAAAGGGGAGCAACTATCACACAATGACGTCAGAGGGGAATAAAACCACCTCACGCTCTAGCGGATACTTCGCACCATGTGAATATTTTATTTTCGAGCTGGCTATCTGATTACATGCTTAAAACGGCTGCCGAACGGACTTAATTCAAATAATTGATTTATTGTGCTTGCGAAAGGACGCGATTCAACGACCTCTCACTCCCTATGACAACCGGTAAATATTCATTTTTTAAAAAATTGTTTAACAACCACATAAACCTTAATGCCGAAAAGGGATTATATAGTCAGTGTGTAAATGGTATATGTCTGTGCGTTTGTGTGTGTATATTTGTGCATAGATAAGAGTTTGTGTTTGAGCCTGTGTTTATTTGTGTATGTATGTGTAAATATGTATATATATATGTTGTATGTGTGTGCATATATGTATGTGCGTGCATGTGTGTATGTATGTGTGATGTTTAGTGAGTGTGTGTGAAGTTTAATGCTATATCTGTGTATGATGTACAAGTGCATGTAGAGGGGGGTAAATTCAGGGAAATTGCTAAACTTTTCAGTAATTAAATTTTAACAATTATTAAATTAACTTTATGTAGTTTGGGGACAATATTACAACGTTACAGATTGTAACCCGTACTAATAACTGTAGCAGACGATTAATATAAAAAAATAGGTGTTGGGTATGGACTGCTATTATGCTTATTAAACAATAAATAAACATTTTCTCTATATTAATTAGATTACACACTATAATTAGAGGTCATCCAACACCCAAACAGAATTATATCGCAGTAGTTTTGGAAACGTTTAGCAAACCTGCTTTTGTTGAAGTTATCATACACAGAAAACAGTCTCACTGCTGTGTGAATCTCAACTGAAAAGATCGTGTGAGGGCACAGAAGGCCGGTCAGCATCCTAGGAAACAACTCTTGGTTTTTAAAATAGGAGAAGAGCGGGGAATGGCCTTTGCTCTTACTAATTTTAGATATAAAATGACACTGTTGATTCACCAGAAAAATACTAGTTAGGCACGCATTTAGTTGTTTCGTTTCTTTCCATTCAAGTTAAGAACAGCAGCGCGTGGTCCGTCAATGACGTCATCTGCAATCCGAATTGCTCTT
Organism: Sinotaia quadrata; assembly: GCA_028829895.1. NCBI lineage: Eukaryota > Metazoa > Mollusca > Gastropoda > Architaenioglossa > Viviparidae > Sinotaia > Sinotaia quadrata. The sequence continues at coordinate 68,838,919 of CM054177.1, forward strand.
CTCCCTCAAGCACTTGCCTGAACGAAGTACACAAACGCATGTTGAGATCCATGTGGCCTGTGACGTCAAATGGTATTGCATATTCACAGTGTCTTGCCCGCCAATCAGAAAAAAAAAGTGCACCTAGACATTACGTGACCTGACTTTAAACAAACATATAAACGTGTCTTTAAAGAATTAGGAACTTGCTAATATGCATTCATGTTGTAAGCACCCAAGAAATTGTCAAGGAATCATGGGTATCACCACCCAGCTCCATGGTATCTTTAACGGTTACTATCAATTGCTTGCACTAAGTTCGCCTCAACTCCTCGCTGTGACGCACACCCCATGAAATATGAATGCCATAAGATGTTGTGATAGCAGCAGCGAGCAAAAGAAACTAGAGAAGCGCACGTCTGAGCTATCTCTTCACACTTGACCTCATCACCAGCAATTGTCTCCACCCCACCCCCTTTATCTGAGACAGAACTACTTTGCACGTTCTCTTAATAATTTCTTTTTTAAAATGCATTTGCTTTAGTTTCCTATGCATAAGCTTCTAATGCTCAAGTGAGAAATTACTTGGAAACGACCACACCCTTTGGCTGTGTAATGAGGATTATGTGTTTCTTTGCAGATAAAGGGTATAATTAATTATAATATGAGCTGAATGTCAAAGCATGATATTATCATATTATGAAACAGATCCTAGAAAAAATTAGTTTTCAGTCACATAAACTGCAGTTCAGCTGTAAGCAATTGAAAGAGAAAGAGTTAAGAAACTTATGAATACACTTTAAGATGAATAAATAGAAAGACGAACAGGATAGAGAGAGAGAGAGAGAGAGAGAGAGAGAGAGAGAGAGAGAGAGAGAGAGAGAGAGAGAGAGAGAGAGAGAGAGAGAAAGAGAGAGAAAGAGATAGACGGACGGACGGACATGGATGGATGGATGGACGGACAGACAGAGAGACAGACAGATAGATAGATAGGTAGGTATGTCGCGGAAGAGCGCAACATTAAATCGCAAGGGAATAACAAAAACGGAACAGGACATGGAAACTTGTAAGATGATGTAAGGAAAAGACAAACTCACCCAATCCAGGCAGCAAGACATTGAGAACCAGACAAGCAATGGCCATGGGCTTGCTCATGGCTGGAATGGAGTCCCTCAGACTTGTGTCCCCTTCTGTCAGCTTTTCGCGCGACCTTTGGACAATGATCTGGTGAGGATGCGCCATGAGGTACCCGGGCATGACTGGTCGGCCATAGCCCCCAGGGTTTGCCTTCCGCTGGAGTCGCGGGGATGGGGAAGGCGTGGAGGAACCCCCACTGTACACCACTTGCATTCTTAATAGCGAATGTGTCTGACGACAGTAAGCAGGAGTTACTTTCTCTTGTTAGCAAATGAAAGGCGTGGCATCAACGCACTTGATATGTCAGGCGTCAGTACACCGAAAGAAGAGAGTAATTTTCTCTTAATAGCAGACGAGAGTGGATATTCATTTGCATAAACGTTCTGGCGACAGTGCAGTGCAGAATGGAGGTTGTATTCAAGCTGCTTAGCAACAAGTGAGAGCATATATTCATTTGTGTAAAGTTAATATGTTAGTAAACCAAAACAAGCTTATTTACTTTCTTGTAGTATGAAATAAAAGTAGCAATTACATGCATTTTTATAAGTGTTATGTATACGGAGAGGGTGGGGGGAAGTAAGAGAATCTCCAGTAAATCAATGAATAACATCTTTACTTCCTGTTCCTAAGCAATGAGAGTAGAAGTCAATTGCATCCCTCAAGATTACAAAAATTGGCGCCAGATTTTTTTTTTTTGGAGGGGGAAGAATTACTTACTGCCCTCTTAGTGGCCTGTGAGAATATATTTGTCATTTACAGAGGTGATTAACCACCAGAAATTTATATATATATATATTGTTTTGTTGTTGGTAGTGGTGGTGGTGGTGGTGGAACAATTCCTGTAGTAATTAGTAAGAGTCGTAAAATACTTGAATCCCGTAGTAATTAGTAAGAGTCGTAAAATACTTGAATCCCGTAGTAATTAGTAAGAGTCATAAAACACTTAAATCCCGTACTAATTAGTAAGAGTCATAAAACACTTGAATCCCATAGTAATTAGTAAGAGTCATAAAATACTTGAATCCCATAGTAATTAGTAAGAGTCATAAAATACTTGAATCCCGTAGTAATTAGTAAGAGTCATAAAATATTTGAATCCCGTAGTAATTAGTAAGAGTCATAAAATACTTGAATCCCATAGGATCACAAAGATATTTCGGCACCAGCAGATTGGTCACGTATAGTTTAATCGAAATATGAACATGACGTTCGCCTGAAACATGACGTTCGCCTGAACTCTTCACAACTGACACCACCGGAAACAAGGACGTTAGACGTGTTTGTTGCCGCTTATAAGTGAACTGGAACACGGGGCGTTTATTCTCCACACTTTACGAACAACGCTTCGGTGCCTGGAGATCACAACAAGAGCAGTTTTACCTTAGCGTTTCTAAGTACCGAACCATCCCTCATTTACCAGAAATATTCCTCTATCATTCTTTTGAGTTCTCCGTCTCTGTTCCAGGCGTGCAGCTTATGCGCGATGGGGCGCAAGCTCACTGAACGTAGCTGCCTATGAAGGCATAGACAATGATAAATAGATAAATATCTCTGATGAACTTCAGTTGTTTGTTTTCTCTTGTTTAGTCAGTCGAGATGCAACAGAGTGAAAAGAAATTTTTAAAAATAACTATGAATGTGATGGTTCTTTGGCATTTCCGATGTTTATATAATAACTTCTTTCTTTTCTTTTTAATAACAGAACTGGTGTGATGCACTGATTAAAAAGTTGAAGCGCAGTTTTCTGGACGAATTTTTAAAAAGCGTTGATGAACGACGGGAAAGTCTTTTAGTTTGATCGATCCGGTAAGAAATCCAAGAGGTTTCCGCTGGGACTAGAAATTTATAGCCTCCAAAATTAGAACATAATGATCCTCATCATTCAGGTAATTTTATTTTCTCCTTTTGACTTCCTGCAATATTCCTCCCTCTCTCTCTCTCTCTCTCTGTCTCTCTCTGTCTCTCTCTCTGCTCGTTTAGCTACTTTTACAGATATATATTTCAATATTCACACGTTCATTCCTGACCATATGCAATCACGCAGCGTGCTTCACGCCTGGTCGCACACTCAGGTAATCACATGACGCTTTAGCTGACGGCTCCATACATTCAAATAATTACAAAACGCTTTTGTCGTTGCCGTCGTCCCATTCAGCCTCACAATCATGCAGCCACGTTGGTTGGTGGTTTTCATATACCCAGTAATCACATAAAGGCTCTGATAATCACAAGAACGCCCTAAATAGTTGCACAAACGTCCTAAATAATCACAAAAACGCCCTAACAATCACACAAGTGCCTTGAATACTCATACAAATGTCCTAAATAATCACAAAAACGCCCTAACAATCACACAAGTGCCTTGAATACTCATACAAACGGCCTGAATAATCGCACACGCGCACACCCCGTATAATCAAACAAGCGTTCCAAAAACAATCACATAAACGCTCCAAATAATCACACAATCGCCCGAATAATCGCACACACAAATGCCCCAAATAATTACACAATCGCCCCGAATAATCACACAATCGCCCCGAATAATTACACACTGAGCGTTTGTTATTGCCTAGTGTATCCAAACAATCACACACAGCGCTTGTTGGTCCCTCATATTTCACTATATTCACAAAACGCACTTTCTCTTTTTTCTTTTTTCTCTCTCTCTTCACATGAAAAGGGTTGTGCCAAAACGCAGTGAGCTGGGAATGTCCATCAAAGCGACAGGCGGGCAGCTCGTGTGCCAGAATACTCTAGTGTGGTCGACAAGAAGGTGAACTTCAACTCGTTATAGGGGAAGTAGTTAACGACGAAATCAATGGTTTCAACAACAGCAACAACAGTAACGTCAACCGCAAATTACAAGTTAAATATAGACTCAAGATGCCTCCGCTGCTGTAGGTTTCAACAACAGTAACGTCAACCGCAAATTACAAGTTAAATATAGGCTCAAGATGCCTCTGCTGCTCTAGGTTGGTGCAATGGGGTCAAATGATGTCAGTTGTCAGCTGCCGTCAATCGGAGAGGTTTGCCGTACGTCGTTCAGGTAGAAAAGCTCGTCTTTGAACGTGGCACTTTAATATATCTGCAAAAGAGGAAACACGTGTTGTATTAATATCTTCGTCGTCGACGTCATCATTAATGTGGTCGTCATAATTGTCATACACATCAGTACAGTTGCCTCAGCCGTCATTGGTGTCGTTTTCAATCGATGTTGTAGTCATATTTGTCAACATTCTTTACTCCTATTAATGATTAAATGCATCATCATCATCATCATCATCATCATCATCATCATCATCATCATCATCATCATCACCACCACCACCATCACTAGTAATAATACATAAATTTGTATTGAAGTACATAAAAAGAATTGCAAGTGTATGCTATAAGTGAACACTTCTTCATTGTATTTTCAGTGGATTTATAATTTCACTTCCTCACTGTCATAAGGTCAGTGGATTTAAAATTTCACTTCCTCACTGTAATTTCAGCGGATTTATCATTTCACTTCCTCACTGTAATGTCAGTGGATTTATAATTTTACTTCTCACTGTAATTTCAATGGATTTATAATTTTCTTCCTCACTGTAATGTCAGTGGATTTATAATTTTACTTCTCACTGTAATTTCAGTGGATTTATAATTTTATTTCTCACTGTAATTTTAGTGGATTTATAATTTTATTTCTCACTGTAATTTCAGTGGATTTATAATTTTATTTCTCACTGTAGTGGATTTATAATTTTATTTCTCACTGTAATTTCAGTGGATTTATAATTTTATTTCTCACTGTATTGGATTTATAATTTTATTTCTCACTGTAATTTCAGTGGATTTATAATTTTATTTCTCACTGTATTGGATTTATAATTTTATTTCTCACCGTATTTTCACTAAATTCACAATTTCGCTATCGGCTTAGAACGTACTTTGTTTGATGTACTATTTTTTTTTATTCCACGTGTTGCAGTGATGATAACATTTTGCTAGGACTTTTTCTTTATTTATTAAAAAACATGAATGGCAAACATTATTCAATAAAATATTATAGCGACATAACGAATCCGGAGACTCCTCAAACCGAACGCGTGACATTGCGGTCTGGGTCATTGTCTCGACAACTGTCGCCATTCATATTAATCTTGGTAATATTCTTCTCAAAATCGTGTGTGGTCAGTTTTTTTTCTTCCTTACATTTGAAAATTCTGCTTGTACTGATGGAGAAATACACGCAAAGAAATGACTGTTTTTTGGATCTGGAACTTGTTTTTTTTTTTACAGTCGAGATCTAAACTTTGACACGTTGACAGAGACTAGTGCACTCTTGCATTTGTTTCTTTGTTTTTAACAAATATCAGTGATGTCCATATTTCTGACCGTGCCCTTTCTTTCTTGCAGGAAATCATGCATGGATTATACATCTGGATTTATTTCATCCAGTTCAATTTAATTCACGTGTTTGGGCATTTTATCGCTTTGTTTATTTCTTTCTTTGACTGCTTGTAGATATTTTTTTTGTATTATTAAAATAATGTGTGTAGCTTACTATTACATGCTTTTTTTTTTTTTTTTAATGATTTTTAAATCTTAACTTGGTTCATGGGAAATACAAGTTTAGAATAAAATAGATGTAATTTGTTCGGTTCGTTGAAGAATTTATAATTTACAAGGGGAGTTTGTTTTACCAGTTATTCCTAGGAACTTAGATACGGATCAAACTCCTATAAGTTTCTGGTGAATGACTGAAAATAAAGTTTTCAAAAAGAAAAATATCCACCTGTCATAAGATCCTCTTGTGTTAATTTAAAACAACATCAATGCTTTTCTTGACATAATGTAAATAATGTTTGCATATATATGTGTGTATATTGTTTTCTTTTCTGGAAATTGGAAAATTGTCTTGCAGAGCTAAAATCCATTGATATAATTAAAAGTCTGTTAGGGGTGTCGCATAATTTAAGAACGATCGCACAAAATTCGCCATTCTCTCTCTCTCTCTCTCTCTCTCTCTCTCTCTCTCTCTCTCTCTCCCTCCCTCTCTCTCTCTTTCTCTCTCTCTTTCTTTCTTTCTTTCTTTCTTTCAACATTTCTTTCAACATTTCTTTCTTTCTTTCTTTCTTTCTTTCTTTCTTTCAACATTTCTTTCTTTCTTTCTTTCTTTCTTTCTTTCTTTCTTTCTTTCTTTCATATTTCTTTCTTTCTTTTTTTCAACATTTCTTTCTTTCTTTCTTTCAACATTTCTTTCTTTCTTTCTTTCTTTCTTTCTTTCTTTCAACATTGCTTTCTTTCCCTCCATCTCTCTCGCTCATTGAGAAGACCGTAATAATGACCTTGATGTCTATCAGAACACTGTGTCCTATAACATTTACTTTAGGCTAGCCCATCTGCAGTCACAGGTTTACAGGAAGTTGCAGCCTCGGCAAGCACACGAAAACTGCACACAACAGTAATTGTGTTGCATGGCGCTTTGTGCTTCTGCGCCTCCCAACAAAGTGTCTAATTAGCACAAACATGTGGCAATAGACAGAATAAAAGGAAGAGTCGGGCCGCTCAGGTAAGACTCTGCCTGGTAGCTGCAGGAACAGTCAGACAACACCTGTGAAACTAGAAGCGACTCTTGAGTCAGTCTCTACACCAAACTAATAACACTTAAATCTGGATGGATTCCGTCCCTTTGCTTGCGTTGTTTGCAAGGCACGATCTTGGGCTGATCATGATAAATCATTAATGTCAAGGCCAACGTGTCCCGTAAGTAGGATTTTGAAGGAAAAAAGCGTTATTAAAAATAAACAATTACGGGTGGGGTGGGGTCGCTACCCATTCTATAAATCTATTAAGATATAAATCTTTAATCAGCAATATATAATGAAAAATACACTCATGTAAAGTGTTACCAAAAAAATAAAAATCAAAGATGGCATCTTATGACTAATTTACAATAGTGAAAATGCTTTTTGTGACTAATTAATTGTGTGACAGTTACTTAACGATTATTGCATCGTAAATAGTGCATATTGCAAATAATAAACGCACGCTAACAATTATACCCCAGACAACTGAAATGCTAAGCAAACTGTACACACACACACACACACACACACACACACACACACACACACACACACACACACACACACACACACACGGATATATATATTAACCGGTTTTACAGGATACAAATGAACTGAGGCTGCATAAAATCTGCGCGCGTGAGCGCGTTTGTGTGTGTGTGTGTGTGTGTGTGTGTGTGTGTGTGTGTGTGTGTTTGTGTGTGTGTGTGTGTGTTGTCAAAAGTTGTTTCTCAGCTCACAGATCAACATCACGAAATCGAATCAAAACTTGCTTTGAAGAAACACAAATCTGACATGCTATTGAAATTTTACTTCTGTCACAAGGGAGACAAGTCGAGAATGGAAATGTACGCGTTTAGCGCAAGCATATTGAAAATTGGGATTACACGACTGTTTTATTTTTTAAAATTGGGATTAAACGACTGCTTTATTTTTTAAAATATGCTTTTATAATACACACACCTATACCGATAAACGATGTTTGTTTCTCATACCAGAAGTTTCTTTAATTTTGTTGTAAAATATCTATTTATAGTACAAACCTATACAGACAAAGGATGTATGTTTCTCATACCAGAAGTTACTTTTATTTGGTAAAATATCTATTTATAGTACAAACCTACACAAAGGATGTATGTTTCGCACACCAGAAGTGACTTTTAATTGGTAAAATATCTATTTATAGTACAAACCTACAGAGACAAACAACGTATGTTTCTCATACCAGGAGTTACTTAACCACCTCATGCTCACGCAGCTGTTGCCAGGGAGTGTGTGACTGTTTCTATTTTTGTACTAGACCAATTTGTGGTTGTCAATCTGGTTCATTGTTGAAGAAAAGAGTATCACTGTGTGCGATAACCAGATTATCCGTGTGTACAAGAACAAGATTTATCAGTGCATGCCATAATGAGATTATCAATTCATTGAATAACCAAATTAAGAATGAATGGAATAACCTGAATAGCAATACATGAGATAACCAGATTGGCAGCATAGCAGTGCATGGGATAACCAGAAAATCTTTTTTCTTTATTGCAGGATTTGACAAGTGATATGCATGCACGGGGTAAATTCTTCATTTCTTCTAAACTTGAACAAACTAAAATGTTTATATTCAATAGATGGAAACAATAAATGTCATGCACTGCGAATAAAAAAAAATGACATACCTGTATCCAATTAAAGCAGCAAACCACAACAACAATCACTTTCTGCACAATAATTGGCCTATTGCTTACGCACCTGTTATTACAACCGCTCCACAAACCCAAGTGACCAGTCATATCATATCTAGCAAATCGCTCTCCCTCACTTTCTCTCGATATAACGTGCATAAATAAAGGCCGTTCACCACACGCAAAAAAATACACAGAGTTATATACACAGATACACATACACGCACATACACATACATACACTCGTACACTCATTTCTACGCGCATACACACCCACAAAGATGCACACATAAAGACATACACACATAAATACACATGCGCACACATACACACATTTATACACACACACACACACACACACACACACACACACACACACACACACACACACACACATAGTGTGAATACACAGATAAGTGAAACTTTCGATTACTGGTCACTGGTAAAGCCATCCTCCACGGATGTGTAAGTGTGCAGCTCCACACACCGATACACAGATATCTAATGAGCAGACCGAGCGAGCAAGTGTGAGTGCTTACTAATAATTATAATTATTATGCGCCTGCCGCATCGACTTTGTCCAAAAATAATAAAGGGGGTATAGGGCGGGGTGGAGCGCAATCACGCAGGTGTTTGGACTCGAAATTAATTACATATGTGTGTGCGAAATGCCGTACGTAGAAGATTTCCTAGGAAAGGGGAGCGTGGATGTGGGGGAGTGTTCTGAAGCGGAGATTTGGGGGGGGGTGGTGGAGGCATTCAAACGCTGTCACACATCTGTATATCGTGTTTGACACCATGTTATGTTTTTCCCTTGTGCTGTAGATTTCTTCCCTGTCGTAAGTTTCTTGATTGTTATTGATCTAGATGTTTCTTTTTATTATTTAGTCCTTTGTGTACACACGTTGATTAATATCGCTTTGTATTTATCCCCGGATTCTAAGCGGGTGTCTGCCGACTGTTCATCATGTTGTGTAATTACAGATGATGAATAAATAAAACTGCCTGTAGAAGACTTACAAATATCTGATGTTAGGAAAAAATAATGAGGAATTTAGCTAAGAGCTGAAAGTGTTGACTGTCGATAAGGGGTTTAGTCCAGAGTTGATATACTTAACTGTCGACAAGAGATTTAGTCAAGAGCTGATACATGTAGGCCTAACTGTCGACAAGGGACTTAGTCAAGAGCTGATACATCTTTCATCTCTATCAACAACAAAGCTACACACTCTATAATCGACCAGATAACGAACGTTAATTTTGGGACAGTAAATAGACAACACCATTTGACCTGTGTTTCGGAAATCGAATTCTATTGTTCTCATTTATTGTTATTATTACATCTTCTTTGTTCTTCTTATCTTAAACCTACATATTTGTTAATGTGTTAAGTGTAACTGAGAAGAGTTGGTTGGGGGTTCTGAGCCGGAAATATGTCAATGTTATATAAGTCATAATTAATCAAAAGGAAAGATAACTTTGTCAACTCAAGGGAAATAAGCTAATTTGTCTGTCACTATTTTGTATGAATAAAGGGTCCCAAAGAACGGATCTAATATAGAGACTGAAGGGCAGATAGTTAGGCTGCATGGGTTGTTGCACGTATTAGAGATTGTGATGCCAACACCACTTTGTTAAAGGATATTATTATTTTTAATTAATTAATTGTCCATATCTATTTACAAGTGTTGAGAATCTTAATTTATGTTATTAATAATTCTCCAGCAGATACCACTCGTCTCTCTCTGTGACGGATTCTGACCAAATTCTGTGTCATGAACTCCTGACCCATATCTGAGAAATTCGAAATCATATTCGAATGAATTCCTTTGTTAGAACTTTCCCGTCGTATACCAGTATGAGGAAAACAACAGAGAGTTCAATCTATGTTATGCAACTTTAGACGATAGTCGAGAGAGTTCGAATCAACAAGCATACCTCGTGATCAAGTCACGTGATGTATTCATACACTTCAATAAATACTCTTGACGCGGTAAAATACTTCACTCGCACACAGACCGGCCGGACACACATCAGCTCACGAGCATTTTAGTCACCGAATATTCTGCTGAGTTGTAAGGAGCATAGGAACCCGCTGTCTTTTATGTAAAGTCTACTATAAGAAGGTAACATGTCTACTTCTTACAATATTATTGCATTTTACTATTTGTATTTTGTATATGAATTTATGTATGTATTTTGTGCAGAATTATTACGATTCTCTTCCGAACATACGTGATTCGATAAGAATGACTAAAAGCCTAAAAGTTCATTATATATAAATTAACTGTAACCTTTTAACTTTAATTTGTATAAACTTTAATTCTCTTGTGCCGCAGAACGTCTGTGCACGTTGCGAATTTCTATGTAATTCAAATGACTTTCTTGCGTGTAATTTCATTGTTAAATTGTAAAGCGCTCATGCTTAATTTGGATTATATTTTATTCTCCTAGTATGAATTCCATTTTTAATGAAGTAAATGTTTGGAAATTCATATGTTCATGTAATGTTAAAAATAACACACATGTGAATTATATTGTATCTTTTATGAATATAAATATATTGTAAAAGACACGATAGTCGAAGATTTAAACTATGCGCATTGTTATCATCACATGCTTCGAATTTGCGAATGTAAATGCAAATCGCTCATAGGAATTAAATTCTATTCTAGAGCGGGTTTTCTTCTTTATTCTACGTTTCTACGTATTATTGCCACCTTCGTTTCTACGTTGGGTGCATGTTCCTTTGTTCAACCTTGGTCAGACGATGTTACAAGTACTGTGCCGCCATTGTTGATGATACTATGCCGAGGTACATCTCTAGTGTGACAGTCAAGAGATGACGAGTTACTGGAAACTACTGATAGTACGATGCAAGTATCGCCTGACATGTGGAAGGATCAAGCTGACCTTAGACCACACGTTTATCAAGACTACTGAGACAGATAAGTAACTGATCTGGACTCTGAATTAACGGAACGTGTCGAGCAAACAATTTCTCGTAACATTAACTTTCATGGATTAGAATAAGCACCTCGAACTTCCCTTAGTTTAGATCTGAAGCTGTGTCTTCGTAATTGATTGTTATTGTTAAATCTTAATTATTAAATTTTTTTATTGTTAATACCTCTTTCGTAGTGATTTTTATGCATATAGACCTAATCGTGGTTTGGATGGGGGATCGATTGAGCAAAATGTAACATTCTGAATGCATAAAGATTTAAGAGAGTTTTAACGGTTTCCAAGCCGGCTATTGTACACAAGTTTGTCTGTTCGTGAATCTGTTTGTCTGTACTACAAAGGCGCATTTTCATACGAAACGAAAGATAAATTTTGAGCAACCAGTCTGTTTAGGGAAGGAGGAGAGATTAATTTATCTAATTAAATTAAGGTTCTGTAAAATTCCTAAGCAGGGTCTCTAAATAAAAACTGGACATGTAACACTCGTTTGGCGGATATGCGGGTGCTGTAAACGTTTTCTCTCTTCCACAACATTACAGACAAACGTTTACCGTCACACAATATTTCCGTAGGTGGAAAACGTCTTATTAAATGAGAAGACAAATGTGTCTTTTATCTTTATTTAGCGAGCCTCTATCCACCTACTTTCTTTTCCAACATAAGGTTATCAATACGTGTAATAAGGTCAATAAATTTATTAAATCAACAATCAAATATACATATAACAAATACAATGAAAATAGTTTAGTTGACATCAATATTTCCATGAAACCGTGTTCGAATATTTTTATACTACACAGTCTTATATCCTAAAATACAATTCAACAATTTAATGTAAATACAAATCACAGTATAGTTCTTATCAGACAACTGAAATGGAGTTATTAGAGATAAGGAATAATAATTATTTAATAATTATTTTATAATAATAATTTCTATGTAACCATTGGATAAGAAGAACTACTCATCCCGTTGGAACTAAAATTTGCATTGCATCAGCAATTTCTAGAATATTGTCAATTCGAGTGTTTACTCCAACTATGATACTTAAAAAAATACCATCATAAGGAGTGATCAAGGTCGGGTCACTTTGACAATTTAACAATTTATAAAACGATTATATATAACAATTAGTGGATATGCAGGTGCTGTAACCATTTACTCTCGTCCACATCATTAAAGACAAACATTTATCATGACACAATATTTCTGTAGGTGGAAAACTTCTTACCAATGGAGAAGACAATCTTTTAATCTATATTTAGCGAGCCCTAACCCACCCACTGTCTCTCCAACATCTGGTTATCAATATGTTTAAGAAGATCAATAAATTTATTAAGTCAACAATCCAATTCAAATATACAACATATGAACATAATCATGTGTTGACATTTACATCACTTCACAACAATGTTCAATTAATGCTGGACAATCATTCAGTTTATCCTAGCATAGACTTTAGCAGCCAATTAACATGAATATATAATCAGTTCATGGATATCATCACGGAAATGAGAGGAGAGTTTTAGAGAAATAATGAAAATCAATGCACATAACCTTTTCAAAGCTAGCACCTGCCAACTGCATGTGTTCACAACCACGTGCTTCGTAACAAGTCACTGTCTTCCTTATTCGTGTGTCCCTTCTAGGCCTCGTGTCCCTTCTAGGCATGTTATACAACTGTTCCAAAATCTTGAAATAAGCCTACAAAGCACACTGTAGAGAATCATCCTGAATTTCACATGTGCTATCAAGCACATCGGGAGGAATGTTTTCATGTGTAGTACTCACCACACCATGAAGAGCATTCAAAATAATCTTCATGAATTCTCGAGATCAAACTCAAGCCACCATTTCTGATGTATGGGTTCTCAAATGGAATTTACAGGAATCAACTTACAGCAACATGTTTTACTGATAAGTTGACGACAACGCTGGATTCACACACCAACATGACCTAGCAAATTCAGTAGTCACTGCTGCCTGAAGCAAAAGGAAAAAGGCGTGCTTTCTCTGCAAAAGTCAAATTAATGCAGCACTAAATTTCAGGGATATTTTATCTCTATAAACTCCTTTCTCTCTTACAAACAATCTCAATTTACAAAAGCATGCAACAATTTCGTTAGCCCAATACACACACACACACACACACACACACACACACACACACACACACACATACAGCTTAAGAAATATAGCATCGATCAAACTTCACAAGTATAAGGTACAACATAATCAAATTAGTGAACATAGAAATAATGGTTCAATTACATAAAGCATTCTCTAATTTAAATGATAGATCAATAACAAAAATGTATGAAATATTCTAAATCCATTCTTTCTTTATCAGTCAGTTAACTTACCATAAGCTAACGATCACCTTTATGACCGGACTCAAGTTATGTTCACATTCAAAGTGAAAGGAATATTGTACTTCTTCAACAAAGAAGCTTTCTGTCCATCCCCATTGGATGAGTTTGTTATGAACAAGTGTGAGACTATTAGTCAGAAAAGCTACTCATCCAGTTGGAACTAGTTTAGTTTTGCATCAGCAATTTTCTAGCATATTCTCAAACCAAGTTGTTTACTCCAACTCTGACACTTACAAAAAAATACCATTAGAATAAGTGCCTGAGATCGGTTCACTATGACAATTTAACAATTTATATAACAATTAAGATTAGAAATAGGGATAGGCAAATTTACTCCACCACACGTTAAATTAGTGTTGTACCGGAATTAATAGACTGCTTGACTAAGTTCTTTTGTTTAAAGTTATTTTTAAAATCTTGTTTTACTTCTGTGTGTGTGTGTGTGTGTGTGTGTGTGTGTGTGTGTGTGTGTGTGTGTGTGTGTGTGTGTGTGTGTGTGAACAGTCAAAAGAGTGAACGACAGCGGCGTTATACCTGAAGAATATTCCCTGTGCACAATTAGCTCCAAATGATGTCAAAACAAACAAACAAACATCTTATTGTGGAATAAGGACATCGCTAGGAGGCGCTCCAAGGGTGAACTGGAATGCTAAAAGGCGAGGCGTTAACTGGCTCAAAAGCGACCCTTGCTAGTCAAGGCCCGCTACTCTACCAGTCTTGGTGTCAAGAGTGCTGCCGTGCAGCAGCACGGTAAGGATTATTTTGGCTGTGTGCCGGCCGAAAAAAATCAGGAATTCATGGGGTTTCTCTCTTTGGGGTGCCTGGAAGTATTAGTACAAACACGCATATCGCGTATCTATTACAAAACAGCAAAACCGGAAGTATGGAGATCGTATTTATGCAGTTAACTGCCAAGTGTTCCCGCGGAAAATAAAAGATTATTATTATTATTTAATTTTTGGTGGTGGTGGTGGTGGTGGTGGACATAGTGGTTAATATCGCTGCGTTGTCATAAGTTTAAATTTCGCTTCTTTTCTTTGGCTTCTTTATTAGCAGGAAAATATGGTTATAGACGAAATAGATATTTAATTTGAATATGATTTGCACACACTCACACACACGCACACAGTCACAGAAACACATTGTATAAGCATGAATGGTTTATAAAATGCTTAAATGAACTTTTCTTAGACTCACTAGATGTCAACGTGTAAATGAACTTTTCTTAGACTCACTAGATGTCAACGTGTAAATGAACTTTTTTTTAGACTCACTAGATGTCAACGTGTAAATGAACTTTTCTTAGACTCACTAGATGTCAACGTGTAAATGAACTTTTTTTAGACTCACTAGATGTCAACGTGTACATGAACCTTCATGAACTATTAATAAAGCTAATTTCGCTGTCCGACACCTAGCGCAATTTTTCTTTCTTCCTCTTTCTTTTTCCTTTGATTCCAACCAATTAAAAAGTGAGAATAAATTATTCGGAATCGATTTATGTCCTTCACAGAACAGTTTACGACGATTATCTTCTCCAAACCCAAGGTCAGACTTCCTTAAACACGGCCAGAAATAATCAGCTATCTGAATGCTGCTGATTTCAAGCGTACACGTCAGAATTATATCTTGGTCTTAGAGTAAAGGCTTTGGTTTGGCAATTGAATCACTCTTTATTGATTTTATTTTATTTGGTTTTGGTTTGGTCCACTCTAGTGTGTTCTGCTTATGTTGATGTGATCTGGTTTTGTTTTCTTTGCTTTGTTAATATGTTTTTGATTCGGTTTAAGTATGGTCTGGGCTTAGTTTGAATTGGGTTGGAATTTTTGTTTGTTTGTTTGTTTGATGTTGTTCATGTTGCTACAATTTGTTTCATTTGTTTTTTCGTTTCTGTATTTATTCACTGATCTGTTTGCTTGCATGTTTGCTATTGTTCTTGTCCTTGCATTTTGTTGCTTGCTAAGTATTTCTTTGTTTACTTGCTTGTTTGTTTTATTCATTACAAAATAATTGACAGACTGACTGTTGGGCAAATAGGTTCAGGGCAGAGAGATTTTATTCTGTAAATATTAATTATTTTTATTATATATTAATTTCTTAAATGAAATAATTTTTATTTTTTAAATGTAATAAATGTCCAAGTATGACTTGGGTCAAAGGTCAAGTTGTGTGAGTTGAGAGTATGCTTCAGGGAGCACTAAATCATAATAAGTTTTTAAAAACCATTAAAAACCATTAGCCAGGTGGCGCTGACTGACAGAGTGACCCCTAGGATTTATTAAGCAGGCGTTGGTTAGGTGATCAGAGAGGACGTGCGTATGACAAGGACGTATAAGACTAATTGTCAGTTAGCCAAGTAGATTGGACCTGAAATCTGATCAATGACCAGAAACTGACATTGGCAATCAGAACAATTTGGTGTGGAAACCAAAATCTGATATTAGAGACATGTAATCTTGTAAAAACTTCATTCTCTGAAATATCATTAAATGCAGAAGGCTATAATCCTATATTTAGACCGTATCGCCTTCTTATTCTCGTTCGTAACAAATAAAATCCTGCTCTGATTGGCTGACTGTTGTGAGGGATTAGTTAATATTCTCATTGAATAGTTAGCGACGAACACATCAGAGATGCAATATTCAACATACAGTTTAGCCTCTGCTGACCCAGATAAGTGAATTTTTCGGAGAACAAAACATATCTGACACACATCCCTTTGGGAGATTTCGATACTGAGCGGTCCACCTGGTGTGTTCGGGACCCCAGGATACAGTGAGGGGAGCCAAATTCCTCTAAGGCCAAGTCAGAAATTGAGATCGACGAAACGTTTTGAGCAGACCTTCTGGGTGAAACAAGGCTAGCGAATCGCGCGTGTTAACTGTTTACTAAGCTTGTTTACTTGTTTACTAAGCTGTGAACTGTGAGGCTAGCGAGTCAGATTTAAAGTAACTTTATACGTGTAATTGAGAGGTAATGGCATTCTTCAAAGGCTAACCATTGCGTGCATTTCGTTATCGAGTTTCGGATCTATGTAATTATATCCTTTTAGCGAAACTATTGAAGCGAAATTAACATTATTATAAACAGCCGGATGGTGAATGCTATCATTATCTTATTAATTTACATTTTTTTTTTTTAAAAGAACTTGTAAAATTTGTCCTGAGACCCAGGTTCTGAAAAGATTTTGTGTTCAAGTTTTGTTGGGTTTCTCAAAGATGTTCGACTAGGTTCTGTCTTCTTGCAAACAACAGACACTGCTTCACTTCTGGGAATAAGTGAGTCATGGAGAAACATGAAAAAGGGCGTGAGATATTTAACCGCAAAAGCGCATAGTTAACTCAACAACATTTCTAGCTAACACATTTTTCTGGCAGATCAAAGGAAGAACGCCATATTTGTACACTATAATCGGCAGATCTAAGGAAGAACGCCATGTTTGTAATCTATAACTGGCAGATCTAAGGAAGAAGGCCATAATTGTAATCTATAAATGGCAGATCTAAGGAAGAACGCCAGCCTTGTAATCCTGTAGTTCTATCTTAGGATTTATAAATTTTTCAATGTGTTTTAATAATTCAAAAATGATTAGCTGCGGATTAACATTTATAAAATACGTACTGTCTGCATCAAATTTTAATCAATGAGGACTATTCTTCGAAAACAGAACTTTCTAATTTGTTAAAGTGCAATCCCAATAAATGAACATTCTCTAGTAATAGCAGGTTTCCAGAAGATGTTTGTTGTTGTTGCAGTGGGATTTCTCCGGCTGTTAACATTGCATTTTTCTATATTCTCGTTCATATGTAAGAAATCTTAGTGAATGAGCGAAAGTTATATTTTATAATTGTCTTTGTTTACTTGTTAATATTTATTGAGATTCTTTAATTTAAATACTTTTGATGGCTGTTGTATGACGTAGGATGATGACGTGTGATTGTGTGACGTTTGCTAAAATCTCATCGATGGTTGCTTGAGTAATGTTGATTTCCCTGGCCAGCATTGAATAAAAATACTTTTTGCTGTGTGTGTTTTTTTTCCCTTTCTTTGAGAATCACTGGTGTAACTTAATCTGCTAAAGTAGTTCTAGAAGTGACATATTCTCCTTGCTGTTAATCTTATATCTAAATTCAGTGCTTCATTCACTCTTAACCTTAACGTGCTTTTATCCTTCAGCCTTTCTTCCATTGTTTATATACAAAATCTTTGATGAAATTGAATATGAAGACTTTATCTTGCCAAATTTAATCTTTGAGCTATGACTATATTTTGATAATAATATCCACCAGATTAAATTAAATCTAACTATTTCTGTCTCAATGACCTACGTCTGTAAAACAGAATGGAAATAGAAGAATTATGCATGCAAATTATATTATTATTATTATATTATATTATTAAACCAACTTCCTATGCATCCATTTATTGTCTGGGCTAAAACTCTTGTCAAACATGCTGATTTTCATAATTACTTTTCCCCTCCATTTATCTCCCTTCATTTCCTTTTGAAATACGGTGAAGGGCCAACCTCCTATATATTTTTTTTTAAACAACACACACACAATTAACAAACATTTTATTTAAAGCGTATAGTCAGTCTCCTCTCTGTTGTGTCATACATTATGCAATGCAAGTGGAAGTGACGAATCTTCGGTTCCCACCCACCCCTGTGCAGAACAAATTGAGGTTGTGGCCCCATTTTTCAGAGTTGTGAATCCATCTAATTAAATATACATGTATCTGGTTGGTCTGTAGTCTGTAGCACCCAGAATTATACACTTTACAAAAGAATCCACCACTACAGTAATGAATAGAACTATTTTCTCAGAATATAGTAATAAATATTTCTATTCTTAGAGCACAGTAATAAACAGGACTATTTTCAGAAGATAGTAACAAACAGGACTATTCTCAGGAAAATGTAATTAATATGCCTTTTCTCAGAACACAGTAATAAACAGGGTTGCTTTCAGAAAATAGTAATAAACATATTTGTTCTCCGAGCTTAGTAATAAATATGCCTACTCTCAAAACATAGAAAAATTCGACTGTTCTTATAACATAGTAATAAATAAGTCTATTTTTAGAACACAGTACTAAACAAGTTTGCTTTCAGAACATAATAATAATAAACAGCTGTTCTCAGAACATAGTAATAAATATGCCTATTCGCAGTACACAGTAATCAACAGGGCTGTTCTCAGAACATAGTAATAAATATGCCTATTCGCAGTACACAGTAATAAACAGGGCTGTTCTCAGAACATAGTAATAAATATGCCTATTCGCAGTACACAGTAATAAACAGGGCTGTTCTCAGAACATAGTTTGCTCTCACTTAGGTGACAGTTCTGATGCCTAGATCATGGAACAATTTAATTCTAATTAATTTCCAATTTTTTAGGTAAAACCAATGTTTTCCCCACCTCGTGGCTTACTGTTGCATCTAATCAATTGGAGAATTTCCCTTTGACATTGGTCATTGATGCTAATCAAGTGGATAATTTCCCTTTGACATTGGTCATTGATGTTAATCAATTGGAGAATTTCCCTTTGACATTGGTCATTGATGCTAATTTCCTCTCAGGTGAGAAGGATGATATGCGACGTTGATACAAATCAGATAAATAATTAATAAACGGATGTCTCGTTTATTTACTTCAGTGTGAAGGTATTTATTTGTTAACCATTTTTGTCTCCCGTTAAATGGTTAAATTACGTATGTTTGCTCTCTCTACATTTTCACCACAAGTGTTCCTATGCAAGACTAAAGCATACACATAAACAAAACTGCTTCAGTGCAAACGGGGTTCTTTACAAAATTACATTTTTTAAAAAAAATTACTTTTATTTCTACGAGTACGAAGATGAAGAGAGTTATCACTATGGTAGCACATCCATTGAAGATGGTATGTACATGTGGGGGGGGGGGGAGGCTATTCTCTTTGGTGCCTATGTAGATTTTACAATTCGGATACATAAATGTCAAGAATTACTGTAGGTTTTTTATGTATGTACTGTAATGAGACTTACTTTATTATTACGAGTATACTAATAGAAAATTTTTTCTCTTTCTAGTAGACTTTATAACACGAATACAAACATGAAAAATATTGGCATACTTTATAATTTTTACGAGATCAAACATGGGAAATACTGACTTAATACAGACTTTATAACACGAACATAAACAAGGAAAATACTTATAAACAGATTGCAGTATCGGTATAATATTAGAATCTGTACAATCTTTGGAATACGGGTAGATTTGACTATGCATATAGGGTTTGTATTTTATTCCAATATAATTTGGGAATAAACATGGGCTTTGTAAGTGGAAACTCTACGTGTATTTAACACATTCCAGTGACTAACTCTGAGCGGGCTTTTAAGTGTAAGTGAAATTCGATGTGCATTTAACACTTTCTAGTGACTAAATGTGGATAGTCTTTGTAAGTGTAAGTGGAAATTATGTGTGTATTTAACATTTTCAGTGACTAACTTTGAATGCATTCGTACATCACTGCATGCCAATTATCTATACAAGTATGGTAAGTAAATAGTAAGAATAAAAATAATTTATTTATTGTTATTATAATTTATTATTAGAGTAGATACGGTCATATGTCTACAGTTTTTTTAAAAATCATTTCCCCTGCTTTCCCATTTCTCTGATGTGTGTGTGTGTGTGTGTGTGTGTGTGTGTGTGTGTGTGTGTGTGTGTGTGTGTGTGTGTGTGTGTGTGTGTGTGAATATCTTGCATTTTGGTATATATATTGCTGACAAGCTTTTCTCATTAGCAAGATGGGCAATAGCACTTCCCGTCCTTAGCATCTTTCAACATCGCTCTTATTGTATCATGTGAGAGATCGATTATACTCGTGACAAAATAAAATTAAAATTAAAAAAAAAACTTTCAGATAGACAGAAAAGATAAATAGATAAAAATGGAGAGAAAGGAGAGAGAAATTCGTAGAAGGATGGATGGCAGGATGGCAGGATGGATGGATGGATGGATGGATGGATGGATGGAAGGATGGATGGATGAATGTTGCAGTAGTTGTAGGTCTCTCTTCCTACACTGTTCTCGTTTTAGTTCAAGACCTTCGACGAGGCACAGAGAACGTCTGAGTGAGACAGCCACATTGGAAATGCTCTCCGAGAAAATGGATAATCGATGACCTTGACCCCGGGTGTTAGTGGCAGTCTCTTTGCACTCAGACTGCTGACATAGTGTATGAATTTTCTAAAGAATCATTACTCTCTAGAATCTAGATACTAGGAACCCGCTAAACTCGGACCTTAGGACTTTCTTACTTTACAGATCACGCACTCATCTTCGAGAAATTTACTTCCGGGTCAACTCAGTCAGCATGATCACAAATTACAGGTTGAGAATACAAAAACTTCACGTATATTCATAATAACTAAAGGAACCTAACTCCCCAACAAAACATGCAAAAAATTTTCACAAAGCCCTCACACGCTACCCGCAATAAACACACACTATCAACACTATTTTTTAAAAAATTGCATTAAGTCAACAACCACACTACGAACCACATCACAAACAGACCTAACTTAAGGCAGTCAACAACCACACCACCAACCACATCACAAAATCAGACCCACTCAAGGCAATAACTTTAAAAATATTTTTTAAAATATACATATTATAGTTTTAAAAATCTTCAACTACAGTTGCGCCACCGCTGAGCATGCAACAAAACACCACCACCAACGAATGTAGGAAAAAAAAGTCACAGGAAAAAAGTCACAGAAAATAAAGTCACAATATATGTTAAGTATAAAGTCGTAAGTGTTAGTGTGTAGTTGTTATACTATTTATTAACTGTAAATCAATCAATGCTAGGAATTTACTTAGGGGAGAATGCAAGGGGCATTCTTCCAGTCCCTCACCTGCAATCTGAGAAGTACAAAAATTATCTTAAGTTTAGAGATGATATTTCCACACGATCAAAAGAGGCCCTCTCGTAATAGTATATAAACACCTCTTGCGCTAACCACTTCACTTTAAGCAGAAATATAGTAAACAAATACAAACCACAAACCCGAACTGGACACAGTAAATATGCGAAAAAAGTACCAAAACCAGACACCTTAAATTTACCGTTAAGAAACTAACCCTGCACACTTAAGATTTACCACAAAAACCCAAAATGACATATTACGTTTACCCTACAGAACCCAAACCAGACACCTAATTTACCAAACAGAACAAATATTAATCAGAATTATCTCAAACTGAGTATATTAGCCTAATTATTCCAGAAAGAGACTAAACATTATATTTACCAGAAAGAACTAACAAAATCTGGACCAGATACACCATATTTATACAAAAAGTCTCAAACTGGGCTCATTAAATTTACCAGGAAAACTAAACCTGACACCTTAAATTTATTAGAAATTACCCAACATATCTAATTTACCATACAAAAGTCAGACACATTAAATTAACCAGAAAATTAAATTAAATTTGCCAGAATGAACCTCAGACCCAAACACTTTAAATTTAGTAACTAAGAGTTTCCGAAAGCTTTCTCAAATTGAGTTGACATTTCATTACTGTTTCTCACCAAAGCTTTACTCATCACAGAGAACATTCATACTGACATTAAATTGTAGCCTGTAATTAAGACTGCCTTCGATTCCAGACAGCAACATTTCATAGGAAGCCAGTGCCTGGAGCGTGGCTTTGAGTTCAGATTTTGGCTTCGAACATTTGCCTGTTGCTTCCGGAATAGCCACTCAGTCTGCCAATTAATTCTTTTGCTGTGTCGAAATGACAGTTGTCTCCCGTGAATATCATTATCGCTTTATGATCTTAGTTGAGGTGATCCAGTCAGTTTTTCAATAATGTCAAAGGCGTTTCATCCTCATCGGTAATTTCGGTTATGAGTGAGGGATTGACATGTTTAAATGGGTTAGCAATTGTGCCGAAAATGTGCTGGAATATGACACGAACTAAGAAAGTTTGAGCAAAACTGAGATAAGCATATTGATTAAGATGTGAACTAATGGCAAACAAAATAATGTTATTAGTTACATTCACCAAGAACAGATAGATAGATAGATGGATGGATGGATGGATGGATGGATGGATAGATAGATAGATAGATAGATAGGAAGATAGATAGGTAATAGATAGATAGATAGATGAGTGTAAAACGATAGAATACTTAAAGATTCCTTTATTTCTTAACCTTAATTATGTATGTGGTTCAATACTAATATATATGTATTTTTAACCTTAATTATGTTATGTGGTTCAATGCTAATATATGTGTATTCTTAACCTTAATTATGTATGTGGTTCAATGCTAATAATATATGTGTATTCTTAACCTTAATTATGTATGTGGTTCAATACTAATATATATGTATTTTTAACCTTAATTATGTTATGTGGTTCAATGCTAATATATGTGTATTCTTAACCTTAATTATGTATGTGGTTCAATGCTAATATATGTGTATTCTTAACCTTAATTATATATGTGGTTCAATGCTAATAATATATGTGTATTCTTAACCTTAATTATGTATGTGGTTCAATGCTAATGTACATGTATTCTTCTGCAGAGATGTATTAAATGGCATTATTATCTAATACTGTCAATGAATTTTCTATGAAGCAGTTTATAAGAGCACATGTAAGTGCTATTTTCCTTTGCAACTGAGAAATTCTATTGTTGGATAGAAACTAATTTTGAGAGTAACATATTCTTTTATTCACACGAACGTGAAGTGTAAATTGGAAGTATCTGTGAGTATATAAGCGATAACTTGTTCTTTAAAGTATTTGTAAATATTGATATATTTGCTGTCTTTGTAGGACAACAGTTGAAATTCCAATTGATATGTATGGAGAAATCAGTACTAATGAACAATAAAAGCATTTTCCTAAAGCAAAACATTTCAAGTCGGAGATTGAGATTGACAATCCTTAATACGATAATAGAAGATAATGGAAAGATACACTAAATGCTTTTTCTGTATTTTTTACGGGACCGTCGTGATCGCTGTTACCATATACCACACGCACCCACCCACAATACACACTCACGCACGCACACATGCAATACATATATGCCAATACACACGCGCACGCACACACAATACACACACGTGTGTATGAATGTCTGCATGTGTATGTGTGTTGTGGATATCTATCTGCACCGGTTTGTAATGCATTGCCTCAACATCTGTGTATGTACAAGGGGTAATTCGTACAGATACATTTTAAAGCTGTTGTCGTCAGCCCGTGGTAGGAGTTTGAAAGGCGTGAGCAAAAAATGATCGTGCGAGCTAGTATGGTCAGACTGTTGATCACTTCAACTGCTGGGAACAGAAACGCCTAAACTAAGTCACTCTAGGTCTAGGTGACATGTGCCACGGTTCAAGTCAAACAATAACAGACGCATAGATTGTGGCCTATACTAATCTTTTAAATCTCGGAAAATGACACTCACTGTCATAGGTGGCTTGGCGTTTAAGCCACAAGTAAATATTTTAATATAAGATTAGACTATATAAATAATTGTTCTGTAATTGATCGTGAATACTGTTTTGCAAATTTGTTTAACATCTCGCTGTAGTCAATCCGTTCAGAGGAAAAGGAAACTTGGTCCAATTGCAAACCAAACTAGGTTGGTGTTAGTTAAAGGTCAAGTGCTGAATCTTTTAAAGGTAAATAACTTTACCTTTTCCCACCTAAAAGAAAACAGAAATGTAAAAGGATTGTTGGTAGGTACGCTAAAGGAACGTACACTTTACGTAGCTGTTCTCCTCAGATCTCGTGCAGATATTCCAGTGAATTGAAGTTTATTACTTTGTTTTCGTCCAATCAGAAGTTAATTTGTGCTGCTGTTCATTTGATTGGAAGGGGAGAGTTGCAAGAAAAATCTTCTTGACAATTTGAGCTAATTCAAGGTAATCATCATCATTATTTCAATCCTGTCGTGTGTTTTATTGTAGATTTATTCATTCATAGAGTGTTGTTGAGCAACAACTCACCCTTTATTGTAGATTTATTCATTCATACACACTCACCCTTTATTGTAGATTTATTCATTCATAGTGTTGTTGACCACACTCACCCTTTTCAGTTGATCATACAGTTTCACAAGGGAAGACGCCTTAAATTACAATATTAAATAAAGTACAACCGGTTGTGTTTAAACAACATCTACTCACCAAAGACATAGTCTCTAAAAACTGAGGTATAAACACATTAATTTAAATGCAATAGGTGATTTACTCTTTTTTTGAAGAAATGATTTCAATAGTATATTCATTTATAATATTATTCCAATAATCTTCTGTTTTGACTACGTATATCTGTTATTGCCTCACCATCATCATCCTAGTGACTTACTGTCATGGTTCTATTTGCATACTATTCTGATCCTGCCGAATCGCCGTCATAACTTATTGATTCATCATCGTGATGCTGTTGAATCATAACCGCGGTCCTGGTAACTTAGTCTTAATCCTATTTACAAATTTACTGTCGTGCTCCTATTTGTACACTATATGAATTCTATTATCATCCTAACGTACACACGTATCACCATGATACTGACCGTATTAATCATTCTTGTGGCACTATTACCTCACCAGACTGATTAATCACCCTCATGACTCTATTACTCACGATACTTATCATACTATTTATTGATGTGATCATATTAGTTATAGCCATGTCTCTATTACCTCATCATATTGATTAATCATTGCCATGACTCTATTACCTCATTATGCTGATAATCATAGTCAAAACTCTATTGCCTCACTATACTTATAATAATAGTCATGACTGTTTTCTCACCATGCTGATCTCATTAATCATCGTCATGCCTTTTACTTTACCATACTGATTCCATTAATTATCGTCATGACCCTATTACCTCACCACAATGATTCCATTAATCATCGTCACAACAATATTATCTCACTATAATGATCGCATTAATCATTGTAAGGACTTTATTACCTCACCATGATGACCTCATTAATCGTTGTCACTAGTCTATTATCTCACCATAATGATCCCATTAATCATCATGATGACTCTATTACCTCTCCAAAATGATCACATTAATCACCATCGTAATCTTGCAGATTATCGTCGATGTCTTCTTTACTCACTCAAAGACTGATTATCATTACCCTATTGTCTCACGGTCTCAGCGTCACTCACTCATTTGACATGTCCTCATTATTACCTTTATTGACTCACTGTTATGATCGTATCGGTGCATCGTAGTCATCCTACTGGAACAGACGCGATCATGTTACTATGATCGCTTTAGTCTATTCACTCACTGTCGTGGTCACACTGATTCATCGTCATGGTCCTGCAGACTAGTTATTGAGATATTCTCAAATTCCCGACTCTGTCGCGTTATATCGCCATCAAGAACCCACTTTACTCACGGCCTAGCCTTACAGACTCTCTGCCTCATTGTCGCAGCGATCCGAGTGTTTGTCACGCAGATCCTGGTGTCTAGCCAGCGTGATCCGATTTACTCCCCGTTGTGATCCGATTAATTTATCATCCTGTCTATAACGGCTCGCCATCGGTGATCCTGTTGAATTAATGTCGCGGTTCATTGTACCGGTCATGTCCAGCATTGCCACACAGTCGATCAAACTGAAAAGAGTTACGTGACCCCCTTCTACTCTAAATGCACATTAAAATGGTGTGCTTTCCTTGCGGCTTTTTGAGCACCCACCCTGGAATGAGTTACCCCCACTCCTCGCTACATATCGGTGCACGCCTGTGCAGAAATAAGTTCGGACAGTTTCTTCAGCCAGTGATCATTGACAGATTTAGTTGGTCAAGTAGGGGACGCTTCCGG
Source organism: Sinotaia quadrata (assembly GCA_028829895.1). NCBI lineage: Eukaryota > Metazoa > Mollusca > Gastropoda > Architaenioglossa > Viviparidae > Sinotaia > Sinotaia quadrata. The sequence continues at coordinate 68,865,516 of CM054177.1, forward strand.
CTTCCGCCGCTTTCGCGTTTGGGGAGTGGGGGAAGAGGGAGGGGGAGGGCAGATTTAGCTGCTTGTCCTTGCTTTATATATTTTAGGTTCTGTACTCGTTTCGTTTTGCCTGCTATAGTCATTTACAAGTCATTCAGCCAAACAGTCGTGTGTAGTTCTACACACGCATTTGCCAACACTTCCGTAATATGAGTTATTTATATCAACAGTGTTTACCTCTTCAAAGATTGACACACAAACTGTCATACCCTCCAAAAGATCGGTATATGCAAAGACAAAGAACGGATTGATAAATGTATGCTTAATGTTCGTCAGTTCCGTGCATATTGTTCACACACGACAGGTTTACTTTTCAAGTGCACATCAAACACATAAAAATAAAAGATTTATGTTCACTCTATTTGACCATTAAAGGCCTGTGCTCCACTTTGAGAGTGGCGTCAGCCGATGTGATCAACCGGAAGTGGCGTTACACAAACTCATGTGTGTCGTTTAGAGCTACGCAAGCAGGTTCTTTTTATCACCGGTGTCCTCAGTTTCAAGCGGCCTCGCTTTGGACCACATTGTAAATCTTTGATTATTCAGAGATACATTTATTTTAATTACGTTTTTTCCCTCAGAACAATTAATCATCCACCCACCCCGCTTCAAACCTCCCTCTCCCCATTCCTATTGCTAAAGTGAAATCGCCCACAGCCTAAGCAATAATTTACTGAACGAACCATTTGTCATTTCTCCAAATGTTGTCATTAAAAGACGGTTTTTCCAAGCAGTGCCTTGTTCCAGTGATCGTAAATTAACTTTTAGTTAATGACCTCAACAATAAATACCTTTGATCTGCACAGAAAAATAGTTGGCAGCTTACTGCAAGAAAGTCGAGCGCTGGAGCTCCTACACAAGTTTGTTGTTACATCTCTTGTTATAGCTGGTGGCTTGAGTGGCAAGAGTCGAGATCATCTTCTATAAAGTCACGGTATATGAGAGAGAGAGTATACACACTCACACGAGAGAGAGAGAGAGAGAGCGTACATAACTACACACACGAGAGAGAGAGTATACATATTCACACACACACACACACACGTACTATTAATATCCCGCAATTTGGATGGATGGAGTGTAGGGGGCGCTTCCGGCTTCCGCCGCTTTCGCGATCCCGCAATTTAAATCAAACGAACTTTGATATATATAGGCTTGAATTTTCTAACTTACTGATTGGGTGTGGGGTTGGAATTACTTGTTAAATTAGCTCTGTTGAAACCTTTTATGTTTGTATTCCGTTGCTGATTTTACAAATCAAAGGTTTTGCTACTTTTCCTTTCAACACAGATACACACGCGCGCGCGTGCTCACTTCTACATCCACCTCAGAAAATAATACGCTACCTTTATATTCTCTTTTGCCTTTGAATAGTCGGCAACCGTCCTCACACTTCTAGTTATCGCTTCATCCGTCGACGGAGAGAGCGCAAAGGGGAGATCATTGTGGTGTTATCGCCCGTGTCCAAGACGAAGCAGCAGCTTAACAACAAACAGATTACTTATTTAGACGGCTCAAGCCTTAGTAACGCAAAATCGATTAATTATTTTTTTTCTTATGTTCATCTGCGCAAATAATGCCTTCTTTTCCTCGTTCAATGCAAAGTCATACGTTCCAATACATAAGTGTATGCTAACGGATAATAGCTTTGGGGGTAGGGTTCTCATGCGCAAGATTAAAGTCGTAAGGATATACATTTTTTTCTCTCCAGACAATGGGGAGGGCTAAATAGAAATGGCATAATGGGCGGAGAAGGTATGATGGTAGGGCTAAGGGGGTGGGTTAGTGGAATTAGGAGCATTGGGTGCGCAGACTCGGGCGAGATTTAAGTTCTCTGCAATCCAAAAAAGTCATAATTTAATTAAAATGCTTTTCTTGTAATCTTTCAAAACACATAGCAGCAGAGAGCAATAAATTTTGCGGCGATAAAAATGTTATGAATTGACTAGCTGTCACAGCAGCTTTAATCTTGACTTGTTGACCTCCGCACCCAACCTCCAACAAAAAGAAAGAAGATATATGTTCGCTTTCTATCGGTTTAACGTGTGTACAACGTCATCGAAAACTATATAATTACTAGAAAATGAGACTAAATCACATTACGTGAGTTCTGTCAATCCACGATAATCAATATAGGATTGCATGTATTAGAGCTAATTGAAAAAGGGAAATAACTCTCATTTCAACACATGCCATTTTAAGATCAAGACAGAAGAGGTTGAGATCAAAAGAGAGAATATGTGGGTGTCATTATTGCGCTGAATATTAGTTTTAGATCTTAGAGAGCGCGCGAAATTGTGACGACACTGGTACCTGCGTTCTTTGCCGAACGAGCTACATCCTCTGTCGATCTATGACGTAAGGAGATGAGGTGACATCTTGAAATTTGACCCAGCTGTCAAACAGTTCTCATTAATAATTCTTTAAGAAGGGGCAAATTGGTTGACGTTTTACTCCGGGTCTATTACAATAATGCGTTCAATTATGTATTTGAGAGTAAATTCAACTGGAAAGTATCTAATCACCATTTAGTTGTATAAGGTTCCATAACTCACCCCTTGTTCTTACTTTTCCTGATAAATTCCTTGCTGCTCAGTTCTTTTGTTGAGATCCACCACTTCACTGACAACTATTCAGAGTTAGGATTCTCGATAGAGTTTTGACAGTTTCGCCCCAAGCAAAGCTGATAATCGATTTCTTTTCAGAGCTAATGATAATCAATTCCTTGTCAAAGCTGATTGTAATAGCAGCATGATAGCACATACTAACAAAACAACAACTAGGAACCTAACAACATGATGGCCCACATACTAGCAAAGCAACAACTAGGAACCTAACAACATGATGGCCCACATACTAACAAAACAACAACTAGGAACCTAACAACATGATGGCCCACATACTAACAAAACAACAACTAGGAACCTAACAACATGATGGCCCACATACTAACAAAGCAACAACTAGGAACCTAACAACATGATGGCCCACATACTAGCAAAGCAACAATTAGGAACCTAACAACATGATGGCTCACATACTAGCAAAGCAACAACTAGGAACCTAACAACATGATGGCCCACATACTAACAAAGCAACAACTAGGAACGTCGCTGCATATGTCTGCTATACTCATGCACTAAAATCAACGATCTCAGTACTGCATAGGAACCCAGTGATTAAGTATTGATGAAATGTTAGGGCGACTGGATAAAGATCGAAACGGTTGGTGATAGTATATAGAAGAAAATGAACACGAAAATCATTATTTGTTTTCTGAATAAGATAGTAAAACATAGTATAAAAGTGCTTGCAACTAAATATTGTTAAACATAGCAAAAGTACCTGCAACTATATATTGTTAAACATAGTAAAAGTGCCTGCAACTATATATTGTTAAACATAGTAAAAGTACCTGCAACTATATATTGTTAAACATAGAAAAAGTGCCTGCAACTATATATTGTTAAACATAGTAAAAGTGCCTGCAACTATATATTGTTAAACATAGTAAAAGTACCTGCAACTATATATTGTTAAACATAGTAAAAGTGCTTGCAACTATATATTGTTAAACATAGTAAAAGTGCCTGCAACTATATATTATCGTATTTTCAATACGAATACCACAATCACGCGAAGTACCTGCTAAATTACATAAGAAAAGATATGTGTGTGAATGTTAAATAGAAAACCAGCAGTTTTATCAAAGTCTATTTATGGTAGGAATAGACTTGCTTCTGTATTGTGGCACTTGAAACAATAACGACCAAATCAAATTAAATTCCAACTCTCTCACTAGCTCTAGCTCTCTCTAGTTCTATTTATCTATCTCTAGCTCCATCTATCTCTCTAGTTTCATCTCTCTATCTATCTATCTCTATCTAGCTTCATCTCTCTTTCTATCTCCATCTATCTCTTCTTCATCTCTCTCTGTCTCCATCTATCTCTTTTTCATCTCTCTCTCTTGTCTCCATCTATCTCTTTTTCATTCTCTCTCTCTTGTCTCCATCTATCTCTTTTTCATCTCTCTCTCTTGTCTCCATCTATCTCTTTTTCATTCTCTCTCTCTTGTCTCCATCTATCTCTTTTTCATCTCTCTCTCTTGTCTCCATCTATCTCTTTTTCATCTCTCTCTCTATCTCCATCCATCTCTTTAGCTTCATCTCTCTATCTCCCTCTCTTTAACCATCTCTCTCTGTCTCCATCTATCTCTAGCTTCATTTTCTTTCTCTCTCTCTCTCTCTCTCTCTCTCTCTCTCTCTCTCTCTCTCTTCTATCTATATCTAGCGCTATCTCCCACTAGTTGTTTCCCTCTCTAGCTCCATCTAATTATCTTTTTCTGTCTCCCTCTCTTTTTGACTCCATCTCTCTCTAGCTCTACCTATATCTCTAATTCCACCTCTCTGTCTCTCTCTTAGTTCCAACGATATATATATATATATATAGCTCCATCTAATTGCCTCTCTCTCTGGCTCCATCTCTCTCTCTCTCTCTAGCTCTATCTATTCCTCTCTAGCTCCATCTATCTGTCTCTCGCCCTCATTTTTGAAAATATCACAACCAGACTCGTGCACGCAATTCATGCACCAGAACTGATTACGTATTTAATTTTATTATACACCATCAGCATTGGACTTTTAATATTTACCGTGGGTGAAGATGTAAAGGTATTCCTTGGATATCATGTACTATAATATCATCAATAGCAAAGCACGCTGAGAGAAAAAAAAATATTCAGCGCTAGCAATAAAATTGATTGTATGTATATTTTATCTAACATCTCCATTGGACACCAAAGAAATAATGTCAACGCAAATCAATACTTATAAGCATTAGCGTCAGATGTGTAGGCTGACTCAGAAAATAATACCCAGTTTGCAAACGTGTTATTTATACTTAGAGTTCGTGACATGCATCGCGCCATTTTGTTTTTGTTATTTTAGTAAAGAACTAACTCTTGCTCGTACTGTATTTATTCCATCATTCCCGCCTTTCTGCCGACCAAACCGTTAATTTCTCTCGTTCGAACAGGTATTGTTGTCGTTTAAATAGGTCATTACTGTCGCATAAGTAATCCAGGCTTGTCATTCAGATAGAGCATTCCTGTCTTCTAAAATGTAAAAATAGTAGCTCTTTAGAATAACTGTCTATGACAATAGAAATAATAGATATTTAAAAGACCTATCTTACACAATAGAAATAACTACTATTTGAAAGACTTCTGCTGCGACTTTAATAAAAAAAATAATGTCCCTATATCTTGATCTACAAAGACCTTACTAAGAATTAAGATCTCTTACCGATATCTTTAAGGGTTTCGATTAATCGTGACATTACAAACAATTTATATTTTATTGTCAGAATCTGCAGTGGCCTTACATATATTTACTATATCTACCAAAGTTTTCCATGTCTTTAAATAAAATAAATATTCCTTTCAAACTTTGCTGCTGTGAGCGTAAGTAGAATTAATATCTATTGCCGAAGTCAAATCTTTCAAAATACACTGTGACCTTTAGTAGAATAAATATCTCTTTCTAAAGTCTACTAAGGCGTGGACCTTATATCTCTTGCCAAAGTCTACTATGGCCTGGGCCTTATATCTCTTTCCAAAGTCTACTATGGCCTGGACATTATATCTCTTTCCAAAGTCTTCTGGCCTGGACTTTATATCTCTTGACAAAGTCTACTATGGCCTGGACCTTATATCTCTTGCCAAAGTCTACTATGGCCTGGACTTTATATCTCTTGCCAAAGTCTACTATGGCCTAGACCTTATATCTCTTGCCAAAGTCTACTATGGCCTGGACCTTAAAGAGAATTCTATCTCTTACCAAAGTACTATGGCCTAGACCATATATCTCTTGCCAAAGTCTACTATGGCCTGGACCTTATATCTCTTGCCAAAGTCTACTATGGCCTGGACCTTATATCTCTTGCCAAAGTCTACTATGGCCTGGACCTTATATCTCTTGCCAAAGTCTACTATGACTGTAAGAAGTATTTAAATCTCATGCCGAAGTCTACTATAGTCGGGACCTTAAGGAGAATTATATCTCTTGCCAAAGTCTACTTTGAACTTAAAAAGAATTAATGTCAAATGTCATTTGTCAAAGTCTGCATTGACTTAAGTTGAATTAGTGTCTATTTCCATACTCTGGGTCATCAACTGTGACCTTTATTTGTATTTCGTACATTAAATCTGTTATCTCAGTGTTAAATCATTGTTTATTTTAAAATAAAAATTAAAGTAATTTGCCGAGATTTGATGTGACCAAAAATAATAATAAATAAATAAAGTATTGTCAAATGCCTACTGTAATCTACTGCTAAAGTTAATATATTCACTATATCTATAATGACCATGAAAAGTATCAAACGTCTCTTGGCCAGATCTGCTGTGACCTTATTGTACTCTTATCGAGGTCTACTTTGACCATTAATTTGAATTAATAGGAACTGCAGAGATATTCCGAGTCTTTAACAAAACTGATATCTTTAGGTACGATCTCATGTGACCTTGAACATTAATCTTGCAAAAGTTCGGTGTGAGAGTGGCTTTGACACGAAATAAATGTGAATATTTAATAGTTTCAGCACAATCCTTGACATTTAACAAATTGCAGCGATTGTGTTTATATATATTTAAGAGAAAGCAATTTACAGTGTTTTGGGTTTGCTCGTTCGAGGCACTTTTGAATGCTTCTTGATCTGTGGACTTCAATTTGCGAGTATGGGCACGAATCTTGGCTCACAGCGTGTGAAGGGCAAATCACCATGCTCAACCTTTATGATTTCGACTGATGACGCTTGGGGTCAAACTTGTACTGTTGGTTTTGATATTGTAGTTTGATTTTTTATTTTTGCACGGAGAAACACTTGTATACATGATGACATCTCAGCTTTCTAATTCGAGCCTACATCTCCAATCTCAGGCAACACGCTGTATTGAAATCGGCGGTCGGTTACTGTATCGATTGGGAACAGGCGTTCCGTACTGTTGCTTTTATTTCAGACATATTAGTCTGTTTGGCGCGTTTATGTGCGCGTTAACTCGTTTTGTGCGCACTGTATTTGCATGCGTAAGTGGGTGTACTTCTGTGTTTGTTTATATGCTTATAGTGTAGACATTCTTGTACTTGTGTGTGCGTGTAAGAGAGAGAGCACATTTATGCATGCATAATAACATATGGCGTATGAACGCGTGTACGTGTCCGGAAATACAACAAGAGTGAGGTTTTAATTTTGGTGCGTATTTAAATTGATTTTATTCTTATAAGAGAACCATTTCGTGTATCTGAATAGACATACATAAACGTACACGCACTCACACATACCGATAATACTGCTGATTTGTGATTCTCCATGATTCAAATATTTTTAAAATCATAATTGATTTGTTTTTAATGATTGATTTCTTTTTGCTGAATATTTTATTTCGCAAGCTTGTGCTTTATTCTATTCTTCAACTCCTTTAACTAGTCTTTCGTGAATGAAGTAAAATAAATCACCTGTAATTATTGACTTGTAATTGAATTATAATTATTGAATTGTAATTCTCTCTTTCTTTCAGGTGAGTTTTATTATTAATACGTCCGGAAAGGCTGGAGGGTAGGGCGAGGTGAGGCAGAGTTTCGGTTTAAATAATGAGATTCGAAATATTGCAACTCATGTAAACATTTACATTCACCTCATATTGACACTAACACTCCTCATCTTTATACTGACACTCCTTATCTTGATGTTGACACTCCTCATCTTGAAGTTGACACTCTTAATCTTGATACTGACACTCCTCAACTTGATACTAACACTCCGCATCTTGATGTTGACATTCCTCATCTTGACACTAACACTCCTCAACTTGATACTAACACTCTTCATCTTGATACTGACACTCCTCAACTCGACACTAACACTCATCTTAATAATGACACTCCTCATCTTGATTCTGAAACTCTTCATCTTAATGTTGACACTCCTCATCTTGATACTGACACTCCTCATCCTAATGTTGACACTCCTCATCTTGAAGTTGACACACCTTCTATTGATACTTATACTCTATGTCTCTGAGTTTTACATTACTTGCCTGCCCTTAGGAGAGCGCTACCTAGGTATATTTTTGCTGGAGTGAATGACGTGGCACTACAATCAGTGATTAAAGTAATCAAGCCGTCAAATATCACATAGTGCTAAAACATTCCCGACACCACATTTTATTTTTTTATACTCTAACACATGACAAACTACGCCAATGTCCTAGCTCATTTAGCTGACAAAACACACCAATGTCCTAGCTCATTTAGCTGAAAAAACACACCCATGTCCTAGCTCATTTAGCTGAAAAAACACACCAATGTCCTAGCTCATTTAGCTGACAAAACACACCAATGTCCTAGCTCATTTAGATGACAAAACATACCTATGTCCTAGCTCATTTAGATGACAAAACATACCTATGTCCTAGCTCATTTAGATGACAAAACATACCTATGTCCTAGCTCATATGGTTGACAGGACCGTGCAATGATGCAGCATACCCGTATGTCTGCGTGGATGTTTGAAAACAGAATTCCGCACGTATGCCGTTTTGCGTATTACTCCTCACATGGGTGGTTGGGGTTTGGGGGGAGATAGGCAGCTTAACCCATCACACAAGTTAGCTCAGGTTGAACAACTTAATGACTACTCCCAGCAAGGAGTCGCAAAAATTATAAATCTAAAAGACTCAAGCAGAGGACTGTTTATTGTTGGCGTGCGCGCACCTGTATTTCATAGACTGGTTTTTCAAGGTTGTTCTTTTGTCACGTGATGAGATCTGATGAGGGAAGGGGTGGGGTGGGTATTCGCTTCATAATACAATCAATCTAATGCCGACGACCGTTGATTCACGATATTATTCGCTCGATCAAATAATAGAGTGTTTTCTTTCATTTTCTGTTATTCATGCATTTTTTTTTAAAGTCTAAGTGGAGCCAATCAACCGGAATGAAGTTAATAAAAAAAAAAAAAAAAGTACCAATCAACTGACAGAAATGTGCAAAATCAAAGACAAGTCTGATCTCGTCCGATCTCAATTTACAGTCTGGTGTTTCGATCATCTTATAGTCTGGTGTTTCGATCATCTTATAGTCTGGTGTTTCGATCATCTTACAGTCTGGTGTTTTGCACATCGACGTGAAAATGACGAGCGATAATACGACAAGAGCACGTATATTCCGGTCTCGTGCGTTACTGTGCAGAAAATCAAGGACCTCAGAGTGTGACAGGTGTCACACTCTTATTAATACGTACTCACTGGTCTAGTGAGTCACACTGTCCGTATGTTGGTCAAAAAATATCAACAGTCGCACAGACAAGTTATCATCTTTATTATCAAACGAAGTACTTAGTAACGTTAACAGGAACGGTATTCGCGATAGCTCTGTTGGGAAACTAAGCTGGAATGTACAAGTCAAGATCAAGAGAAATCCAACGAGTTTGGGGGATGTTTACACTCATTGCTGTTGCGTACAGCAGGAAATTGATTGTCCCTCGGGAAACAGTACTCCAGCCGGTGTTGTTGAAAGATTTATTGATATTTTACTTTTTGTAAATGCGACGAATAAACATTGTTGCACAGTCTACTTAACTCCCGTTAAATATGTAAATATAAATTTTAAATTTTAAAATGTTGTTTACAAATCCAAGTGTATTAATTAGACCAGTCGTAAAAGTGTGTAGATTAAAGCAAGACAATCATTGTTAGATGGCAGATTTATTTCTAGTTAGATCACGCACACTGACGCTTATTTAAATTTGTTTCATTTGAGTTGGAGACAGAAAATAAGAGCTATAGGGAACTCTTAAGTGATGTCATTCAGCAATTCACGCCATCAGCGCTATGCTATGACGTCATTGCTTACTTACAGACAGACTTCCGGTCTAGGCCATTTCGATATGACGTCCTATGAATACAGTTTCTTTTAAAGGCACATTAAAAGCTATTAGCTTAGAGCATCCTGAATGTGGAACGAAAATGAGTGACGTCACAATATACTATTACACCCTATGACAATAGTATGGTTTAGAGGTAAATGGGGGAAATCTAATAGCTTTAAAACATAAACAACAAGAGAAGCACGAATGAATAAGATAATACCGCAATAAAATATCAAAACTCATGATAAATATACAAGACAAAAACCAAACTACAGAAGTCGTTTGGACTGAATAGGTTTCAATAGGACAATATTATCGAGATTAAGAAATGAACAATGAAGATATAAGGAACATGTATGGAATGAGAATGGTGTTAGTGACAATTGTAAAATAAAGATTGTTAGAAAGATATATGAAATGAGGATGGTTAAAGCCATATATAAAATGAGTATGGTTAATGATATGAGATGAGGATGTCAAGTGTCGTATGAAATGAGGATGGTTAGAAACATAGTATATTAGAAACCATTCACACGCTAAAGAAAATGCCGTTAACACTTCCACGACCGAAGCTTAAGATTTGTAGAAATATTCTCTAGACATTGTTTTAGATCAATGTTGCATTTTTAAAAAAAAAAACTTTATACGTCGGAACTTGAAAGAAATAATTATATCAATTTACCGTTCGGCTGCTATTTTCTCTCTTTTAATTTCCTTTCAAAACCTGTAAAGGATCTGTTTGACAGACATTTTAATGGCGTATACCTTACTAAGAGAAGAGGAGGGTTTGGCTATAGCCAAGCTTATATAACTAAACTTACCGAGAGCAAAAGAGGGCTGGCTCTAGCCAAGCTTATATAACTAAACTTACCGAGAGCAAAAGAGGGCTGGCTCTAGCCAAGCTTATATAACTAAACTTACCGAGAGCAAAAGAGGGCTGGCTCTAGCCAAGCTTATATAACTAAACTTACCGAGAGCAAAAGAGGGCTGGCTCTAGTCAAGCTTATATAACTAAACTTACCGAGAGCCAAAGAGGGCTGGCTCTAGCCAAGCTTATATAACTAAACTTACCGAGAGCAAACTGGCTCTAGCCAAGCTTATATAACTAAACTTACCGAGAGCAAAAGAGGGCTGGCTCTAGCCAAGCTTATATAACTAAACTTACCGAGAGCAAAAGAGGGCTGGCTATAGCCAAGCTTATATAACTAAACTTACCGAGAGCAAAAGAGGACTGGCTCTAGCCAAGTTTATATAACTAAAGGAGATACATGCACGTAACCTAATAAATTATCTATCTTTTGAAACAGCTCAGACATACAATATATTATAAGCTGAGGTGTTTGGAATGAATAGTGTAACTATAAATAGTGACCCGTTTTTGCGGGACACTTATCTAATTGTTTCAGGTGTCAAAGGGCATCCTGCCTGATAAAGAATGATTGGTAAATTTCACTTTTCTCTTTATGTCAGGTGTCAGAAAGCATCCTTCCTGATTAAGAAAATTATTTGATAAATAATACTGTCGTTGTTTGTTGATATTTATGTCGGTTAATAAAAAGTACATTCTAAATGTTATCCTTTCTTTAGAGTCATTTCAGAGAGACTGACCTGGCCATTCGAATAAAAGCGGGGATATAATGGATTAGACCTATCCCCCTTCGGTGTTCTGGTGAACAAATATCTGAATGAGATTACTCTCTACTTGAAGTTTATTGAAATTTTGTTTATTTTTTCCAAAATAAGATTAAGGATTACATTTTCGCGTATAACGTTTGCTGTTGTTGCAGGCAAGCGCGAGCACTTAGGAAGGAATTAAAGTCCAGAAACGGAAATGTGTTCCAATGGTGGGAGATTGAAGGTTTGTTGGTCTTAGGGAATGAATTTCTTTTAGTGCAAATTTGCACCGGGCAATACTCTGTTCCTTCTGATTTTCAACTGCCAGGACATCTTCAACAGATGTTGTTTACAGCATTTAGTATCCGACTGCTTTATCATCTTGACCAACCCAAATGAAACACAAATCTCTTTATCGTCCTGTAAAATACCCAGATGAAACACAAGTTACTTTATCATTTCATCCAACATCAAATGAAACACTAGCTATTGTGGAAAGAATGTTTAAATATTTCATGTAAATCTAAATGTGATTTTATAAACTTCATTTTTGTATTTTCTCTTTTACGAGAACAAGTTGAAATGTAATTATATTTCTCATATATAAACCTCTTGAATTAAGGAGACAATTAATTTGTATATTTAGCTATTTTCATTGGACTGTTGGAGTCAGAAAATGTATAGCTGAAACAATAAGATGTATAATTAAAAGAATGAGAAGTATAGAAGCAAGACAGCATTAAAACATTATTAGGTAAAGAGCTGACACATGTGCCAATTATTCTTTCAGTGCTAAAAACCAGTTTCCAGTGTTGCCAGTTTTTTTCCCAGTTTTTTTCCAAGTTCTACGTATGAAGTACGGAACTTTTCCGCACAGTCAGCCTAGTGAGAAGACTAGATTGCCATCTCATAATTAGAAAGTGGAATCCGAAGTCTGGAGCCTGACAGTGGAAGTCTAGAGTGCAGACTGATGGTTGAGGCCTGCAACTTTAAGAATTCTTATGTCTCGACAGTAAGGAGAATGGAGCAGAAAATTGTGTCGTCTTGCAAGCTATTCTTCCTTATTTCCCATGTGTGGAACATTTGTGACCCTAGTGTGACACTCTTCCTTGTTCCCCATGTGTGGAACATTTGTGACTCTAGTGTGACACTCTTTGAACAGTGAGAGCTGTGTTTTGGACTTACACCTGTTGGTGAAAGAACTGTGTATTCAGTGTGTGAGAATTTGAACTAAGTCTGTGCATCGCCATATATTCTGACTGGCACCAGATCAGCGCATCACAATCAAAATCTCTACGGGTTTCCTGTTTGTATCGGTGATGGGAACTGCACTGGCGCACACAATAATTATCAGGTGAATTTGTGTCCTGCTCTCTATATTACTGGCTGTGTTGTCTTTCTTTGATTGTAACCCTTTAATTTCTATTTTTTAAATTATAACCTATCTGTCAAGTATTTTTAAAGAACTGAATTCTATCAGAGACTATTTGAATTATGAACAATAATTATAGAAACCTGTGCACTGTTGGTCTGAAAGACTTGATAGAAATATTGGATGATCTTAGCAAATTGTGAAGCTAAGCTTAAATTTTTATGCATTGAATATTTTATGTATATTTCATGTATATAATTTTATTGATTGTCCTCTTTATATGTTACATTAATAAAATGTATTAATTTTCAACTTTCCACTTTTGACTAATTAATTAAAAGGAAGTATGCAGGTTTAAGGGGTGGGGACAGATCATAACTTATAACATTAAAGTCGGACATGCATAGTTTGGGGAAGATCCTCTTAAGCTGGATTAAGGAGAATATGTGAGGGTCGAGAGCGAATTCCAAGAACCTGGCATTATTATTAATTGCAGGAGGATAATTTGCTCTGGACGAGTAACACCTACAGGCGGAGAATAATTAAGGAATTAACTCTAAGGCTTGACCTAGTCTCTCTGATTGCAATGGATAGACCCCGTCGACAGGCGGATTAAATAGATCATAAATTAAGAGCTATCGTTAATCTGTCCAGTGATAAAGAGTCAATCACTTTGACAGCAACATGTCCTATGGAGTGTTTATCAGCGTGACGTACCTCGTGCCAGCACACTGAAGCTTGAACGTAATCAATCATTTTAATCCAAAAATTGCAGTATGATGAGAAACTAGGGAATAATGTATTCTGCTTATTCTTTAAAGATTGTTAAAGTTTTCTTTTATTAAATGTTCCTTAATTGTTCAGTCTTGCTTATCTGTTAATGAAACGTAAACTCTTTGTTTTTAATTTATCGTAACTTGTAGTGATAGTCTCATGATTATGTTTTGTTCTCTGTCCGTCTCTACATTTATTTATGAACCTACTATATAAAATCTAATTCTCGGTTTAATAACTGGGGGGGGGGGGGATGGCTGTGAGTCGAATTGATGTCGACGCACTCACAAATCAGTGTAACAGTTGCAGATATACATACATAACCAATGGCCCTTACTCTGCATTACACTTGTAGAGGTTTTGTATCATAACTAAATGCTAATGTTGATATGACACATTATTACAAAGTCATCCCAGAGTATAGCGGTGACACATACACCACCAAATGAAACATATTATTGTTTTCATCCAACATCAAATGAAACACCAGTTAATTTATTTTTTCATATAGCACCAAATGAAACACCAGTTACTAATCATCTCAAAGCAAAATGAAGCACTAGTTGTCTCATCCAATACAAAATGAGACACTACAGCCTGACACACTGAGCTTGAGAGCAGTTAAAATAAACACTAAAGTCCGGTACATGAGCTATAGAGCAGTTGAAATAAACACTAAAGCCCGGTACATGAGCTATAGAGCAGTTGAAATAAACACTAAAGCCCGGTACATGAGCTATAGAGCAGTTGAAATAAACACTAAAGCCCGGTACATGAGCTATAGAGCAGTTGAAATAAACATTAAAGCCCGGTACATGAGCTATAGAGCAGTTGAAATAAACACTAAAGCCCGGTACATGAGCTATAGAGCAGTTGAAATAAACACTAAAGCCCGATACATGAGCTATAGAGCAGTTGAAATAAACACTAAAGCCCGATACATGAGCTATAGAGCAGTTGAAATAAACACTAAAGCCCGATACATGAGCTATAGAGCAGTTGAGTGAATGAAATTATGGGGCACGCTCCAGGACATGACTGATTTCGTGCAGTGTGCATTTAAAACTAAATCCTGCCACTTTGAACTAGAGAGCAATTATATGTCAAAGACCCTTAGTAAAAGGCACTTTGGCCATGGTCCTTGAATTTCACCTGTAAAAACAAACAAAAAAAACCTTCCGTTTCCCAAAGTGTTTCCTGCCCTGAGTTTCATGACCACTTTCCACTTTCATTGATTTCACATATTGATGTAATCACCGATAACTAATTCTGGAAGGACAAGATTAAAAATGTGTGTGGGGGGAAAAATAACTGCTTGAGTAGATTCCTGGTAGATATATTTTATGCAATTTTGTCCAAGCAGCAACCAACGGCCTTGTTCCTTTTTTAAAAATTTAACTGCCAAATGGTCTTTAGCATGCATGTACTAAAGCTACTAAAGCACACGGAGCCAATATGTCACAACAGACTAGACATTAAGTCCACCACAAAGAACAGGAGAGCGATTCAAAATCCAGAATCTAGAATCCCCAGTCCCCGGATGTATTTTCAGGTTGAGAACTGCCTAAAGGAATTAACCTTTCTCTTTTCATACTTGGTTAAGTAGAAGAGAGAATTTCCCTTAAATTCTGTAAGTACGTACGAACTCCTAAGTTTCTATTCACGTTCATTGGTCTTGTACACTTTTAACTGAGCCCTGAAAATAATAAATCCTTAGTCAGAGCCATTGGCTTTGTTTACTTTATTTTATGCTTGGCCGCGACTCAATTGCTTTTTGACCTTTCAACACCTTGAGTTGATTTATCACGACATGAAGATTTACGGCCTCGCGCATCGCTAGCCGACTGCCTTACGGTGAATTATTATAAGTATAATCATGTATCAGAGCACCAACTGTGTCAGGACCATCACCAGCGATCTACATTTGCTCTCTCTCTCTCTCTCTCTCTTTCTCTCTCTCTCTCTCTTTCTCTCTCTCTCTGGCTGTCAATCACACCGTTATCTCCTGCTGCTGGCAGGACTGATAATTACCGGAAGAGCAACCATGCGAAACGCAGCCCTTCCTCTACTGCCAAATTAAACAAACAAACAAATAAATAAATTACATTATTTTATGGGAGGTTTACAAACTGAAATGCCCGCTCTACTGAGCTAATCCCGCCCGCCTGTGATACTGCCTTTTTATTTTTTCTTGTATTGTTCTTTGCTTGTTTTGGAAAATTTACTAGTAATCATTGACAAATTCTAGTTTTATTCCACCAAGGGTATGACAGGACACACTTGGGATAAATTTATTGCATTTACGTATGACAGGACACATTGGGACAAATTTATTGTATTTATGTAGATTGTAAGGTATAATTATGACGCCACTAACATGAAATAAGTACACTATTCTTTGAGGTTGCAGGGTGAGGAGAGGCGGGAGACCCACCCACCCCAACCGTCTATCGCGGCATCCAGTGACATCAAACGTACAGCTGTTCATGAGTGTTAAGGCTTTGAGACAACACGCCCAAATCATTGTTTTACACCGTACTCTTGCGGCTTGCTGTAATAATAAATATATTTTTTAATGACTACACAGCAATATTGTTTTAATAACTATTCTGTAAAGGGACACAGCTGTTATTTTGGTAACCTTTCAACCATGCAGTGTTAACAAATAATCAATAAAAGTATTATGCCTCCAACAATGTGTAAATAATCCATAAAATAATACGCCTTTCTCAGTGTGTAACTAATCCATAAAAGTAATATGCCTCTCACAATGTGTAAATAATCCATAAAAATGTTATGCCTCTGAGAATGTGTAACTAGTCCACAAATGTAATATGCCTCTGACAGTAGTGTTAACGAACAATCTATTAAAGTAATATTATGCCTCTGATAATGTATAAATAATCCATGAAAGTATTAGGCTTCTAGCAATTTGTGAATAATCCATAAAAGTAATATGCCTCCGACGTGTAAATAATCCTTAAAAGTAATAATCCTTTGACAATGTATGAACAATCCATAAAAGTAATATACCTCTGACAATGTGTGAATAATCCATAACATACACCTCTGACAATACGCAAACAAGTTTGGTAAATGAAACAAAGACCTTGACAATGAGCCTGAGCGCTAATGATACTCTTTGACACAATTCGAAGTAGGTCAGCGGAGGTTGCTTAGGTAATAAAGTCCCCTAAGTCCATCTCCATCCATCATATTGACAAAAGTCATTCACCAGGAAATCAAATGACTGCAGGCAAAGAAACTTGCCCTCTCCGTGCCTTTAGTTTATTTTCCTGAACAATAAATAACATTCGTTGAGAAAATGTCGGACCGCAACAAGAAACAAATTGAAAATCTGTCAGTAGGAATAAATAATTCTAGTTGTTCTCAATAAACAGTAATAATAGATTATATATTAAAATATCAAGTACCATAACTCAAAATTATAACCCCGAAGGAAAGAACAAGACAAACGACTGCCATTTGCGGCTTGCATGGGGAAGGGAATAGTTGTGGGGGTTGGGTGGGTAGGTACAGAAAGAAAAAGGCTGAGATCGATGACTTTAGGAAGTCCTGAGGGGCGTTTCATTTCCAACAAGAACCGGAAATGGACCGGACTCGCTCGGCAGGCTCACAGGGTCATGAAATCTGATGAAAACCAATTATAATTTAATGAGCTACTGTGTGCATAATAAAGTGAAGTGTGCTGAGACTTGACTCGTTCAATGCTCAGAGTTCTTCGGGTACTTCCGCTGCTCGGTCTGGAGGGGATGTGTCACGTGACCACATTCGCATGACACTCGATAAATTTCATTAAACTGTGAACTCAGTCAACTGGCTGTTGATATCTCATGTGAACACAGTAGCTAAATATTCCATATTTTGCTCAGAGCACAGTCACTCGACGTTCTCTTGCTTCTGTGAACCCACTGACCTAATTTTTTTTATCGTCAGTGAACACATTAGCTTATTACTCGAAAATAACCATGAACACATTCAATCGACATTCTGCCTATTTGTGAGCCATCTGACTTTATGCTTGATATTGCCTGTGAACACATTAGTTTACAACTTGTAAGTTACTATGAACACAATCATTGATACTCTGTATCTACTTTCAGCCAATTGACTTGATTCGTGATATCGCTTGTACACAGATTAACATATAACTTGATATTTGATATCTACTCTGAACACATTAATATATAACTGGAAACTGGATATCACTTCTGTGAACAAGTTGACTACTGATAGTGAACACACTGATGTCATACTTCATATATTGAGAACACACAAACTTAATAACACTCGATATCTACCAATAACGCAGTCACTTGAGATATTCCTATGAACACAATCATTCGTTATTTACTTTGAACACACTCCCTCGATATTCAGCGTATACTTTAAACATTCACCCGTTACTTGATTTTATGATGAACACATCAAGTTAATTCATAGCATTATCACTTTGGGCAATGTCAGTTAATTACCTGGAGGGGGATATTTTCCCTAAATGAAACAGCTGTGATTGTTGCACTTTCGAAGATGATCTAGAAAAGCACAAAAAAATTGAAACACCTACAACACACAAAATAATCAACAAAAATCTACAGGCGCAGGAAGTTGGTGTGACAGATTATCTGTGTAGTCCCCTGACTGATTCCAATATGTACAGCAGAGGTGCAATGGACGCTAACAGCTGACGTCTCTTAATCAAATCATCTTTCTCCCTTCTGCACCCACTTTCCCCTCTCCCATCACCCCTTTCCCTCTCTTACTCAACTCTCTCTCCTGTGTCGCATGGTTGACTTACCTTCTTGATCTTACTATATCCGTCACCAGCATCGTGTTTAGAGCGTCCCCCTTAACGAGCTTTGCTGTGGCACCCGGCAAACAGTGCTGTGGGAAGTGTTCGGCTTGTCAATTTCTACGCTTGCCGCTCACGCATGTTCTTGCACACTCGCCGCACGAGCTCTGAGCGCGCATGGACCGCTCGCGCATGCCTTACTAAGAGAAACTTGTAGCGAGCCCTGACGGGTGCCCAGTGTTACTGTCAAGGTTGCCAACTTTCGTCAGCTGACGGCTAGTTTGGAGAAGGGCAGGGTGTGTGTATGAGGGGGAAGAAGTCGGGGGCGGGGGGGACGGAGTCAAAGGAGAGAAAGGTAACGCCACAAAACTGATTCTAGATTGCTAAAAATCCCCACCCACCCTAAGAGAGAGAGTAGTTCTTAACGAAAGCAAAAGCAAGATCAAGGGAGAGTACAAATATGCGAGATGCGTAACTAATATTCGAACGGTAAAACCAGGCGTTTAGTGATTCACAGCGTGAAGGATGCTTGGCTTTCTACCAATCACATTCCAGACACATCTCTGTTCCTCTCGCCCTCAAAACCTTTACACGGATCTCAAGCAAAACACAAAGCAACAATTTTCGTCACAAATCAACAAAAAGAAAATAAATGTCAGGCGGCGTCTGCTACATTAAGGCGGGTCAGTACAAATGGAAGAACTTCACGTTAAGTATGTTTTCTCAAATTTTATATAGAATAAGATTCTTAGTAAAGGGCACTCCGGATGAGCCAAAGACAGTAAGGAAATACAGTGTATTTATGAGTGAAAACCCAAAGCGGGTGACAAAGATGGTAAGGAAATACCGTATGTATATTAAGAGTGATGCCCAAAACGGATGGCAAAACTCAAGAAAATTGCATAGCATCACTGATAAATTCGCGTGCAAGCATCCCGCACGAACACTAACACCTGCATACAGACATAAACACACACACACACACACACACACACACACACACACACACACACACACACACACACACACACACAAAACCATAGTAACATGTACATACCTAGAGACACATGGCGCAGGTGCACATACACACAATACTTATAAATATGCAAACAAAAGCATAATCAAATATATGCATACTTAGTACGAATGCGTACATACATATGTACAAATATGCTTACATGGACTGCATACATAGGCACGGATTCGAATATACACATACAAGCACGCAATATAAAAACTGATTTTAACAGATTGCATTCTTAGATATAAATATGAACACATACACAAGCACAATCGTTCACATACAAACACGCTGTCACAGACTGCATACTTAGACAGGAATACACACGCGTGCACATGCATAAACGTTTACACAAATTGTATAGAAAGATACATTCAAGCACACACAAACACGCTGACAGGCTTATAAAGGCTGCACACAGAGACAGGTATGGCCACAAATACGCACACATGCGCGCGCGTACACTGAGCAATCATATACTACTACCATCTCATCAATATTTTAGTTTACTTGTTTTTTCTTTTCATTTTATTTTATTTTACACTATTTTTGGAAATTTAAATTTTAAAAAATTAAATTAAAAAAATTGTGTGGATTATGCTTTCTGGCTTTTTGTTTTCTCGTGAACATTTTTCATTAAGTCGTATTGATGTTTTTGATCTATTGTAATGAATTCACTAACAATGCTGCTTTCTTATTACTGACACTCTTTTGATCTCATTTAAATAATCAACTTCATATATTATCACCTTCTCTAATTATAAAAAAAAAATAGTCTCTTCTAGATACTTAACATGTCTTTTTTACTTCTAATTAATGATAATCTTATGATCTCATTTAGTTTAATGCAAAGGAATTTTTTATTTCTTAATTTAATGACAATAGTAATATAAATCTTAAAAATATAATAAATAATTCAGTTTTGATTTGTTATAATTTTATAAACGCATTTCTTTTCATTAACAATGAATACCGTTTTGATCTTTTCTAATTACGGAAAATCTTGTGATGCCTTGTAACTAAATATAGCATTATCTAGGTGATAGTTTCTGACTAAAGACAGTGATATTATGACTTACGATATTATGATATATCATTCAACATATATCCTCTATATAATGATATTGCTTAATGGTTATGTTTTGGCAACTCATTAATTCACGGCAATGTTTTGATATTTTTAATTAAAGACATTGCTGGGTGTCAAGAAACAGGAATGGTCAAGAAAATTAAATTATCAATTTTCAATTGTAGTGGTAATTTCAAACTTTTATGAATGGTGCATTCGGGTGGGCGGGTGGGTGGGTGGGTGGGTGGGTGGGTGGATGGTATTGGGAAAGGTGTATGATAGCATAGCCATTGGGAAGTGCTGGGCTAGGTGGGTTTTGAGTGTGTGTTGGGGAGAGGTTGGGCAAGTCTTATTTTTTCTTTGTGACTTGTTTGTGTTCAGAGGTGTGTGCTGAATGTGCTAGCGTCAATCAAAGCGAAATGTCAACAGTCATTGCTAAGCAACATTTCCCGTCCGCTCACTTCATTATCGAATTTATATTGTCTTCCTTCTCATATTCCAACCGCTGCCCCCCCCCCCTCCACTCTCCTCCATCCGAAGCTATTTTGATCAACATTTGGATATCCATGTAATCTAGAGATTTCCATCAGTACCTTTGTTCAGTTGTCACTGGTCGCGTACTGTTTATCCCGCGTAACGTACAGTGTGAACGCGAAAGTATTTCTTTAGCGGAGGCGGGGTAGGGGATTGTCTGTGGTTGCACTGCTGCGTCAAAGCTCTCCACCAAACGTTCGATTGTGAAGTGACACGTAACGTAATAACTGAACACCGTGTTTTCTCTTGGAGTCGACTTTACAGACAATCGACATCACACACACCTACCCACGAAATGCACGTATTCAAGTACACACATATACTCATGCAAATGCACAGAAATGCATACACATCCAAACCGAATAAATCTCCTGATATAAGACAAAAATCAAAATTCGAGGCCGGAAATGGTATTTGCCGGTTCTCTTGTTTTCATCCTGGGCCTGATAGCCTGGCTATGTTTCCCCGTCTTCCTTGTGAAGCCAGCGAGATACTCTGTTAATCGCCCGCTTTTGTCTGGCACTCTGGCTCAAAGGTATAACCTTTCGCCGGCCCCGGGAACTTTAACTGGTTTGGTCATTCCACTCGGTATCAAAGCTGTTTTCTAACGTTTACTGGCAGGAAAAAAGTGTAAGCATGCAGACGAGGGTCGCTACGTCTATTGATTGAGTATCGATTTCTTCGTTCGATGAAGATAATTGGCTCGGTTGAGTAAATGAGTTAGATTCTAGGTCTTATAAGTGATTCAAGCGCTCCCGGCTAAATCCCAGACATATTCCATCAGATTTATTCAGTAATGGTGGTGGTGATAGTGTGTGTGTGTGTGTGTGTGTATGTGTGTGTGTATGTGTGTGTGTCTGTCTGTGTGTGTGTGTCTGTGTATGTGTGTGTCTGTGTGTGTGTGTGTGTGTGTGTGTGTGTGTGTGTGTGTGTGTGTGTGTGTGTGTGTTTGGGGTTAATGGGAGGAAGATGTTTCAGACGGTGAACGCCGATGTCGAAGGATTGAAAGGTGATACTTGGTGGATGAGTGGGGGCTTAATTGCCTGATTCATGCACGAACGCACAGAAGTATGAATGAAATAGTTGTCAGAAGAAAGTGAACTGTTTGACTAAACAATCATTATTGCTTCACCAAGCAAGTGATTTTTGGTCATCGTTCTCCAGTCTTGCCAATCCGCATAAATCAGCCAACATGTCAAACTCAAATCACTGTTTAAGTGACAGCAGCATCCCTAGTTTCCAGAACGTTAAGTCTCTCGAAAGAAATAGCAGTATGCCCAGTTCTCCGGCAGATCTGAAGTACTCTTCAAACCGACAGCAACGCTAAACTGCTCATCTTCATCTCACTCAGAAAGACCTAAAAACCTCACCTCTTAACTTCTCAGCTTTATCTCGCTCAGAAAGACTTAAAACCTCACCTCTTAATTGCTCAGAGACATCTCACTCATAAAGATCTACCTCTCAACTGCTCTGCTTGATCTCACTCTGAAAGACCTAAAACCTCACCTCGCAACTGTTCAGCTTGACCTCAGAAAGATCTAAAACCTCACCTTTCAAATGATGAGATTAACCTCACACGAAAAGAATTTAAATCTCACCTCGCAACTGTAACGTTTTATTGCACCCAGAAAGATTTAAAACGCTACCTCAGAACTGTAAAACTTTAACTCGCTTAGATAGATGTAACATTCCAAATATTAACTGTTCAGCTTGATCTCACTCACAAAAATTTAAAACCTAGCCTCTCAATTGTAAAGCTTTGTCTAACTCAGAATGATTTAAAACCTCAGCAGTCAGCCATAAATATGTTATCTCAGTGAAAGATTTTAGAAACTTTACTTATCAGCTGTAAAACTTTATTTTGCTCAATTACTCACCTCATAACTACATAGTTTGATCTCAAGAAAATTGTTAAACTCCAACTTTCATTTGCAACGCTTTATCTTATTAAGAAAACTTTTTGATTTGTTTGGTTGTATCTCAATGAGAAAAACTATTATTTGTTCAGTATTTTGTCTCACTATTCGACATGGAATGTCCGTCTCAGTTGATAGTTACAGATTTCATTCACATTTCCAGGTTTGAAATTATTTCAGCTGATTTGATTTATTTTACCTTAGGTGATTTATTTTACCTCGTTTGTGTTATTTCTGCAAATTTGATATATTTCAACTCATTTGATTTATTTCAACTCATTTGATTTATTTCACCTCGTTTTGATTTATTTCACCTTATTTGATTTATTCTACTTCATTTGATTTATTTCACCTTAGTTGATTTATTTCAGGTCATTTGATTTATTTCACCTAACTTGACTAATTTCACCTGCTTTGATTTATACACCTTATTTTGATTTATTTCACCTCATTTAACATAAGAATAAACCCATTTTGCCTTTATTGGATGAAATAAATAATGAAACTGTAAATCGGTACGGTATTCACCACTCACCGCAAACGCGTAAAAGGCACTGTCTCCTCTAAGCGAACAGGGTTAAATAGTAAATTAGTTTTAAAATATATTTGCTTATTAAAGTGTGCGCCTTTTTACTGTTTCATTTTTTTTTTTTTTTTGGCTCTTACTCTTATAAGTCGTGGAAAATTTGAAAATGTTCTTATCCTCAAAGTCGATGCACTCAAATGACCCGGATGAGCAACGTGACGCATATTTCCTTCTCAACGGAGAAGTTAGGGTTATTTTGAGTGTTAATCCACATGGACTTCAGTTGTGCAGAAAGTGGCATTTAAAGATATTGTAGGTGCATAATGTGTACTAACCTTAACGCGTACCTTAACCCGCAGAAAGAATATTTTAATGTTGTGTTTACTCCAACCAATCAGTGAGCTCTAGCCTAATTACGTCAGAGCCGAGTGTTTAAGATGTAATGCGCACTGATCGTGATCCATGAACTGTCACACACATTATTCATGTGCATTCATTTTGTTTTGTATACTATTTGCACATCCACCAGGATGGAAAATATTCATATTGTGGCGGAGTAAAATTCTCTAACCATATTTTAAACTTAATTGTTATATAGAGTGTTAAATTGTCAAAATGACCCGACCTCGGACACTCCTTGTGATGAAATATGCAGACAAAAAGAATTCTCAGACTTACAACAACAAATACACAAGAACTCTTAGATTTACAACATGTACAAAAGAACTCTCAGATTCACAATAATTTCAAACAAGTCATAATATGTAACAATTTTAAAAGTTGAAGGAATGTGTGGTGGAGTAAATTTGCCTGTCCCTATTTCTAAACTTAATTGTTATATAAATTGTTAAATTGTCGAAGTGACCCGACCTTGGGCACTCCTTATGATGGTATTTGTGTAAGTGTCAGAGCTGGACAAACACTCGAGAATATGCTAGAAATTGTTGATATAATGCAAACCAGTTCCAACTGGAAGCATAGTTTTTATTATCCAATGGTTAAGATTTACGAGAACGAGACAAGCCAATGGGCTGAGATCAAAAAGTTTATATGCTGTAGACTGTAGAGAATTCTATTTTCTAATAACTTGAATTTGTTGTGGCAAGATGTCCAGTCATGAAAAGCAGCCATTAGCTTAATGGTGAGTTAACTGACAAATTGTGAGAGAATGGACTTAGAATTATTTCGTACATTTTTGCTATTGATATGTTATACTTGTGTTTTACGTAGAGATGTGTTATTTGAGTAGGCTATTATTTCTACAAATGTTTGAACTATGATGCTTATATATAGTAAGCTAACACTTGACACTGTTCTAGTGAAACTGCTCACAAAACTAAAACACTGATTTTATTATGCTGTATGGAGTGTGTGCATGTATTGGGTTAATAAATACTGTTGCAGAAAACTGTAAGTTGAGACTTAAATGTAAGAATGAATGAGTTAAAAAGAGATAAACTGGAAACTTAACATTTGTTCTCTGATTATATTTTTACAGAGACAAAGCAGTCTTTCCGTGTATTATTTGAGTTTCCTGGTTTATTGATTATAAACGACCGTGTTAGATCAGGGAGCCTCTACTGCAGTAAGTTTAAGAATACACTACACTCCATTGATGTATGGTGGAAAGGTATGCTGACCACATTGAGTAATTTCTGGTACAGTGAATGGTTAGCTCGAGAGAACAAGCAATGAATCTGTTTACACTGTGATGTGTGTGTCACGAGTCTGATAAAAATGTCCGACCTGATGACCCACTTGCCTTGTTTACTTCAAATTCGAATATTTGAAACCCTTGGCTCTTTGTTCAAAGCTTCCTTTTTCTAGGTGCTTCTAGAACAGGTCAAGATGTTATGTAACTTTAGGACCATTGTCCAGTTCTCGAACCAACCACATGCTTTGCGAACAGTCACGTGATACGCAATATACCTTTCTATATATGTACCCACACGCTTCCGCTCCCTCACTTCGAGCACATTTTAGCTAATTCCATCAGCTTACTCGGGTCGTGAGAGGCAGCCGGCGCCATAGAGAATCAAGGTACCCTTCGACTTCTCTCAAAGGTATCATTTTATTTAATAGTATTTGCCTATGTATTGTTTAAGTATGTATTTGTGCTATGTATTATATGATTTCCATATACACTTGAGCATGGTTCAGAGAAATAGCTGAAAACCTATATGTTACGGAATATAAATTTATTGTAACCATTTTTCCATTTCTGTACTTTAATTTATATTGTTTTAATTCACTAAGAGCCAGAATGCTGCGCTCGATATGAATTCTTCATGTAATTCAATTATTGCGTGTAATTTAAATTGTAAATTGTGAAGCGCTCTGTCGGCTTGAATTACCCCTTGTATGAACATTAATTTAACGTTGTATCTATTTTATTGCTTCATACGTCATGACTGTTAAATGGAACACATGTGAGACGATTATATTTTTCTAAAATCTAATTGTAAGCGACGCGAGGTCGAAACTCTTTGTTCAGCGCATTTAATTGAGCCATGCCCAAGTAGGACGTGTTAGGTTGAGAATTATATCCAAACACGTTGCATCCACAGGTCGGCTCATGGTTCATGTTCACCCATGCCTCACCTGCATTAGCTTATTGGTACAAGCGGGTCGAAATCCACTCTGAGGGCCATGCTGCAAAAATTCCAGTTCCTAGCCACTAACAAAGGGACATCATTCCTTATGCACCACGTGTGTCGTAAAAGGGGGACTGAGGGAACGAACCGGCATGACTGAGTGTTGAGACCAAGGATACAAGAAAAGAGCTAAGTGCAAGATCAAGTGTACAGATCTCAAAGGAACACTTTTCTGGCAATTTAGATTGACAAAAATCAGGCATAGGCGCGTAAAGACAGAGTGAAGACTATTCGCGTTGCATTCGATTTATTGTTAATTTGTTAAACTTTATTAAATCTTATTTTTTTTGTTAATACCTCTTAGTAGTTGATTTCTATGCACAATAGACCAATTAGATTAATTCTTAGATTTGAATGGGGGCGGATGAGCAGAAAGATTGATGACGAGTGCATATTAATTTAGAGGGATTTAACTGTTTTCAAATCTAGCTAAAAGTTCGCAGTTTATTAGTCTGTAAATTTGTCGTCTGAACTACAAGACGCACTTTTAATTAGTCAGATAATAAATTGAGCAACCAGTCTGCGTAGAATATGAGAGGAAGAATTAATTATATTTAAAGTCTTTTAATTATTCTAAGCAGGGTCTTTAAATAAATACTGGAAGCGTAACAAGTGTGGGTCGTCGCGGGATTGATATGTATTAAATTGTAAATTGTAACATTTTTATACATAGGGCGCATCATAACCTAGAAACGAACGAACGAACAGAATTGCCAATTGTTCTTTTGATTTTTGTATCACTGATTTTCTTTGCTTTTGTTGTGACATGTGCATGTATTCTTTTGCAGAGTAGCGTGCATGTTAGTTAATGTTGATATATTTAAGCGTAGTTAAATATGTCATGTTAGCTATTGAATGATTTATTTAGTATTGTGTTACTGAGTACTTCATTGTGAGGAGTCGAAGGTTATACCGCCAGCTAGGAGAGTTATCGGTAGTAACAGACTTCGGACTATTATATTTAGGGTGCTAGATATAATGTGTAATGTTGTATGGTAGGAGCCGTGACATTACGGAAGTCTTGGAACAGCGGACACTGTGACAAGCAGGTGAAACGTGTAAAGAGTTAACGCGTAATTTATTTCGGAAGGTGTTCTGAGTAAATTAAATAATTTTTGTAAGGTTGTAGCCTAAAAGTTATTTTCGGGATAAGCGGAGTTATCGCCGACGGTTAAAACACACAATTCACGAGATACATTTTTATTGTAGCCAGCGCGCTAAGACAGTAAAATGGATCGCAAACAGGTTATCGAAGACCTGAAAGAAACCGGTATCATGATAGGATATCAGGGTGACGAACTGACTAGCTACATCAAAACTGAGCTAGAGAAAGCGGAAAAAGCGGACAAAGAAAGGCAAGAGATAGAAAGGGAAGAACGGTTAGCTGCCCGCGAAGCTAAGAAGTTAGAGGCTGAAAGACTAGCTGAAACCGAGGCTAAACGCATCGCAGCGGACACAGAAGCAAAACGCATCGCAGCGGACACAGAAGCCAAACGCATCGCAGCAGACGCGGAAATAAAACGGTTAGAATGGGAAGTAAAGAAACTAGAAGTTACCAATCCAAACCGTGATCGCAGAAGCAGTGGTGATTCGCGTTCTAGCGATGGAAATAATCACAGTAGAATTGAAAATATCATTCCAAAGATAAATATGGTCCCATTTGATGAGAACAAAGATCAAATAGACGCGTATTTAAAAACGTTTGAAAAGTTAGCCAGAGCAACGAACATTCCAGCGGAACATTGGGCGATAAATTTATCGGGGTTATTGCAGGGCAGTGCGAAAAACGAGTTCAATAAGCTTAGCGATTCTGAGTCAGATAATTACGACACAGTCAAGGCCGCATTATTGAAACGTTACAAACTCACAGCAGATACATACCGACGTAAGTTTAAACAGGCCACTAAAGCCAGTTCAGAGACGCACGCACAGTACATACGACGCGTAGCTGACTTGTTCCAAAGATGGATAGATCTAGCTGAAACTCCACAGACGTACGCAGGTCTTAGGGATGAAATGGTAAAAGACCATATTCTCGGGTCATACAAATCAGATCTACTGATTCACTTAGCAATAAGGGAAAAATCTACGCTAGAGGAGATAGGCAACGCCGCCGATCGCTTTGATGACGCACATTCTCAATTCTCGAACGCACACGCGAACAACAAGTCTCGACCGAACGAACCGCAGACTCGAAAGGATAAGAAAAATGACGGGAAGGCACCTAATGAGCGTGATGATAAAACATCTAAACCCGACACTAAAAACAAGTCCGACAAACAGAAAGATAAAAAGAATCTTGCATGTTACACTTGTGGTGATAGTGGCCATTTTTCACGAACATGTCCTGAAAAGAAAACAGCTAAAGTTTACGCAGTAGAAAGTCATACACCTAAAACAGAAAAGTCGAATCGAACACCAGTACAGGCAAACGGTCACGATACAATCGCTTTGCTTGATACAGGGTGTGAGCTAGACGCTATTGTAAATGCATCATTAGTTAACCGTACCGACTACACAGGGGAGACAATCTCTGTCACCTTTGCAAACGGCGAACAAGACATTTTACCAGTAGCTGAAGTCTCGATTGTTTCAGACTTTGTAGAAGGAACAGTCAAAGCGGCAGTTATGGAAAACTCACCGCATGACGTGATCCTTGGTTGCAAGTATGTTTTGCCGTGCAAAAAACAAACTTCAACCGAACCACCACTGGTTAATGCTGTAACCAGAGCAGCGAGTAGTAAAGACAAATCTGTAACTGCACCGATGTCTGCCGCACCAGCCGTAGATAAAGCAACAGTTAGCGAGATTAAAATATTACAAGCTGAAGACGAAACACTAGACAAGTTACGCAGACAAGCTGTACTTGTTAGTGACGTCAACACTGACGATTCGAATAAGAAAGCGTGCATTATTCTGAAAAAGGGTTTATTGTACCGCTATTCGAAAGTGGGAGACGAATTTCGGAAACAATTAGTCGTTCCACAAACCAAACGAAATGACGTATTACGATTAGGTCATGAGAGTCTTTTTGGTGCACACATGGGTGTACAAAAAACAACTAGTCGTATTACAAGTGAGTTTTATTGGCCGGACATCACTGCCGATATCCGTAGATTCGTGTTAAGTTGCGACACATGTCAGAGAACACAGTCTAAAAATTCAATCAGACCCGCACCGTTAGGAGAGCCTGAACTGATCAGTGAGCCCTACAAACGCGTAGCAATGGATTTGATTGGGCCTATAATACCCACATCAACGAGAGGTAATCGATACGTGCTGACCACTATTGATTACGCAACAAGATTCGCCGACGCAGTACCATTGAAAAATATTGATACTGAAACTGTCGCCGAAGCCCTTTTCGGTCTTTGGAGTCGTGTTGGAATTCCTACTGAAATTTTGACGGATCAGGGGAGTCAATTCATAGGCAACGTAATGAAGGAAGTAAATCGTTTACTTTCCATCAAACATCTTACTTGCACACCATACCACCCCCAGGCAAATGGTCTGATTGAAAAATACAATGGGACATTAAAAACAGCACTTAAAAAGCTCGCCACAGATAAACCGAAAGACTGGGACAGATACATCCCTGCCCTACTATTTGCATATAGGGAGGTGCCACAATCTTCCACCGGGTTTTCACCATTTGAGCTACTTTACGGACGTACCGTACGCGGACCGATGATGATTTTGAAGGCACTTTGGACTGATGAAAGGACAGATGACGAAGTTAAGACAACTTATACATACGTCACTGACTTAAGAAACCGTCTTGAAACTATAGGCAAGATAGCACGGGAAAACTTGACGATAGCTCAGTCTAGACAGGCAGAATATTACAATAAGCACACCAAACCTAGAGAATTTGAAGTTAATGACAAAGTGTTACTGTTGCTTCCTGAAGCACATAACAAACTTCAGATGAAATGGAAGGGGCCCTTTGTAGTTACCGCCAAGCTAGGGGGACTGAACTATAAGGTGCAGACAGGAAAGAGAGAGAAAATCTTTCATGTTAACCTACTCAAAAAGTACATAAGCCGTGAGGATCAAACCACTCAAGCTGATTTTGTCGTAGCGACGATAGTTACAGAAGACGAGGGGGATACTGATTGCGTCACTGGTACTTTACCAAACTGTCCTCTACAGACGGACGAAACTGTCAAAGACGTTAGGGTAAATGAAGCCTTGACAGAAAGACAGAAAAAAGAAGTGAATGAATTGCTTAATGAGTTCTCATCTACTCTGACAGACAAACCAGGGTTGACAGACTTAATAGAATTTTCACTGAAGCTGACTGACAACAAACCGATACGTTTGAAGCCGTATCCGTTGCCACACGCTAAGATAGATGACGTTAGACGTGAGATTAAGACTATGCTAGATCTAGGGGTCATAGAGAAGACTGACAGTGCCTACGGATCACCCATCGTGTTGATTAAAAAACGTGATAACTCGTTCCGTTTTTGCGTAGACTACCGCAAACTCAATCAAGTGACAGAGTTTTGTGCCGAACCTCTTCCTGATCCGGATCTCATCTTCACTAAGCTAGCTAACGCTCATTACTATACCAAAATAGATTTGTCACGCGGTTTTTGGCAAATCAAGGTCAAGGACACTGATCGACACATACTAGCTTTCACTACACCAGTAGGAAACTACACATGGAAAGTTATGCCTTTCGGAGTTTCAAACGCTCCAAGCATTTTTTCTAAAATGATGCGGTCATTGTTAGAACCACTGTACGGACGTGGAGTTGAGAACTTCATGGATGATTTAATTCTAGGCACCCAGACATGGGAGGAGCACTTAACACTCTTACGAGATGTGCTAGCCAGATTAAAACAAGCCAACCTCACTGCCCGCCCTACGAAGTGTGAAATAGCACAATTCTCCTTAGACTTCTTGGGACACAAGTTGAGTCATGGAACTATGTCGCCAAGTGAAGCTAAGATAGCACAACTTAAGGACACTTCACAACCGCTAACAAAAACACAAGTTAGAAGTTTTCTTGGTCTTGCTAACTACTACAGAAAATTCGTACCAGATTTTAGTGCCATTGCATGTCCTCTGACTGACTTGACACGTAAGAATATGCCTACAAAAGTAGTGTGGACTGATGCATGCCAAAACGCTTTTGACACACTGAAATCTAGACTGACTTCAGATTTAGTTGTTAAACTGCCAGATCTGACAAAACCATTCTTGTTAAGGACTGATGCTAGCAACACAGGATTAGGAGCAGTGTTATTACAAGAACACAATGACACCAAACACCCAGTTGCATATGCAAGCCGTAAACTCACAACTACTGAACAGAAATATTCCACCAGTGAAAAGGAATGTCTTGCAATAGTTTGGGCCATAAAAAAGTTCGAAAACTATTTGTACGGAAAAAACCTTTGTCATTGAGTGCGATCACCAGCCGTTGGCCTTTCTCGGACAGGCGCAATTTACAAACAGCCGTTTAATGCGTTGGTCTTTGTTTCTGACACAGTATGACGCAAATATTCATTACATCAAAGGGTCTTTGAATGTTGGCGCAGATTACATGAGTCGTGCTTGATGCCATCAAGTGCCGGTACTGATAGAATGTCGTTTAATCAATTAACTGAACCCTACGGATTCCTTCCTGTAAATATGAAATATAGTTGCACACTTTATTTCTAGGAATGTTGAAATTTTTTTGTGTAAATTTTTCTTCATTGTGGACTTCTACATTTTATCATACATAATTTGTAGGAGGCATTTTATCTTTGGCAAGATAAACGCCTCAAAAGCAAGGGGGTGTCACGAGTCTGATAAAAATGTCCGACCTGATGACCCACTTGCCTTGTTTACTTCAAATTCGAATATTTGAAACCCTTGGCTCTTTGTTCAAAGCTTCCTTTTTCTAGGTGCTTCTAGAACAGGTCAAGATGTTATGTAACTTTAGGACCATTGTCCAGTTCTCGAACCAACCACATGCTTTGCGAACAGTCACGTGATACGCAATATACCTTTCTATATATGTACCCACACGCTTCCGCTCCCTCACTTCGAGCACATTTTAGCTAATTCCATCAGCTTACTCGGGTCGTGAGAGGCAGCCGGCGCCATAGAGAATCAAGGTACCCTTCGACTTCTCTCAAAGGTATCATTTTATTTAATAGTATTTGCCTATGTATTGTTTAAGTATGTATTTGTGCTATGTATTATATGATTTCCATATACACTTGAGCATGGTTCAGAGAAATAGCTGAAAACCTATATGTTACGGAATATAAATTTATTGTAACCATTTTTCCATTTCTGTACTTTAATTTATATTGTTTTAATTCACTAAGAGCCAGAATGCTGCGCTCGATATGAATTCTTCATGTAATTCAATTATTGCGTGTAATTTAAATTGTAAATTGTGAAGCGCTCTGTCGGCTTGAATTACCCCTTGTATGAACATTAATTTAACGTTGTATCTATTTTATTGCTTCATACGTCATGACTGTTAAATGGAACACATGTGAGACGATTATATTTTTCTAAAATCTAATTGTAAGCGACGCGAGGTCGAAACTCTTTGTTCAGCGCATTTAATTGAGCCATGCCCAAGTAGGACGTGTTAGGTTGAGAATTATATCCAAACACGTTGCATCCACAGGTCGGCTCATGGTTCATGTTCACCCATGCCTCACCTGCATTAGCTTATTGGTACAAGCGGGTCGAAATCCACTCTGAGGGCCATGCTGCAAAAATTCCAGTTCCTAGCCACTAACAAAGGGACATCATTCCTTATGCACCACGTGTGTCGTAAAAGGGGGACTGAGGGAACGAACCGGCATGACTGAGTGTTGAGACCAAGGATACAAGAAAAGAGCTAAGTGCAAGATCAAGTGTACAGATCTCAAAGGAACACTTTTCTGGCAATTTAGATTGACAAAAATCAGGCATAGGCGCGTAAAGACAGAGTGAAGACTATTCGCGTTGCATTCGATTTATTGTTAATTTGTTAAACTTTATTAAATCTTATTTTTTTTGTTAATACCTCTTAGTAGTTGATTTCTATGCACAATAGACCAATTAGATTAATTCTTAGATTTGAATGGGGGCGGATGAGCAGAAAGATTGATGACGAGTGCATATTAATTTAGAGGGATTTAACTGTTTTCAAATCTAGCTAAAAGTTCGCAGTTTATTAGTCTGTAAATTTGTCGTCTGAACTACAAGACGCACTTTTAATTAGTCAGATAATAAATTGAGCAACCAGTCTGCGTAGAATATGAGAGGAAGAATTAATTATATTTAAAGTCTTTTAATTATTCTAAGCAGGGTCTTTAAATAAATACTGGAAACGTAACAGTGTGTGTACTTGAAATCTGAAACCACTGACCAATAAGTTATAAAACATGTGAAATAGAGAGAAAAAGAAACGTGAGTTATAATTATGTGACCAGTAAGTTATAATGCGTGTGAAATAGAGAGAAAAGGAAACGTAAGTTATAATTATCTGTGCAATACAGTACATTGTATTAAAAAGAATGAAGGAAAAATTAGTTATAAGTGCATGTGCATTACAGAATATTGTACTAAAGAGAGAAAATGAAAGATGAGTTATAATTTCATACATGTCTAGTACAGTACTGTGCTCAAAACAATCAAAGAGGGAAAAATCATTTTAGTTTTATCGTTCAAAACTGTACCAAATGTTTGTTGTAAATTTTCAAATCATTGTGTACATAGTACTGCAAATAAGTAGTTTACCTAACAGTGGACATCAGAAATGTCTAATTTTTGCACTGATTACGTCACTGCGTGGGTGGTAAGTTGTAATGCATGTTGTGCTGAGACAGCTATCTTGGGAGCAAATTATATTTAGGGAAATTTCTGCGGGATGTGGTGTGTGTGTGTGTGTGTGTGTGTGTGTGTGTGTGTGTGTGTGTGTGTGTGTGTGTTTGTCTAAGTTCTTTTTTTCTTTATTTATGAATGTATGTTTGTAAGTGGGTGTCTCCAGACGTGTCTAAGTGTGTGTGTGTGCATGTGTGTGTGAATGTGTTTGAATGAGCGTATGTATGAGTTGTATCACTAAGTGTGAGAGTGTGTGTGTATATATGTGTGAGTGTGCAGTGATGTAGCAATGGATTGTGCAGGTTGTGCAATGCACAAGGACCCCTGCGGTCAGGGGAGGGTCCTGGCAGCGAGTGGAGTCCTTATATATCTAAGTTGTAAGCAACAGAGTTTGTTTTATTTTTAATCGAAAGGGCCCTTACCGAAGCTCTGCACAATACGCCACTGAGTGTATGAATGATTAAAGATGATTATGTGTTGTTTTTATTGATGTGTGTGAGTGTATGAATGAATAGAGATGATTGTGTGTTGTTTTTATTGATCTATGTGAGTGTATGAATAGAGATGAGTGTGTGTTGTTTTTATTGATCTGTGTGAGTGCGTTTGTCTGCAGATACCCACAGTGCGTGAAATAAATGATTGTGTTATGATGTTGTGCTAAGTAATTGTAATTTTTTGCTAACTGAGGGTGGCAGGGGTGAGTGGGGGATCAGAGAGACTAACATGGCACAAACGCAAATCCGCGAATATGTTTTGAAAATAAATATTATCTAGATATTGCCAACATCAACAGTGAGCTTGGTAAAGCGTTCCTTCTGAGAATGAAGCTCTAGTTCACACTAACTTACAACACGTGTCTATCGCCGTGCCCCCCTCCCTCCCCCCTCGTTTGCTCTCATAGACACACATATATCAACACACACACACATACACACACGGCACGTCACATACTCAAACTTTCGAAACTTTAAAATGTCTGCTTTGCTAAATGATTTTTTTGTTTATGATCGATAAGATAGCAATGGAACAACTTTTCAGCGGATCTCCGCCTGTTATCGCTGTATCTCAAACCATGGTTTCAACACTTTAACAAACCAAAACAATCTTTTAAGAAAGAAATCATCTGAGCCCCCTCAATTCATATGAAACGCGTGTAGTCATAGCAGAGTGCTGAAACCATTTCCTCTTAGGTCGGAGAGGTGTTGAACTGGAAATAGGTAAATAGGACGCTCATAAGGAACATAACTGCTATCAAGAATGTGGTTAATGCAAATAAACAAACCGGCGATTTAGATTTTCCTCAGAATGTATTTGTCTTCAGACATGCAAGTTGATGGTGTCACTGACGGAGAGGCTAAATGACATACGTAGAGTAAGCAAATAGCAAAGCACAAAGGCTAAAATAATTATGTTGATCACAAATATACATTATTATGCTACTTACACACACACACACACACACACACACACACACACACACACACACACACACACACCCCACATACATACATACATATGCACATACACATAAACACATATACACACGTGCACACATACGCAAATGTATTTGCGTATACAAACACACACACACGCACACACACTATATATATCCTTTAATATGGACAGTTAGTACCAAATAAGAGCAAAACTGTACGCGCATAAACACGTACGCACACGCACACACACCTATAAATCAAATATGCCGATGAAATAAACCATGTTTCTTGCCATTTTCACTGCAGAGAACGTAATTCCTGGCTCGAACAACCAGCCCAGTTTGTTTGCTTGTTTGGCCAGGAAGATACCGCGTATTGACAAATCATTCATCTCTCTTCATCTGGGAGATCTACTGACTGTACATCCTCTCACTCTACCACCTTTGGAACGCGCCCTTCTGCGAAATCAGCGAATGCTGAAAGCAGATGTTAACTATAAACAAGCAGATCAATCAGTCGGGTTCTGACGTTTGTGATGGCACTGCACTACGGTCACTGACACTTGAGTCACGTGATGTGACGAGGAGGGCTTTCGCGTGAAGAGATATTTTTAGTTTTCAGGTTCAGTAACTCTTACAAGAAAAGGACGAGCGTGCGGATGCATTAATGATTTTCTTTTAAAATATGTGATTGGCACTCGAAAATAGCGTAGCTGCATTTTGCTATGTGTATCTGTGTAATTGTGTGCGTGTGTGTTAGTGTATTTGAATGTATGGCTGTGTGAGTGAGAAGATGCATGCATGTGCATTTGTGAAGGACAGGTCCATCATTTTTTTGAGAGATAAGCTAATTTATGCCATCAGTTAAGCGTTCAGGGCTTATTACAATTAATAATAATAGTTTGTTAACACACTCGGGGTTACAGTTAGGTGCAACGTGCTTGGGGTAATTTTTCTGCTATTATCGCCCACCTGATTTACCATGCGCTTATATCACACACACACACACACACACACACACACACACACACACACACACACACACACACACACACACACACACACACACACACACACACACACACACAAACCACTGTAACGAACAATTCCACAAGATAAATGTAGAAAGATAAATAAACAATTTTATTATTATAATCAATAGCAAATTACGATTCGTAAATTCGACAACAAAGTCTTTTTTCTACACAAAATAATATTTCTAAATCTTATACACAAGATTTAACATGTCTCGTTTCTTCAATACATTTTTCCTTTCATCAGTTCACACACTGAGTCAGTGAAGGTTATAATAAATTAATGCTAGTTGTATTGCGCCCATCAACAAGTTTATCCCAACCGGAACTGTTCATATATATGTGTACGCTCGACACGCCCAATCATAAGTTCAAAGGGCGTGTTTAATTATATTTTGTATTTGATCTTAGAGGAAGAAATGGAGTTTTAGTTAAACAATGTAAATATCTCAATTAACAAAACCTAATCGACATACGATCGCAATCACACGTAGACTGTTTCCATTGGTAAATATACTTGACACTCTATTCTCTAGTTACGGCTACTCTCTATTGTGCCTTAAACAAAATGTTCAGCAATTAGCATTATAAGGCTGGAGACAAGAAAACAAAACAAAAAATTCTCCACGGAGCTTTAGCGTTAACAAGTCCCAGAATATCTCTATTTATCTCACATTAATTCAGCTATAGCTCTAACAAGTCACAGAATATCTCTATTTATCTCACATTAATTCAGCTATAGCTCTAACAAGTCACAGAATATCTCTATTTATCTCACATTAATTCAGCTATAGCTCTAACAAGTCCCAGAATATCTCTATTTATCTCACATTAATTCAGCTATAGCTCTAACAAGTCACAGAATATCTCTTTTTATCTCACATTAATTCAGCTATAGCTCTAACAAGTCACAGAATATCTCTATTTATCTCACATTAATTCAGCTATAGCTCTAACAAGTGTCGAAAAATCTCATCTTATCAAACTTATTAATTCGACTATGGTGTTAACAAGCGCTTGAAAATCTCCTCTATTTATCTCACTTAATAATTCAACTATGGCTCCCACAAGAGCATAAAAATATCTACTTATCTCATATATTAATTCAGCTATGGCGTTAATAAGTGACTGGGAAAACCCCTTTATTTCTCTCACTTGTTAGCTCAGCTATGGCATTAACAAGTGCCATGAAGAACCTCAATATTTTTTCATTTATATGCTCGTAGTGATAAACAATACTCATCCGTTCCCACCCCTTTTTGAACTTGACGGATAGAAAGTACTCATACTGAGTTATTGAGACCACTGAGTCTTCTGCAGACAAAATTGATCTTGCGGTCCTTTGGAAACAAATGGGCTTAACTTGAACATGAAGTTCCAAATTTCATATATTCACTATGAACGTGTTCTTCAAACTCTATCTCCATTAAATCGTAAAATAGGTTTTACCTGATCCTAAGTGACAAGTTCTTATTCAGGGTGTTCAAGTAACGACCTGTAATGAGTATCTTCCCCAACATTTAGCTTCATTTGTCACGTATCTGAAACATTAGAAAGGAACGTCACTACACTAATTTTGTTCGTGTTATTCATTCACTGCAATATTGTATAACTTAGTTGCAATAGAAGTACAAGTGGAAAATATATTCACATCAAAATTTAAGTGGCAACAGAGGCGGCAAGAAACTCTGAGAGTCGGTTGTTACTAGTAGGATTTGCCAGGCTATTAAATGGCAAGCATAGTTTTTAGTATTTAAAGTTGCTAGACAATCTATGCACTCACCTTCCACTTTCTATGTTAAAGAACCACAACTCAGACAATTGTACAGGGTCTGGAGGTTAAGTCATTTACCCACATTTGATCTTAAATCCAGACTGGACGGTTCCGCTTGCATCCACCCACACCCCGCTCATTCCTCAGTTCTGTTTTTAGTTCAATCATTCCTGCGCAT
Source organism: Sinotaia quadrata (assembly GCA_028829895.1). Classification (NCBI taxonomy): domain Eukaryota; kingdom Metazoa; phylum Mollusca; class Gastropoda; order Architaenioglossa; family Viviparidae; genus Sinotaia; species Sinotaia quadrata. Next base: position 68,904,020 of record CM054177.1, read on the forward strand.
GTGCCCACAGACTACATTCTCAAAATTTCATCTGTGCACCTCCATCACACTCTCATGTACATTTATTTAAACAACTCGTTATAAGGAAAACGTGAGCTTAATATTATAATCAATGGTGGCCCGACAGGTGGGCGGGCGACAAGAGGTTTGCAACAACTGGCTAGACACAACCGGCTAGCGACAACTGGCTTACACATAACTTACATCTGTAGAATAAATTAAATAATTACTTAGGTTTTTTCTATTGTTTAGCAAAATGTCGTATATCGTATTATGCACAAGTCACTTGCCGTTCGCCAGTTATTGCTAGGCATGTGTCAGTAGCTAGTTGACGTTCGCCACTTGTCGCCTGCTAAGTGTCGTTTGTAAAATGTCGCCCGCCCAGATGTCATAGAATCATAATCAATAACTATAACAGTCTTGATCTTTTTCTGTTACATTTTGTTTCTTTGTTTTGCTTTTAATTTACGTTCGGTTGATTAATATCTTACCCTGACCAAAATATTCATCAGAACTTTTACTTTATGGACAGCTGAATGCTTAAACACTTACTATTTTCATAAACCTCCTGCATGTATTTTGCAATTCATACTAATGACGATTTACAATAACTGAGGTGTGAAGGCAGTTAGTATCATAGTTATAAAAATTACAGCTCCCGGCTATCGACAAAGCCATCCAGTTATTTAGCAAAGTAACAACACACAGTGAACAATGTAACAACACACAGTGAACAATGTCAAACACACAAAAGGGGAATGAAACTAGAGCAAAAAATCAATGTACTCTACTCGGTAATAATACGACTAATTTTGTATACCATGCAGTATGGTGGAGACAGCTTTATTGATTATTTATTTCAAGCGTGTTAGTTGGTGTAGAGAAAGTGTGTATTGTCACTGTGTGTGTTTGTTGTTTTGTCAATGTGTGTATTGTTTGCATATTTGTTGTGCTGACAGTATATATTGACAAAACGTGTCTGTTGTCATTCCAGTGGTGTACCAATGTGTATTGTCAATATGTGTCTGTTGCCTTGTCAGTGTGTGTGTGTGTGACATCAAGTATGTAAAATAAAAGTGTGAAGTGTCAGCGTATTTGTATGCATATTGCCACGTGATTGTTTTTGGTGTGTACTTTCAGTGTGTTTCAGCAAGTGTATCATTCAAATAGGGGAGGTAATTTGTGTTATATCAATGTGTGTATGCGTGTTACTATGTGTGTACCAGCAAATTACGTCATAATGTGTGGGAGTTGTCAAGGAGGATGCAGTCAATGTTTGTGCTCAAAGGTGTTTTGTCAAGTGTGTGGTGTCAGTCAGAGCTGTCACTAAGTACTGTCAGTGTGTAGTAGGTCAGCAAGGCCCTGACTGACTTTTTTTCCCCAGATATCATAATTATAATTCATGTTTAATCTCTCAATGCAAAATCCCAATAAATGTTTTCCAAAATTTTCATTTCCTTTTACAATTAAAAAAAATGTTTATATAAGTAAAGCTCTTAGGCGTGCCAACTCGGATGCATCTTTTGCAATGCCAGTTTAATTTATTGATGATCTCTAAGCAAATATTCCCGTTTAAATAATTTAATGGAATATAAGAGCGCAACTGACGTCACACTCCCCTTTAAATTATTCACCTCAACCGACAGACGAACAGGATGTTTGTTTACTCTGCAAGTCATCAGTAACGATGCTTGTTTACTGAACAGCTAGTCTGTCTCTCTCCTCAGACAAGATGTAACATCTTTATAACTTCTACGTAGAAACTCTCAGTTAACCCTAAAGCAGTAAGTGTTGAAATCTATATTTAGCTAATCTGACCTTTCAAGACACGTGTTCAGACCCAGTTGAAAGCTATAATTAACATCCTGACGTCAAATTACGTTGGGGATTTAGTATTACTTTGTTTTGTTTTGCAGTTTATAATTTTTTTTCTTTTCTTGCTAAATCTGCAATCTCTGAGCCTTCCTCAGGCTGGCAATTTTGTTGTTTTGTTTGTAGGTTGTATTTTTGTTTGTTTGTTTTTTCTTTGCTTTTTGGTTCGTTGTAAGTGGCTGGTTTGGTTTTATCTTTTCTTTGCTGGATTGAAAAACAAGCAAACTTTCTGTGACAGAGCAGAGTTGTCTGTCCCTATCTTAAAAATTAAATATTATATTACTTGTTTAGTGTCAGCGTGACATGACTTTCGGTTACTGTGTGTTTTGTAAGTATCAGAGTTAAAATAACAAATCATGGAGAGACAATGCTGGAACTTGGTGATGTAATATAAACCTGTCTTATGTGGATAAGTAGTTTTTATTATCCAATGGTTAAGATTTACACAAACGAGACCAGCCAATGGCCTTAGATCAAAGTTTAACTGTTGAAATAATTCTATTCTCTAATTAATTATTTAGAATCTGGTCTGGCTGAAGTCCAGGTCATAAAAAGCGGCTGTTAGCTTAATAGTAAGTTAACTGATTGATTGAAAGAGAATGGACTTGGGAATATTTTGAGCATTTTGCAATTGATACTTGCATTTTATATAGAAGTGTATTATGTGTGTAGACTATTACTTCTACAATTGTGAATTATGCTGTTTGTATGTAATATATAAAACACATGACATTGTTTCTAGTGAACACGTTCATAAACTATTATATTATATTTATTATGCTATGTGCATGTATTGGGCTAATAAATACTGTTGTAAGTTGAGACTTGAATGTAAGAAAGAATGGAGATTAGAGATGATAAACAGAAAAACTTAGCATTTGTTCCCTGATTATATTTTACAGGGAAGAAACAGCCTTTCTTCTAGAATTTCTAGCAGTTCCCAGTTTGTTGATTGATAAACGACGGTTTGAGAAGTCTCTATCCAAGTGTGTACGTGTAAGGATACACTATACTCTGTTAATGTATGATAGCAAGGAAAGCTCGACTACACTGTAAAATTTCTGGTATAAGGTGTTACTGGAAATTGCTATATTGTTGTTCTGCTTGAGGGAACTAGTACAATGAAGGAGCGTCCAGACTATTCTCAAGAGAACAGCAGTTCATGGAACATTCTACAAGTGCTAGAGGGAAACATATTGATAACCATATGTTGGAGAGATAGTGGGTGGATGGGTGCTCACTAAATATATATTAAAGATGGATTTATCTTCTCCTTTGGTAAGATGTTTTCCACCTAAGGAAATATTGTGGGTGACAGTAAATTTTTATCTTTAATGTTGTGGAAGAGAGAAAACGTTTACAATGCCTGCATATCTGCCAAGTGAGTGAGACGAGTGGTGTCTTCTGGAGAATTATTACTAATATAAATTAAAATTATCATCACTTGTACTTAGTTATGGATGATTATTAATAATAATTATTATACCAATAAGTAGGGTGGTGTAGTGTCACACTTTCCATCTTTTCCCTTTTATTCCAATTCTTTATGTTTGTTTCTCTTTCTCTCTCTCTGTGTGTCTTTCTGTGTGCATGTGAACTCATTTATCATTTTTTTCCTATTGTCTATTTTTTCTTTTTTTGTGTATTTGGGTGGATGGGTGTTTCTTCTTTCTTTTCTCTTACCTTAATTTTTTCCCCCTTTATTTGTCTTTGTTTCTTTCTTTGTTTAATTTGTATTTATTTACTTCCGTCTCCTTTAATTCCCTTCTTCCTTTTCATTTTTTATTCCTGTCTCTTTTTTTTTACTCTCTACTTTATTATTCTATTTTACTTTTTTCTTTCGTCCTTTATTTTCTCTCTTTCCTTCTTTCTTTATCCTATTTTCTTTCTGTCCTTTCCCCTCTACTTCCCTTTGCTTACTTTCTCACTCTTGCCGACTTTCCTTTCTTTGATTTTACTTCTTCCTTTCATTCATTCTTTCTTTCTTTCTTTCTTTCTTTTTACTTCTTTCTTTCATTCTTTCGAAGTATTTAGTATTGTTTTAGTTACTCTTAATTTTATTTTTTCCTTTAATTCTTTCTTTCTTTCTTTTCTCTCTTTCTTCTTAGTTTTCTTTTTTTCTAATCCTTTACGTTCATTCCATTTTTTATGTTTATTTTTCTTCGTTAGTTTTTTTCTTTCACCTTCAAGTACCTATTTTCATGCAAGCTTATTTGTTTGGTTGATTCAGTTCAGATTTTGAATGTAATTTATTTTAATTTAGTCTTGTCACGGTTTAGCAGAGTTAATAGTTTTGACATTCAGGATTTGTTTGTATTGACTTTTTCTTTTTGTTAATTTATAAATTTATTATTTTTTACTTTTCAGAATTTGTTTGTATTGACTTTTTCTTTTTGTTAATTTATAAATTTATTATTTTTTACTTTTCAGAATTTGTTTGTATTGACTTTTTCTTTTTGTTAATTTATAAATTTATTATTTTTGACTTTTCAGAATTTGTTTGTATTGACTTTTTCTTTTGGTCAATTTATAAATTTATTATTTTTGACTTTTCAGAATTTGTTTGTATTGACTTTTTCTTTTGGTTAATTTATAAATTTATTATTTTTGACTTTTCAGAATTTGTTTGCATTGAATTTTTATTTGTGTTTATTAATATGTTTATTATTTTTGACTTTTCAGGATTTTTTTTAATTGACTTTTTGTCTATGTATATATGTTTATTATTTTTTACTTCTCATGATTTTTTTGCATTGTATTTTTGTTTATGTTTATTTATATGGGTTTTTTATTTTTTATTTTTCGCGGTTTTTTGTATTTACTTTTCATATTTATTTATATGTTTAGTATTTTTTTACTTTTGGGGATTTTTTTACCTGGACTTTTTATGTTTATTTATATATTTATTATATTATTATATTATATATATATTATATTTATATTTATATTTGGCTTCAGGGGATTTGTTTATATTGACTTTTTTGTGTTTACTTATATGTTTATTATTTTTAACGTGGTGATCATCATTGTCATGACGTCGAAAGTTTGTACTGCGAACAGGGGAGAGCACAAAGACAAACATGGCATTAACTTTGTCAATAGGTTCCACTCTCAAAACAAGTTGTTTGTTTTCTTTACAAAGTCATGAGGGTGACTGTGGAAAGAACACAAAATGTGATATGACACGACCAAGATCTGGCGGTTACCGGCTTGCGGAAAAACTAGATCTTAAAGCACCCATGGTAAACAGGCAACCTCTTCCAAACACACTCTGTTTCTAAAATCTAAACGCTTCAGTGCGCTTCCTCAGTGACAGGGGATACAACTCGTGTTACTGTGAAGTCTCGTTTGTCTTTCTTAAAGCCAATTCCCTCGATTACTTCAGATATATGACAATGAACAGCACACATGACATCGAACACACTTAGGACGTAACAGTCCATCTAGATTCGATTACTTTTCCAAGTTACAAATTGAACAGTAATTAGTATGTAACTACCTGCATAGATTCGTCTTTCACATCTGTTAAGAGTTTGAACGGCATTAGGACGTAACTATTACCGAGATAGACTTGTTTTTCAAGTATATATTATGGAAATGAACCGCACTTAGGACGTAACTACGTACCAGATACCTTTGTAACATTAACTATATTTAGGCATCAACGGTTGCCAAGAGAATGTTACTTAAATCGTATTATTAAGATATGCTTTCATTTGCAACGACATTTCTGAAAATAGGAGAAACAAAAAAAGAACACATTTTATAATGAGAAATATCTGACCCTACAAAAAGAATTAATTCTCCCTGCTTTTTGCCTTTCTTTCTCTTTCTGTCTTTCTTCCTCCCTCCCTTCCCTCTCTCTCTCTCCAGACTGTTTTTTTGTCTCGCATAATTCTCTTCTCTCCAGACTGTTTTTGTTTCGCATAATTCTCTTTCCTTCTCCCTTTTTCTTTCTCTCCTCTCCCCTTTCTCTCTCTTTAAATTGTTTTTCCTCTGGACTTCTTAATTCTCTCTTCCTTTTACTTTCTCTCCTCTTCCTTTCTCTCCCTTCTTCTCTCGTTAGATTGTTTTTCTGTATCTCTTTCTTTTCTCCAAACTCTTTCTCTTTCTCTTCTTTTCTTCCTTCTTTTCTCTCCCCGCCCCCCCCAAAAAAAAATAAAAAATAAAAAATTTACTATATCTCTCTTTCACTCAAACTCTCCACCATCTTTCCCTTCTCTCTCTCTCTTCTTTTCTCTTCCACTCTCGTTAAATCTCCGACCTATTTTCCTTCCCATTTCTCTCTCTCTCTCTCACTCTCTCCCCCTCTCTCCAACTCTCTCTCCTCTCCCCCTCTGTCTCCCTCTCTCTTCCCCCCCCCCCTCTCTCTCTGATCAACAGTAACATTTTGTAAATTAATGTAGTAAGTTTCACCGATGAGAAATAAAGTTTCGCTTGTTCCTTCGTTCTCTCTCGTAATGGGAAGTGTTCCTATAAATGACACAACCCGGTTCAACAAACCACGTGACAAAAAAGGCGTCTCGCACAGAGCCGAAAGGGTTCTTACAATAACAGCGTCCAGAACTTCAGACTGGCACCACGACAGCCAGTAAACTTCGGTCGATGGCGCTGTAATGAATTAAAAAAGACGGACGTATTAAATATTTACGGTTGGTTCGGCCCACTGGTTTCATACAGGTCTAGCACGATACTCGACAGTATTCGATCTATTTATGCTTTCGGTTTTATTTTGTTTTGAAAAAATAGAAAAGAAAAAGTTCCCCCAAACAAAGAGAAAGTTGTGTGTCTGTGTCATAATGGCGCCAGCTCCCATCGTGTCTTCTGTCTCAAATGTAATTACAGTCCTACACACACGCACACACATTTTAAACACACACACACACACACACACACAGCACATTTAACACACACGCACTACGCACACACAACACACACACACACACACACACACACACACACACACATACGTATTTATTTCACGTACACATTTTACACACACAACAATATTTAATACGCACACGCATTTTACACACATACACACTCTCTACCCCCACCAGACCCTTCTTCCCTTCTCCTCAGATCCCTCACCCCCATTACTATCTTCCCCCCAGATACTTTTTCTCCCCAGAATGTTTTTTTCTCGATCTCATGACCTTGTACACACGCACAACACAGTCGTACATACGTCAAACTTACTGCACGTACTTTTCGCGTCTGGCCAATCTTCTTGAGAACGCATTATGAGTCTGGTTAGTGATGACGTATGACATCTCTACTTCTTGACAGCGCATTATGATTCTGGTTCTTGATGAAGCATGACATATCTACTAGTGCATTATGATTCTGCTTTTTGATTCTGGCGCATGACAGTTCTGCTTCTTGGAGGCGCATGGCAATTCTAGTGTTCATAGTAAGATGACGTATATTTTACAAAAGGCAAGGGGAGACCAATTCTTATTTTCTTCCTCCCATTTCCTTTTCTATTTGTGTTTTTAATATTTTTTTCAGATTCAGATCCAGATAATGAAAATTTCTCACATATTTGAAAGTCTCGGAAATGGAAATGCGATATTTGTGTGTAGCCACGATACATCGAAAGTATTCGAAATATTCTTGTAATGAATATTGGCCTACTAGCGCGTGTATTTATATAACTTTTAAAGTTTTCTCCAGTATGTTATCAATTTCGTTCGGTTGTTGATGTTCTTTTGTTCGTACGTTTGTTTGGATTTCTTTTTCATTCGTCTCAGTGATAATTGTCTGAGTATTTGCGGCTTTAAGATGCAGGATTTGAACATATTACCCTGCGCCTTTGCCTTGCTGCCCTTGAGCGCTACATTCCAGTAATCTAAAGTTTTGTTGTTGTTTAAACTAATATTTATTTTTAACAAATTTATTTATACATTAGTTTAAACTACTTTAAAGGAATAGAAACTGTTCGCCTATAATGAAGGGGCCGCAACTACTGTTTTGCTGTATTCTTTCCCTGGTTACGCACCTTTGTACAATTTTCCTGGTTATGCGTGAAGCCATTTTGATTTATCTTTGATGCATACTAATTTTTGACTGATAATTTTGCGTCAATTTCTAAACAACGTAAATGAACTCACATTTGAAAAATATTTTGAAGGTTCATTTTTGTTGTTTATGATATGTAAGACTAGTGTTGAATGTGCATTTAGGGGAGGCTACCAAAGTTGAAAAAGAAAGAATAGCAAAGTAATAAGGAATGCTCTTTACATTGACACCAAGCTTTAGGAAATAAGAAAACTATGAAAGTACGTTTACTTTGAGTCGCCAAGGGAGAATATTATGAAAATAAATGGACTTTGAGGTGTCAATGACAAGTACACATTTGATTTATTGCTCTTCTAGGATTAGTAATTTGTGGAATAAATAAAATGCGTATATTAAAAAACACAAATATTTAAAATAAATTGGTGTACTGCTACTAACAACAGTAATAATACTATTTTTTTTTTTTTACAGAATTATTTGCATACTTACATGTTTCTTTCTTTATTTGTTTGTGTTTGGTATGTTTATTTGCTTGTTTATTTGTATTATTTTTGCTTGTTTACGTTTTTAATCATTAATATAGTTTTAAGTCAGCTAGCAGCTTCTTTTACAAATCCGTATCGGTAGCAATTGATCTCTTGCAATGTATGGAATCCTTTGTGGAAAGTTTATACACAATATATATCTGATGGCCGTGTTCTTTTTGTGGAAAGTTTATAAACATTGTATATCTTGTGGCTATATAATTTGTGTATCAAGTTTATAGATAATGTATATCTTAACGTTGTATTCCTTTAGGCAAATTTATACACTATGTTTATCTTATCACTGTATTCCTTTAGGCAAATTTATACACTATGTTTATCTTATCACTGTATTCCTTTAGGCAAATTTATACACTATGTTTATCTTATCGCTGTATTCCTTTAGGCAAATTTATACACTATGTTTATCTTATCGCTGTATTCCTTTGTGGCAAGTTTATTACTGCTGAATGCTAATCAGAGATGACTTTTCTTGTTTAATTATTTTTGTTATTTTTGTCCTCTTTATGTTTTTGTTATGGTGATTCTTTTTAATAACTTGTACTTTGCTTGTTGCGTTACATTTCCTTTTTTAAAACTTTAATTTTGTTTGTTTGTCTGTTTTCGCTTACTTATTCTTTTAAATTTGCTTTTGTTTCTTTTTTGTTAGACTCTTTATTTGTTTGCTTGCTTATTTGTTTGTTTATATGATTTCTTGAATATATTTATTTATTTAATTGGGGGTTGATGAGCAATAGAAACATGTTACAATATATCATATGTATCCATGCATTATATGTATGTTTGCATATTCCGAATAAATAGGCGTTATAATTGGCAAATCGATACACAAGAGCTTAATGTTTCGTGTGCTCAACACCCGTTCATTACATGGGATAATGTAATACCTTAGTCGGGAGAAAGTCAAAAGTGTCGTGTGCAAATTGCCGAAGCCGGCTGTCACAATTTGATAAACGACAGTAAAAATCGACGGCAGAAGTTGACATCGATATTAGAACAACATTACGCCTGCGGAGTGTGGAGTTTTGTTGTATCGTTTTCAATCGTGCATGTAAAGCTAAATTTGTAACATTTAGAACACTGTTGTTTGGAGCTGTTGTTACATTTTCTTTCCAGCCTGACCACTCGGTGGCACAAGAGTTACTAACGCAGAAAAAGAAGCCAGGAACAAAATTTCATTTTGTGGAGATCGTGTACATCAGCAAGAAATGTAACACTATAATCGTCGTTCAGAGCAAATGTTTTCTGTGTGGAGTGTGGTTGGTGGGGGGGCTTCTTAATGGTCCATGTAGATTATATAACGTCATACACAATGACATCACTTTTTAAACGCTTTGCGTAGTACTAGTTTCTTGTCTGTATGAGTTAATACCAGGCAACAGTTAAGTTTGCAGCTCTAGATCTAAAATCATGTTACATAAACTTTATCGGAAAAAATCAACTTTGCGGCGAAAACAACCCCGTAGACAAGTGGTACTTAAAACTACAATTGATTTTTCTTTTCATTCATGATATCAGCAACACTAGAAATAGATTGGCTTGGCTTGTAATTAATTATAATAAGGTGGGGGTGGAAGCAGAGGAGTGGTAGGGGTAGTGGTTAAGTTGGTGGAGGTAGTGGTGGGTGACTATTATATACACATAAATTTATTTGTTTGAAATTAATATAAGACAACAAGAAATAATGTTTACTAAAACAATTATTTTATAAATCTCATCCGAGTAAGAAAGTGAAGATTTTCTCACCAACCCTTGGCCTACAGAGAAAAGTTAACTGTAACTGTTAACGTCATTTCTCTTCTTTGATGACTTCTGTCATTACTGTTAATGCAATTATGTAGCAGATACTGCTAAGTATTGCATAATATATTATATGTACAGTTAACTAGTGTGCACACGACCTTTGAGACTTTCCTACTCCCGTAGGGAAAATACAGAACCATGTTGTGCACACGACCCTTAAAACATTTCCTAGTGCGAAAGCCCAAATAAACAGAAGACATATTGTATGCACACGACCTTTAAAACGTTTCCTTCGTGTGCGGGCCAAAATAAACAGAATGCAAACTGTTCACACGACACACATTGGTGTCTTTCTGTTTGCTGTAGTGCCTCGAGTTCATTTTGAAAATACCCGACATCCGAAAAGATTTCTATAAAATACTCTGGCAATAGTCACTCACGGCGTCAGTCGTTTTGTATTTCAATCTTGAATGTCTAATTTGAGTGCTATAGTTCTCTGGTTAAGCTTTTAATAGTAAGTTATTTTGCTTCCAAAAGATGACTAACAGGTTTGGTTGGTCCGATTTTTTTGTCCAATTCTTCCTATTTAAGTGCTGATAACTTTTTTTCATCTTCTGGTTGAATCGATGACGTCACAAAAACTTAGCGTGTGCAGTAGGCAGTGTGTATTCACAACTGCGCCGACGGATCCAGAACAACCTAATGATACGTTCAACTCCAAAGTTATCTCTCTTTAACTGAGCAAGACCCTAGAAATCAATCACCGACTATAAAGATGTGGGTTGTTTCTTCTTGAAATAAATAAAATGAAAATAATGTCTGGGATTTCATCAAACCACTATATTCTTTCTTCTTGAAATAAAGGGAAAATAATGTCTGGGATTTCATCAAACCACTATATTCTTTCTTCTTGAAATAAATAAAGGGAAAATAATGTATGGAATTTCATCAAACCACTATATCCTTTCAAACTATAAAAATATTTTGCGAACATCACAAAGTTACAAAATTTTTTTTTTAAAGTGGTGTGTGGGTATCAGTCCATTATCAAGGACATGATATGTGCCAGCACGCCGTGCCTCACTTCATCACATGCTTACAATGGACAGTCACGAACTTCAGCCAAAATCAGGTCGCACATGCGTGGATACAGTAAGATACGTAGTTTGCGCATCTTAATGTTCTAAGTTCACCTATCCATGGAAATAGGACAACATGTTGTTATCACGTGATAATATTCTGAGTTCATATGTGCACGGGAATAGGTGAACGTGTAGTTATTACAGCGATTTTCAACCTTTTTCAACTCGCAGCACACTGAACAAGACGCTTAATTTGTTACGGCACACCGTCAGTGTGTTAAGGAGAGATTTTTTCATTTTAAAAAAAATTGAAAATTAAAAGTGTGTTTAAAAGTTGAACATGTTTTGTCATTTGACAGTAGGAAAGAAAGGGCTTAACTGTTGTTTTCATTTCTTATTAGCCTTTTATGAAAAGTATGTAGTACGTCTAAAATTTAAAGACGTTATTTTTTATTCCCCAATTTTTTTTCTAACTTCTTTTCCACTTTTCCCCAAAACTCAAGCGGTACACCTGTCGACCTTTCACGGCACACTAATGTGCCACACAAAACTGGTTGAAAAACGCTGAGTACTGTTAGATAGGAAATATGTAGGTCAAGGTGATAGCTTTGGCATGAATGAACGGATAAATTATGAATGGGACCCATGCGTCGCGGTATGAGGTCAAATGTTAGGTTAAACGAGACTTAACTTCCAGTCTTACCTATAAGGACTTTAATGACGTCATGCTTAACTATAGAAACCAGAAGATGAGTGTATCGATCCACAGCTTTCCCGACCTTACTTAAAATATCTGTCAAGGTCGATGTCATTTGTAACTCATCAAGGGTTTTGTGGTCAGCTGCCGCTCTTGTGAAATTGTTACTAAAAAAGTGCTTGTTCTGAGCCGCTCTTGTGAAATTGTTACTAAAAAAGTGTGTTTGTTCTGAGCCGCTCGATAGAAGTTTTCTCTCTTCTACAACATTAAAGACAAACATTTACCGTCGTACAATATTTCCGTAGGTGAAAAACTTCTTACCAAAGGAAAATAAAAGTCAGTCTTTTAATCTATATTTAGCGAGCTCCCATCCACCCACTATCTTTCAAACATATACATAAGATGGTCGATAAATTTATTAAATCACAATACATATAATAAATACAATGAAAAGAGCATTGACATTTACATCGCTTTACAACAATGTTTAATTAATGCTAGACAGTCTATCAATTTATCCTAACATAGACATCAGCAGTCAAATGATCAGATATATATATATAATCAAATTCACAGGCATAATTTATCATAGACATGAGAGTGGAGTTTTAGAGAAATAAGTATAGTCAATGTACATAGCACTTTTTCAAGGATGGCCGCTGTCAATAGTATGTATTTAAATGTGGTTTGCAACAATGAACAAGTCACTGCTTTTCTTATTTAGACGACGTTTCCACATTACACAACTGTTCCAGAATCTTTAATGCGCTCTTTAAGCACACTGTGGAGAATCGTCCCGAAGTTCTCTTGCGTTATCAATCACATCAGGAGGAATGTTCAAAATAATTCTGCAGACCAAACTCAAGCCACCATTTTTGCTGCATTGGCTCCCGAAGAAAATTCGCAGGAATCAGCTTACAGCAACACATTATTGACAAGTTCGATGATAATGCTGGATATACACATCATGATCAGGTAAAGTCATCAACTGTAGCCTAAAGTGACAAAAAGGCGCATTTTTTTCATAAGCTAACAATCGCCTTTATGACCGGACTTGAGTTATGTCAAATTTAAAGTGATTAGAATATAGACTTTCTTCAACAAAACAGCTTTTGGTCTCTCCCCACGGAAGAATTTGTTATGAACAAGTGTGAGACTATTAGTCAGAAAAACTACTCATCAGCTGGAACTGGTTTAGATTATGTGAAACCAATACCACTTAGTTAATGATTATTAATTAATTAATCATTCATAACTAATTACAAGTGAAGAGAATCTTAATTTATGTTATTAATAATTTTCCAGCAAATACTGTTCGTATGTCTCACTTGGCAGATATGAGGGCACTGTAAACATTTTCTTTCTTCCACAACATTAAAGTCAACATTTACTGTCTAACACTATTTCCATAGATGGAAAACTTCTTATGAAAAGAGAAGACAATCTGTCTTTAATCTATATTTAGCAAGCCCCCATCTACCCATTTTCTTCTCCAACATAAGGTTATCAGTATGGGTAAGAAGGTCAATAAATTTATTAAGTCAACGATGAAGTATACATACAACAAATACAATGAAAACAATTACTTGTCATAATTATTTTTATGAAACCACGTTAGAATAATTTCTATATTTCATAGTCTTATATCCTAAAATACAATTCAGTAATAGTTTCAATACAAATCACAGGATAGTTCTTATCAAAGAACAGAAATGAGTTATTAAAGATAAGGGATAATAGTTTTTATAAGCGCTGTCACAATAGTCCTTTGGTACTATGCAACAATGACACAAGTTTATTGTCCACTGTTCGCCATTATTATTAAATCAGTTCTACGTGTTCCCCTTTGAAAACACTGTTCCAATACTTATTCTCTCAATCTAACCTTGGTGCTTCTTTTTGCTGTTTCAACTCTTTCAAGCAAAACAACAATTGTAGCAATTTCTCTGCACCATAAATTTCTCATGTAGTCAGCATATCTTGCTGCCATACATCTGTAGGGTGGATTGTATTCTTTCACGTACACATTGCAGTAGAAGCTCCCCAAGTCTACACTGCCATAGAAGTATACAAGCAGTAAACCAAGAGGTTCAAATCATACACAAAAGGAAAGGCTGCTTTATCCATTAAGCTAATGGCTGCCTTTCATGACTGGACTTCTTTCCACTCCAATCTTGTTAGCATCATATAAATGAACTCTGGGTCGGATTATTCCTTCCTCTCTGCTGTAGACAAGATAGAAAATATTTATATAAAGATTTCATAACATTTACAGAGACTTATGTACTTGACCCTTACACTTCCATTTCTACTGCTCTAGACAAATAGTCAGCCCATAAATTATCAGTGCCTTTCATTACTTTCACAGTATATATAATTTATATTATGTATAATTTAGAAAAATATTTTGCTCCACTGAGCTGAGCAAAAAGATGCTCTGGCTCAGGCATCAGTTCAGCTGAAAAATCAACTTGTGCAGCTGTTTGTAGTCCATACAAAACCAGTGTGTGCCACCCTGCTTTTTAACTAGGACAATAGGAGAGCTATAAGAGGACTCCACCTTCTCAATCATACCATTTGCTAACATAGTCAATTTCTTGTTTTACAGCATCCCGTTTAGCATAAGGTAAAACAAATGGCCATGTGGATCATATGGTCATGTGGATCATATGGCCATGTGGATCATATGGTCCTGTGGATCAGATTATGATCCAGTAGTGCAACCATAAATTTGCACAGATTCATTTTTCTGTTTATCGGTGAAAATGTCATGAGTTTCTTTTATCATGCTCCACATCTGTTGATGTAGTCAAAACTCCGACAATAGCAAGAAGAAAACAACAATTATTATAATATTTAATTATTATTTTTGCTCTACGACAATAACAAGAAGAAAACAACAATTATTATAATATTTAATGATTATTTTTGCTCTACGACAATAACAAGAAGAAAACAACAATTATTAGAATATTTATTTTTGCTCTTCGAGAAGCCCAACAAGCACACGAAATTCTTCAGCTTTTCCCCGTCAAGATCGACAAACGGCTTACTAAATTGATTTTCTCCTTTGACACAACATGCTGCAGTATTTTATTTTTATTTTTTGTTGTTCTGTATTGTTTTCTCTCGTGCCAAGACTTAACGCCAGCCAAGCATGTCACTTTGTATAAAACATATTTTGGGAATCTGAAGTATAGATAGATAGATAGATAGATAGATAGATAGATAGATAGATAGATAGATAGATAGATAGATAGATAGATAGATAGACAGACAGACAGACCGACCGACAGATAGATAGATAGATAGATATGTGCTATGTGCGCATATGGGTTTGTGTATGCTTAGAGAGAGGGAAAAAATAACAGAAGACGAGAGTCAACAGCACCAGACAAAGGACAAACGAGGAAAAATAACACCTACCACCACCATCAACAACAACAACGACAGGTTTACAAAGAGCAACAATATCTGCATGTGGATTTTTTAATCACCCCATTGCGGACATGATACAACTGAAGCTCAACTATATGTACTGGTGCCTGCACCTGTCTACACACATCCCAACACACAACACCGAGGACAACGACGACAACAATAACAGTGAGGAAGACATGGGTTGAACATCGCGGGCGTGTATACGCACTGGGTACAGATCTGGTATGCGACTAAACTGGGCTCTATGAGATATTCACACACACCTTCTCCCCTCCAGCATCGGGGACAGTGCTAAGGACATCAAAAACTCCAACCACCACGACATTAACTCACGGACGATCGGGCTAGTGCATGCCCCTACCGGCCAGACATGAGCGTCACGGATCCACCAACCACTCCTTCCACTATAACTCTACATCTATTCTATCTTTAAAAGCACAACCTCGCCCTGAGAAAAAATTCTACATCAACGACACTCGACTAGCCACTAGGCCCAACCACACAAACCCTCCCCCCCCCCCCCTACAACCCTCCCCAGCACGAAATTAGTACAAGCCGGAAGCGCTCCCCCAGAAATAACGAACCAACTAGTGCGTGCGCTATACACAGTGATATATACATTAAGGCACTAACAGGGACATTGTTCAGGTAATAGACACGAGAGCCCTAGAACGTTTTGTGTCAGTCATTTAGATCTGGAAAGTAGAACAGTAGCCAGCATGACCCAAGCAAACCTCGCCTCGTAAACTCAAAACGTTCCTTTCAATGTTTTCTGCGGACAAGTAGGAAACCCGATGTTTTTCTGTATTTTCCGTTCGTACCTTCGCGGATGCGCACCATTCTGTTTCGTAACTTCGGCAAGGTTCTGTTTTTAAAGAAAGAAAAGGAAAGTAAACAAAGTGATCCAAGCTTTGCTGCTGTTAGAAGGATTTAGCAGCTGTTGTGGCAACTGGCACGACATGAACAACGGAAATTTTTGTTGACTTATATCAGCAAAAGATGAACCAGCATTATGTCAGCAACAGATGTACCAGGTTGTCAACATGTGTATCCCTACTGTGTCAGCAGCAGGTGTACCAGCATTATGTCAGCAACAGGTGTAGCAGCATTGTCAGCAATAGGTGTAGCAGCATCAAAGAAGAGGTCGATTGAATTACTACAGAAGCAAAGGCCGATAACTGTGTGATATTAAAGGGATTGCAAAAGATCCTGATGCATACAATTTTACTATTTTGCTCACCAACCCCCATCCCCCAAAATAATAAAAATACATAAAAACCAGCATAACCTTCCCTTGTCTTTGTTGTATCAACACAGCTATCAAGATTTGTTTCCCGGATCCCTTCAGTTAAATTCATACATTATATTATAACTCCTATGATGAGTGTGTGATATGCACCTCTCATCTTCGTTTAACTGCTGCCTAGCTTCTTAGTCTGGCATTTACCCTGCCAAGTTTTCTGAAGTGCATATCTACCCTCAGCCTAGGACAGCTGTTAAGAGACAGTTTGAATCATCCTCCTGACAAAACCGCGGATGACATAGTTACACTTCCCTTGAGGCCAATGACTTTGGATGACAGCGTTACTTCCCTTGAGGCCAGTGACCTTGGATAGCCGTTATTTGTCGGGCATTTAACCATCGCTGAATTTGCTATAAGAGCAAGTAATCTCTACCACGATAAGTTGCTTTGTACTTCTACAAAGTAATGAATGACTTTTCTTATCTCTACAGTCGTCATCATACAACTAGAAACATTTGTTAGACTATTGGTTTGATTTTCTCAATATTTATTTCCCCTTCTTTAGTATTGTGTTTACCTCGCTCTGTGGTGCATTGTTTACCATAGCAGTGATATGCGGGGGTGTTTCGTGACCAATATTATCTGAGATGGCAGTAACTCGAAGAAAGCTGTGTAACCAGCAGATAACGTCCCTCAAGAAATACGATTGCCGTTTACGTCATCACTCTTCATTTTGATGAAGAAATAAAATCACGACGGGGATTTTGTTTTTGTTTTGCATGATACCCTGTGCAAGCGTAAATAACTTTTATTAGGCTGTTGCCACCCCACCCCCACACCCTCATTCCGAAAATTGGCGGATAATGATACTAACTGCAGCCAATCTGGTATTATTTAACAAAATTCATTTGCAGCCTGGTTTCAATCGCAATATCAGCTTCACTTGCACACAATGGTGACTCAAGGTCGGTTAATTTGGAAGTCTATTTCTGGAATTCATTCGGGTATTTTATCCGTAGCTTAACTAAGCGAAACGAGATACAAGCTTTACATAGGTTTGGTGTTATTGTTGTTGTGGCGTGGGGGTGGATGGATGGGTGGACTCTTGTTTTATTGCAGCATATTTCGTTTGCTTGCTCCTGTTCTGTTTTTGTTTTGAGTGATGTTGTGGAGCTACAGAAAAAAAAAAAAGAACAGCAGAATATGAATTGATTGAACAATTATTTATCGAGCAATAATTTCTACCTTGGACGTAGCCAGAGCGCTAAACCAGTTAGAGGCGGCATTTGCATAAGTTACAAAAAATTAAGTCTTCCGTACTCTGTTAAGTTCTTTGCACGCTTTTAGATACTCATTAATTCTTAAGATTAAGATCGTTGGCATTGTTGTAATCAGCAGGTGTGTGTTGTAATAATGTTAAAAGTAGTGTGTTCTTTGATTTTCGTTGATATGTGCAATATCTTTATATTATTATTATTTATTATTATTTTATAGTTTGGATTGGCTTTTTATTGTAATTATTAATTTTCTATTAAAACTCTAATGAACTTACGTGCACGGGAAAAAAAAGAAGTAATTCTTAAAATTAGTTTCTTTAAACAGTTCTCTGTTAAGATTTTTGTAATCAGTATTATACTTTAGGCAGGTCAATTTCACACACACACACACACACACACACACACACACACACACACACACACACAACACAACACGCACGCACGCACGCACACACACACACACACACAAATAATGCAGGACTGTGTCGAAGAAAATATTATTTGACAGATTGAACTGCATAGTTCTATGGCATCGTAGAAAATTTTGTTTTTCAGACTAAATTATATGCTGCTTTGATAACTTGGAATATAATAAATATTTGTCAGATTAAATTATATGCTTCTTTGATAACTTGGAATATAATAAATAGTTATCAGACTAAATGATAATTTATGACAGCATAGAACATATTTGTCATTCAGAAATACTTGCTGTTAAAAATGGTCACTATCAAGGTAACTTACTCTCTGTTTTTATATTTTAGAAATGTATTTTGCCAGACTGTAAGGCATAGCGTTCTGACGTGATTAGAAGTGAAGGAGTATTTGTTGGAATAAATTACTTAATAGTGTTTTAACACAGTAAAAGAGTCTCTCTCTCTCTCTCTCTCTCTCTCTCTCTCTCTCTCTCTCTCTCTCTCTCTCTCTCTCTCTCTCTCTCTATATATATATATATAATATACTATATACTTTTGACGTAATAAAAATATATATTTGGCTGAGTGAACTTCACACTGCTTTTATATAGTAAAAAAAGAAAGTAAAAGTAAACCAGCATTGTGGTTTGATGTAATAAATACAAATAAAAATTTATCAATATTTATAAACCAACGAAGTGTTCTGATGTAATAAATAAAATTAAATATTTATCAGAGTAAATCAGCATAGTGTTTTGATGTAATAAGTAAAATGGAATATTTGTCAGAATAGACTAGTGTTTTGAAAAAAGAAATAAATAATTGCCAGATTGCAATGCACTGTGTTGATGATGTTAAAGAAAGAAATATTTTAAACCAAACTAAATTACATTGTGTTTTGATGTCATAAAAGTTGTTGTTGTTGTCGTCGTCGTCGTCGTTGTTGTTGTTTTGTGTGTGTGTGTGTGTGCGTGCGTGCATGCGTGTGTGTGTGTGTGTGTGTGTGTGTGTGTGTGTGTGTGTGTGTGTGTGTGTGTGTGAATTTGTTTACATAAGATTTAGTTCTAGTTAATTTCTTTTCACCGCAAGGGAAATATTTATATGTCAGAATATATTGCACTGTATTTTAAAGTCAAAAGAAAATTGTCAGACTGAATTGCCTTGTGTTCTGATGTCAAAAAAAAGAAATTATTTGACAAAAGAAATTGCAATATTATTTTGAAATTATAAAAAGAATTATGTCACACCAAACTGCATTATTTGCTTTCAGAAAGAAATATTTTCTATATTAAACTTTATATTTCCTGAATTCATAGAAATAAATTGTCAGACTAAATTGCATAATTTTCTGACGTCACAAAAAAATAACACTTCTCTGAGTGAAGTGTTAACCATGATGATAATGATGATGATGGTGGTGGTGGTGGTGATGGTGATGATGGTGATGATGATGATGACGACTTTTCACTACTTTGTTGACTGTGGGTTGTGAACCAATGTCTCGGAATCCTACCAAGATTCTGGGAGATCCAAGGTTTTACGGAGGATGTGGGCACTTCCGAGGAGCGCTGCTTTGAGTAGTGGAGCGATTCTGTGGTTTCCAGGGAGTTTATTCAGGTAGCCTTCCAATTCAGATGTTATGTTCCTCAAGGCTCCTATCACTATAGGTATCACTTCTACTTTTACATTCCACAATATCTGGATTTCTAATCTGAGGTCTTGGTATTTTTCTATTTTTTCTCTTTCTTTTGCTTTTATGTTTCTATCACTTGGAACAGCGACATCAATAATTGTTACTGTTATGTTGGACTTATTGAGAGCTACAATGTCTGGTCTTCGTGCAGGAAGATTATTATTATTATTATTATTATTATTATTACTTTTCTTTAATTTATTATAACGAATAATAATTTTGACATCACTAAACTAATAAGATTGGTTCAATTGATTTGCACTGTGTTGTCTCGTCATAGACAGTATTATTTGTTAGTCTAAATTTTATTATGTTATTACATTATAAAATTATTATTATCAGCTTGAATTGTAGAGTATCTGGACCACAAGGCGACTTCACACCATCCTAATGTGGTCGCTACTGAAATGTCATAAATGCATTATTTGTCAGACTGTCCTATATTGTTTTGACGTCATAGAAATATTATTTGTCAGATTGCCCTATAGTGTTTTGGCATCATAGAAATATTAATGTGTTTTGACGTTTGCCTGTCATACTGAACTGCATAATGTTTTAGAAATTATATGTCGTACTGAATAATATTATATAGCTTCAAAAACTATAGATGTTAAACCGAATCATGTTATATGACGTCAAAAGCTGGATATGTTTAAATGATGTGCAGGGCCTCCTGAAACCAGAAAAAATATTTTGCGCCAATTTGAGAAATCAGCTCTAGATGAAAGGGAAGTATTGAAAAAATATATTTTGTCACACTACATGGAAAAGTACAAACAAGTTGTATAATTTATTATTCATTTATTTTAGCGAAAAGAAATTACTCCTCAGATAAATTGTTTTGTGTTTCAGGTATATGAGGTTGTATTGGCAAGGTTAGATTAGTCAAATCATTTTATAATCATAACCTTCAACCAGTTACATCGACATAAGCTACACACACTTTCAACAAAATTCCACAAGTTCAAACTGAAATCCAAGGGAAATGGGAATATTGTCAAAATAAACTGTTACTATGGAAATTATTGACCTTAGTTCATGTGTTTGATCATTGTCAAAATAAACTGTTACTATGGACAGTATTGACCTTAGTTCATGTGTTTGATCATTGCAAAAAAGGATCGCGAAACATAGGCAAAAGTCTGGACACACTAGTTTTATAAAATAACAACAACCATCAAATGTTACAAGAGTTTTAAAATCACAATTGTATACTCCGTATGATCATATTATACTCACTGTACACTCATATAATCAAAATATAGTTTACAACAACTATTATTTGCACTTATCTCACGTCTGTAAAGCCATTTTCTCTCTTGAACATTTTGAAAAGAAACACATTTATTATAAATTCATACGCCACAAATTACATTGCTGTAAAGTTTGACATTATTCTTAAGTTCAACCATTTTATTCAATGTTACATCTGATTGGCGCATGTTGTCAGGGACGAAAATTTGTTGCAGAATACAGTGTATCATTCATAACAAATAACAGTGGTAATACGGTGTAATCATACGCAACAACTAACAGTGGTAATACGGTGATATACGCAACAACTAACAGTGGTAATACGGTGATATACGCAACAACTAACAGTGGTAAATCAAGCTTCTAATGATAAACATTTACACATCGCCAAAGAGAGCTATTATTACAGCAAACAAAACTAAACACAGAAATTCAAATATGTTTCTGACAAAAAGAAATAATAAGAGCCACAAACTAAAAGGGGACGAAATAAATTGAAAACAGGCTAAAAAAAAGTTGCATTGAGATAAACAGGCTAAATCAAAGTTACATTGAGATCAACAGGCTAAATCAAAGTTACGTTGAAATATTCAGGCTAAATCAAAGTTACATTGAGATAAACAGGCTAAATCAGAGTTACATTGAAATATTCAGGCTAAATCAGAGTTACATTGAGATATTCAGGCTAAATCAAAGTTACAATGAGATAAACAGGCTCAATCAAAGTTACATTGAGATATTCAGGACTTGGACGAAATGGAGTCATTACTGGACCTAAAGGAAAACAAACCATGCATTTCTTGTATGAACTATTTTTAGATTCAAAGAAACTGTGCGTTTACTTTTATAATCAAGTTGTATATGTTACTATTTTTGGAAATTTTCATATTAAAAATTTTAGTGACTCATAAGATTATTATTGTTATAGATACTTTTGTTGCTATTATAGATAGACAGGCAGATGCATAGATATATAGTATATAATTAGGCAGGAATGTAGGTATAAACGTAGATTGTTAAGTAGGTAGGCAAAATGGTAGACAGAATGAAAGGACAGACAGATATACACACAAATAGATATACACCTATCTAAACAAACGCTAACTGCAAATAGCATGATATGTGTATATGTGTTTGTGTGCCTGTTTTAATTTTACCGATAAATAAATTTACATCGTTTTAATAAAGGGTAAGTCTTTACAATTCAACACAGACTAATCAATTCCATTTTTGTCAAAATCTTTTTTAAGAATGTGTCTGTAATCATCAGGCAAATAAATTTGTCAGTACTTTAGCCATTAAAATCTTTCTAAGAATATCTCAGTAATCTTCGGGCAAATGAATTGTCAGTATGTTGTTAGTTTTGTAACAAGTTCAATTCCATTTGTTTAGAGCACACACAAAGGCAAAATACCTCCCAAACCTACTCGTGGACTGAAGGAAGAGTTTAAACTGAAAATACAGCAGTAGATACGAGCATTTTTGCTTTCTCCATGGTAATATTTCTGTTTTGACTAACACTTAGGCGGAAATATAGAGATGATTTGATAGCGTGAGTCTAACATTAGGTACAGAATTCGAGATGATTTGATGGCGGGAGTCTAACACTAGGATTGGATACCGAGATGGCTTGATAGCGCGAAATCCAAGCGGCTAAACATAATTGCATAGACATCTGATCTACAAACAAAATAATAGATTCAGTTACTCGTCTAAACTGAGCGGCAAAACGATTTTGCAACATAGTCTTCTTTAATTTCACACCTGGTTGAACAAACCAAGGGACAATAGTCTGCAGCCAATTGATCAAAACTATTGCAAAGGTCACAACTGCTACTGGATATGCCAAGTGCGATTTATTTCCAAATAATTTCCCTAAATCGATATTGTTACAAACTTTCCTGATGGTTGCTACCGCCAGATCCTTCACTCCAGCAGACGGGAGGTAAGCTACTGACAATTTGAAAATGTACGATTCGTCGCCTGCAGACTAATTAATTCAAATTTAATTAAAGATTTAAAAAAATAGTTATATAAGTTAAAAGAAAAATCTGTAATCTAAATTACCAAGTATATACTTTCTCTTTAGTAATGTACTATGTTTAACAAACAAGTGAACACGTTTCTAAACTCTTTACCAGAACGTGTGTTTGTTGAATAAATGGATGTAGAGTGCATTGACCAATCAACTACTGTCTATTCAAAATTCCAAATCAAAGATGGTGTATGGCATTATTCTTAAATTACTTTGAAAACGCGTCGCTGATTGGTCTATGATGATATGAGCAGTATTTCCGACTGTTGTCGTTTTTTGTGTACGGCTACATTGAAAGTGTTTACATCGTAATTCACTCTCCAACTCTGACCCCGGGGCCATGTACCGGGACCTAATTCAAATGATTTTCACCATTTTCATTATCATTACCTTTTTCGTCATTATTGTCATCATCATGTTTTCCTTCGGCATTGGGTACATAAGCTAAATGCTTTCGTCGTCATCATGTGTCCTATTTATGTTCTGAACAATTGCTATCAAGCTAAATTTTAAAAGTTTTCTGTTCATGTGTGTTGAGTTTCGCTTCTTTTCGTAATAATGTAAGTCATTAATACCGGGATGTACTCTGCAATCCAGCTATAATCATTATATAACAAGGAAGATCATATATGCGTCAGTTTCTTTGTGGTCAATCTGAATCTATTGTCTGTGTAGACAATTCAGTGTCTTGTTTTCAGGTTGGGAAGGTCCCGCAGAATGTGAGAGAGACAGCTCACCACAATAATTACAACCGATGTCTTTCCCTCAGAGTCATGGTGAAAAGCAAGAACACTCACTTGGGCGGGTGGATGGATGGATGGATGGATAGATAGATAGATAGATAGTTAGAGAGAGAGAGAGAGAATGTGAATTAGAGCGCTTGAAAATTCTAAAATCACAGAACAATTTCTAAATCGTTTTCATTTGCAATTCTCACTGCCCATGACTAGCTCATTACTGAAACATATAACTGCTCATCAAGAACAAGATAACTCAAAACAATATCTCTCATAACGGCGACCCCCGTGATAACTCAGAGCGAAATATTACATCAAGGCGATCCCCATCCCCGTGTTCTTAAAACGACATCTCACAACTTGGCGACATGATTATTATTTATATGTGAAGGCATAAATATTGGCAACAAGGAAAATTATATATAACCTAAAACTCTAAACTGCTTATAGTATTAATTAAAGGCACACACAACAGATGAAAACACACAATAACACCCGAAACATTAATTCTTCTTAACTCCTGTGATGGCCGAGTTTAAGCAGAGCTGATAATTGTCAGCGGATTTATATTAAGTTTATCTGTATAGAAAGTCATCTTTTAAAAAATGCTGATGGTCTCCCAAAGAATTTAAATTTTAAAATCGTGATAGCTATACATATTATTGTAATTGAACAGTCCTTTACGTTGACAGTCTAGTGCTAACAAAACATAGTTAGAGAAATCACTCGCTTCACCCATTAAGGCCCACAACTCTTTATCACATTATTACCTCTCTTCCTGTCTTTAGCTCTCTTTTGAACTGTCTTTTTCTTTCCTATTTTTCCTTTTCGGTATTCACTTCGAAGAGATAAATAAATAAAACGTAAAACCGCTTCTTGCAAATGGAATCCAATTCTAGAGAACACAATCCTTCATGAACGTGCGTTCGCCGCGTATAAAAATTTATTCTCCCTCCTCCCCCCTCCCCCGAGTAGGGTCGTGCAAGGCAGCGTTCAACAGCAGAGAGAAAGTACAAATCCCGGGCTGCTTTCATGATCGAATTATATTTTCATGCATGTAATTAACTGTACAAAACAGGGCGCGACTAACTGAACACGCTCACGATTGCTTCTTAGCTAGGACAGCGATGCCTCTTGGAGATGAGAGTGTTGTTTCTTGGACGAAAAGTTGTCCGGTGCAGTTGAGTAGTAGAAGATTCTGGAGAGATAATCCAGATGAGTCAAAGCTCATTTCTACTCTCCAGTTCACTAAATGTAAGAGATGGTAGAGATTCAATAGAAGTCAAAGTTGTGTGCTTGTTTATGCATTTGTTTTGTAAACGCGTGTGTTTGTGTATAATGTGGGTGGTGGTGGTGGAATAGAGATAGGAGTTTTGCAACGCATTCGCTTGTTTCATTCTGTTACATTCACGAACTCCACAGAACGTGTCAGATAATTCAGAGGAGTGTGTGTGTGTGTGTGTGTGTGTGTGTGTGTGTGTGTGTGTGTGTGTGTGTGTGTGTGTGTGTGTGTGTGTGTGTGTGTGTGCGTGCACGAACTCCGCAGAATATTGTCAAATAAAATTCAGAGGAGTGTGTGTGCGTGAGTGTGTGTACGCGTGTTCACTTATGTATGTGTGTGAGTAAATGAGACTGTGAGAGGGGGGAGGGGGCGGGCTCTGAAACAAACGCCCACTTCAATCTGTCTTCACGAACTCGTCAGAGCGCTGACGCGTGGTCGAACGTTAGCGGAGACGGGGGGAGAGGGCGAGACCCGAAAATTACGTCTCTTGTCCCTCTCTCCCTTGTCCTTGTTGCAGACGTTGGCGCAACACAGGCACCACACGAGGCACACC
Organism: Sinotaia quadrata; assembly: GCA_028829895.1. Lineage (NCBI taxonomy): Eukaryota > Metazoa > Mollusca > Gastropoda > Architaenioglossa > Viviparidae > Sinotaia > Sinotaia quadrata. The sequence continues at coordinate 68,929,911 of CM054177.1, forward strand.
AGGATGAGCAGGCCGAAGAAGAACCCAAAGCCGGCTGCTAATCCTTTCACCAGTTCGTCGTCCATTTGGTTCTGGAAGAGAAAGGAGAGTTAGACAGAACATCAAAACGAGGCGCAAATTTTCTCGCTGTAAATTCAGAGTTTTGAGATGTGTCTTGTGTGTGTCTTGTCTTGTATGTGTCTTGGCTTTTCCTCTCCTGTCGACTTGAGTTATTAAGTTATCAGTTACAGACTTTTCAAGAATTAATGTCATCAGTTACAGACTTTTCAAGAATTAATGTCATCAGTTACAGACTTTCAAGAATTAATATGTCTTCCTGTTACAGACATTTTAAGAATTAATATGTCTTTCTGTTACAGATTTTCAAGAATTAATAATATCTTTGTGTTACAGACTTTTCAAGGATTAATATGTCTTTCTGTTACAGATTTTCAAGAATTAATATATCTTCGTGTTACATACTTTTCGAGAATTAAGATATATCTTCCCGTTACAGACGATTCAAGAATTAATATATATCTTCGTGTTACAGACTTTCAAATAATTAATAAATGTCTCCGTATTAGATATATTCAAGAATTAATATGTCTTTGTATTAGAGATTATTTAAGAATTAATATGTCTTTGTATTAGAGATTATTTAAGAATTAATATGTCTTTGTGATACACACATTTCAAGGATAAATGTCTTCGCGTTACAGACTTTTCAAGGATTAGTAAACGTCATTGTGCTACAGAGAGCAGACGACACAAGAAAGTTTTCTTGGATTAACGCAAATACTACTATTTACTAAAGTCCTGAGCCTAAAGAATTTGATTGCCGTCAAAGATAAATTTTTATTTTTAAAAATCGTTTTAAGCAGATTAATGTAAATGTTATTTTAAAGTAATCAATAATATTCTATCAAACATTAAAACACACACTAATACACACACACACACACACTCACCCACACACACACACACATATATATATATATAAGCGCGTTGTGTATGAGCATGCGTGTATATGTTACGTGAATCTTAAAATAGTGAAGGTAAAATTAAGAGTGAAATTGATTATGATGATGAGGTACAGAGCCACTGATCCTGACATTTCTCTTTAATAAAATACAAATTAAAATAAAAATAATGCAGTATATTGCTGAGGTATCTTACACATAAATCAGTAATTAAAACAATGCACTATACTGCTGATATATCTTTCAATTAAACAGCAAATTATAACGATGCACTATTCTGTTGATGTAGTTTACACATTAACCAGTAAAATATGACGATACACTATACTCTTGATGTAGCCTACAATTAAATAGTAAATTATGACCATACACTATACTGCTAATGTAGCTTACAATTAAAATTAGTAAATTATAACGATACACTATACGGCTGGTTTAGCTTACAATTAAATAGCACATTCTAACAATACACTATATTGCTGGTGTGGCTTACAATTAAATAGCAAATTATAACAATACACTATATTGCTGGTGTGGCTTATAATTAAATAGCAAATTATAACAATACACTATATTGTGGTGTGGCTTACAATTAAATAGCAAATTATAACAATACACTATATTGTGGTGTGGCTTACAATTAAATAGCAAATTATAACAATACACTATATTACTGGTGTGGCTTACAATTAAATAGCAAATTATAACAATACACTATATTGTGGTGTGGCTTACAATTAAATAGCAAATTATAACGATGGGCTATACTGCTTGTGTAGCTTACTATAGCAAATTATAACAATACACTATCGAATGATGTGACGGCTGTATTAATGCATTGCCGTCGTTCTTTGAAATTTCTTCAAATGTTTATTTTTTTATAATCAACAGACAAAATCACGTTGACCAATGTCCGTTAGAATGTAGGTGACTAGAGACCTCGCCTATAATTGATTTAAGAATTAATTAGCAATTATTATTATTACCTTCTTGACAGTGCCACTCCCTTGATCTGTGTTCGTCGAGTTCGCAGAACAACCTAAGACAAAGAAAAGACAATCCTGGCAATTATTTTATCCATCACACAATCCAGATAAATTGTCTGCAAAATAGGATTTTACTACACATAATCTCATATTGACATAGGGCGACCTACCACAATAAGCCTAGATACAGATAACCCCCAAAACTATTCAGTAAACGGTCTGCTATTTTTTGCCGTATGTTTCAATGCACCATTCATAGAAATAGTGGTTCGGGTTTTGTCTCCCCTTCCCGCTTCGGGAACGACATCTACATGCTTGTCTAGTTTCAATTGATCACCAGCTATGTTATTAGACTTTTTCCAGTTGACACTCTCCTCAGCTCAGCTCTTGCCAGTCAGGTTATTTGGCTCCACTGTACAGAGCCTTGAGGTGGATTGGGTGTGTGTGTGTGAAAAAATCTACACATAAAATGGTAATAAATGCATTGTGTTATTTTAACTGTTAACATTAAGTGTTTATAGTTACTGTAGTGAAGAAATGTTGATAACAAATCTAATATTTTTTTTAAAGTATATATTGCTCCTACAATATGTCTATTGACACGTTAAGTTCAATGGGTGCAGTATGATTTAAAATAACTTAATGACGTAATTTCGTCGGTCGATACATTGGACAGATGATAATTCCACATACACAAGCCAGTGGATTATACTAATCATCAGATTCGGGATTTATTGAGATTACGTAACGTCACTGATTTTGTCTCATAACGTCACTGATTTTGTCTCATAACGTCACTGATTTTGTTACATAACGTCACTGATTTGTCTCATAATGTCACTGATTTTGTTACATAACGCCACTGATTTTGTCTCATGACGTCACTGATTTTGTTACATAACGTCACTGATTTTGTCTCATAACGTCACTGATTTTGTCTCCTAACGGCACTGATTTTGTTACATAACGTCATTGATTTGTCTCATGACGTCACTGATTTTGTCTCATAACGTCATTGATTTAATCTTATGGTCTCTGTTGTATAAATTCAATTCCGACATTCTAGCTTTGTTTGGATATTTGTTTGCTGGTTGGTTTGTTTGGAAGTGTTTTGTTTATTTGCGGGTGGTGTGTGACGTTTGTTTAAGAGTACAAGGATTTGTTTGTCTGAAAGTGTATTGGGTTGAAGTGGAACAAGGGAGTTGCTCAAGTTTTTGTTTCATTTTAATTTTACTCCTTATCCTTGTTTGTTGATTTCGCGTACTGCCGATGCTTTGCTTTCAAGTGGAGTTTCACTGTCCTGCAGAGATAATTCGACAGTAACGTACGCCCTCGATTAGCATACACACTCATACACGTATTCAAGCATACTTACACATGCATTCTCATGCGTGTTTGCACTGCTATATAATTATAATTTGCTACACTCATATGGTCATGCAATAAAACGTGTACATTTATACAAACATGCATTCTCACACACACACACACATTAAATGCACGCACGCACGCACACACGCACACGCGCGCGCGCACACACACACACACACACACACACACACACACACACACACACACACACACACTACAGCATTAGGGCGAAAGTATTATATTTATATTCTTCATACATAACAGGGCCGTCTTTTTACGACTTTTTTATTATTATTTAATATTTTCTTTCAATGAACAAATCAATGCTCCCTCCTAACAAAGCTTTCCATCTGTATTTTCTGAGAACGGAGCCACGCGGTCCTTTTCATGCCTTTGAAATTGTCCTCCTTGATCAACTACGAACCAGTGATATTACTTCATAAATTTCTGTGATTCAAAGGTTAATCCCTGATATAACAGCAATAGAAACTGTAGAAAAGATTTTTTTTTCTTTTGAAATCCGCACCACATCCCACGTTGGCACCAAAATTAGAAGAACACCCCAGCACAAAATGTGAGCAACCAAACCAAATGATTGATTTATTCATCATTCACAGAAATAAAGATGTGGAACAAAACTGCCTTCGGTTATAGGAGTCAATTAAAAGTAAACTGACAGAAGTCATTTTGCGACAAATGCTATTTGGGGATCAGTGCCAATGCACTACACAATGTTGTGTTGCTTTGGACAGGTTTCTCTGTTGATCTATTGACTTTGCAGAAAGTGGTCAGTGTTGCAGTGATGTAGATGTGGACACGTTTCTTTCTTTATGGTCTATTGACTTTGCAGAAAGTCATTAGTGTTGCATTGAGGTAGATGTGGTCAAGTTTCTCTATCTATGATGTATTGACTTTGCAGAAAGTTGTCACTGCTGCAGTGATGTAGATGTCACATAATGGCTTATGTAGCGCCCACCCCTCCTCTAAAACTAGACTACATGTAAACCTACCTTCTAGAAATGTTGGCCCTTATCCCCAGCCTCGAAACATAATGAGTAAAAAGGGAGGGGGGAGAGAGAGAGAAAGAGAGAAGGACAAAAAGAGATGGGTAAAAGAAGAGAGTTATAGAAGAAAATGGGAGGAGAGAGTGAATGAAAATTAAAGAGAATGCAATAACAGAAATAATAATTATGGAAGGAAGAGTGCTTGAGAGAAAGTGTGAAATGAAAAATTATATGAGGAGAGAGAGAGACACAAAAGGCACTGAGAGAGACTGAGACATAAGAAAATGACAAAAATAATGATAGAGGGAATGGAGAATGAAAAATATGACAGAGAGATGAGGGAAATAAATGAAAGAAAGTAGGGAATGGAAGAAATTATAGATTGTGAATGAGTGAAAAGTGAGAATGTAAAAGTTGGAGGAGAAAAGAGAGAACATGATCAAGAGATTAAAATAATTTGGAGAGAGAGAATTATAGGAAAGAGTGGTTTGATCTCCTTTTGGGAGGCATTGCGAAAATAAGAGCCAACCACATAGCATAATGCACCCACCAAAATGCAATGTTTACTACAGCCTACAATCTAATACCCAGAATAATAAACACAATCTGAATGAAACATTCAACAGTTGAAGTCACTCAAAATCTGTCCAGTACCTTTTTACGTAAGCCCGCACAAACCCACAGGCAGAATTTTATTTTAATATATATATGAGTATTCTAATCTTTTGTTGTCAATAAATGAGCGATAGATTTATCAAAGTTCTTGAATGTCTTCTAAATTTCTGTGCTTCTTTTTCTTCTTTAATTTTATAAACTGGAAATAAAACGTAAATTAACAAATTATTTTTGAGAAACACAACTTGACAAAACAACTGCAGTTTGAAGAATGTGTCTCCTGGAAAGATCAAATACTGTACATATACTTTTGACATTATTTTGGATATTATGGCTATTGCATAAAGCCATATATACTTTCAGCATTGCTTTCTTTGAGGGAGAATATAATTATGTATTGCACGAGCATGCACATAGAATGTCTCTCCAGCAGCATCCATATGTGTGGAGTGCCAACTTCTACATTTCTCTCCCACATCAACAAATAGGAAACTGACAGACAAGTGGCATTTTAAAAAAAATTATAATTACTGGTAGTTCCATATTGTGTAACTCAGCAGCCTACAAGTAAAATAAATTAATTAATTAATTAACCCGTGTATGCGTGTATGACAACAGTTGCGTGCGCTGATGAAACGCATCAATCAATGAGTGGCAGACAGACAGACAGGAAATATGAATGAGAAAATTGTGTCTGGTGCATAACAATTCATGGAGCACTAAGATAGATAGATAACGTGATGCCACCTAGTTAATGGTTCGTCTTCTTATTAATTAATTAATCATCCATATCTAACTACACGTCATGAGAATCTTAATTTATATTATTAATAATTCTCCAGCAGACACCACACTCGTTTCTCTCACCTGGCAGATATGCAGGTGCTGTAAAGATTTTCTCTCTTCCATAACATGAAAGACAAACATTTAATCTATATTTAGCAAGCCCACATCTACCAACTTTCTTCTCCAGCATAAAGTTATCAATATGCATATAAATTTAATGATAAATTTATTAAATCAACAATCAAATATATGTATAGTAAATACAATGAAAACGATTGACATCAGTAATTCCACAAAACCACGTTCAAATAATTTTAATATCTATAAACTCTTATATCCCAGAACACAAATCAGCAGATTATTATTGTCAATACAAATCAGAAGATAGTCCTTATCAGAGAACAGAAATTGAGTTGTTAGAGATAAGCAATAGTAGTTTGTACATAACCTTGTCTAGGTGAAACCACAATAGCCCTTTCACGGGCTTTTCATCATAAAGTCACAAGTTTATTGTTCACATTTGTCAATTCCACGTTTCCCTTCTCACGTTGTAGAAAACTGACTATCAGCTATTCTCTCAAGGCCATCTGGTATTCCACCTTATTAGCTTCCTCTTGCAGAACAATTGTAGTAATTTCTATTACCAGTAATTGCTCAGTGTAGTCAGCATACTTTGCTATAATACATCAACAGAGTGCAGTGTATTCCTTGCACTTACACACTGCTATAGATACTTCTCACGTCTACCATGGTCGTAGCGGCATATAATCAATAAACCAGGAGATTCTGGTAAAACAAGGAATGGCCACTGATTCCCTGTAAAATATAATCAAGGAACAAATGCTAAGTTTCCAATGTATTCATCTGTAACTACATTCTCTCTTATATTCAAGTCTCAACTTACAGTTTTCTGCAACAGTATTTATCTAGTCCGATATACACACACAGCATAATAAATACATCATATCAATTTTATGAGTGCATTCACTAGAAACAATGTCAAGTGTTTAGCATACTATATACGAGCATCTTAGTTTGTACATTTGTAGAAATAATAATAGTCAACTCATATAATACATCTCTATGTAAAACACAAGTATAAAATAGCAATAGCAAAATATACAAAATATTTATAAGTCCATTCTCTCTCAAAGTTAACTCACCATTAAGCTAAAGTTAACCTTTCATGACCGGACTTCTTGCCACACCAAATTCAAAGTGATTAGACAATAGAATTCTCTACAGCATGTAAGCTTTTGATCTCAGCCCATTGGCCGGTCTCATTTTCGTAAATCTTAAGCATTGGATAATAAAAACTACTCATCAAGTTGGAACTGGTATAGATTGCATCAGATATTTCTAGCATATTCTCGAGTTGTTTACTCCAACTATGATACTTACAAAAATACGATCATAAGTAGCGCCCAAGGTAGGTTCACTTCGACAATTTAACAATTTATTTTAAAATTAATAGAAATAGGGATAGGCAAATTTACTCCACTATAGATAGATAGATAGATAGATAGATAGATAGATAGATAGATAGATAGATAGATAGATAGATAGATAGATAGATAGATAGATAGATAGATAGATAGATAGATAGATAGATAGATAGATAGATAGATAGATAGGCTCTTTTCAAATGTGCCTTGTAGTTCTGTCATCATAATTATATTAAGTCTATACAGTTTCCCACCAGGTGTGTGCTGCAATCGAAACCAGATTGTCTTGGAGTTAACAAACAAACGTCTTATGATAACTACTGACATAAACGATATCTGAACACTCTTTGTCTCTACATCGTTTAATTCATTGTAGGCTCTGAACGGCGCAGAGTTTTGTTTTCAATTCCTTTCCTTTTCATTAAACATCTACGATTACATTATATTGTTTTAAGGAAAATGAAAACCAGTTATACCCCTTTTTACTTTAAATTAGATTAGTTTTGTTGTGGCTCATTTCCTCTACGAATTTCATCCATTGAAATTCATCTTCTCGTTGGTCTATATTCAGAATTTTTAACCGAGGTTTCGCGGAATCCTAGGGTTCCGAGAGAGGTAGCTAGGGGTTCCCCGAGAGAGGTAGCTAGGGGTTCCCGAGAGAGGTAGCTAGGGGTTCCCCGAGAGATTATGATTGAAAAAATAAGCATCCTAGATGTAGTAATTTTATGCAGCGGGGTGGTGGTGGTGGTCACTGAGACCTAAAAGTTATTTCGAGGATTCCTCCAGAGTAGAAAGTTTGAGAAAGTTGACCTAAATTCTTGATTAACTTAGTGCATTATATTTTATATTGTTTTGCTTATAAAACGTTTAGTGATGGTGCCAGGAAATTGGTTCACTCACAGTCGTATAGAATAATGATACATTTAGAATCTTTTCGTCATTAATCAACGGATGTGCAATAATTGGTTTTTTAGCTACACTTTCAGACAACAATAGTGTTAATATCAAGTGTGTGCTTGCTCACATACGTTGTACTCAGGTGTTGGAATATTTCATTCTCCACCCGCTTTTCTTTATTTTTACCCTCTAGTATAGGAAATTAAATATACACCGCTTTTCTTTATTTTTACCCTCTAGTATACGAAATTAAATATACACCGCTTTTATTTATTTTTACCCTCTAGTATACGAAATTAAATATACACCGCTTTTATTTATTTTTACCCTCTAGTATACGAAATTAAATATACACCGCTTTTATTTATTTTTACCCTCTAGTATACGAAATTAAATATACACCCACTTATATCTCCTTTTGTGGATATTAGGGAGGAAGTAGGAGGTAGTAGAGGTTCTTGGAGGGGGGGGGGAATGTAAACATCGCGTTCACATCTCTCCTCTCCCCACTCCACAAGACGTATTCGATCAGAGTCCGTGTTGACGACTGGCAAACATTTCTGGACACATAAAAACGACAGATGAACGCACTGCGTTCAGTCACGTAGAAGCTGGGAGAATGACGTCACAGAAGAGGAGACAAAACTCACACTTCAAACAAGCACATTCCACCACCACCACGCTTAACACACACACACACACACACACACACACACACACACACACACACACACACACACACACACACACAAACGCTTCTCTCTCCTCCGAGTCCTGTTTCTAGTTCCTCAAAACTTGTCTGATTGATTTCTCTTCGTCTTGGATTGACTTATTTATTTATGTTCTAGAGGGACCCGATGGAATATCGAACGCTAGACCGAACACTTGTATTAGAGGTGACGCCGGTAAATTCTTACCTGAATATAGCTTTCAATGAAAACTTAAAAATTTTATAACTAATTCAAAGAAGAATAGTAGAGTTATTACCCTTTTTCTTCCGTCTTTACCGTGATTACTTTGCTTATTACTAAGCAAATTTACTGATTACTTTACTTATTACGTTATTAGTAAGCTTCTGGAAAGGTGGCTAGAAGATTCGACAACATAATTCAATTATCTGTTATTCAGTTTTCTTTAGTATTTTCGTTGGGTTTTTTTAAGGAAATGTTTAATTGTATTTATTTATTATTTTTAATGAAGAATATTTATATTCAGTTCATGCCAGCCCTGTTACTGCAGCAACCGTAAGCATCTTGTTACTCTCAGTGTGTGGTGGAGTAAATTTGCCTGTACCTATTTCTAAACTTAATTGTTATATAAATTATTAAATTGTCGCGGTGACCGACCTTGGGCACTCCTTATGATGGTACTTTTGTAAGTGTCAGAGTTGTAAGTAAACACTCGATTTGAAAATATGCTAGAAATTGCTGGTGTAATGGAAACCAGTTCCAAGTGGATGAGTAGTTTTTATTATCCAATGTTTAAGATTTACGAGAACGAGACCAGCCAATGGGCTAAGATCAAAAGTTTATTTGCTGAAGAGAATTCTATTGTCTAGTCACTTGAATTTGGTGTGGCAAGAAGTCCAGTCTTGAAAGGCGGCCATTAGCTTAATGTTGAGTTAACTAACTGGTTGAGAGAGAATGGACTTAGAAATATATCATGCAATTTGCTATTGATGTTTCATTTTAAATAGAGATGTATTATGTGAGTAGATTATTATTTCTACAAATATTTGAACTAAGATGCTCGTATATAGTATGCTAAACACCTGACATTGTTTCTAGTGAAACTGCTCATTAAAACTGATATACTGTATTTATTATGCTATGTGCATATATCTGGCTAACAAATAATGTTGCAGGAAACTGTAAGTTGAGACTGGAATGTAAGAGAGATAGGGGTTAAATATATATAAACTGGAAACTTAGCATTTGTTCCCTGATTATATTTTATGGGGAATAAGCAGTCTTTCTTCCCGTGTATTATTTGAACCTCCTTGTTTACTGATTATGAATCATTTCAACCGTGGTAGATGTCAGGAACCTCTACTGCAGTGTGTAAGTGTAAGAATACACTACACCCCATTGATGTATGGTGGCAAGGTATGCTGACTACATCGAGCAATTTCTGATACACGGAAGTTACTATAAATTGCTACAATTGTTATTCTGCTTGAAAGAACTGGTATGTGAATGAACACCCATGTTAGCTTCAGGAGAATAGCAGTGAATCAGTGTCCTGCAAACGTGTGAGAGAAACACGTATTATTGATGTAATAACAGACGACAATAAACTTGTGTCTTTATTACAAAAGTGCATGAAAGACTATTGAGATAGCGCCTAAATCAGTTTACATAGAAACTATTATCACTTATCTCTAATAAACAGTATATATTGTCTGATAAGAACTATCCTGTGATTTGTATTGAACTGTTGAATTGTACTTTTGGATATAAGATTGTGTAGTACAAAAATTATTTGAACATGGTTTCATGGAAATATCAATGTCAATAAAACTTTTTCTTTGTATCTGTTACATGTATATATGATTGTTATGATGGATTTAATAAATTTATTGTAAAATTTATTGACCTTCTTACACATATTGATAACCTTATGTTGGAGAAGAAAGTTGGTAGAGGGGGCTTGCTAGATATAGATTAAAGACGGATTTCTCCTTTAGTAAGAAGTTTTCCACTTACGGAAATGTTTGCCTTTAATGTGGTGGAAGAGAGAAAACGTTTACATCGCCCGCATAACCGCCAAGTGAGAGAGACGAGTGGTGTCTTCTGGAGAACATATATTTTCATACATGTAATTAGTTATGAATTATTAATGAATGAAAAAATATCATAACCATTAATAAAGTGGTGTTGGCGTCACACACCCACACTAATTACGATATATGTACTTGACTTTGTTTCTTTTGTGCTTTGTTTAAACATTATTTACAATTAACGCACGTGAAGTGCGCAGTAATTAATTTGCTATAGAGTGACTGCCCCTGCCCTAGGAAATTATTGAGCAAAGTTCAAAGAGAGTACTTTGACAGGCTATTGGAAGGGACAAGATCTGAAGGATAATTTGGTGGCACAGCTTCCCTTCACACACACACACACACACACACACACACACACACACACCAAAGGCCAATCTACTATGACAACAATAACACTGAATTAGAGAAAGTCAACATCTATCTATTGTATATTCTTGCACAGTGCAATACTTAACTGCAGAATTTTTTCTTCTTGAGCTGTTCTTACTTTTGCAATTTTTATCTTACCACGCGCCGCTGTGTCACCAATGTCTACGTCATATTTTAGCCTGTGTTTCGCACAGTCATGCAAGTCGACCAAAGCAGGAAACAAATGCTCATAGAACGGTGACCTAAAACACCAAAGGTTTCATTATGACTTTTAACTTTATTCATAGAACGGTGACCTAAAACACCAAAGGTTTCATTATGACTTTTAACTTTATTCTTTTCATCCTGCTCTACGATTCGTATTTTCCTGTTAAATATATCACACAAAAAGAAGCATTTCTGTGAATTTATTTATTCTATTTAGTTACTTTTTAGAATTAAATTTTGAGCAATGTCCTAAAGTACTCTAAAACTCATTATTTTCTTACTGTCCCTTTACAATGTTTCTAACTAAATGTCGAATCCGGGAGTCGGGAAAACAGATTGTTTTCAACTGCACGCCTGAGATCGTCCGACGTCATCTAAAAGCGTGAAAATTGTCATTTTAAAACAAAACTAGCTTGTGTTTAGGCTTATAACTATCTCTCCAACCCCAGTGTGCTTTTAAACATTTCTGACATTCTTTACACTAGTAACAGACCATGCGGCATCTTGTAAAGTCATTTGTGTTTTCATTTGCAATGTGCAGAACATGATTAAATTACGTCTTGAAAAGTAATTAGTGTTTTCATTTGCAATGTGCAGAACATGATTAAATTACGTCTTGAAAAGTAATTAGTGTTTTCATTTGCAATGTGCAGAACATGATTAAATTACGTCTTGAAAAGTAATTAGTGTTTTCATTTGCAGTGTGCAGAACATGATCAAATTACATCTTGCAAAGCCACTTGAGTGTTCATTTGCAATGTACAGAACATAATCATAATCCTGCAAAGTCATTTGGGCTTTCCTTTGCAATGCGCGAAACATTTATATCACATCTTTCCAGGCCATTTGATTCTTCCTTCAAAATGTCTTTGATTTATTTCCATAAATATAGGTATTGGATGTCACTTGTCAAGTAAGAATTATAGATACGCAATTAGTCTATCGATGGAGTCTGACGTCACCAATATTAACCTCAAGGCACAGGATTGCAGACAGCTCTTATTATTGACGTCTTCTGTGGAATGCTGCTTCGGGCCTATACATACACGCGCACACCAAAAGAAAAAGAAGAGAGAGAAGAAGAAGAAAAGGGGATGAGGAGGAGAAGAGAGCAAAAAAAACAGAAGAGAGGGGGACAAAGTTTATTTGATAGAGAGGCAATTTAATCATCAGTCTAAAACTATTTCGTACAAGTTAGCTGTACAAATATGTCACCAAAGCACACGCAAGCCTATTACCATAGAAAACATATGCTGGCTGTACAAATACGTCACCAAAGCACACGCAAGCCTATTACCATAGAAAACATAAGCTGGCTGTACAAATACGTCACCAAAGCACACGCAAGCATATTACCATAGAAAGCATAAGCTGGCTGTACAAATACGTCACCAAAGCACACGCAAGCATATTACCATAGAAAGCATAAGCTGGCTGTACAAATACGTCACCAAAGCACACGCAAGCCTATTACCATAGAAAACATAAGCTGGCTGTACAAATACGTCACCAAAGCACACGCAAGCATATTACCATAGAAAGCATAAGCTGGCTGTACAAATACGTCACCAAAGCACACGCAAGCATATTACCATAGAAAACATAAGCTGGCTGTATTAAAGAACGTTGCCAAAACAAACACACACGTTATCACAAAGACACCAGCTGAAAAATTACATGGCGTTGATGGAATGTTCCTACCGTGGTTATGTTATCTCATTAAACATCAATACCGACTTCTCTTTAAATTCTTTTCAAAAATAGATTTGTGGCGGGGGGGGGGGTAGAAAACGAAAACATAACGGATTAATAATAATACTAAAAAACCTGCTCGTCGCGCTATTAGCAAAATGCGGGTGGCTGTCTGGAAAGAGACTGTTGACTTTCAGGTCATAAACTGCGTAAGCTTAATAACACGGCGACACGGCAGAGCGCTAGGGTGCAATTAGACCCCCCCCCCTTGCACCAAGCTGAGTACTTTCAGTTGGATTACATCCAATAATGGAGCAAACGCGTCTCAAACAGATTACTTCTGCCGCAACGTCAGCCGTGACTGGCCATGAGAGTTCTATCAGTATTTGTCCATATTTCGCAAGGACCTGTTCAGCTTGATGACCTCAGAGAGTTAAGTATTCAATTGCGCGAAAGTATGGCGCGCTGCTTACACAGGGCGATGAACCAGCTTCAGGTCTACAAAACCAAAGCGCTGCTTATACAGGGCGATGAACCAGCTTCAGGTCTACAAACCAACGCGCTGCTTACACAGGACGATGAACCAGCTTTAGGTCTACAAACCAACGCGCTGCTTACAGACATAAAGCAGACACCTGTATTTTCATGCAAACATAACAGACACTTGTATTTTCATATAGACACAGATCAGACACATGTATTTTCGTGCAGACACAGATCAGACACATGTATTTTCATACAGACACAAAACAGACACTTGTATTTTCATGCAGACAATAAAGACACAAAACAGACACATGTTCCGAATGACAGTGGAAGAAGGTATAATAAGGAGTGATTGAAGAAAGCAGTTAACATGACTATATTCAAATATTGCACGGACGGGTTAATCTGTTGGTTTTGTTTTTGTTTCGTTTCCAGAGATCCGAATGATTAACGAAAGCGGTCTTCCTGTGTCCTAGCGAGGTCAGCAGGTAGTCGTGGACTCCAAAATAAACACTGGTGTCAGGTGGTAGACTAGAGAATGGGTCGCACAAGGACGGGTGCTAACAGTAGATATTTTTTGAGTGTCCAGTGGTCCACGATGGGGAAAACCCGAAAGAGGTGGTGATCAAAGAAAATTCATATACTTAATTACTGTTCGCGAGAAAGTGACCGGATGTGACGGTCGACAGGGGAGAATCCCTGAGTCTTTGACGGCTGATGAAGAACTGTACTGAGAGAATTCCAAAGAAGAAAATGTTGACATTTGGCATACAGAGCAAGGAAAGCGAAATCTTCAGCGTGAGACAATTGCGTTACGCAGTAAATCAAATTTTATAGGTATAATAAAACTGCTACGAAAGATTGATTTGTCTGTATTTTGAATGAGTGTTTGCTGTAAAAGTGGGTTGTCGACAATTCATTGATTCTAAGTTCGTGAGAGAAACAGATGGCACTCATTACCAAGAGAAATATTATATGTAGAGTCCAGTACAGATACATGTATGGTTTTATGCTTGGTAAGAAAATTTTGATTCCTGAAGCTAACAGAAGAAGTAAAACAGTCATGAAGAAAACAGAAGAAGCAGTGCAGTCAAGAAGCTAACACATGTAGTATAGTACAGACAAGAAGCTAACACAGGTAGCACGGTCAAGAAGCTAACACATGTAGTATAGTACAGACAAGAAGCTAACACAGGTAGCACGGTCAAGAAGCTAACACAGGTAGTACAGTCAAGAAGCTAACAGAAGTAGAACAGTCAAAAAGCTAAAAGAAGTAGGACAGTCAAGCAGCTAACAGAAGTAGCACAGTCAAGAAGCTAGCATAAATAGTACAGTCAAGAAGCTAACACAAGTAGTAGAGTCAAGAAACGAACAGAAGTAGGACAGTCAAGAAACTAACACAAATAGGACAGTCAAGAAGCTAACAGAAGTAGGACAGTCAAGAAGCTAACAGAAGTAATACAGTCAAGAAGCTAACTTAGAAGTAGGACAGTCAAGAAGCTAACACAAGTAGTACAGTCAAGAAGCTAAAAGAAGTAGTACAGTCAAGAAGCTAACAGAAGTAATACAGTCAAGAAGCTAAAAGAAGTAGTACAGTCAAGAAGCTAAAAGAAGTAGTACAGTCAAGAAGCTAACACAAAGTCAAGAAGCTAACAGAAGTAATACAGTCAACTTGACGAATATGCGGGCGCTGTAAACGTTTTCTCTCTTCCACAACATTAAGACAACATTTACCATCACACAATACAGTAGGTGGAAAACTTCTTACTAAAGAAGAAGTCAAATCCGTTTTTATTCTCTATTTAGCGAGTCCCCATCCACCCACTTTCTTCTCCATCATAAGGTTATCAATATGTGTAAGAAGGTCAATAAATTTATTAAATCAAGAACAAATATACATATAAAAATACAATGAAACAGATTACTTGACATCAATTATTTTCAAGAAACCACATTCGAATAATTTTGTCTACACAGTCTTATATCTAAAATGCTATTCGGTAACTTTGTCCAAGCACAGCCACTAATTTTGAACACTCTCCAAAAACTTTGAAGAAACAGATTGGTGTTTACAAACTTAGCACAATCACTTGTCTGAACACACAAACTTTGACTCTGTCCTAACAAAAAAACTGACTTTGTCCAAGAGCAGTTCAGGAAACATTCCACATACAGTCCCCTACCAGTGGCATCACGCAGCCCATATGACTATCCAAATGCATTCCAATGACTTTTTTCCTAATGTGGCCTAATACTTTGTCCAAATATATTCCTATCACTTGAATACACTGGAGCGAATACAGCCTGGTGATGCTGATCAAATAGCCCCATAGCTCTGGCTAAACTAAATCCGCTGAAGTTTACACACACAACCCCTATTATTTTGAGAAAAATTAGCCGAAAGATTTTTCTCAAACCAGCCCGATGACCAAACACAAGTTCAGCGAATTTGAGCGCGCACAAGCACACAAACATGCGCGCGTCAACCCAGTGGTTTTGATAAAACGTACAGACGACGACTGACCAAAAACTGGTCCGGTACTGAACAATTTCGGATTAGAAATATATCTATGAATGTTTACCTTTGACAAGACAAACATCTCTTTTGTCAACCCTTCTTCCCTTCCCCACTGACTACGGCGATTGTAATCTCTGATAAGACCAGCAGGAAATGGACGTGAAAAAATTGGCACACTGAAGAAAAGGGTATTCAGTCTGGAACTGATGGAACGCGGAACGTACTTGCTGGCATACCAGTGATACTTCCTATATCCCGGCACACACACAAACACACACACACACACACACACACACACACACACACACACACACATACACACACCTCTTTCTTTCGATTACAAGTCATGTTAAAAAATAATATTATTTTCTCATTTTCTATGAGAGAAAAGATCAGACTGGAGAACTCATTACATCCGTAATGCAGGGAAACAGATCGCATTTCTAAGGGGGAACTAACAACATTCTCTAGGGGTGAGAAAACAAATCGCATTTCTAAGGGGGAACTAACAACATTCTCTAGGGGTGAGGAAACAAATCGCATCTCTAAGGGGGAACTAACAACATTCTCTAGGGGTGAGGAAACAGATCGCATTTCTAAAGGGAACTAACAACATTCTCTAAGGGTGAGGAAACAGATCGCATTTCTAAGGGGAACTAACAACATTCTCTAGGGGTGAAGAAACAGATCGCATTTCTAAGGGAGAACTAACAACATTCTCTAGGGGTGAGGAAACAGATCGCATTTCTAAGGGGAACTAACAACATTCTCTAGAGGTGAGGAAACAAATCGCATCTCTAAGGGAGAACTAACAACATTCTCTAGGAGTGGAGCAAATCACATTCTCTAGAGGGGGGGGGAACTAATCGCATTTTCGGGGGAGGGGGAACTAACAACTTTTCTCTAGGGTGGCGGGAGACAAATCACTTCGTCTAGGGGGTGAGTGGGAAGAAATCATATTCCCGGAAAAACAAATCAAATTCTTTAAAAAGGGAACAAATTACATTCTTCAGGGGGCATACATCACATTGTCTAAGTGGGAGGTGACAAATCACATTAATTGGGGCGAAAACAAATTACATTCTATGGAAGAGGGGGAAAGCAACTCTCTTTTTCTCTGGAGGATTCAAATCCCATTTTCAAAAGGGGGTGGGGGTGGGGTGATACCACACTTTCCTTGGGGAAACGCAAAATTGTGGTGAGGTGGGGTGAGGATATAACATTCATTAAGTTAAAAATTCACGTTTTCTGCAGAGAACAAAAATACATTCACTACCGTTTTTAACTTTATTTTTTTCGAATAAAAGGAAGCTATATTTTTGACTACATGATCAACACTCAAGTATATTCACGAATACATACAATGTATTATAAATTACACAGACGAGAAATGCACGACTATGTTTAAAAATTTGTGCACATTTACTGGCGTACACACACACACACACACACACACACACACACACACACACACACACACACACACACACACACAAGCGTGTGCATACACTCCAGACAAGTTCATGCATTGAGCAAACCATTAGTTATTTTTAGAACCAGGAGGGGGACCGGGAATAGGGTGGGGTGGAGTTAGGAGGAAAGCAAACAGTCACAGAGTGACGTGCTGAAACTTCCCTAATTACAGATCTTACCATCCAGAAAATATAACTAATCCACTGTGTTCTGAACACAATATTTTACTGGGATGAAAACTGTAACCTACGATTTGGCTGAAATTTAAATAAAAATTAAATTCCTTGAAATAAAAGAAATAAAGTAACCGTCCTTTCACTTTTTTGAGTCAGAATTAAACAGACCCGAAAAAAACTAAGTGTACATGTATGTGAGGGGAGGTAATTGATCGGACTTGGGCGACAGTAATGGATGGAAGAAAACATGCTGGGGAAGGGGATATTGTTACGTAGTAGTGAGAGATTTGATACCCGAGATGTAAGCTGTGAAGCAGGATTGGGTGGGTAAAAAAGAATTTCATCAACTGGCATAGTCACTGTGCATTGCACCGATTACTACAGCCAATGATCGCCTTCAGACCGGACTCCAAGAAATCGTTGCAAGTGTTTGCAACGAGGCTTGATGGAGTATTTATTAACTCATGCCTCAATGGACCGGAATCGTCCATCTACGCCTTTTTTTTACACCTGTTCGCATCTGTGCTCTATCCTAAATATTTCCAACCTGGGACTGCATACTACAAAGCAAGCCACTGGCTACTTACCTCCTCCAAACTCTCTCAGCAGTCTCAGCTGTCTCCACTCTCGATTGCATTTAAGTGGACTGGCCAGAAAGGCTCTCACTGTCTGCTTGTCAGTCAAGAAAGTGTCTGTGTTTGATTTATTTCTTCTAAACTTCATTGTTTTCATGGACAGTAATCTCACTGTGTTCAATTGAAAGTGTCATTAGAGGGTGCGTGTGTCTTAGAGGGTGAGTGTGCTTGTGTGGAGAGTGTGCTGTCCATATGTGAAAGTGAGTCTGTTTGAAAGGGTGTGCATGATTTGAAAGAGTCTCTGTGCCGAAAGTGAATGCATGCAAGTGTACCAGTGTAAATGTATACATGTGTGAACGTGTGTCCAGATGAGATGTGCCTGAGTTAAAGTGTGGCCGTGAGTTTGTTTTGTGAAAGTGTGAAATGTGTTAGTATAGAGTAAGTAAAGATTTGTATCTATGTGTGAAGTGTGAGAATGTGGTTTTGAAATCGTGGCTGTGTGCCTATGAGAGAAAGTGTGGACATGTGCTAATGTGAACATGTGGTTTTGCGTTTACGTATGAATGTGGGTGTGTGCCTCTATGTGTCTATGTGTGAAGAAAATATGATAGTGTATGTGAGTGTGACCGTGTGGTTGAGATTGTCCCTGTATTAAAGGATATCCGTGTATCTATGAGTGGTAGTAAACCTTAGTGTTTGGGAGTGTTCCCGTAGAAATGATACCACTGTATCTATGCGTGAAAGAGTGGCTGTCCATGTGCATAGGTGTGGTTGTGTCGGTGTTTGTTTGTGCGAATGTGCGCCCCTGTATCTTTGTGTAAAAGTTTCTGAATATGTGATAGTGTGCTGTGTAAAAGTATGGCAGTGTCGCTATGTGATAAAGTGTGTCTAGGTGTGAATGTCTCTCTGTGAAAGTGTGGTTGTGTGTGAAAGTTTGATTGTGCTTCAGAATGTGAAAGGTCGAGATACTGTGGAATGAACGTCGAGTGCTATACAACTCAGTTTAATAAACATGTACTTCTGATAATGAATGTCCATCGAAATAATATGGTGCTTTTTGAGACATGTTGGAAGAAAGAAAGAAAGAAAGAAAGAAAGAAAGAAAGAAAGAAAGAAAGAAAGAAAGAAAGAAAGAAAGAAAGAAGGAACTTGTTATGAAACAAACATTATGAATAATGTCATTGCCACGGCCGTGGGGTAAAATAGTCTCATGAAACCGTAGATTCTTATCTCACACGGTTGACGATCAAAGGAAAAATACCCACAGTTTCCTCACTGAAAGATGAAATAAAAATCAATGTCTGGTCCTTGTCCAGGGGATCGATTTCTTTATTGGCTGAAATCGACGCCTGTTATTCAGATAACGAAAGGCAGCAGCTTCCTGTACCCACCACTTTCAAAGCAGATGCCACGCACTTTCCAACTCGATAAATGTGAGTGACTTCCCTTAGAATGGCTTGCAGCAATTGACACTTAAAATGTTACGTTCAAAACAAGCAGCTTGAAGCCTCTTAAAATCATGATTTTTACTGGACAGTTTTCTAAATTAAACAAGAATATTATGATCTGTTGTGTTAGGATTCCAGACTGAATGCAATATCATCAAAGTGAAAGATAAAGAAAAGACAATGGAGACAAACCAAAGGAGCATTTCCTTGGATAGAGAGAGAGTGTGTATGGGGAAGGTTGGGGGACACTCGTTTTGTACAGAACTGCAAATGGCATCATGCCTATCATTGCAATTAAGCGAAAAGATGTTTCGTGAAGAGCTGCTCATTACTGTAGATCGGCACTGTTCGCAACAGAGCTCTACTACAGTCATTAGAGCTACAACGACAGTGAGAGGGGGAAACATATTCCTTGAAAATATTTATCGAGCGACAATTCTGCACTGCGGTTTGTTGTCAAAATGTATAGAATTGAACTCAATTATGGATGATATTGTGCTTATCACGTTTCGTCACTAGGCGACCCATTGTTCCAGACACGAAACACGATATTGGTGGGGTAGGACAGAGAGAGAAATGATGATTCGTGCCGTTCCCTTATCTACAATTGACTGGTTATTTCCCCTGAAGGAAGGTCTTCACGTGTAACTGTAATAAGTTAGGACAGGAAGAGGGGAGGGGGAGATAAGATTCCCCAATGTCCCGTCTGCTGTATTCAATTGTGGTGGGTTGGTGCGGCACGCATATCGTCTATTCACTCAGCAAACGAAGTTCTGAGCTCATAAATCATATTCAGTGCTGTTGATTCGTTTTAATTCAAACTGCAAAAGGGAATAAAGTTTGCGTTTGGTAAAAGTGTTTCTGATGGCACGAATTGCGTCCCTTACATATAAGAATGATGGTGTGTGTGTGCGTGCGCGCTAGATTATGAGGCCAGTAACGCTTATAGCATATCAAAATTCTGCCTGGGCAGTACAAAGATCGCACTGTCGAAAAAACACTTCCAATATTTCTCAGACGATCTCCAGATGAGGCCGACCGTGTCGAAGAACCTTCAGAATTCTTATCATCATAAACCAACACGCGATCGTCAAAGATTCTTTCGGGTACTCTCAACTTCATGCACCTTAGAATCAAACTAGACCGCTCGTCCACTTCCAACAGAGAAATCCACTTCGCCTTATTTCACTAAGTTATTTTAGTAACGGCAGTCAGATGTCACCAGCCGGCACCGTCCCAGACTGTTTTGTTTTGCTGGGCCTGAAACTCAGAAATGTAATCTGCAGAGACATTCCAGCAATTACAGAGTCAGGAGGGGAAAATCATTGTTGGCTAGCAACAATGTTTACCTCAAAATGGCAATAGAATTCTGCAGATTGTGAAGTACAGAGGAATGCACTTGATAAGGCCATCTATTCGAAGCAATAACGGTAACTTCTCGGGTTTTTTTTTAAAATGTTGATGTACTCTATAGTGTATCAGTCTACGCGGCTTCAGGTGTACTTTTTAAAATAATTGGCAAGTGTCCTTAAATTCATTTACTGAACGCAGAATTAAAGAAACAGAAAAATCACATATTTTTTCTCCTTCGTCCTGTCTCTCAGCGCCTGTTCGAATCTCTTCCTGCTTTCTTTCTTTCTTTCGTTCTTTTTCAATTCTCATTTCCTTCATCCATCCGTTCGTCATTATCTGTCTACCTGTCTATTCAAACCATCGATATTATCTATCTATCTATCCTTCACACACACACAAGGAAAGCCAAACAAACATCCCTATATTCATCTATTATCTTCATATGGATGTCATTTTCAACATCCTTGCAATGCTTAATGGTTCATTCTCTCTCAAAAATTCACATCAGAGCCAACAATTTTATTCATGAAATAGTAAGCCGCTATGATGTTGAGAAAACAAATGACACAAACATAAGTGAAACGAAGTATTACCCTAGGGGAAGAGGGAGCAGGGAGGGGAGAGCGAGACCAGCAAATCAAGATTCTGAAATCCGGGTCGATCAGCGTACAGCCTTATTGACCGAGGCGCAATGCATGCAGTGAGCTAAAGTTGTGCATGCGTGCGTGTGTGCGCGCGCACGCGTTTGTGTGTGTGCTGTTTGCGCGTGCTCGCATCAGCTTGCATGTGCTGACAGTAAGTTATTTAATTCGACCTGGGACAAAGTTTTGTCCGTTCTTGGTGGTCGCTTTAAGCGTAAATACTTGGATCAGAAATCTATCTCTGTTTAAATAGATTCTAAAGTAATGTTAACGATCTCTATCGACCCAGTTCGCTGGTGCTTGGTTACGTACGCCGATCTCTTTGTCGAGTCAGTAAACTACACAAGTGCGTGACATGCGAGGTGCCCAGAAATGCTTTTGACACTGCTGGACAATGAATGAACAATGTACACTAAATAAAAAGGTTAATGAATTGCCAAACCAAACGTGTATTGACGCTAATGAAAAATGCCACATTCTGCAGCATTCAATTTTGAAAGTTAGTAATAAGGGATTGTCCTTGGGTGTGGCGGAGCAAGGTGAAATGTTCGCCTAAGCCCTAAGGTGAAATGGTGGGTAACCTATGGCGACCATCCCCGATATTCATGTTCAGATTACAATGGTAGTATCCTTGCAACTTTAAATAGTGTCTAAAATACAAAATAGTATGCTCGCAATGTATGTTTTGGTAAGTTAGTGAAGTAAATTTGGCATGTCTTGTTAGATATTTAAATTTATTGAAGAGATGTTTTTAATTGTATTTACCTTTATCAGCTCGTTCAGAGCGTCAGCTTAACCAGCAGAGGAACAATGACGTTTATATGCAGGAAGCAGTAACACAGATTTTCGAGAATCATGGAGTGAAAGATTTGACATGATGAAAAAAAGGGGGATAAAGCATTATGCATCTCATACTTGGAAACAATTGAGCTCAAGAGTTCCCTCGTAAAGCAGCATTATGACTTTGTGATAGAAGTGGGCAAGTGGGCAAGAAACAAAAAAACCCACAAGTATCTCGAGAAATCAGCGGCCAAAAAAAATGCAATATAATGTCTTGATGAAATTTGTTTCAAGTAGTTCTAACTTAGCTTCTGATGGTTTTTGTTACATCAAAGATTTTTGGTGAGCATGGAAAGCCACTCAGTGATTGGGGTTGGGGGGGGGGTGTAAATGAAATAATCATGAATAAAATGTGCTCCTTTTGCTTTTCGACAGTTATTTACAAGAAGAAAAATTATTCACGGCATTACGAATTTGCCAGTGAGTAGAAACAGTAAAGACACATAATTAAAGATGGAAGCAAACACAGCAGAACAGCTAACGAAAGATTAAACAAAAAAATAGTCAATACCGTAAATTCAATGAAACATCAGAAGTAACTAAACACACGCACTCGCATTCTGACACAAATATATACACACAAAACCGCACGCAAGTAAACAACAGAAACAATATGATGAGTTAGCAATGCAAACGACATAACTCACATCACGTCAACAGAGTTATCTGAGCATAAAATTTTAAAATATCAGTCATTCCCACCAGCTCTTTATATTAATGTCTGGGAGTGATTTCGAAAGATATTTAGCTGAACGGCTAAACTTTGTTTCATATGTCGCTTTTATGTTTTTCTAAAATAAAATTACATTAATATCTGAAACTAAACGTTACTCTCTCCCTTTAATTTGCATCCAATCGAAGACGTGATTTCCTAAAAAAAAAAAGTCATTAAGCAGAAATTAACATATTATTAGTGTGAGTTTACTGAGCCTAAGAAAGTAGTGATGCAATTTTACTTCATTTCTCAGTGAGCTTGCCGGGCTGTTACTCTTGATAATTTCAGAGTACAAATTAGCTTCTATTAAAAAGTAGACAACTCTTGTCTCAAAACTGAATTATCTACACCTAAGAAAGGTAGTTGTATTATTTCATTCTATTCCTCTGATGCAGTGCTCCTGTTAAACTTGAGAGACTAGTTAGCATTTATTGAAGAGGGGACAACTCGTGGCTGAAAACAGTGTGGCGATATAATTTTACTTCAAATCTTTTTCTCTTTTTCTTTTCTTTTTGCGGGAATTGGGATGGTTATGGTGGTGAAAATATAGTACTGTTACCATTAGTAGTCTTAGGAGAATAGTTAGCATAAATGAAAGGTAGAGAACTTTTGTCTGAAAACTATTGTGAGTTATCTGAACATAAGAAGGTAGAGATGTGACTAGACTTCTGTCTTTGCTATGTTTACTCCTGGTATTCTTGAAGGAGTAGTTAGCATTTATCGAGAGGAGTAGTTAGCATTTATCGAGAGGTGCCTGAAAATTAAAGTGAGTTATCTGTACATAAAAATGTGTGACCACTTCATTCTTTCTTCGGGATTTTAGTTTTATCTTACTTCTGGTAACTTTGTAAAAATAATTTGTATTTATTCCAAAATGGACAACTCTACTCTTAAAATAAAAGTCTATTTCTTTGAATGATTTCTCTGTTATATTTTACTTATTTGCTTGGTTGTTTATTTACCTGTTTGTTATGCACACATGTGTTTAGTTAGTATGTCCGTTGCTATGTGAGTTTGTTTCTTTGGTTGGTAGGTGTGTTCTTATTTACATGATCTGCATTTTCTTTAATTTGTTTACTTCATTGCATATTTATTTGAAGGAGGTAAAAATTTGTTTGTTTATGTGCTTAGGTCTTTTGTAGATTTTTCTGTTTGATTTATTGGCATATTGTCCTGTTTGATTGTTTTTTGGGTACAATTTAATTGTTGGCTGTGTGTTTGATTGCTCGTTTAAGGGAGTTCTGTTTTAAAAATATTTGCATATTTGCCCGTTCATTTACGTGTAATTTACTGGAAAGTTTGCATGTTCAAGTTTTGTTTGCACGTTTGCCTGCGTGCTCTGTTTGCTTGCATACACAATTTGTTTGATTGCCTGCTTGCTTGACTGCTTGTTTAGTTTATGTGCATGTTTTCTTTTTCGTTTGTTTGTCTTTCCATCTGTGACGCAGACGGAGCTGAAACTGTCTTCAAGGAATCAACACTAGCATTCTTTGAGCCCAGACCAACGCGATTCTTTAACACCCCCTACCACGAAATATCTTGTTTCTTGTTGTAAACGTAAGCAAGCAGGTGTATAAGACTTTCCTTTGTTATGTACTTTCTCTTCACTACTAATTAATCTGTCCAGAATGGGAACTTAGTCCAATCAAATTCACGTTAATTTGTTTGCGCACGCGCAGCGGAAGTCCTTCGGGAGCAAAGTCACGCGAGAACCCCACCAAGCCAATCAATGCTAATGAACGAGACCTGTGGGTTTTACTTTCGCAGACGAACGAAACACAACTTCGTGTTCTGATTAGAAATGGCAGCCAGGCTTCGGTGTGAACCATCAATCTTTTCGGTCTTCGCCTGCCATTGTTTTGTTGCAGAAGAGACGCAGATACAAAACCAAATAGAGTGCAGAATAATATTTCGGGTAGCCGCTTTGGTAGTGTTGTGAGTAAAGGGTGGATGTTGTGGAAACTTGTTATTATTAAAATTAATGTTTTTTCTACAGACATCGTCTGAGATCGTATGTGTGTAAGGTGGGTGGAGGTATATATATATATTTTTTTTCCCCCCATTTGAATTGACAGTGTCATTTAATAGAAATAAGTTCCGTCTTAATGAAACATGGCTTAATCCTGGTGTTTTGTAACTTCAATGTTAGCAGGATTCTGATTATTGTGTTGGGGGGGGGGGGCGGTGTTTAGTACATTTTGTTACTTTTACGAGAGTGCATTCTACAATAGTAATTAAGCAATAAATGAACAATTTTGTTAAATATTTTTTTTATCAATATTTGATTTCCAATTGTCACAACAATACTCCCATCGTTTGCACGACACATAGTAATTTCTCTCTCTCTCTCTCTCTCTCTCTCTCACACACACACACACACACACACACACACACACACACACACACTCACACACACACACACACACACACACACACACACACACACACACACACACAAACATACATACGTACACAGACACCGTGCACATTCAGAAACATCTATATATTGTCATCACCATCACTAACAATAACGTTTATTTTTTGGAAAAATTAAACTTTCATTAACTAGCTATCATTAACATAGTACCGTTATGTTCATGTGAGTGAGTGTGTGTGTGTGTGTGTGTGTGTGTGTGTGTGTGTGTGTGTGTGTGTGTGTGTGTGTGTGTGTGTGTGTGTGTTTAAGATTGTGTGGAGTGCACCTCTGAAATCCAATATCTCCATTTTTAATCAGTGGGAACAGATAATACAATGATTGATATTTTAGCGTATGAATATGTGTTGGTTCTATTCGAGGTGAGTCTAATATATAATGCAAATTATTATATTGTAATATGTAATGCCCTATAATAAACAGTAGTTAATTTGTATTTGCACAAAATAAAGAAATATACTGACTGGCAATTATAAATTACTTTACACAAATAAAGTATTAGTGACGTGCCGTAATGCAATAGCATAAATCGAAATATGTAGGCCAGTAATAAGAAACTGAAGCATAGTTCTGTTTGATCTGCTTAATGAAAATGACGCGGGAATGAGATTAAATTAAATACTATCTACTATATTTATGTTACTGAATCTGTTGCTGAGTAAATTTGCCTATCCCTATTTCTAAATTTAATTGTTATATAAATTGTTACATTGTCGAAGCGATCCGACCTCGGCCACTCCTTATGATAGTATTTCTGTAAGTGTCAGAGTTGGAGTAAACACTCGAGTTGAGAATATGCTAGAAACTGGTGATGCAATGCAAACCAGTTCCAACAGGATGAGTAATTTTATTATCCAATGGTTAAAATTTACGAGAAGGAGACCAGCCAATGGGCTAAGATGAAAAGTGTACATTCTGTAGAGAA
Source organism: Sinotaia quadrata (assembly GCA_028829895.1). NCBI lineage: Eukaryota > Metazoa > Mollusca > Gastropoda > Architaenioglossa > Viviparidae > Sinotaia > Sinotaia quadrata. The sequence continues at coordinate 68,956,611 of CM054177.1, forward strand.
TTCTATTGTCTAATCACTTTGAATTTGTTGTGGCAAGAGAGGTCCAGTCACGAAAGGTGGCCGTTAGCTTAATGGTGAGTTAACTGACTGAGAGAGAATGGAATTAGAAATATTTCGTGTATTATTGCTATTGCTATGTTATACTTGCGTTTTATGTAGAGATGTATGTCAGAGAAGTCTTGGCAAATTATGCCTGATTTAATTAATAATTCTTACTAATTACGTTTTCTTTAATTTTTCTATAATTAGTATCATACAGTAAACCCAGTCTTGTAAATGATGGTGCAATAGCCACATTTTGTATGCATCAAGATATAGGGCACTCTACCATCACACATGGGCTGTTGAAAATTGAGAGATGGATGGGGGATAGTGGAAGGGAGTTTGTTGACGGATGCTCAATATCCATATATGGAGATATGTTTTCCTGTGGATGACATAGGCTAAAACTGAGAATCATGGGCATACACAGGTGTCTCTAAGTAGGACCAAAAATGCACTGAAAAGTTATTTATGCACACCGTGCCCATAATCCAAACGGTAGAAAATTAATGACGGTGAATAAAACGACTTTAGAGAAGGTAAGCATATTGATTTCTCAAAAATTGTTATATAATATTGTATTAAGAAAGCTATAGGATATTCATATATTCTTTTGATTTTTGCATGTAAAATTAACGCCATTTCTTTCAGAACATTCAGTGCGATAGAAAAATATGTGATGCTAAACTTAAGGACGTGTGCATTTATTGTAGCTATTTCAATTTACTGTACAAGGGTGTACATATAGCGGATATAAGGGTGGATATAGCGAGCTGCTCATTCAGTCTTCATTAATGTAAAAACTTTTAAAATTATTGTAACCCCACAAGAGTGTGGACTGGGGCATTTTATCCCATTTGTAAATCTGTGTAAATTAATGATCAATGTTGAATTGTAAGGGACCCCTATTTCTGTTGCCACAAAGGGACATGATAAATATTGTGTAAAACTCTTGCTGATAGAACTGTATTCTATTCCCACGTGATTTTCCTCCTTCCTTGGAATCTATTATTCCTGGAAACGATTTTCAAGACACGTGTATAGAAGCAAACACCAAAGCACCAGATCACAAGGACTGATCATGTGTGGATATCACTGAGTGTCCAATAGACAGCTAAGTGACATATCTCCATCAATTGAAACCAACCAATGGTTTTCGATTAAATACCAATCTATCATGGACAGAATAGTTGGTCTCGGAAAGACCCACACGTGTGTAGCTTGTATCAGATTGCTTTTAATATTTTATTGTAAATTATTAAATTTTATTCTTGTTATTTTAATGATGAATTCACTTGATTATAAGTAGGACCCAGCGGTTGTGGGGGAAGAGCTGAAAGTTATATGAATGATATTGTATGTTGTAATCAATCAGATTAAGATAACTATTCCAACAAGTGCATGTACACAAATTTACTGTCATTACATTGGGTGCCAGAACTCAAGAGCGATCTAAGGGTAAAGGCTGAAGGGTGAATTAGGCAACCTGTCTGTCATCAGTATAGGTGTGAATATTAAAATTAATAACTGTAAAGCCTGAGGGTCGTTAAAATAAAAGCTGATATATAACAATGTATTATGTTAGTAGACTATTATTTCCACAAATTGTGAATATAATGCTTATATGTAGTATGCTAAACATTTGACATAGTGAACCTGATCATAAACTATTATGCTGTATACGTGTATTGGACTAATAAATATTGTTGCATGAAACTGTAAGTTGAGACTTGAATATAACACAGAATGGAGTTCAAGGAATAAACTGGAAACTTAGCAATGTTCCCAGTTTATATTTTTACAGGGGAAAAAGCAGCCCTTACTTGTATTGTCCAAATCACCGGGTGTACTTATTTTAAATCACTATAACCATGGTAGATGTGCAGAGTCTCTACTGCAGTGTGTAAGTGTAATAAATATACTACACTCCATTGATGTATGGCGGCAAGGTATGCCGACTACATCGAGCAATTTCTGGTACAAGGAAGTTACTGGAAACTGCTACAATTGTTGTTCTGCCTGAGGGAGCTAATACAATAAAGGAGCGTCAGGTTAGCCTCAAGAGAATAGAGTGAATCAGCGTTATACAACATGAGGAGAGAATCACGTGGTTTTGACAGTAATAAGTGAACAAATAACTTGTGAGTTTGTTACAAAAGACTATTGTGCAAAAGACTATTGAGACAATGCCTAAACAAGGTTATGTACAAACTAGTATTGCTGATCTCTAATAACTCCATTTCTATTCTGTGACTTGTATTGACACTAATCTATTGAATTGTGTGTTAGGATATAAGACTATATATATTAAAATTATTCGAATGATGGTTTCGTTGAAATAGTGATGTCAAGTAATCTTTTTTCATTGTATTTGTTATATGTATATTATTTGATTGTTGATTTAGTAATTTACTGTTAAACTTATTGACCTTCTTCTGCATATTTTATGTTGGAGAAGAAAGTGGGTGGATGAGGGCTCGCTAAATATAGATTAAAAACGTATAGGTCTTCTGTTTTAGTAAGAAAGTTTCCACCTATGGAAATATTGTGCGATGGTAAATCTTTGTCTTTAATGTTGTGGAAGAGAGAAAACGTTTACAGAGCCCATACATCCGCAAAGTGAGAGAGACGAGTGGTGTCATCTGGAGAATTATTAAGAACATAAAGTAAGATTCTCATCATTGTTAATTAGTTATGAATGATTAATTAATTAATAATAATAATAACAATAACCATTAACTAGGTGGCATTGGCGTCACAGATTCTCAAAAATGCATTTTCACATTCTTCTTCTTTTTTATGTTATAGATCAGGGGTGCACAAACCGCGGCCCGAGACAGGGCTCTATGTGGCCCGAGACAGGGCTCTATGTGGCCCAAGACAGGGCTCTATGTGGCCCGAGACAGGGCTCTATGTGGCCCAAGACAGGGCTCTATGTGGCCCGAGACAGGGCTCTATGTGGCCCGAAACAGGGCTCTATGCGGTCCCCGGAGGACTTTTGGATGTTACCATTATTATGAATGTAAAACACACTATTTCATTATTTGTGCTGTTTTTTTTCTACTGAGACATCCACGTGGCGGCCCTCCATGCACTATCAATTGGAAATTTGGCACTATAGATAGACAGATAGACAGAAAGACAGACAGATAGATAGATAGATAGATAGATAGATAGGTAGATAGATAGATAGATAGATAGATAGATAGATAGATAGATAGATAGATAGATATAAAGAGAGATAGGTATATATATATAGGTAGGTAGGTAATAGATAGATAGATAGATAGATAGATAGATAGATAGATAGATAGATAGATAGATAGATAGATAGATAGATAGATAGATAGATAGATAGATAGATAGATAGATAGATAGATAGATAGATAGATAGATAGATAGATAAAGAGAGAGAATGTTTATTTGCACATAGTAATCTAATGACATTCCATATCTGAATGTTAGCCATACATTAAGTTAGTCCTATTCTATTGCAAAATACCGTTATCTGTGGTCAGTGCATAAAGAATATTTAAACCAAATGCACTAATGGCAGCAAAATGTTTCAGCTTTTTCTACAGAACAATTTATATCGACAATACGTGGGAAATGTGTTATGCTAAAAAAAACTAAGGCTAATAATAATAATAATAACCAGAAGATGTAAATGGTCAGTTTATTACAAAATATAATTATCGTGAGTCCTTACAATAAACTAGCTGTGAGACTCACGCTTCTGATTTCATGAAAGCGGATGTAACTGCCTTATGAAGAAAATCGATTCAATAGAAATGAGTGTATAACGTCACGCATGTTGTGACATACAGGTTTACAAAGTCTCATTGTGTAAAAAGTGTCATGTTCTGGAGTTGCTTTGTGTGTGGTGGGGGTGAAGTGTGGAGAGGGGCTATTTAATCATCAATTGATCGCAATTCTAAGAAAGGAAAATTAATATCCTAGCAAATTATAACTACCGTGTTCACATTTTTTAATGTTTAAACAGATAATTATAATGAAATAAATTTTCTTAATTTTAAAATTTTGCTAAAATCGTTGTACGGAGGAGGTATTTATGTTTTCTGGATGTTGGCCCATTCACTGCTTTAAACCAGCTGTGCTTGTTCAAAACAATTAATAGCGTTAACGATAATTGGTTGATCATATTCAAGGGGAGATAAAGCTTCCGAAACCTATTTAGTACCAGTAGTTCTTGTTCCATCATTCTAATTTTGAACTATTAGAAGAAAAAAAATCTTTTCTGTTTCCTTTTAAATTTGTACGAACATATTCTCTGAGAATGAAATTAAATTTGTTTAAAAGTGTGCTAGTGTAGAGATAATATCTGAATAAAGGAATAATTTTTTTCAGACCGCGTCACAAGTTAAAACTGCAAGAAACAATTACCATCCGTGATATCTGGAGCTGATTCGTTTATTTCTTGACTCCTTCTCTAGTGCTTGGAATATCTTTGATTCACAGATGAAAATAACGCAATGGACATAATTGTCCAGTGAAATGAAAATGAGTGATTTTAAAGAGAATGATGATGACCCATTATATGAAAGGGTAAAAAAAAATAATAAGCCGACTAACTAGACAGATTTCAGAAATATAGATTTTAAAAGAAAAGAATGAGTATAATATTCAACTTAACCTTACCGGAAGATTAAATTTAGGTTGTTCTTTTCATTTACCTCTTTTCGATATTATGTGTGCTCTGAATAGTGCTTAATATATTGCTCAGTGCGACATCAGTATTATTTTTTTAATAACCATATAAAACATGCTATTTAAGCCCTCAACAATTTGGCCATGTATTACCTCCCTTGATGTATGTTTCAAGCTACAGTATAATAGTAACGTGAAGATCGAAAACTTCTCAATGAAACAATTATTAATGGAGAAGCTCCTAATGAGAATTCAAATTTGGGTATATCATAAAGGTTTGAATTGAGCTATCGGTATAATTCATGGGCGGATGTAAATATACGTGTGTGTGTGTGTGTGTGTGTGTGTGTGTGTGTGTGTGTGTGTGTGTGTGTGTGTGTTTGTGTGTGTGTGTGTGTGTGTGTGTGTGTGTGTGTGTGTGTGTGTGTGTGTTGATAACGTTACCAGCTTGGACACGTCAGCTGATTTATCTGTCGGAATGTCATTTGAGTAATAGCCGGAATCTTTGGCATATTCGTGGAAGATAGGTCAGGCCATATCATAAACATTTAGACACAAATATAACGTCATTTTTATACTGCCACACCGAAAATGTAGATACATTTATAATAAATTAGACACAAATATACCATTTTCTTTCAGTGCTTGTATTTCACTATCGAACACGGCACTGTACAGTTTTAGAAACGCATGTGTTTTAGAGTTCATTTCGTCACTACTTTCTTGCCCGCCAGTTTCTAATCGCCCTTCAATCGGCGATACGCACGCTAAATTTATTAATTAAAGAAATAGATAATGGTTAAGGTGGTGGTGGAGGTGGTGGTCTTGACAGCATCGACTTACTTACAGAACCTCTACAGCACTTGACCAAATTCTTCAGAAAAGATTGCTGCCGTAAATACGTTGATAATGGCATGAAGGTGTATATACACTCAATAGAGAATTTGCACTTGTGTTTAAAAATAAATTAGCGTGAACGGTACAGTTTTACTGGCGTTATAAATGTGAGTCTATATCATCAACATGCACTTCAGCTTTTTTAAAAGCATATTATATATTATATAAATGTGTTCGTCATTTAAAAAGATTAGTTAAATCGATATCGAACTGTCAGAAATCTCGTCTTACCTGTTTGTTTGACCACCAACAGAACAACACAATTCCAGCACAGGTGTGTTAGTGCCAACTCCAAGAGCCGTTGTCGGAAAACCATTATTGTCAGACTGTGCGTCAGTGACTTCCCAGACGAGATTATTTTTGCTTGTTTGTTGATTTTTTCCTGTTGGAAGGTTTTATGTAATTCAGCACCGGTTGAACAATAAAAATAAACCCATCCACTGAACACTAGGCGATCGCTTTAGAATATCCGAATGATTTACGAAATATCGGAATCTTGTTAACACTCAGTTCAAGAATTTAATTACACTTGTTACCAAGTCTACTGATTAACGATCTGATGCAAATGCAAGGCGAGTACGCTGTCAAATGGAGTAGGGGAGGGTAATGCTGCCGTTCAATGATTCCGTTTTCTTGTCCCTGCTTTCTTTAGTTCTGAAAGAATTCATTATCTTCAGTAATTTCAAGCAGACTTTCAGTTACCTCTTGCAATAAGTGAACGTGTATGATATTCATTTTCGTCAGAAGAAAAAAAATCACTGAAGAAACTTCGACACACACAAGTCGTTTTAAAACTTAATTTCAGTCTAGCATAATTAAAATTAGAATCGAACGCATAGTGACTCAATGCTAAATTTTATCGACCTCCAAAAAAGTATGTTTCTTTCCAACGGATGATAACTTGTTTTGTTTCTTCAGGGTTGGAGGGGAACCGGCAATGTTCAACAAAGCGAAATCTAATTGAAGCTGTGTGATGACCATACATGGACAAGCTTCATACCTCTCCGTTCATTTACTCTTCAATTCAAGCCGGTTCGTTAAAAAAAAAACAACAACAACCGGCAATTGCCTCTCTTAGCACTGGTTCTGGCTTCGAGTATGACGTCAGATTTCTGCAGGTGCAGCACTCTTCGGTTTTACCTTCCGAGTCCAAGACGAGTCGTCATGTCCCAGCAACGGTGTCGCTCGGTTAAACGCGCGCGCCAGAAGACAATCTCTCGCGAGATTGTTCCCAACGCATGCGCTCTTCGACCCACGAGCAAACGAGTTTTGGTCTTAATGAGGAGTTTACACTGGTGAAAGAATATTCAATTTGTTCACTGTAGGTACTCTTTAAAATAAAACGTCATCACTGAGGTTCAGTACACACATTAAGCTAACGAATGTAAATTATGCTTAGGTGCAGTATATAGGTTACATTTCGTCAGCAGATGACATCAACGATAAAAAAAAGAAAAAAAAAGAAGAATTTAAAAAAATAGCCAACACACAGATGAAAAAACTCGAGACAAAGGTAAAAATCATCCAGACTGAACAAGACAGCAACAAGAAAGCTGACACAATGACTGAAATCGAGGCTGCTCTCGATGAGTACTCAAGGGTGCTGAGGCCCCACCCCTCTCACCCTTGCTAGAGACACCAACAAGAACAACAACAATAGAGTCACGTCCACTTCAAAAATCATCAGTAAGGAAAAAAACAATAAAAGAACACCATCCGAAAAAAGAAAAGAAACAGACACATCAGGCAGACCGGTCTTCAGCAAACACAGAGTCCAAGAAAACACAAAGAAAAACAACTCCTACTGTGGTGGGGTAAATTTGCCAATTCCTGTGTCTGAACTTAATTGTTGTATAAATTGTTAAATGTCAAAATGACCCGACCTTGGGTTCTCCTTATGATGGTATTGTTTGTAAGTGTCATAGTTGGAAGTAAACAACTCAGGTGCAGAATTTGCTAGAAAATTGCTGATGCAATCCAAACCAGTTCTAAGTGAATGAGTAGTTTTTCTGGCTACTAGTCTCTCACTGATTCATAAAAAATTCATCCAATGGGGATGGACTAAAAGTTATTTTGTTTGAAGAAAGTCTATATTCTAATAATTTTGAATTTGACGAAACTCGAATCTGGTCACAAAGTGAATACTGTACTCTACCAGATTACATTGTTGTGAGAATCAAGCATTATCATTAAACTTATCAGTAAATGTTGCTTTAAGTTGATTCCTGTGAATTCTGTTTGAGAGCCAATACAGTGTAGATTTGTGGCCTGAGTTTGGTCTCAAGAATTCATGAAGATTAATTTGAATATTCCTCGTGGTGTGATGAGCAGCATACATGATAATTCGGGAACATTCCTTCTGATGTGCCTGATAGTGCATGAGAAATTCGGGACAATTCTCCATGATGTGCTTGATAGTGCAAGAGAAATTCATGACAGTTCTTCATGATGTGCTTGAAGAGTGCACCAAAGATTCTGGGACAGTTGTGTAACATGCCTAGAAGGGATATGTGGAATCGTCATCTGAATACAGAAGAAAGTGACTTGTTTCAAACAGCGAGATTGTGAACACATGCTAGCAACAGCTGCCATCATTGAAAAGTGTATGTATATTGACTTTAATTATTTCTCTGAAACTCCACTCTCATTCTGTGATGAATGCTATCCATGAACTTGATTAGGCATTTATGTTAATGTAACTGCTTATATCTATGCTAGGATAAACTGAGTGGTTGTTCAGCTTTAATTGAACATTGTTGTGAAGTGATATAAATGTCAATGCTCTTGTATTCATATGTAGTATATTTGATTGTTGATTTGATCAATTTATTGTTAAATTTATTGACCATTTTACACGTATTGATAACCATATGCTGGAGAGATTGTAGGTGGATGGGGGCTCACTAAATATAGTTAAAAATACGGATCTACTCCACTGGTAAGATGTTTTCCACCTATGGAAATATTGTGTGATGGTAAATGTTTGTGTTTAATGTTGTGGAAGAGAAAACGTTTACAGTGCCTGCCTATCAGCCAGTTGAGAGAGAGACGATTGGTATCTTCTGGATACTTATTAATAAAATAAATTAATATTCTCATCACTTGTAATTAGTTATGGATCATTCAATAATAAGAATCATAACCTATAACTAAGGTGGCGTTGTGCCATACCTACCACCACCAATGACAACGGCAGCACCGAGGACAGCAGTATCCGCAACGGGGATTTTGTAACTACCCCATTGTGGACATGAACCCTCTACTGCTTGATCATCTATACTTACTGCCAACACTCGTCTACATCTATCCCAACTGACACCAGGGACAGCAACGAGGACAACAACGATGGCAACAACATCAGTGAGGAGAATAGGGTGGTTGAACATCCCAGGCGTGTGTATGCACTAGGTAAAGACTTGGTATGTTACTAGCCTGGACTCTGTTATATACCCCCAACACTCTCTCCTCCAACATGGGGACTACGACAGCAACACTAATCGCCATGACATTAGCCCACAAACTACTGGGCTAATGTATGCCTCTACCGTACAAACATGAGCACCACGGACAACAGGATATCATTCATCATCACCACTCTACAACCTTCCTGTCTACCAACCTTTATCATAATCAACCTTTTCAACAGTGGCACATCTCGTGACGGGCAGTGAAATCGGTACAGGCTTGAAGCTGCCATCATCCCAACCTAAGAAGAAGAAGATGTAAATTGCGTATTAAGTTCAGCGGGTGTAAACAAGGCTTTAAGGTAACCCCTGCGATATGAACTCGACTTTTGTACTAGTCTCAACGGTCGAATTCAGTTGGACTAGGAAGCGGAAGGGGGAGGGGAGCTATTTAGTTTAGACTAATGACAAAGGCTAGGAAACTCAACCAGACGGACCAACAGGGTATTTTATGGCTACACCCGGACTGAGCCAGCAATAGTGTTTATCATGCAGCGTATGCCCAGCCGATATGGGGTGGGTCGTCAGATTACACTTGACAATGGATCCCAACAATCGGTTTGTTGGACTAGGTGTACTTTGCGGGAAATTTTCTGATGTCACGGACTGGGTACAGGCAACGCATTATTAAACAATGAGCAGAATATCACGGTCTAGCAGGAAGTATGCTGGCCAGTTTTACATATATTTATATTCGTTGTACCAAGTCTAGAAGTATTTCGTGTATTTATATTCGTTGTACTAAATCTAGTAGTGAGTCATTTGTCTCCCTTTGACCTTATCACTCAATGGTGCCTCATCGTCTTATACAAATCTATGTGTACGTCATGGTCCTGACGTGGACACATGTCGCAAGTCCTACAAAATACTTTGATATCTAAACATCCCTGTGCACACTTTGGTGCCTGACGTGGACACATGTCACAAGAACTACAAAATACTTTGATGTCTCTAAACATCCCTGTGTACATTTTGGTGCCTGATGATACTTTACTGATGGCAGAGCACGACATCAACTTGTTGCCAGTTTACTTGATGGTGAGTCTGAATAATCATTCAGCACCATGCAACTTAACCTATCTACAGGAAAGTCTAGACTCAACCTATGGACAGGCGGTCATTTTTATGAGTTATTTTGGATCACACAAATCATCTTTTGTCACCAGGAGTGTTAGGTTGGGAGATCCAGAGACAAGCACCCAAGCAAGACAAGAGATGACAATGACTTGATAGACTGATCACGGTACATACAGCAAGTGTATAATTTTTTGTCTCCATCACTTTTCCTGCACAAGTAAGCAGCCAGCATTGACGTCATGTGCCCTTTGAATAAACTGCGACCCTCTTCATTCTTCTACTACAGGAAGTCTACAGCCGATATAATCCACAAAAATCTAAATGATTATCACATTTTCTGTACGGGAATCTTCTACAATCAACACAGACATAACCAGCACATCTAACTGATCATCACTGTTTTTTTCTGCATGGCCGATTATGTCATCATTTCTTCGAACACACCCAACTTCATGTTTTAAGGGTACTAAGAACTCTAGCTGTAATAACCAAATAAAATCAATTTATCATTAAAAACCTCAATGCTCAATGCATATGAATTTAATTATGAGTAAGTAGGGCTAAAAGTTTGCTTTCTAGTAGTTTTTTAAATAATGATTTTCTAGCAAATCTAGGTAGGTCTACCCACTAAAATGATAACTAGACACATCTGCTTTGAATCCTAATATTTCCATCTGGTGAGTTGATTCAAATTTATAACTTGAAATGAAACTAGAAAGATTGCACTTTCTCAAGATTCCAAAAACTGGTAGGTTTTCAAAAACGCGATTCTTTTAAGCTAAATCTAGCACCTTTAGAAGTAATGTGAAATTAATTTTCAGGGATGCAGCCAACATAGGCTGTCAATGCAGTGGTGAAATGTAAATGTTCCCTGTCTGATTAGTACTCTCTGGACACTAAGAGGTCCTGACTTCAATCAATAGATCTCCAAGATATGAGTCCTATTAGATGAATGATATACAATGTAGAATAGAAGAGTGATAATTCTAGAAGATAGATCAAGCCCCACCCCCCACCCCCGAGTACATGCAAACAGGATAGTAATTAATACAGGTGATAGACTACAACATATAACGTGAATCTAGCTAACACGAGTGATCTAAGTATTAACAATAAATGTATTCAACAACAAATAGCATAAGACAGCATGGTGACCTATAGCAAATAGTTCAACAGTTACAATGTGATACAGAAATTTTTATAGCTCAAATCACAGCCATGTGATGTAGAAAGAGAACGTTCAAGCAAGACAGAAGTAGCCTAGAGTGGAAAAAGTTAAAGTGTCTTAGCTAAGCAAGACACATAACTAGCATAACAGCATAACAAAGATATATATAATATATAACTAGAATAGCTAACTAAACAAGACACATAATTAATAAAATATAAAGTAGCATGCCTAAGCAAGACATAACTAATACTGTCTCCGAGCTTCACATAAAAATAGGCTGCACTACAGATGCCTTCAAGTCACAAATCGATACCAATAAACTCGCACGGGTGCCTGCAGGTCGGACCGCTGTATGTGGTGCTTCCTTTGTCTTGAACATCATAAGTCATGCCGTGTAATTGATCTTTCTAGTCTTGACCTCTATGACACCCACTTAAATCACGCGCAATTATGGATCTTTTTGATATGGAGCACTATGACTCCAATTGTAAACAAACTCTGTTGTTTGGCTCTCGAGTCTTGAAAACTTTGCCTCACAGTTAAAGTTCCCTAGTCGTTAACACAATGGCCTCGATATAGAAAACACTGCGATTCCTAATTGTATAACGACATATTATTGGTCTCTTAATTTTTAAAACTATTGCGCTGTTAATTGATCTCTCAAAGTTAAATAAAATGGTTGTCATCTCGAACGATGTTGCTGAACTCTCCAGTCTTGGCTATTGAAACTCTGAGATATAGCATTGTTCTGAACTCTCCAGTATTGGTCATTGAAACTCTGAGAGATAGCACTATTCTGAACTCTTCAGAACAGTGCTATATCTCAGAGTTTCAATGACCAATACTGGAGAGTTCAGAACTCTCCAGTTTTGGTCATTGAAACTCTGAGAGATAGCACTATTCTGAACTCTCCAGTCTTGTTATTGAAACTCTGAGATAGCGCTTTTATGAACTCTCCAGTTTTGGTCGTTGAAACTCTGAGAGATAGCACTGTTCTGAACTCTCCAATTTTGGTCATTGAAACTCTGAGAGATAGCACTGTTCTGAACTCTCCAATTTTGGTCATTGAAACTCTGAGAGATAGCACTGTTCTGAACTCTCCAATTTTTGTCATTGAAACTCTGAGATAGAGCGACGATGCTGATCCTTCTGATCTTAAATACCATATATTATGACTCACAGTTTTAGGGATGTCTCCAGTCTTGAGCACTGTGACTCACAGTTTTAGGGATGTCTCCAGTCTTGAGCACTGTGACTCACAGTTTAAGGGATGTCTCCAGTCCTGAGCACTGTGACTCACAGTTTAAGGGATGTCTCCAGTCCTGAGCACTGTGACTCACAGTTTAAGGGATGACTCCAGTCCTGAGCACTGTGACTCACAGTTTTAGGGATGTCTCCAGTCTTGAGCACCGTGACTCACAGTTTTAGGGATGTCTCCAGTCTTGAGCACTGTGACTCACAGTTTTAGGGATGTCTCCAGTCTTTAGCACTGTGACTCACAGTTTTAGGGATGTCTCCAGTCTTGAGCACTGTGACTCACAGTCTTGGTGATCTCTCCAGTCTTGAGCACCGTCGCTCACAGATATCTCCAGTTTTGAGTAATTCTACTCATAGTTTTATTGACCTCTCCAGACGTATACGTGAACTAATGTTCACTGGGGTCCAGATTTGTTCAAGACTTTTATAATATACATCTACATATTGATCATCTGCAGCAATATATATTTTTTTAATCTGGTGCGTAATTGCTATTTATTATATTATTTTTTTTAAAATTCTTTTAATAGCAATTGTGTAATACTAGATTACAAAAATAAAATAATTCGATTAAAAAAGTTAAATAAAAATAATAATAATAGTTTAACAGCTGGAATACCCGGCATTTTCCTACCGGATACCTAAAATTTACAAGTAACGTAATTTATCACAAATGGTTCCATATACCGAAAGAAAGAAAGAAAGAATATGACGACATAGGAGAAACTACAACAGAAAAGTTTAATAAATGGGAATGATATACATTTAGTCCATTAAAAACTAAAGGTTGATTTGACATTGTGCTTTATGCCCAATGAATTACAAACAACTTCACACACGCACACTCCCCAGAGAACACTCAGGGACACAACGACATACATCCACCCATCATCATCCCACCTACCTATCCACATACCCACACACGCACACGCACATTCATATACCCGACATAAAAACCACGACACTTCCTAGATTGATCGATCTCACCAGACATTGGATCTAAGTTTCAATCACAAAAAAAAAAAAGGAAAAAAGAAAAAGATAAAGGGGCGACAATCAGCTTTGCGATGAACGTAAAGTTGATCCGGAAATGCCTAAATGCCTTTCTGTCAGCTACATACCGAGGGGGGTGTCTACGTAGGAAGAACGTGTCTTGTATTACACTGATCACATCTATGCCGTCGCTGTATGCACAGAGCTTTTAGAAGCCACGGACTACCGGACCTTGGTGTTCTCGGTGACAAATGCAAATGAAGTTCTTGCCACAGATTAGTACATAGCGCATTGCTGATTGGCGACAAGCCTGGATGAGAAAATATCTACAAGCTGTGCGTCAGAAAATAGGCTTACTTGCATTTCAAGGCAGAGGGCAAAAGCGGAGGTGGTCCACCTAACCCAGCTGATCATTGTCACTCATGTTAGAAGGAGGCTGTGGGTTCTTTTTTTAGGCCTGAGAAAGTTCGGTAAGATTACTGTTTGCAGAATCAGCCGTAGGCTGCAACCCAAACAGAACCGAGCAAATATACTGTCTGCTGGGATTCAGATTGTTTTGAGACGGATTAAACTTATTAAAGTTCTTCTATTTTGCTTTTCTCGTCCTAGCCATTTCAGGGTTTGTGTTGTTATATTATCCTTTCAAGTCATCTGTTTTATATGGGTGACGACGTAGTTACTACCATATTAGAATACAATCAGAATTCTAAAAATAGACTGTCCGAGGTCTCACTTTTTTCAGGCAATTTATCATTAGTCACATGATTGAAGATGTTTCATACCGAGTAACAGATTATTCTTTCAATAGACTACATAGCTAAAGACTTCATTGATATCTGTTTACATCGTATGATTTTATATTCAAATTTCACTCCTGGATGGATCAATGACAATTATTTTCAACAGCAAGGGGTGTCTATTAAATTATGAGAATATATCATCTCTCCACCTCTGATAAATTACACCTCTCAATCGCAGACATGGAATGAAGGAGTAGCCTCCCTGTACCCCTCCCTTTCCCAGTGCTAACCTTAGTATTATATATTAATAATACAGGTCGGCACTGACCGTGCATATATCCAAACACGTAGGGGATACTCCCCGTTCAAAGGCATCATATCCATATTATTTATTATTATGCTACACACCATACCCACTGATACTTAGACCTTTTGTCTCAATTAATTACATGGAATCGTGGTGTTGGAAAAAGAAATAGAATTCATTAACAATATAAATTATATACACACTACATAATATAAATTAGCATTTTGATTTTTTTTTTAAAGTAAAGATTTACATGACATACACATACAGATATACATATATAAATCAAAATAGTCTTAAGTCCAATATTCACTTATTATTTATTTGTATAGCTGGATGATTTTCACAGCTTAGAACTAACTATAAATTCCACACAAAGTACATTTAGTCCTCCCATAGAGTGCTCCTGAAATGTTCAATGTCATTCAGCACATATAAAGACTACAGTGATATTGACATCACAGAGGACAGAAAGATTAGATAGCTTGCTCTTAACATGACCTTGCTTTGAGACTTCTCTCCCCTGCTTTCTCGTTCGCAGTGTGTAACATCAGAGATGGAGTATTGTGCTTCACCCACTTGCTTGTGGTAGAGGTGTGTTCCCAAATCAAGAGTGGAACACCGAGGTTAAATGGAAACATAAAGAAGCTCTGCCAGTGTGGTTTGAAAAAAACAGTGTTTTGGTGTAAGAACCTGGCTGGACTCACATTAACTATCTCTTTCTTTAACAATTCATTAGATTTCTTATTTTAATGGTTATGAAAATCCAATATTAGTTCACTACAAGTGGACAATGACATTAAGTTATATACCTTCATTACAAATTATATCTACTCTTTGAAATACAGTCACATAGAATTGAATGCAGTAACATTTTACAGATCAAAATTGTAATACATAAAATGTCTAAATCATATTTTACAGAGATCAAAGTATGTTGCATCAAACTTGCTACAAGGTTCCAAAATAGTGGCTAAACACATTTAATTGTGCAAAGACATTTAATAGTGGCTACACACATTTAATTGTGCAAAGACATTTAATAGTGACTACACACATTTAATTGTGGCTACACACATTTAATTGTGCAAAGACATTTAATAGTGGCTACACACATTTAATTGTGCTAACACATTTAATAATGCCTCTTCATGGTGTACTGAGTAGTGCACATGAAATTCTAGAACACCCCAAGTGGTATGCTTTGATAGCACATGTGAAGTTCTAGAACACCCCAAGTGGTGTGCTTTGATAGCACATGTGAAGTTCTAGAACACCCCAAGTGATGTGCTTTGATAGCACGTGTGAAGTTCTAGAACACCCCAAGTGATGTGCTTTGATAGCACATGTGAAGTTCTAGAACACCCCAAGTGGTGTGCTTTGATAGCACATGTGAAGTTCTAGAACACCCCAAGTGATGTGCTTTGATAGCACGTGTGAAGTTCTAGAACACCCCAAGTGATGTGCTTTGATAGCACATGTGAAGTTCTAGAACACCCCAAGTGATGTGCTTTGATAGCACATGTGAAGTTCTAGAACACCCCAAGTGATGTGCTTTGATAGCACATGTGAAGTTCTCACCATAGATGATTCTCCATCTCCATACTGTGCTTTGTGAGCGCATCAAAGATTCTGGAACATTTGTGTAATGTGCCTAGAATGATTATGTTGGACCATCACCTAATATAAAAGAAAGTGACTTGTTGCAAACTGCATGATTGTGAAAACATGCCAGCGACAGCTGCCATCATTAAAAAAGGTATATACATTGACAATAATTATCTCTCTGAAACTTCACTCTCATTTCTATGGTGAATTATATCTATGAAGGTGTTTATATATATATTAATTATTATTAAATTATATGGTGGAGTAATATTGGGTAGATGGGGGCTCATTAAATATAATAAAGCCGGAATTTTACTTCTCCTTTAGTAAGAAGCTTCTACCTGCAGAAATATTCTGCAACAGTAAGACATCTATCTTATTATTGTGTAAAGTGAGAGACATGTTGATCTTATGGAGAATTATTAATAACTATAAATTAAGATTAATTGATCACTTGTAATTAGTTTTGTGTTGTTAATTAATAGTGGCTACATACATTTAATTGTGCAAACACATTTAATAATGCCTCTTCATGGTGTACTGAGTAGTGCACATGAAAGTTCTAGAACACCCCAAGTGGTATGCTTTGATAGCACATGTGAAGTTCTAGAACACCCCAAGAGTCCAAATAAATAATAACCATAACGAGTGAAGGATGTCCAGAGATGTGTCACACATTCAGTAAGAGACTGTAAAGGACTTCTTTTGATTTTGTTATCCTGGATCATCCCTAGAATCTGCACTTCTCCCACCCTCCTATCCCTTTAATTAAGCTGGGCCCCTGACCCTGTGCCGGTAACCCTAATGACTGCTTCCCTATTCAAAGTCGATACGAACTAATATATATGAACAAATGCACGACAGCATTTATCACTGAATACTACAATCTTATTATTATTGTAGCGAAAATATAGCTTTAAAGATACAACAAAGGAGGGCAGGGAATTGTGCGAGTGGGCCTATTCGTTTGGACTTGCATATGAACGCTATGAATGGAAGGGAGATAATCTCGAATTTGTAAGTCTACTTTTACCATAGTTACCTCAGCAGTAATCGCACTTAGCTGAGTAGACTAATCGTCGATGCCAAGGGGTCGTTTACATGTGAGTCACGCAGTGAGGTGGGAGGGTATTGGGGAGGTGTCAAAATTTTGTGATAAAGTGTGACGAAGGGGGAGGGTTGTTCTTCAGTGTGACGTCACACAATGTGATAGTGGAATGCTTCTATCAAAAATAATGTCAGAGCTAAAAAGATTATGTGACCTGCATCCTCAGTCAATTTTTATCCGCAATAGATAACAACTCTCTCTTGGACTTCTTACATTAGTGTTATCTCAGCTAAAATTTAGGTTAATTGTTATGACCTGTAACTGACTTAAATTGTTGTCGTCTTAATTAATTTTAAAAACATTTTAGATTTTAGAAAAGTAAAACAACTGACTAACAAGTTATCACCGTACTGACAACAGTCCGATGAGATGAAAGACATGCGAGTTTAGCAAGTTGAAAGACGGTTTTGGGTAAGCAGTGAAATTTAACGTTTCAATCTTTTAATATTTTTAATAAAGAAACCCAACAAATGTAATTAGTTGAGTAGTGCAAAGGTTGGGCCTGTGTCACACGGGGACGCCACACATTAAAGGAATATATCAAATGTTAGCTTTTCTTCCTTTCTTTTCATTGAAAATGTTTTGACACCACCGAAATGCTAGATTATAAACGGTCCTACTAGTATAAAGAGTTTTTGAAGGTTAATGGCAGTGTAAAAAAATAAGAATAAAAAATAAAAAAAGATGGGATGAGGGGAGAGAAGAACTTTGATGATTAAGCATGCAGCATTAGTAACATTTATGCTAATGAAACCGTACAAAGTAAGGTCCAAGGCTCGTGTGTTAATATATCTTATCTAGCCGAGCAATCCTTGTAAAAACGTGAATAATTAAACACTGTTTTACACAAAAACATGATTGCTTTGTCTGTATTGTTAACTGACTAACATTACATTTACTTTTAAGTATTACCAAAATATGTTGAAAAACTGGGAACAAGTAGAGATTTGTGATGTCACATAGAAGGGGGTGTATGGGTTTTTGTGATAAAGTGTGACGTGTAAAAAATGCAAAAAATTGCGTGACGTCATAAGCGGACGATTGCCCACACACACACACACCCAGCCGCTCTACCATAACTTAAGAAAGCATATATTAACTATAACAGACTGGATCATTATGTCACTACTTAAGTCTCTCTTCTTGCTGTTTGAGCCTTAGTCTGGTAGTGAAGTAATGAAGAGCGTTTTCCTGCCACTTTCCAACTCGGTCGGTTTTAATGGAGAGTGATTCCGAATTAACCGCATGATTACTTTGTTTTGCTTTTTGCTTTTCATTTTGATATTTATTATAGATAGATAGATAAACAGACAGACAGACAGATAGATAGATAGATAGATAGACGGATTGGCGGACGGACGGACAGATAGATAGACAGGCAGGCAGACAGACAGATAGATAGATAGATAGATAGATAGATAGATAGATAGATAGATAGATAGATAGATAGATAGATAGGCAGTCAGTCAGACAGACAGACAGATAAATAAATAGATAGATAGATAGATGGATGGATGGACGGACGGACGGACAGATATGCAGGCAGACAGATAGACAGACAGACAGACAGACAGACGGATGGATGGATGGATGGATAGATAGATAGATAGATAGATAGATAGATAGATAGATAGATAGATAGATAGATAGATAGATAGATAGATAGATAGATAGATAGATAGATAGATAGATAGATAGACAAATAGATTCCCTTAGCATATAGGGGTTTATTATTCATGACACTAGTGCATGTAGCAGATTGATCTTTTATGAATGCATGTATTTGTTCAAGGCTATGGCCCAATTATTTAAGCTTTATCAATGTGTACTTTTCGTCAAGGCTATGCCCTTATTATCCAAGTTAAGTAATAAAGCCTTATGGAACCCTTCACCAGATTCTATTTGTAGGTGAGGTTCTGAAAAAGTAGGGCCTTTGATATATATATATATATATATATATAATTCTGCTACTTCCCAGTTATATTCACGTCGAAGTTTACATTGTACTGTATTGCATTAATTGACTCTTCGTGTCTCTTCAACAATACGTTGTTGCTGGTTTTCATTTTTTTAAAAAATGTTGGTATATCAGAGTCCAACTAGTCTAAACGTTGTTGTTGGTTTTCATGTTTTGGTATATCAGAGTCAACTAGATTAAACGTTGTTATTGGTTTTCATTTTCTGGATAAATCAGTTTCCAGCTAGACTAAAGTTAGCGTCAAAGTTACGTTTCTGGGTTAAAAAAAAAAAAATCCACCACCATCACCACCCTACCACCCTCGTAAGATGCTGAAAGAAAAACAAGAAAAGGAGTAGATAATAATAGATTTCCATCTTTTTATAGAGTCTCAAACACACCCCTGAGAGCTCTTGTGGGCCCTGAGGAAAAAATTCTTTGGTGGGCCACATCAGGTTTATTAATTTGCAATCGTGGTTGCACTGTCAAAGATAGATGTTGTGGGCCCCTGGGAATTCGGACACACCAGCCTCTCCCCTGTCCCCCTCACGTCCTCAAATGAAGTCTTTGAAGTAGATTCGTCGGTTTTCACCATTTTTGGTTTTAACAGTATTATGGCTTCAAATTTATAAGCTGCTGAACAGGAATATCGAGAATATTAATAATAGAGGTGATGTTAAAGGACGACAAACATTAGTATTGAAGGCATATGATAACATGCTGGCACTTAGCTTCGATGAAAGGACAGCCGATGAGAAGTGTTAAAGAATAACAAATCAAGCACACACACAAACAAAAACATTTTCTTTTTTTTAAAGCCACGATCTTTGATCTGCTCACTGATCACTTAAGATGTCCTCACACCTATAAACACTGTTAAAACTGTTAATAGAATTTTAAACATAATACTATTAGTTTATTATATATCTATCTGTCCGTCCGTCCGCCTGCCTGCCTGCGTGCGTGCGTGAGTGTGAAGGCGTTTCCTATGTGTCACTAGTGGAAATAATCGGATTATAGAAAATCTTTGAAATTTGTATAAACTATAAAGGATTAAATTAGTAAGTATACAAGTGGTATACAGTTGTTATTGAAAATAACTCTGTATTGATGCATTTGAATGGTTATTAAATACTAGAGTCACCACATTACAAATGTGTACATGTACTTTATTTCTATAGCATATTATGCAAACAAATATAGCAGATAAAACAAGTTTCGAAGAAACAAAACAATCCCTGACAAGCAACATTTGCATAAATTGTGGGCCTTGTTTTTAGTAAATTTAGACTGCCTTAATCATAATAAGTTTCCTCTTTGATATAGTATGAATAGATGAATTTGTTAAAGATCATAATTTTAAATTATAATTTGAAATTAATTTAATTTAATTTAAAAGATTTATTTTCTTTTTACATTTTAACCATTGCTATATAATCTGATTTATTTCTTATTACTATTGAGTTTCCCTATCTACTTACAATAAGTGTAAGATTCCAAATAATATCAAGAATGTTTAATTTAGTCAATTAAAATATAAAAATGTTTATTACTTCCAAATATTAAAACAAAATAGTTATAAGAAATGTCTAATAAAATTCATTAGATATGATTTTATTATTTACAACTAGCATTATAAATATTTAAAACCAAAAGTGCTGTGTCATTTTTTAAATAAAAGGCTACCACTAAAATATTAATTATCTTATCAGTCTTCGTAAGTGTGCTAGTTAAAAGAATTAATTAATTATTTAGGGGTATAAATTCTACCATTACATGTTGTTTCAGAGTTTAACGTTAAATTATCATAGCTTGAATTGAACTCACGAGTGTTATGTGTGAGTCGAATTCAATGTTCAGTTGAATAAGCCTTCAATTTTTAGGTTACAGTTTTAAGGAAGAAGAAAGGTTAAAGCATTTTTAAAGGCAGGCACTCCGTACACAATGGTTGTGTACAGAAGACCCAACAGCTTCATACACAACTGTCATTTTAAAAACAAAGGGTCTGTATACGTAATATCAAAGGGGAAAAGTTGTATGTACGTGTAAGTGTTACTCGATGCTATTAATGCTCCAATATTTAACACATAAAAATTAGAGGAGTGAAAAAATAAAAAAAGTTTTAGCGTATGAATTGTTAAGGAATTGGCCTATTATATTATTTTCTGTGCTGCTTAATTAAGTATCGTGATTTTATAAGGTGTTCGAGACCGGACAGAAGAGGTCCTGCCGAGGCCGTCATACTTGCTTGCATGCCAATAAACCAACGTATTAAATTAACGCATATGAGTCCTGGAGTCTTTTTGTTGTAATTAAAAGAGCAAGAAACATAAACATAGATATATTTTCGTTTTTTTATTTACGGCTAAATCCTAACCCCAAAGCTAACCTTTCTCTAAAATTAAACACGACAGCTGTGTACGGAACTGATGGGTCTTTCATACACAACTATTGTGAACGGAGGCTCCCTTTTATTAAAAAAACAAAACAAAACAAATAAAACTTTATCTAAACTGACTCGTCTTTTATTCATGGTTAGTGATTTTAGTCATGTTAAAAGCCAAGGAGTAATCAATGGAACGCAAATTAAGCTTGTTTATAATACTATTAGTTTAACAAGAGAAGTCGCAAGCACACACACACACACACACACACACACACACACACTGCAAGGTTAAGAGTTGTCTATCTTTGTTGTAGTCAGAGCTCTTAGTAACAAGCCAACAGGTGATGAATCATCGCTTGCGAAATAATTGTTTTTATCTAACAGTAGAAAGTATGCGAATATGATAAAAAATGTAAGAGTTCGCGCAATAAGTGTATTTTTCTAATATTTTAAACAAATAAGCAAGTTTGTTTGACCTCTATGTCCAAATTTCTTGTCGGCTGAGATCACTGATGATCGATTTATGAAAGAAATATTACGATTGGTCAGAATTAACCGAAATGTTTGGGTTTTAACCAATGCACATACATTTCTCTTTGTAATAGCATCCTAGCAAGATGGCATCGGGGAGGGGCAAACTGTTAGAAATGTCGCAAGATTCTTCAAGTACAATGTCACACAGAAAACAAAATCACCAGACAAGTGAACCTAAAAACGGACACAAAAATGGATTCAAAAATGGGTTGAACGGGAAAACTAACGGAAAATCAGAGAAGGTACTGTATTTAATTATATCATTTATAGTTTACATTTTCACAATTTCAGTTTATTAAATACTAAAATAGGCTAAGGTTTCAAGGACCATGTTTTTCCCTGCAGGCAGTTTGATAATGTACAGAGAACCTAAGTTACATTAAAGGAGAAAGAGATATGTTTCAGATTAATCTGTTAGTTTTAAACCTGGGTTGTACACGTATTTTTGTTTAGTTTTTATGTATAAATATTTTAAACTTTATTTTTTTAGGGGGTATTTTGATGGGTGTTGTTTGGTTTTGTTCTTGTTTTGTTGTAATTAGGAAACTTTAATTCAAAAACAAAAACGCGATCGAGTACGTGGGTACCGCGATATTTTTACTATATTATGCAATAATATATTTATTAATTTTATTTACTCACATTGACGTATTTTTACTATTTAAATTTTGAAAATTAACCATTTGGTCATGAGGAAGAAGGAAATTTTCTCCTTTAGTTTGAATGTTATTTACAATATTTAGCTATCACTTCAGTAGAGGTTAGCACTCTGCATTTTGTTTTTATTTACATTATTAAATTTCACAAACTAATTCTATTTCTACGTTCGGTCTTTGGTTTTTTAAACTGAAGTTGAAGTTCTTTGAACTTTGTTTAATGTTATATTCAAGCTTTTACTGCTGTTAAGAAAGTTCAAGAAATAGTTTCAATGAGTGTTTATTTGCATTGAATAGCATAGAAAAATAAATGTGCCACTAATTGGCAAGTATTTATACTTTTACTACTATTAATAGTATTATACTCCTACTACTATAAAATTACTAATGACTCTGTAATGTTTTCCTTTATTCATCTAACTTTAACTGGTGGAACTAGATTTTTACAAATGCAACTACTGTGTGGTTTGTAATTTGATAAATTTTCCTCTTTTTTTCACTCCAGACAGACCAGAGAGACAACCCCCAAATATATTTTCAGTCAAATTTACCAAACAAAGAATTAAACAAAAATATATTATAAAATCTTATATTTGACAGGTATAATTGTGGCTTAATTACAAAGACAAGTAAAATGGTGGCATAAAGCCACACAAGAAATATATAGGATAATACTGTCCTTTCTTAAGGTTACTAACACTTCTACTGTTCCATTTGTGTATGCACACATACACAAATGATTTTAAGAGCTTTAAAGTCAAATATAATTTTTTAATATATATATAGTTTTACTCATCTTGAGTTAATCCTGGCAAAATAACATTTTTAAGCTCTGAGTCTAACCCATCCCCCCATTCCAAGTCTTGTGGATAGATAAACTGATAAAGTAACATAATAAAAAATACTTTTCATCTCTTTGATCGTCCATTCCTGTGCATACTAGTGCAGTAGCCAGATGATTTTCTTCAGTTTTTAAATCCGATACCAAGAGTGGTGTTACATTATTAATATTATAAATGTATTTATTGTGTTCTTTTGGTCTTAAATTTACCCATTATTTATAGAATTTATTAGCTATAAGTAAGTTTATAAACTTATAAAATATAAATGAACAAAATACAGATAATAGGCAGTATTTTTGCATGTTAGTCTTGCTATCTACCTGCTTGACAGTTATTCCACACCTTTCTCATACATTCATATTCATCAAACCCTGGTTTATTTATTTAAATAAAGTTTCTTGATAGTAGTACTAGTAGTAGATGATTGTATTAATAAATATTGTAGATATAAAGTTACTTAGCTAGCAAGTTTCTTAAATAATATTAATAAGTTTTAAAGTGTCCATTATAATAGTGAACACTCATCTATTGTATACCACTCCTTTACTCTAAATTAAAATTAATATATTATTAGTAAATTACTATGTTATTGTTATTCAACTTATTGTAATTTGTGTTTTTATTAGACTGTTTAGCATTAATTGATAGTATTAATAACATTGATCACATGTCTTCATCAATAACCAGTATTGACAATTAACTCTCGCTCCCTAAGTTTTTAATACAAAAGTGGTTGAAGATAAAATCTTGAATAAAACTGAAAATACCAATAAACAATAAAATACTTTGACTCAAGAGAAATTAACTCTTGGGACAAAGAAAGCTCATGGGATTTGACTAAAGAACTGAAGTATTCTTATCCATGCATGTCTTCTGACTTAATAATAATTCCATGCTTCTTCAAAATATCTAACAGATTAGTAAGTGCTTCCATTGAACTGCAAAATAAATTGATGATGCCTCATAAGTCATATTCCTTCAAACTGGCAACTGGCACTCTTATTTAACTAGACCTTGAATCTGACACTGTCACTTGTTCCTGAAGGGTGATTGGTATCAAAGACCTTGCACTTGCAGCAAAACTAGACCACCACCCTCCCCTACACACACACACACACACACACACGCACACACACACTCCACATCCTTTAGAGTACAAAAAATATGTCTGATTACATCTCTATAATTTCATTTGTTTCACAAATAAACTTTGACCTTAGTGATTTGGTGGAAAGAGAAACTTGTCATCAATTTACCAAGGAGTTTTTTCAAGGAAATGACTGAGTTGACATTTTGAGAGGGATGTAGGCCAAGGTCTGAGATCCGAATATCAAAATGAATACCTTGAACCCCTTGCAAGAAATGTTCACATGCTGATGATCTGGTTTATCAGTTTCAATCACATCACCCTACTTATAAGTCACCTGAGGCTGGAGTTAATATACTATCAGACACAGAGATAACTTTCACTGCAGATGAGTCTGCAGTTGCTGTGCTGACCAATTTCAATCATATCACCCACTTGTAAGTCACATGATGCTAGAATTAATGTACTATCACTAGTATCAGACATAGAGATAACTTCCATTGCAGATGAGTCTACAGTTGCCATGCTGACCTGAACTAAAAGCCAACACTGTACCCAGACTCAAAATGTATGGATGCTTGCTGCCTACCTGTTTGACATTATAATTTTTATTTCAGCATTCAGTATTTCATAAAAAATTTTAACTGTTATTATTAAAAAAAATACTAAAATTATAAGCATTTTTTATAAAGTTATTAAACCCTTCCTTTAACCCAACATCCTGAGTGGAAAAGACTAACTCTTTATCTATAACCTCTTATTCAGGTCAGAGATCTTGAAAAAAATGTATTCACCTTCATGGATTTCCATTTACTAATTTTATATATATATATGTGTGTGATTAGTTTCATTCATCCATCACAGCACTAGTTAAAGTAAAAAAGGCCTTATTTCTATTTTGGATGATGGCAAGATTTCAGTTAATGCAGGGGAGGAGTAATGGGACAACTAGTTGCTCTCCACTCCTGGCTTTGATCTGTTTGGGATGGGGATGGAGGACACCATATCAGGATCAAGACTCTCGTCCTTGCTGACACCATAAACAATTTGATTTTCTTGCCTGCAATTTTATGTTACAGATCATGTGTGTATGTTTAATCAGTGACATCAGTACACTATATCAACTCATTTGATCCTAAAAATGACAAAATAAAAGATAAAATATTTTGCTCCCACTTACCTTTATCAATTGCTTGGGCTTTTTGAAGATGGAATAATAAATAATATTGACAAGAATTAAATAATGTTACTTATTTAATTTACAAACTTACAATAACTTGTACATATTTTTAATTTGTTATTGCATTTATTTACATAATTTGAGGAGGATTGTCAAAACTTTCAAAATTCATTGTTTTGTATTTGTTTTTATTTTTACATAAAGTCTTATTTATTTCTTTATTTTAATTTTGGAAAATATATGAATATATTAAAATAACTATATATCTCAGTATCTGTTTATTTTTTTAAAAATCTTTTGGTGGTATTTTACTATCTAGGGAAACAGCTGTCAAAATGACTTTTTTGAGTCATTTGAGGAAACACCATTGTTCATTGCCATCCTGACATATCTAGGTTATGCCATCCTTGTGTTGGTTGGCCACATTCGTGATTTCCTTCGTTTCTATGGCTTGGAAAAGGACAAGAGTTGTACTGAGCCAAAACTTGAGGTAATGTTTATTCTTATAATCTTATGAATATATTTCTTCAATAATTATTTTTTATTTTTGCAGTATGTAGAGTTTAATTTGGAAATCAGTATATCTCTGCTTGATTATGATACTGCCTGTTGTAGGTTATCATGAATTTGTAGTATGTTAGCTTAGCTCTGGCAAAGTAGCAATTATAGTAGGTGCTATATATTGTGATCACATTTTGTGGGAAGTTCAGTGGAATTTTTCTGAATTGATTCTTGCTCATTCCCTATATCATCAAACTTTGCCAGCCATGATTGTAAGTTTTGTGAAGAATTAACATAAATAAATACCCATTAATCATTTGTTGATAGCTGCATTATACTATATAGAATCAAAATCAGACAGTGGTTTCAAATTAATAAAATATTTTTGTTTGTTTGTTTGTTTATTAAAATCATAAACTTCTTCATGATCAAGATCTAGAATCAAGTTCTGAAAGCAAATAAAAAATTATACTAATAAATTTACAGCTTTAGGCATTATATTCATATGCACCTGTCAAAACAAAATTGCTCACAATGGCAAAATCAAGAGCCCACTCCTGCATGTAAAAGCATATGAGTTCTTCATTACATTTATGCAAAATTGGTTTTGATATGTCCTCATAAGTAAGCTTAAGCATTGTTTCATTTTTGTTTTTAGATTTTTTTAAAAATTTGGTTGTTCTTGCAAAATGCACTTTTATTTTAACTATAAAAAAAAATGTTAATTTCAATTAAATTACAATATAAACGTAACTCTCATTTAGTGTTAGTTATAAACTTTCTTTTGATGTAATGAAACATTTAAAACAAATTCTATAGTTAGAAAAGTAGCCTATCACATGTAATGTTCATTGTACAAAATTTCTCTGCCATAGATTGCACTAAACAAATTTATTTTTTATAGTACAATATTTTTTTTACTGTTTTAAATTATAACTAAGTACTCTTCTTATGATTATTTCTTGTTCTTATTAAATTGTTATTCTTATTTAAATGTTACTGCTATAGTCTTTTGATTTTCATTCATTAGAAAAATCACTGAATAGCATCAAAATATGAAGCAACAAACATGATTACAATATACAGTGATTACCGTACATACAGATACTGCTATTGTTAGGATTTTTATTCATTAAAAAAAAAAAAAAATCACTGAATAGATCAAAATATGAAACAACAAATGTGATCACAAAAAGCAGTGATTACTAGTATAAGTATATAGTATATACAGACACTGCTATTGTTAGGATTTTCATTCATTAGAAAAATCACTGAATGACATCAAAATATGAAGCAACAAATGTGATCACAATATGCAGTGATTACTATATAAACCTGCACAAGGAAGGGGGTTAAAAGTTTTACACAGCTTTGGAGACTTATTTATACATTTAACTGATTATTTCCTAACAGTTTCTTTAGTTTTAAAGGAAAAATTTTTAACATGTTGATATTAATCTCTTGTGATATATTGTTTATTTTTTTATTCCAACATAAGTCTCATAATGACATAATACATTACGCATTGCACATGCAGTTAGTGCATAATTGTTGGGCATTAAACTAATGCAAGGTTCTTGTTATTCATTAAGGAAGTTCTGAATTAAAGAATATCAGAACAAAAAATTTGCTTAGTTCTTAATTCATATACTGCAGAAATGCCCCTAAATGTGAACTTAATGAATATATTATTAGTAGTAAAAGACATAACAGTCACTGAATCAAAAACTTATGTTAAATTTGCATTTGACTTGAAGTAAAGTTAGAAATTTTAAAGGAAGCGATGTCATTTTTAATTTTAGACTAAAAAGATCTTTTTTGTTATATTTTGAAAACAAATATACTAGTTACTACTGCTTTTGTTAGTGGATTTCAGTACCAATATTACTGTTAGTGTTAATACTGTTATGCTGCTTTAACTGGAATTAAAATGTTACTGTTTTTCACATGCTTTCTTCTTTCCTTTTCTTTTAACTAAATAAGTATTATGTTGAAAACAAATTGAAAATTATTTTATGCACAGTATTTTGTCTAAATATTGAACTTTACATTTTATAATTTTCTTGGTGTTTATTGAATTTATTTATTTAAAATTTATTTATTTATTTAAAATTATATTTTACTTTTTAAAAAATATTTTTCTTTTGAACTAAATATATATAATTTTACTTAAGAAACTGTGTAGCATGTAATTAATGTATTTATTTTTTGTTTTATTTAAATAACATTTACTCAAACTTGCATTGAACTAAAAATGCTTTGATTAATAATTTTATTGATTCATATACATAATTCTTTGTATGAAAACTAATTAATTGCTAAAGTAATGCTATTGCTATAGCATAATTACTGTCAAGAATTAGAATTGCTATGCATTTCGATTATTAAACTATATTCAAATTTAAAAGTTATTCTGTAATATGTAATATTAATTTTATTATTTATCACTGGATTAGTTTTTAACTGTTATGAATGTTTTGGTAGTGGTCAGGGTCAGTGGTGGTATGAGGTTATATATATGTATATATAAAAATTGTTAAATCACTCTGGTGCTATGTGATACAAAAAATCTATTACGGTACTTTTTTTTTAACAACCTCAAAAAAACTGATCAATAGATAATATCAAGGTAACAAGTTTGTTGTTTTACAGCTCTGTGAAAACTGCATGTATCATTAACAGAATTAGCTTTGCAAAAAAAAAAAAATATATATATATAATTATTTCATGGCCAAGGAAATGTTGGTCAGGCTGACATATGTTCATGACCATATGTAAATGTATTCAAATTCATATAAACCATTGACTATATAGGTTTAGAAGTGAATACTTTTTATCTTTAACTTCTGTCTCCTTCATTCTTTTCTACCTGATAATAATAATAGACTTAGTAAAGCTCTAAATATTTTGCAGTAATTACACATAAAATACACATATATCAACTACCATAAGAAAACTGAAGATTAATATAATAAAATTAATCATTGTGCAAAATGACAATATTTATCAAGACACCATATTTACAAGCAATTAGAGGTTGTTGTAGAGACTCACCTGCTGTGCCAATTTAAGATGATAATTATAGTTTGGCATCTAAACTTATATGAACTCCAGAGAGTTGAGAGTTGATAAATAGCATTTTTGTATTTTCCCTGTAGTTTTCTCCCTTGCACTTGTGTGATGTCCCAGCATCATAATTGCATTTGTCATGCATTTAAACACATTTAAGGAAGCTCAAGCCAGTTTTTTTAAGTGTTTTCCAAAAGATTTCCACATACCCAGCTACATCCTCCTTATAGAGCTATTAAAAATCAGTGAATGACACATGAAATCTATTTCACCCGTTTCAAAACAAAATGTGACACCTGCTCTCTCTCTCTCTCTCTCTCTCTCTCTCTAATATATATATATATATACACACACACACAGAGAGAGCACATGAGAAGTCAATTACAACAAAATTGTGACGCATTTAACTTGACGCATGAATTTCAACAATATATTTGCTGGTAGAAAAATTAATTCATTTTGCATTTGAAAGAGAAAATAGTATGTATTTGGTAAAATTTGAATAGTTAAGCAAGAACTGGGATGGGCTTTCATTGACCACATCAGAATCAGTTTTTGAAGCAGAACTTAGAGCAACAGTTGGAATGGACAAAGAATTTTACTTTGCAGCACTCTTGTTCAAATTAATTCAGCTCTATTCTTTGTTCATCTTTGTTTATATTTATTACAGACAGGAAAGTAGTTTTTTTTTTTTTAAAGTTCTACTTTCATTTATGTCTCTTAGTTTGTCAATTAATTTTTTGTTTTAATAAAATGCAAATAAAAATAGGGACAGTTCATGAGCAGAACATTGCAAACTAATGTTGCATATGCTTGTGTTTTCTTTCAAATCAGGGGAGGATTATTCATCTCTCTACAGAACATAGCTTGCTTTCAGAGCTAGGAAAGTTATGTTTTTGTACATGCTTATTTATATATGGCTTCAAGCTGACTGCTTGGTACAATGGTAGCCACAGGCCATCACACACCCACTTACAGATACTTTCAAAATAATGTGGTTATCAGTCTCTGAATGTTATGGCCACAAGGGAGTAATAACACATTCAAATCGAGAGTTCATATTCTCATGTCAATTGTCATTGCTGATTGGATTTTCAAAGCAAGGGAGGTAATTGATACTTGTGTGCACATGTTCCCGCAGACTGTTTCTGCAGTTATAGAGTGTCACTAGCCTGCTTCAGATCAAGATAGTTATTCAACTACTTTCAAAGCAAGGTGGGACACTTTTGTATGTGTGAATGCACTTATGGAGGGGAGGTAATATCACCTACACTAGGGTTAGGCAAGCATTCACAGTTGCCATCATAAATCCACACCACAAAAATGTTTGTATTAGAAATGCAATAGATTCTCATGAAAGCGGCGGAAGCCGGAAGCGCCCCCTACAATCAATCAATCAAATCAGCAATAGATTCAGATGTCATTTAATAATTTTTTTTAAGTTTTTCACTTCATGCACTCTTATTATCAAACTTGATATACAAAGTAAAATTATGTGGCTCCATGTTAATACAACACATATAGTTATTTAAGAGTACACATAATATTATATGTCATGTACTTTAATTAATCTAAGAAGCCATTTAAAAATGATGAAACAAACATAGTTTCTTCTTGGAGTTAGTAAACCAGTGGGATCAGAAAGACTACATTTTTAATAGTTTGTTCACCAGGATGAGTGGCTCCATTTTACTTCAAAGTGTATATTAAAATTAATAAACCACTCTCTTCTATTTTACAAATATAATTTTCATTAAGCACTTTTCTGTAGATATTGAAAAACTTGGTTCCTTTTATCAATTGAATATTGCTTCTCTTGTTTCAAAGTCCACCTATGAGTCATTAAAATGCCAAAGTGACATCAGCCTGGATATTTTTTGAGTCATTCAAATATATTGTATAATGATTTCCCTCCCCATTACAATAAGGGTAACTAACATGTGGTGAACTGGGCAGTTAAGCCCTAATATTGGAGTATTTATTATTATTTTAAATTTTGTCATAATTATACATCATTCTTTAGTGCCCACCATTTTATCATGAAAAAATCAAGCACCCCACTTATTTTTCTTTGGAGCAATTGATCTCCAAAACCATGCTTCTTGCCACCACTGACTAAGGAATGCATTTAAACTGTTTGCTTTTTAAATTACTTATGGGCATTTAGCTCATGGGCATATGATTTAATTTCATAAATTATGATTTTTTGCTTTAATTAAATATAACATTTTCTCTTGTCAATAGTAATATAATATATCTTTATATGTACATTTTTAATTTTGTAGCATATATGTATGATTTATTATATTTAAAGCATATCAATGATGCCTTTAAAAATAAAATACTCTCGGGGAACACAATTTAAATTTTGAGATGAACTGAACAAAATATCTGAATTATTCATTCAAAACCAAACCATTGACCCAAAGAATGGAATCCACAGAATTGTCTGTTATCTTACTTATGGTTGACTATTAAATTTAAGAGATCTCTTCATTTTTAAATACTCATTTTATTTATTCATTGTTTCTGTTTTTCATGTCAGCTTAAATTTATAGTCATAAAAGAAAAAAATCAGAGCAGGAAGCATAAATGCCATATAATACCGGAGAACAACAGTGAAAATATGCTGCTGTATAAAATGACAAACTGTCATGGATTCAATAAAAATATGCTGTTACAACAGAAGTACTTAATAAAGTGCCAGATAACTGATAAGAGCTTTCTGAGTAGACATGCACATGCACACACACACACACACACACACACACACACACACACACACACATCTTAATACACCAATTATGTTCACAGTCAGTACCATTTATTGACATTTACATACTCTTACTCTTACTAGCAGAATCTATGTTAGTTACACTTTGTGTCACTAACCTTCATACTGTATAATAAGGGTTGAATGTTCTGTTATGCTTTAATTTTATCTGACTTTAATGTTCTTATAAACTGATTCATGAATTTGAAAAAAGAGCCAGATCTGAGTAATATTTATAAAACTGAGATATTACAATTATGATCCAATAACCAAGGTCTTTTCAGAAACACGCGCACATGAATAATTTTGCTTTTTCTTTGGTTTTTTTTTTTTGTTTTTGATGTGTTCATTATTCATGTGTCTTTTTATATATGCATGTTTCATTCGTGATTGTGTGTATATGTGTGCATCATATTATCTGTATAATTGAATCTGACTAATATGAGAATAGCATGCTGATCATAATTGCAATGTATTTATGAGTTAATATACTTAAAAGTAATTCTTTCCATATTTACAGCAAATGTAGATGCTAAACTGTCTAGAATAAATAATAATTATTTTTGAAAGACTTAATCAATTGAGAAATGCTACTATTACATTTTAATTTTAGCACCGTAATCCTAATAGTAACAGTGAATGCACTCAATAGATGCAACATTTCAGTTGCAAATTAGAATTTTTAAATCAAAACTGCATATTCATATTTTAAGTCTTTAATTGAATAGATATAACAGTGTTTGCAGACATATTAAACACCAGTCATGATTCTACAACATATATATGAAAGCAATGATTGTTGATTTTGACAAGTATCAAATTGCCATACTAGTTACTACAACTACATGTAAGAAAATGGTACGCTGATTTTTAAATGCTTTCAATCATGGAATTTTCTTGAAGTAAAGAATATAAACAACACATATTCTTTGATTACGATGCTGAAGAAACAAGAAAATATTCTTGAAAATTAATTGTTATTATTAGATCGCATTGATTTTCACTTTGTCCTGTAATAACATGGTTGCAATGTTCATAAAGATATAGACATAGCTCAGTCACTTTTATCATATGTTATCTTGTTTTGGGGGTTGCATATTTTTTTTAAATGTATGTTTGCATATGCACACTATAGAGGGGATGAGCACTCCTTACTGATTGCTGCTTACCAACTGTTGTGTGTTTCTTGACGCTAAATTTACAATATCTGCAAACTGACAAACTTCAGTAAATATAGGCATAATCCTATTTCTTATTTTATATATCTTTAAATTCACATCACACCTTTCTGTGTTATCATAGAGTATCAGAAGAATTCAAATCAGGGCTTTGTGGGATTCTGATTTATACTATTACAAGATCTGTCAGTACAGTAACAAAACTGATTCTGAATGTTTGGAATTAGAAATTAGAAGAAAATATTTTCATAGAGTCCCTTTAGCAGTACAGTCATGTTGCTTTGCCTTATTCTAAATGTTAACTTTTCCAGGAGTTTTTTAACAGGAAAAATTGCATGAAGTAAAATGAGATAAAAAGATCGGGGTTTTTTGTTGTTGTTTTTGACTGATATTTTGTTCAGACTTGAGTCAAGGCCACAAAGAATGTGATTGGTTACACACTATGCTTACAAACAGAATTCTTGCCTCCAGTCATAATCAATCATTCCTAATAGATACTGACAGTGGATAAATGTTCCAAAGTCTGATGAATAAAAAAAGTTAGTTTAATTTTTAAAAGTGATAGTTTAAGATCACTTGCTGTGATATAAGAATCAATTAAAACATTACAATAGGCATTTTAAACTTATATTTGTCTGTTTAAGCAAAGTATACTTTCAGTGGTCCTTAGTTCTTATCGGCGCAAGTAATGATAAGGTGGTGTTTATGTCTGTCTTTGTGTCTCACAATATTATAACATGAGAATACTACTTCTCCTTCAGGATACATTCCCAGGTAGAATTATTGACTGAGGATGGCTAGACTACTTGGTACGAGATGAGTAGTATTGGCCATTTACCACTGAAGATAGACTACCTGATAATATGATACAAGATGAATAATATATTGGCAAGTCTGAAGAGTTGAACCAATATTTAGGCTCAAGACTGAATCAGATATATAGACTAAAATTCAGATGTAAAACCCCTGTAAAACTGGTACAATCCCATTATATATATATATATATATCAATGATTTATCTTTGAATCTGTTGTAATAAATTATGCTTCTACTTTCTACTGCACATCATGAAAATTATTGGAACTTTGATAACCTATTAAGTTAAATGAATCCAAGTAAGTGAAAGCTTTAATAAACAAGGATATTGAAGTTTTGACAATTGATTAAGAGAGTTTAGTTTGATTTGGGTTAAATTGATTTAGATTATCAGGAATATTGACATTTTAGTGATCTATTAATGCCATTTAGGATAAAATAAAATTAAAGCCTGATGTTAATGAAATATGTATACTCAGTTTTTTTCAAATAGAATTTCTTAATCTAGTTAGTTGGCATTGTGCATTCAGAAGTTAGTCTTGAACAAATACCACTCTGTTTTCCATTACTTTTCTGACTTATTTGTTGCAAAATTCAAACAACTTCCAGATACATATAGCAAAATTAATGACTATTCAGAATAATTTCTGATAAATAAAACAATCATTCAATTGAATTTTATCATTCAGATTTTAATTTCTATCTGTAAGTGTGTGTATGTTACAAACCATCCAAACTGAATAAATCTTTTTGTTCTTCATACTTATATACGGTTAATATATTATAAGCCTGAGTTTTATTTTGGTTTATTGAAATTTAATTTTATCATTGATTTTTTTTTAAAAGCTTCACTTATTTTTAACACCATTTGATATACATGTATATCCAATAAGGAACTTACATTTGCAATACTTTTTAATAAATATATTGCACTATTTAAATAATCACTATGAAGATGTAACCTGCCAGTTCAAGAACAACTTTAGATAACACCGACTGTGTTTAATAAGGTAAATAAGGAATGTGCATTTTAAAATAATATTTGCACAATATGTTATTTATTTGTGCAAAAACAGCCCCTGTATTGATAATACAAAACTTTGATAGTAATGTCAGAATACATTTCATAAATTGTGCCTGTCTTAAATAAAAATCATGCTTGTCCATCATAACTGTCTGTGCTCATCACGTCAGCAAAAAGATTTGTTTTATCCTCTCAGTAAAACTGAAAATGGCAGTAAATTTACAGTTTTGATTATTAATGATTGGTAAACAAATGTATTTACTTTTCAAATTCTAATTTTCTAACAGATAACCCCAAAATAAATATACATTAATTAATGATAATGACTGTATAAAAAAAAATTAAGCATTTAAACAAAGTTTATGCCCAGTGTTTACTCTCAGGTGTTTGTGTCTACTGCCTCTTTCCCTTTGTAATCTGGTATCTTTTCCAAAGAAAATTTGTCAATTTTTGCACATTGACATGTCATCAAAAACTATTTGTCTCCTTTCATCTGTGTTTATCAGATGTTTACTGCCAACATCCTTGTTTATCAGCTTTCATTTTATCCCAGCCCTTTTGTTGTCAGAGGATAACTAATCATTCATCATTACCACCAATAACAGGTTTTGAATTAAATTATGTATTCAAATTGAATTGTACATAATCCATGGTTATAAATATTATGTACAGGATAAAATAGTTAGTAAATAAATTATCACGGTTCA
The DNA here is from genome assembly GCA_028829895.1 of Sinotaia quadrata. Lineage (NCBI taxonomy): Eukaryota > Metazoa > Mollusca > Gastropoda > Architaenioglossa > Viviparidae > Sinotaia > Sinotaia quadrata. The sequence continues at coordinate 68,992,653 of CM054177.1, forward strand.
CCTCAGTTGTAAGGATTATAATTGCTTTCTTTATACATTTTCAAACACAAACACATGTACTTGTGTTTCTCAAAAATCCAATTTCCCCGATAGAGTATTAAGGCATATATATAAATCCATCAGATTTGTTAGTGATGGCGGTACATCATATAGGTCTTATTAAATGGCAGATAATTGTTGAATACCATTTTGTTCACTTCCATTATAGCATTCCATTCTGATTTTTAGCAGATAGTGCTGTTATAAAAGCATTGACAAATCTATTTGAGAATGAAATTAAAATGTTTTAAAAGTCCAGCAGGGAAAGAGTCCATTTCTCAGTTAAAGCAAAAAATCAAAAAACTAAATTTTTGAACAGCATATAGAAGGCAGAAAGAGGACAACTTTTCACTTGGATTATAAAGTACAGTAAAGGTAGGTTCATATAAATTTGTCATGTTATTACTGTTGTATTTAGTTATTTATTAGAAAATAATTAACTGTTTAAATGTGGCATGCATAATTTATGTCAGTTTTTATTGTAATTGTTGTAATGTTTGGTTAATTCACAAATGTAACTGATTTTATCTTTGGTCATCTCTTTATCTTAATTGCCAGTGGCAAGCAGTTTTACATTTCATTATTTATTTTTTGCATCATTTCTTAATTTTAAATGAAAAGTCTGTTTTATATACTTTCATTGTAATACCTGTCTGTTTATACATTTTCATTTTAAGACCTTGAATAATGCAAGGATTAACATTTAATTAACATTAATGTTTCTATTTTGGTTCATTCCATATCAAATCAACCAAGACTTCCATCTTGAAATTTATGATTTCAGTTAAACTTTTACCAACTGTTTGTAGTCCATTTTGGTGAAGATCTGGAAAGTTTTTTGCCTTAAATTAAAAATACTTTAGGAAATATGACTCTGTAACAAGGGTAGAGGGTCAGCCATAAATAAATTCGCAGCATCATTTTTGTCATTTTCATCTTTGAATATCTCTGGATCCGGAGTAAATACAGACCTCTGGCTTTCAATGTTTTGTTTCAGAATGTTCTGAACATTGCACTGATAATAAAATCATAGATATATGGCTGAAGTAAGACTTTACCTGTAGTCTCCCAAAAGTACAAGGTTTTATTGCAAGACATGCATTTTCACCATTTTTGATTGCATACTGCAAATTTGCTGTCTGTGCTTACACAGTAAAAGCTATTTCATTTTTATTAGATACTAGGTGCTTTTTAATTAATGTAATTTATATAAGTAATACTCTGTATTCTTGTCCAGCACATGAGCCTAAAGTTCACTCGGTCATCAGATGTGGTCAATTTCAACTGACCAAATGGACCAAAGGGACACCTACTAAAAACATGAGCTATAGAGAGCTTGAATTAACCTTTCAAATGATACCAGACTCAGCTTGGTGCTCTTAAGGTTATGCCTTAAAGTTAATACATGAAAGTATGTAAATAATTGATAGTCATATGCACTTTCTTTAAAACTTAAACAATTATTTCAAAAGTACCAACAAGAGTAACGCACAAAACGTTTGCACAGTTATTTTAGACAGTGAGTTACTTGATCAAATCATTGGCCATTAATGTCTTGAAAGTGAGTTTCAGCAAATGTTTTGAAAAATGCTTCACAGCAAGCGATAACTTCCTGCTCAAATCGATAGTACTTTCCAGTAGCTGTTAATGGCGCAGGTAAAACATACAGAATTTGCTCATATGGCACCCAGCATTCATGTTTTCTTTCTTGGCCACTGGAATAAATCAGATGTTCCCCCTGTTGTCTTCATGAAGTTAATCAGCACATCATTCTGTTCTTTATCATATTGAACAACATTTCCTGCATACCATGCCTAATCATATATGGCAGCTACCTGCTTTCCTGGCACACATTCTTCAAACATAGTTCCTTGTGTGGTGTTGTTTGTTAAGCCTTGCTTCATGACCAGTGTCTCCTGGACATTTGATGAAATTTGGAACAGCTGATCTCTGTCCACTGGAATGAAACAGTGATGGTTCCTTGTTCCTGGCACTTTGCTGGCAGCTGCAAACTGTTTTATTCTTTGCCCTTTCTTACTGCCTCAAAATCATTGCTGGACACATAAAAAATTTGATATATGTAATATTCTTTTCAGCCCACTGGAAGAGCTACTCTGCTGTCAGAATTTGATTTGTTTTCACTGCTTGCAAGCTAGCTCTTGCTGCAAGGCGCTTGACTGTCCCACTAATTCCATCGCAAGGTGATTTCCCATGACTGGTAGCAAAGAAGTGCCACTCTGCTGCCAGACTGAAGTCCTCTTCATGATGTAGCAGATTCTTAAAGTTCTTCAAGTTTTTGTATTGACTGGCAGCAGCATTGATGAAATACTTGACAGGTGTAATTTGCGAATGATTGTGTCTGAGATAGTTCATGACAACTAGAATGAAAGCATGAACAGTAATTGAGTCATGCTGCATAGTCACTCATCACACAATGCTTAAGCACTGCAGTTTGGTGTCATAGATGTAATATATAGCAAATGGGTGAAGTGGGCTTGACTGTTATCCAGTGGAATCCCTGTACAGCATCCTGCACAATGAATGAGAAATTTTCAGCACAGTTGAGCAGAACTATGGCAACATTCTTGACTAGCTTCTACAGACAGTGTTGGTTCCCTGATCAGACTTTCTCACTGCTTGAATGTCAGAGTAGCTTCATCATACATGCCTTCAGCTGTGAAGAGAGAAGATAGATAGCTGCTCAAAGCATCCTTCCCAGGGCACTGGTCATAACGATTTATCCTACAGTTTCTTGATGTTATATTACACACCATCTTCTTAGATCCCTGTAATCTATGACACCAAGATGATTCAGCACTAGTCATTAACTTGACATTTTGGTGTATGGCACAGACACAGACAGAATGTGATCCTCTGGAAGCAACTGTCACACACTATCGTGGTCTAAGCTTGCAAAATTTTGAGAAGCCAATTTTGTTCCCTGATTCCTTTTCTTTGAACTGTACATACATTTCCTTCAGGTTGATAAGCAGAAGATGCTTTTGTTTCTGTACCTATTTGGCTGTTACCATGCCTAAACGATAAATCCATCTTTTAAGAAAATTAACTTTGAAGTGACAGAAACCTGCCATTAGTACTGTAATACTGTAGATCAATCTATTATTCCAGGTTCCAGAAATAAATACTATAGAACAGTTAACAATAATCAGGTTCATTGGATCTAACTTAGATCTAAGTGAGCTGCACATAGTGGTTTACAATTAAACTTCCAATAAGATTTCCAAAAGCTGTGACAAAAATAAACTTTAACAATCGTCTTCAACACAACATTGATCTATTTTAAAGATGGCCGCAAGTAACAAAAATATCTAAAAACTGAAATCAAATCTGTAAGCATAAATCAAATAAACCACACTGAGACATGTGTTATAATTAATAGACAGTCATAATTAATACTAGCATTCATTTTCAAATTTGTATTCTAACATGATCAGTAAATGTGTTCCAAGTATATAATCCATCAGTTGCAGTGTATTATAGGCCAATAAATACAGATGATACACAACAAATTTCAGTTCTAAGTAACATAGCAGTTAAGATATTCAACATATGGTCAGGCCAATAAATACAGATTATACACAACAAATTTCAGTTCTAAGTAACATAGCAGTTAAGATATTCACCATATGGTCCCTATAAAAGTGAAACAAGTCGTAGAAAAACTGACTTTGAACAAGTGACTTACCTAACCTTAGGAGCACTAAGTTGAATTCAGTATCATTTGAAAGGTTAATTCAAGCTTTCTATAGTGATCTATAGCTCATATTTTTAGTAAAATAGTAGGTGTCCCTTTGGTCCATTTGGTCAGCTGAAACTGACCACGTTTGACAAGGTGACCACTTGCTTTTTATCCTGCCACATCACTGCAGTCAGGTTACTGTTTCCCTTCCTCAGAATTTTGCTTTCACCTCATAGATTTGGCACCTGTTTCAGCTCTTCAGTAAAACCTTTCCTCTGCCATCTTATACTTCCACAGGCATATAGTCCTCTCTTGAGCAAATCTTCCATAAGTCTGGGAAGTGTAAAAGAACTTTTGAAAAAAATAACTCTGTATGTGAAGTCTAAATCTACTGACAGTTTTGTTACAACATAATGACAAAGTCCATTAGGCATTGGCTGAGGATTTTCATGGCCAAGGTAAATTTCAAATTTGCACAAATGTGCAGTGTCACTGTCGTAAAGCATCCACACTTTGATACCAAACTTAATTGATTTTTATGGCATTTACTGTAAATACACAAGGAGCCGAGTAAAATTAATCATTCATTCGTCTATTGCCAAATGACACCCATGTTTAAATGTAGCAGCATATATAGTTGCCAGAGTGTCCATCACTCCTTTCATTTTGTATGTGGTGAAAGTTTGGATCTCCTCTAGTTGGCTCTGTCCATCTGTCATTGAAGTCAGGCTGATAAAACAATTTCTGGCAAAGATTAATTTTATGCCAATATTGCTGATAAAAGGATCTGCAGGGTAGTAGAGGTCATTAGAGGTAACTGAGACAGGACCATCAAAATATTGCATTCAGTATATGATTTCTTTTCAGCTAATGTTGTCAGCTCAAAGTTTATGTAAGTATGAGCACCTTGTTGAATGCAGCATATCTGTTGGGGTTATGTCTGTCAACAGTGCTTCAGGAAATAACAAAGAAAAATAATCCAATGCTGTTGCAGTCATAACATCAAATTCATCTGGAAACACAGCTTCTGTACTAGCTGAATTAAAATCATTAACAACAAATGATGTACGATGTGCAGTCCATTCATTTTCAGTTTGAATCGCAGGTCTGGATCTACTTCTGTCTCAGAGTCTAACTGACTACATTGCTGTTATGATTGAAAACAATATCACTTTCATTCTCACTATTATCTGCATTCAAATCATGGTCTGCTTGCATCTGAAACCCATAAAATGATCCTTCTTCACTGGATTGAAGAAAAATCGATGGGAAATAAACAGTTAAACATCACTTGACTCAGAACTGCTGTGAAGAATGGCTGCCATGTTCTGCAAAGCACATGGCACAAATGAAGCCAGCTTGGTAGAAACATTTTTTATTATTACTACTTTTTAATAAGCATAGCCGGTTGATGTCATAAACTCATTTGAAAATGAATAAAGTTCTGATTGGCTTCAAAATCAGCCTCAATTTGGTGTTATGTAAAACACTACTTTTGAACATAGAAGCACCTATGTCATAGAGAGAGCAGTTTGGGAAAGGGCGCTTACAAAATCTACAGACCAATGCAGGAAAAGGTGCTTCCATCTGGGGATTGGGTTAATGGCCATTTGATTTGGGGGCTGCTTACATTTTAGGGGCAATTTGATACCTACAAATTATGTACCAAATGGTACCCTTGATTTGCTTCAAATTACGGGCCATTTAATATACATGATTGTCTGCAAACAAGCTATTTTCCATAAGGTCAAATGGTGAACTTTGACTATGTATTATGATGGGATTTGTGAAATATATTTTGTAGAATTACACAATTTCAAAGCAATGTATAATCTGACATCATTCCAAAAAACTAAAGAAGTAGTTACATAATTATTATTATACATTCTGTTTGTTGTAGGATGTATTAAGTACTCTAATTTAATTAATTAACTTAATTTGGAGAAATTTAATTTGATATAGAAGTGTTGACATTATGTCAGTGCAATTTTTTCCATTGTTTGATGGCTAAGGAGCACAAAACAACAAGAAAATCAACTAAGACATCTGCTAGCTCCCTTTATAAATCGCAAAGTTTTTAGGTTTCCTTTTAAATAAAAATACACATATGCATGATATTCTTTATGGACTTATTATTCTGAATTCTCAATTAATTTCACCTTGTAGTTGTTAGTGTCTTCAGTTTTGAGAAATATCACTCTGAATTTAATTTTAAAGTCTTGAATAACATTTTTTGTTGCATTGTCTTCATTTATTAAAAATATCAAATGTAGTTCATCTCATGAGTTTACGCTTGGAGTCATAATTACCTTCTCTTTTTGTTACAATATCATCAGTTATTAGAAATATCACATATCATACATTTTTTTGTAACAGTATCATCAGTTATTAGAAATATCACACATCATACAGTTTTTTTGTTACAATATCATCAGTTATTAGAAATATCACACATCATACAGTTTTTTTAGCGAGCTGAATGAAAGTAAACTAATCTTATCAAATCTTTGTAACTGTAAAGTGTCATCATGTAAAACTTTGATCAAGATTGTTTGTGTAAAAATGCTATATATTTATCTTTGTCTTAATTCTTAAGATAATTTTGTCTTCTTTGAATCACATTTATAAAAATATTATTTCTGGCTTTCAGTTTTTCATTTTATACATGTATGAAGCCTCTGCTTGATGCCTTGATTTATTGTTTTAGATTTAGATTTAGATTTAAAATTCTTGGTATAAATAATGCATCATTCGCCAATGTTAATCTCAGGGGTCATCAGTATCTGTGCTTCAGTTTTGTTTTTTCTTGTTGACTTCTTTGGCTTGGTCATTTGAACTCTTTATATGGGATTTTGTCTTAAAACTTTAAAAATACCTACTTTGTATTTTGTTTGCTTTTGGTGTTTCTTACATGCTGAAATTTTGTAGTAGTTTTTCATTTAATTTTTTAAAAAAATAATTCAGCATCATAAATTAATACCTTACATAGAGAGATAGATGCTAAAGCAGATTTTATTAGAATGCATTTTTTAAGCATTTATATTCACTATCCATCTACAGTCTTTGGGTTATTTTGTGTAAGCTGTGTGTTTTAGATAAACTTAAATTTCTTGTCATGCTTAAATTTGTTTTTGATTCCCATATTTTCAGTTTAGATGATTTTTATTTCTTTAAATTGAATTTCCATTTAAATTCTATCTACTTATAGTTATACCCTTTCTTGTCTACATCCATTTGAATACAGTGTGGTACATTCATATCCTTGTGAAAATAAATTTCTGGCTTAAAACAGCAGTAGCCAAGTATATCCATTGTATTTTTAAAGTAGCTTTGATGGTGACACTAGTAGCACCTCTTTGTAGCTGTGTTAAGTGTGTCACACTAAAGTCTGCAGGCTTGATAGAAAGTCTTGGTTTCCTGGAAACAGTAGGAGCCACCTTAACTATGTTCACTGTCACATTAAATTTAAAGACACCACCCAGTACTATGTTAAATTTTAAGTCTACGTCAGTACATGAGTGACGAAAAGTTTTGTTTATTGAAGATGCTGCCAACTATCTTATCTATGTGACTGACTGTATGAAATTTCACAGTCTTTGTGAGAAAGGTTAACAGTATGCTTTTGGAGACAATTTGTATCCATCTCTGGCTGTCTAATGAATCACATGACATCACATGACAATAGAAAGTAAAATATTGTTTGATGGAAGCAGTAGTATCTAACTGTGGTGGTGTCATTGATGAGTCAGCTATCATCATTTCTAGGTTCTAAGATTAAGTACCACTTTTAATATGGTGTACAAGCGAACCCCTTTCTTTTAATAAATAAATAAATAAAATCTACTACTTACATTCATAGTGTTTACCAGAGTATACATTTATTTGAATAAAATTTTCCTATGAGTTTTGCTTTTCCAAATTCCAGTTTGTCAAAAATAGTATATGGTATTAGCACTAATATTTAGATTGCTTAAAATTTATAGTATTAAAATTTTGTAATTGAGTTATAACTATAAGACATAGGAAATTAGTTTGATATCAATGTAATAGCAGCTAACATTTCAGATTATTGGTATTTTAATTGGTGCAGTATAAATCTTTAGGGCTTGTCTAAAAGTAAAACATAGTTTTGAAGAAAAAAATTAATAATCTTAGAAATGGAGTAAAATTATTTTACTTTGAGTACTTCCTCTTGCAATGTGCATGTTTTCATGAAACAGTTATTGCTACAAGCCTATATATATCAAGTTTCTCATAAAAATGGATTCAGGTGATGGTGGTGTTTGTTCTTTAGAATGTATATTAATTATTTTCTTTGGGATTAAAGATACAAAGTTATTTGTATTTTCTTCCTCTCAAAATAATCATTGTGATATGTTGGATATAAAAATATTTTAAAGAAATTTTAAGTATTTATTATGAAGATTGACTCGCATTGGAAATGAAAATATTTTGACCAAAGTCTGGAACATTATTCATGGTCACTGAGTTAGTTTGTAGAATAGTTTAGCTTTGGGGTGGTATTTTTTTTTTGTTTGTTATAGATTTAAACATGAGTCTCTGATTTATTTATGGACTTTCAGAAATTGATTCTGGACATTGTTGTAATAAGTCAGTCTTCAGTTTGGTGATTTTAACTTTGTTTGGAAGCATATGCTTTATTTTGCTCATTGTTTCATTTCTATTGTGCCTTCCTAATTCAGGTACAATTTTTTTTAAATCAAAACAAAATACTTCAAATAAACTTCCTAAAATATTTTCCTGGCATCTTTGCCACTCATTGGCAGTGTTGAGGAAGGGATGGGCAAGATCTGCTTTAGCATGGCATTCTCCATTTTATGCAGTCACATTGATCATGTTTTAGAAATATTTCAGCTAGAATGGTTCATTGAGTTTTTCTTACTTTTGATGTCAGTTTTAAACACAAAAGATGTATGGACAAGTTAGATGTAATTGCATATTAACTTGTATGTCACCAGTTTTACTAATTTAAATAAGCTTTTGGTATGACAGTCATCTTACCCTTATAAGTGTGTGGTATGGTAAGTGTACAAGTCCTTATCATTTCAGACTGACACTTACTTTTGCAAGTTTTTTTTTTTTAATTCACGTCAAACTTTGCCTTATGCAAATCACCTTTGTATATTATAATAGGTTCCATTGTGCATTGTTGCACAATGCTGTAGATATGCAATATAGCAGACAGTGACCAGCGTTATTTGAAACTTCTCTTCAGATCATTCATTTTTTATGTCACCATATTTTTATGGGTATGAAAGGTTTAGCAACTGTTTTGTTGATTCTTGGTGAAACATAGAGTTTTGTCTGCCTTTAACCCAGATAGATTTAAGAGGATCCACCAATCATTGTCTTTGCTTTAGTGATGGTTGTCTAAAGTATTTATTTTTGTTGAGTTATGTATGCTTGCTCTAGTCATTTGTGTGTAATTGATTTTTAGAATTTTGCAGAACTGATTGCAATATTATTAATTGAAAATCATTTTAAATTATCCATTATAAATTGAGCGTACATTTTTGATTTACTATTTGTATTTTGTATTGAGGCGCCTTAGTACACTCTAATATGTGTGTGTGTGTGTGTGTGTATATTCTGTGTTTGCTAGTTTAAATAATTTTTACATATTAGCTTCCTTCAATCTTACCTAGAAATAATGCTTTTCTTCTCTCTCTTCTCAGGGCTATGTCCCTCTTTACCAGAGCTGGGAGAGTTTTTACACCCGCAATGTTTACAGACGAATCCGTGATGCATGGAATATTCCTGTCTCCAGTTGTGCGGGCTCACACATCGACATTTTGGAGCGTGTTACCCATGACTATGGGTGGAATTTCGAGTATGTTTTTTGCTTATGCACAAAGCCAGGTTTAAGATATGCCAATTTTTAATTATTTTTTTTTTACAGTACTTAGACACAGAGGGGAGTTGAAGTGGCAGGAGGGCCTGAGGCTGTGATGCTCTCTCTGCTTCCCTGCAACTGGCTGCAACCCCTTCCCCCCACTTACCAAAAAACAAAATGCATGCCCCACTCATTTTCCCACCTAGTTGTGATTTTGCATGAATGTCCCAAGTCATGTATGTTGTTCTCCTTCTCTTGTCTGCCACAGGGCTTTGTCCCCCTTCTGATATCCTGGGAGAGTTTTTACACACGTAACCTGTACCGGCGTGTGCGTGACTGCTGGAACCGTGCGATATCCAGCACGGCTGGAGCAGAGTTTGACGTTATGGAGAGGGTGTCGCATGACCACTATTGGACATTTGAGTATGTGCTTAGAGCCTTTGTGACCTCCAAAAGTCTGCTGTCTGTTTTCCTCTGGGTACTCCTCCGCTGAAAACACTTTAAGCTCACCCCTACACATAGTGTTTTATTGCCTGTGGAGTTGATTTTAATTTCTTTTGAGTATGAAATTATGAGAACAGTTCTAAGCTCTCAGCCTTATTTGCTTCTTATTGAACACTGTGTTGAATCATGCAAAGTAGATAGCCACCCTGCACAGTAAATGATGTTTACTAATAATTGTAGAAATTATTAGTGCAAAAGTACCCTACTATATATACTGTAATTTTTAAACGATCAGTTAACAATTCAATCCTGATTTTCTATAGTTTTGTTCACTTATGTTAAGCAGTTGTTTATTTTCTTTTAGCATAATAATTATTTGACATATGTTTGAGAATTATCAACACTATTTTATTTTTTGTTGTTGTTTAGGAAAATTGTCTTATTCATGTGCATGTGAACATTGCGAAAAGTTATCCTTATTAGGCACAACTTGTACTAGTTGTAGTAATCAAAGCAGATCTATTGCACAAGATTATTTTCCAGTCATTTCTCTTAGTTGTTTGCAATTTTATGAAATGTGAGGTCTTGAATGTCTTGGATATTGGTGCACCCTTACTCACATTTTTTAGCTATCCTGTTATTTGCACTTTACATGACAGATGAACACTGTAGACTGGCTTAGATTTAGTCCACTGCTGTAATATCATATTATGCACAGTTTTGCACTGCACTTGCTTACTATGTGCAAATATTCTGAAAAAGCAATATAAATGTTTAAGAACACAATAGACCTGTTGCTTATAATTGTAAAGTATTCTTAAACACACCTAGAGACCCTGTCATTTCCTTGTTGCAACATTCAGCTATTATTCATTTTAGCCAGAAGATATTGAAGTATGATATTAGTTTCTCATTAGTAATACAGACTGTATGTCATCACTATGTCTGATTGTGAATAAGCAAATTTTATTAGGGGTAAGAAAAATCTTGTACCAGTCAGGACCACTCAGGAGGCCAGTATTGATGAGACAGAACCTGTTGATGCCTGTAAAATTTTAATTTCCTATGGAACACTTACAACCAGGCAAGACAGAAACCATAACTGATAATGTGCGAAAACTCTGTAGTCTTAAAAGGACATCAGTGTAATTTGTTCCTTTATTGAAGCACACAGACAGAATTATGAAAAGTTGCTCTGTTGTACAGTTTGACAGGTGCTTATGTCATTGTAGGATGTTGAGTTAAGAAAAAATATGTCCTTGTCATAAATTTAAATTTCTGATTTGTGTGTGTTTGGGGTGGGATGGGTCACAAATCCTAGGCACCCTGGCACAAATTTTCATATTGGTTTTTTTTTAGCATCATTTATAATACACTGGTTCCTCAATATAACACAGTCCAAAAACTTTGACCACATTATAATGAGGGATCCTTTCTGTCACAATGAACAGTCCATGTCATATAGCGTTTACTGTTTATCAACTTATGGTTCACCCTACTTCAACACATGTACTTTAAGCCATGTAATTTAAGGCCCATCTTCTGCATATCCAGTGCATTTAGCTTTTCTTTGATCTTCCATTGCTTTCTCTCTCCATTAGATGTCATGGTAAAAATCAAAACTTACAACAAAAAGACTTATGCCAAAATTTTCAAGAAATACAGTGTACAGTGTGCACAGTGCTTTGAGCGAATTCTATAATTAATGTACATTGTTGACAAATGAGCATGTGAATGGGAAGAGCTGACAGTTTTATTGCTAGCACATATGATAACCAGACTCATTTTAAAAAAAACAAACTCTTATTTAGCCATCAGTCAGCTGTGTGTGCGGGGGGGATGGGGGATGGTGGTGGTGGTGAGAGGGCTAAAATTATCCCGATTTTCTCTTGATGGTCTTGGTCACAGTTAACTCTAACCACGTTTATAATTGTTCAAAGAAACAGCTTCAAAGAACATTACTGCAGCCAGAAATAAAAGTTTGTCCATTGGCCTGACTTTTCTCTCATAAGCCCTGGTCACAATCAACTCTATCCATTTTTTTTAATTGTTCAAAGAAACAGCTTCAAAGAATATTACATTATACAGTTACATGTACTTTGAAGTGATGTGTGAAGAAAAAATGTCTGTTAACTTTGTTTAGATAGTTGTAGAATGTGTTTGAATTTTTCAAAACAGTAGTGATCAATGTTGAGCTGTGTTTATGAAGTGGCAAGTATATTTACTGTGCTGAACACTTATACTGTACAAAGTTTAGGCACAGTTGGCAAAACATTTTCAAATTGAGCCATTTTATCTTATCCAATTATATTAATTCTGTACAATGTGAAGAGAATGTATGGTTTTAAAATAAAAAGGGGGTCCACAGGCTGTCCAAGTTTTATACTGGTCCACAGGCTGTCCAAGTAGTATACTGGTCCACAGGCTGTCCAAGTTGTATACTGGTCCACAGGCTGTCCAAGTTGTACACTGGTCCATAGGCTGTCCAAGTTGTATGCTGGTCCACAGTATATCAAGGTGCATAATATGGAGGCACCAGTGTACTTAAATTTTACAAAATAACCATTCAAGTCTTGACCCAATTTTATTTTGGGAAAATACAGGTGTTTGAATATTTATGACTAATTTGTTAAAATTAACAAAATGTTGATAGCATATTCTTGCCTATTTTATTTTTATCAGTAAACAACATCTTATATTTATGACACTAAAATTCTTGAATATTAATGTGTCTTGTGATTAGTCACATAAGTAAAGAGAGATCACTCTGTTTCTGTCGATAGAAACTTCACCAAAATATTATTCTTTGTCATTCTGTGGTAGTTATTTAATACTGAAGTTTAAAATACAAAATTTATAAGTTTGCAAAGAACAAAAGAAATATGTGTATTAGTAGAATAAATCAATAGTTTAACATTACAGTTATGCAAAACGGTTTATTGTTGTTTATTAAGATATTTCAAAATATTATCATGTTGTAGTAGTTAGTTATATTCTAATAGTAGGTAAGACGGAAATTTAAAAAATAAAAATAAAAGTGTAGGAAAGAAGAAAGTGTTCACTGTTTATATCTCTTCATGGTTCTTTACTTTTGGAGATTGTAACCAGATTTCACAAAATTTGTGATCCCCTCTGTATGTGTGGGAGTAGAAGGGTGAAAGGGAGGGAGAAGAAAGGCAATACAAAGTTTCTGCTAAAATATTGTTTGCAGGATACTGTGTCCCAAAATCTCTAAATACTTAGCATTTTATATTTAGATATTACATGCACACACACATACAAACAAAGGTGATATCAATAAAAGTATTCCATATATTTTAATCAGCTTAAGTATTTCATAAAATTATTATTCTGGCAATTATTATTCTGACATAGCCAGAAAGAGATTTGTGTTTACTCCTGTACACTACTTATTGTTACAAGACTTGATATCAGCCATAACTTTTAACTTTTACTTCAGTAGTCATGGTTATTAAATTTAGCAAAACTTTGAGAATATTTACTTGAAATCCATATTGTTTTAGCTACCAATTCATTATCTCTAAAATTGTGATTTGCCAAGAAAGAAATACTAATTTTTGGAAATAAAGGAATATCTAAAAATGTAAATGTGCTAATAGATAATAATAATGATGTTTTTCTTACCTAAAATTAAAAACTATCATTATTAGAAACATCAGTTCATTGGGCATATTTGTGACAAATCAATGGCAGCACCAACAAGAAAGCACTGTATTGTTTGAAGCGAGTAAATTGCATGCAGTGGCATTACATTGAAATTTATATTTTTTCTTGAAAGCAGTGTCACCTCTAATCACCATGACATGATCATGTAAAAATTATAAAATGATCTAATAAGAATATGTATTTATGATAATTATTGCTGACATACTGATACTTATTCATTTTATGAACCTTACACTAATCTTTTGATATGCAAAGTTTTATGCCCACTCTACTTTTGCATGCAGTGGACTTAGTTGAGTTGAGTGACAAATTTCCTTCCCAACTGGACATTAAATGCAATAGTACAGCAAATAGGTGTATATCACTTGCCTGTATAAATGACTAATCTTTGATCTTTAATGCACATGGATTCACTGAGCTGGTAAGCTAATGTGAACAGAAAAGAAAGAATGACATCTAAATTATATCCATCCCTGTTTGCCACTGATCTCTGATACCCATACTTGCAGTCATAGTATGTTGTTTTATCCTTCTTATATATAATGCATCATTATAGAGGCAAAACATTTTTTTTCTTTTCCTTTCTAAATTGGCATTGTAAAAAAAACATTGAAATTATAAACGACAAGAGCAAGCAACTCTCATAAATAAGAGACTCTGATAGAGCTTAGCTATTAAGAAAATAAATAAATTATTTTTCGACTGCTTGTCTTGTATGGAACTCTTCACTTAATTATGCTAGCATTGTAACAGTATTAAATTTTAATAGATTGTTAAAACTTCATTTTACTTTTAGATGTTATGTGGTTGAAACTATCTGGTCATTAATAATAAATGTATAAATAAAGATACTCAGTAAAGAGTAAAATTCTGCTGCTTTAGATTACACTTTGCCTCAGTATTTCCTTGAGAGTTCCTTGATTCATTATTGTATTTTCAAATATTTTTGAAAGCCTTTAATTCTTATTTTCTTCAGCCATGTAATATATCATTCACTTTCAGAATTCTGTTTTAGAGAAAGAAATTATGGTTTCAAAAACTTAAAGTTTCATGCCCTAAGCACTAATTTGACTGGTATTTTTTCACATGCTTAAACGGATCTGTTGTGCATGTGAGAATCCATAATAATTATTTGAATGCTGTAATCCTGAGCATGCAAATAAGATTATTGTGAAACTATGTTGGCCATTGAAAACAACTATATATTCTGCTTATGGCTGAAAATTTCAGCTAATGGAAATTCTGTACCTGGGTGATTGAGTTAGTGATATGTGTTGCTGTTATTGTTAAATCATATGAAGTCCTCTGTTCCACTTTCTTTGCAAAACCTAATTCAGCATCCCTATCAGGGAAGAGACCTATCACTAAGAAGACTGCTCTGATTTTACCCAGTGATCGGTCAGTCCTTTATATTAAATATCAGTGTATATTTAGTAAAGGTATATCAGATACTCACTTAATACTTCATTAGCTTTTGTTTTACGCAACCAGATGGATGTTGCAAAGAAAATTCAAGAGGCTCTATCATGTACCTGATTTGTCAGCAATTACATTATTGGCATAAAGTTGCCCTTTGAAATGAAAAGATTTTATATTATATAGTGTACTGATAAATAAATCAAACAGTCTTAAATACGGAATGCAATGAAATGTTTTGTTAAATATAAAAAAACTCTGAAACAATTTATTAAATGTAGCAAGCCCTAAATGTTTTGTTAACTACAACAACTATGAGTGAAACATATCCCACCTTTCGTATGCTTAGATTTTTTCCTTTCCTAATATTTTAGACATTATATTTTTTTAAATGAGATTTCCAAATTCAAAGATGATTTCAATTTAGCTTTAAAATAGATAAAGGAAGAATTCAGTAAACACAAACAGCTCCAGATGAATACAGGCATGATATTTTTTTTCTAAGTGATGTGCATATATTATTAAAAGAGCTGTAACTTTATGCTGGGAATGATACATGCTTACTCTTAAAGTCTTATGCTATAACTAGCAGTTTTATTTCTTCATAACTACACACTTTTTTTTTTTTTTTAACTGGGCTATTTCAAAGATTAGCACTGTTCTCAGATTTACATATTTGAAATCTTTTATTCACTAAGGAGAAATATTAATTAATGTATATTTATACATATTCTGCAAATATATTTCAATATATCGATGAATTCAATTATTTTTTTGTGTATGTAATGACTTTAACATTTGGTTTGTATTTTTTCAAAATAACATGTAAAAATTGTTATAAAATAGTCCTTCCAAGGCATATTTCTGTAATGCAAGAAATTACCACCCAAAAGATTTTCATTCTTTATATATGTGTTTTCAATAGAGTGGTGCTGGCCGTGTTCCATATGTTAATAATTCTAGCACAGCAAGCTCAGAAAGGGAAGATCGCAAGTTACTAAACAGAGCACAGTGCTCTGCCAGTGATGCATTCCACCTTTTGTCATAATTCTTTATCGTACACTTGAAATTTGCCTAAACATATATATGTTTAAAGTGATATTTAGCATTAACAGTCTACTTTTGTCTTTGCTGTTTCATATTTATTCACCATACTTAAAGCTGGAGATTAACACCCAGGCCATAATTAATACTGGGAACCCAAAAGCAAATGCATTAATGCACCTCTGTAGTCTGTTTCAGCAAAATTAGTGCATAGGAGTCAGATTGTTCCATTTTCCAAAATCTATTTCACTCTCAAAATATTGGACTTTTAAAAAAAAGATTAATGTTGGCAAGTGTTAAGTATTCTGTAGCTATCAGTACTTATATTCTGTAGTTGTAATCTATATTGCTGAATGTTGATATTTAAAATATAATGATGCTGTACTAAAACATTACTCTATCAAACTTTTAAAGAAATTATTCTAGCTATGCAGAATATATAAAGAAAAAATTAATCTGCACATTTACCCAGCATTCTTTCTCCTTCAGTATATGATTCCCCCATTTATAATACAAGTTTGCAGTTTTTCATTATGTATTTATATTTTTTACCCATTAAATAAATAGAATTTTTGCCATTACCCTTTCTCTTTTGATCTGTTAAATGAAACACTTTTTCCTTTGCATGTTTTTATTTTTCCACACATTTTTTTTTTTTAATTTTTTTAAAAAGACATATTAAATGCACAAGACATTTTTGTCTTTAAACATGCTTTTATTTTAAAACCTATTTTAAATTAAATATAACTGTTCAGAACTTGAATTTACGCAATTTCTAAATGAGTGACTTTTACTAGTGCAGAAAACAAAGATTTCTACTTCATTTGAACATGGTATATATTGAGAAAGAATGTCTTTTCTTGCAATCTTTGGTAATGAGTGTTTAGAGGATGATTATTATATTCCAGTATTTTACTTAGCATAGTGATAACATTTCTGAAAAGTATCACAGTCACCATCTTTGTATAGTTTATGCTTGACTTCATTAGTGTGAATTATTCTTTAAATTATCTCACCTTTGAATGGTTAGTATGATGACTCTTTCAAAATTATAACGCAGTTATCAAATAATATAAATTGCAGATTTGTATTACCTCGTAATCTTAGTATGTTCTTACTTCAAGTCCTTTAAACTGAACTCGCTTTGATATAATTATCATTGTTATTTTTATATTAAGTGTGTGTGTGTGTGTGTGTGTGTGTGTGTGTGTGTGTGTGTGTGTGTTTAGATAAATATATGACAGTGTGTTTGCACATATTTTATCTGTGGAGTGTATGTGGGAGGCAGGGTAAAGATGTAATTTTCACATAACAAATAGCATACCTACCACTATATCCCTTTTGTTGGTCTAATTTTGACTTGTAGGCTTATACACAATTTGAGTTTAGTTCATTCACTTTATTGTTGTTAAGATAAATAAAGTTTTAAAATTTAAATTAAGCTGGTGGTATTTCATTATAATTTTCTCTATTATGTTGGAGCCAGAAAAAGATTAAAACTCATTCTAAAAATAACTAATTTTTTTAATCATGTCTGCTAAATCCAGATTTATGTCACTGCTGCATGTGAAACAAAACAGAAATATAAAAAGTCCACTTTAAAATATATTTAAAGTTTAATATTTTAATTAGTATCTTGAAACAGCAGTAGATAAATGTTTGATAAATTATTTCTTTTTTTTTATTAAAAAAATTTTAAGAACTTGCTACCTTCTCTTTAACTGAGCTTTCACTAAATTATATTTTGTTGCATGTGTGGTAAAATATATAAATATTTAATGAGCTTATACTAAATTATATTGCACAATATATGTAAGCATTAACAAATGTAATTTGCTGGATAAATTTTAATTTATTTTTTTCTAATATGGCAGTGCTTAGCTGGATTAATTTTAGCAGATGTATTTATTTATACAGAGCTTTTTCTCACCCATTGATGTTTGGTGTCTTAAATGTGTATTTTAAGTAGCTAGATAATAATTTCAAAAATTCTTACAAGATTAACATGTTTCAAGGATGACAGCTTTCATATGATTTTTTTTATTGTCAGATTTAATTGTCATTTTAGTCACCAAAATGAAGTATTATCTTTTATTTAATAAATTAAATAAGTATAGTTTTTGTCATTATTGCAATTAATTCATTGAGGCTTTTTTCACACATTTGTATAGTATAATTGTTGTTTCCTTCCTTAAACCTATTTTAATTTTTCCTCTTTCCACTTCCAACATGCACTTGATTTTCCTAGTATTAACCTGTTCAAATGTATTCTTTTTTTAGAGGGTGTAAAGTTGGGGGTAAATTTTTTTTTATTAGCCTTAATTTTTTTTAAAGTTTTGTTTAATATTGTGTTGTTATTGTTATCTGTTGCTGTTCAGTGTTATTGTTTGTTGTTTTTTTTTAGCTTTTAATATGTTTAGTTTCCTTCTTGTGAGCACTGCTATTTTAATATTTATTTTAATTCTTCTTCACCCCAAAATTATATTTTTAATGATGTTTTTAAAAATTGTTTAGTCTGTCTTATATTTAATAATAATAAATAAAATATTTAATATATTTTATAATTGTTGAAATTTTAATGTGTGTAATTTAATTTTTATTTATATATGGCTAAATGAAATATTCAACTGTTTTTTGGTATAAATAGTTTTGTATAAAGTTCATTTTGTTTTCAAAATACTGAGTTTGGAAAAGTAGTTTATTTTAATGTAGAATTACTAATAATTTGGGGGATTTTATTATGTGAATTTTGTATAAGTCTGAGATGATTTAGCAAAATGAATACATTTTGTGGGTTTTCAAGTTTAATAATTCTTTCAAATAATAAATCATTATTTAAGAAAACATGTTGCATACTTAGTGTTTGCCCTTCTTACATAACATTTTTAGATTCTTTAAAATAGATGTTGCTCATAAATATTATTATGGAAATAATTTTATACTCCTGTCTGTCAATATTATTATAAAAAATATTTAAGTATGTTTATGCTATGTAAATATAGGAATGGTTTTTGGTAAGGTTTTTTTAAAATTAATTTTATATATTTATGAGTGTGATCATCTTTCTATAAATTTGAAAAGTTATTGTTGCACATTTTCTTTTTAAAGTTTGGTTTGACAAAATTTGTAGGTTTGGGTTTGCTTCAGCATTTGGATGGAAATAATGTTAAGATAAGATTCTCTTAATTTCAGGACACCACTATTTTAATTTTTATTCATTTTATTTTTTATCTTAGACATTGGAAATTCTTAAACATATATTTTTTTTAATTTGTAAATTAGCCTTAATGTAACAGACTTATTTGGCACAACTTGGACTCTTTGATATTCTATTTCTAGTACAAAGAGTCTTGAAATCTTAATCTATGTTACTCTTGTATTTGAGTTTTTGTACATTTTCCAGTTGTTTGGCTTTTTCTGAGTAGAAAAAAAAAATTGAAGCTGTTTTCTACAAGAATTACATTTTTTTTTTCCAAATTATTATTGTACTGTTTTCTTTTGTGTTGCATTGTTTATTTGTATCTCATTTATTTAAACTGTTGCACCTTGTTCATGAGGTCTTGTACCATAAATTTAAGTATTTTTCTACAAGAATTACAAAAGCATTTTCCCAAATTAGTGCTGTCTATTTGTTTCTCATTTATTCTCTAGTTACTTGGAAATTTGTGTCTTGGGGGGGGTGGGGGGGGGGGGGTGTCGGTCTCCATCCACTTCATTTTACTCCAGTAAAATAAAAATATCTTATACATCAACAGACATTCTAGTGTCAGATGATTTGGGATGACAAAGTATCACTGTTGTGGGAGCTGGCATAGTTCTGTTTACAGATAGAGTCCTTAAGCATTCTTTGATATATTCTTTTGTTTACAAGTGATAATATATGAAGGAAGATGCTGATTAATCATCTAACCATCTATTCTGCTTCTAGTGTTATCTAGGAAATTATTTATAACCAATTTCATTCTCTGCACCCTTTTGCTTGACATTGACATTGATCTCTCAGAACTTTTTCTTATATGTGCATGCATTTTTGCATGTGTGTTTTAAAAGAATAGTTAAAAGGATTTTAATTTCATTTCTTAAAAATTGACAATTGCATTAAATAAGATTTTATCTTAATTCAAATCTGTAGATAGTGTTGAAATTATGAATTAAAGTGTTTGGTTTTTTAAATTTCAGAAATAAAATAGGATATTTGGTGGGGGGGTCTCCAAGTTACAGTTTAGCAAAATATACTTAAATCATCATCGTGTATTATGTAACTATATGTAGTTTTGAAAAGTTAGAGTATTATTTCATTGAACAACTACTTACTTATGATGAGTGCTTCCAGCCTAGGCCAATTTCACACTGGGGATTGAGGGTGGGGGTAGGTTATGAGGGTTGTTTGGGATGTGGGTTAGGGGAACCATATTCTGTTGCTTTTAGCTGTTGGATTTTGATAAGGTTAATATAGTTGATGGGTGAGTGATTTTGCTTATAAATTTGACTGTTATTTTAACTTGTTAAAGTTTTTATATTTAGGTAGTCTTCCCAATTATTACTTCAGGTGGCTAGTCCTTAGACTTTGACTGTTGTAGTGTGGTCCAGTCAGTTAGCTTAACACCACTAGCCATCTGTTGGGGAGCTGGGGGGCTTCAGACCATCTGGATATTTGACAGTGGATGTACTAATTTGGGAACTTTATATTTATAATAGTTGATATAGTGGATTTCGCTTTACCAGCCTATTCAATCTGCCCATTCACTCATATCATGTTGTTCTGATGTTGTTGGTATGTCTATTAAATATCCTGTCAGTGATTTTCTTTTTATTCCAATTAGTGTGCAGTCTTTTAAAACATATTATGTAGTTAATTGCTCACCACAGCAATACTTAATTGTCCTATAACTTATTATTTTACTTCCTAGTCTTCTATATACTGTATACACCACACTTTAATTCATCGGCCTCTTATTTGCTGATTCATGATCCTGCAGCATCTTGATTCTTCATTGGACAACTAAGTGTGCAGTTTCTTCTGTATTTTTCTTTGAAATTTATGGAAGAGAACTTACAGAGTTGTTCTGTTCTATTTTCTTTTGTTTATTTTGTTTTTAAATCTGCTGGGCATGGGGAATTAAGGCATTGACTGGTCAGTGTATTCATTTTTTTAAAAACCAGTATTGCTTGCTTTGGTTGAAGGTGTATACTTGTAAGCAGTAGTACATATTCATCATTAGCAAGCTTATTAGTCTTTTGTCAACAGTAGAACATATTTCTTCATTCTTAGCAACCTGATTGGCCACTTGTTAACAGTAGCACATATTTCTTCATTCTTACAAGCTGATTGGCTGCTTTTAAATTCTACTTACAAATACCTATTGTGTTGAATATTTATTGTCATTGCATGCAATATTTAATCAGTGTTATTTATTCCCTTACATATGGAAACTTTCATTTCTTCCATATACACTGTAGATGCATAATCAAGAATTTAGTGTGGGATTTCATCCTCCTGTAATGTGTTGCCTGCAGTTGTTTTTTATTTTTTCCATTTAAATCATTGACATGTTTGGTCATTGGAGGTGCTTACTGTCTGAACTTGGAAATATAAATGTCACTTATTCTTTAAAAATACATTTTTTAAAAATGTAGCAATATTTCATTCTCAGCAAATATTTGTAAATTCTGTGCATTTATGAGAAGGAAAGCCAGTTGTTTGTTTGTGCGTGTACAATCCATGCATGCATGCATTCAGTCATCATATAAAGGCATGATTTGTAGAATCTTAAAAGTTGATGTTTGCTTGTTTATTTTTTTCCTTGATGTTTATTTTATAATGAAATGTGCTTCTTTTGTTACTTTTAAAGCCTAGCAAGTTTTTCACTATATTTCATTTTTTCCATGTTTTGGAGATTTACCAAGTAATGTATTTATTTCAAAGGCAAGCCATACAGTTTTATGTTTGTTTGTTTGTTTGTTTGTATCTGAAAAGAAAATGTGAGTTGTAAACTTTGTGTTGCTCATTGTGGAATGTTAACAATTATATCGCTTAACCTCATCTTGCTTTCTTTATTTTACAAAGAGTAATATTAATGTTTTGAGTTATAAAAGCATTCATTGTTGATTATTTTACATAAAAATAGATGATGAATAGAATGGGAAAATGATTACTATGAAAAGCATGTGCTCTGGTTGCTTTTTCAACCATCGTTTGTCATTTGTTTCCAGAACTTCAAATTAATTCACATGCAAACAGACACACACACTTAGAGATAGTTCATCATCTAAACTAGCAAGCAAAAAGATTTGCATACAATAAGATTATGTCTAGCATTTTAGTGCTGTTGTTTATCATCATGCAGGACAAATAAACAAACATTGCCTAAAAATGTCTTCATCGCATAGTAAAAGTTATATGAAATACAGATTGATAGATTGAAAATATTTTCAAAATCACCACTTTGTGTCTTTGTAATGCTTTTGCATGAAATCTGAACTGTTAAACCTAATGGATTTATGAAAATAAAATATTGACAACTGTTGTTTCTCATATCCAGCTGTTTTTAAACCAGTAAAACTCAGCAAAAATACTTTTAATCAAAATTGTATTTAAAAATGCACAAAATCCTTTGAAGTTTTTATTTTCACACCTATTTTGCTGTATTTTATTTTTAATTGAATGGCATATAATTTTATTTTCATTATTACATTGTTATTGAAATATATCACAACATAGGTATTGAGTAGTGTTGCTGGGTGTGTGGGCAATATCTTTTGTTGTCACTAAATTGTAGTTTAATAGATATATCAGTGTAATAAATTTAAAATAAATTTTTCAAATATTTATTTGTATTTAAATGAAGATGTTTTTCTCAGTAATTCTCTTGCAGGGGAGAGAGAGAAAGAGAGCTGCATAATTATTTATTAGAAATCCTGCAGAGTATATCTCCTTTGTGGGCTGTTAAATTTTCAAAGTCTTCTGTATAGTAAATCCTCATTACAGGTTGTATTATTATTAGTTATTCAAAGTCTTCTGTATAGTAAATCCTCATTACAGGCTATTATTATTATTAGTTATCAAAGTCTTCATTGCAGGCTGTATTATTATTAGTTATCAAAGTCTTCATTGCAGGCTGTATTATTATTAGTTATCAAAGTCTTCATTACAGGCTGTATTATTATTAGTTATCAAAGTCTTCATTGCAGGCTATTATTATTATTAGTTATCAAAGTCTTCATTGTAGGCTATATTATTATTAGTTATCAAAGTCTTCATTGCAGGCTGTATTATTATTAGTTATTCAAAGTCTTCATTGCAGGCTGTATTATTATTAGTTATCAAAGTCTTCATTGCAGGCTGTATTATTATTAGTTATTCAAAGTCTTCATTACAGGCTGTATTATTATTAGTTATTCAAAGTCTTCTTTATAATAAGTAGTCACTACACCTTACCATGAAAGAACACTTCTTAGTTTGTGGTTAGCTACACAATTAGTAAGTATAATATATTCATAACTAATTTGTAGTCTGTCTTTATTATTTAGTTTGCTACCATTTGTGCATTGTGCATAATTTTTTTTTTGCATTATGCATGCATTATGACTGATCATTTCTACATGTGCTGTAGCTATTTCTATAAGCATACATTATTTTACACCTTTTCCTGTTTAAGAGTGTTACTTTTGCAGGTACCAAACATTCTCTGACATTTTTATACCTCTCACTGTCCAGCCACTATCAGTTCTAAAACGGAAAAGAGTTGAGAAATTTATAGTGAAGATAATTTTGTAGGTTCAGGTGTGCTTTTGTGATAGGTTGCTCACATCTGCCGTTTATCTTTTTCTGTTTAGTGTTTTGTTAGAGATGGTTAATAAAATGTCTATGCACTTCTTGTGCATGAAATTGTATATATACATCAATTAAGGGAAGTTAATAGAGCTTTTGTTTTGTTTTATTATTTTTTTTTTTTTTTTTGGGGGGGGGAGAGGGTGATTTGGACCACAGATGAAAAAAAATTATATACTTATCTAAATCAGTTTTAAACGATACACAGGATTATAGCAGAGTGAAAATAAATTTACTAACATATAGCATGGTGTTGGTTGACCTCCCATCTGATCTCTGGGTGTTGAAAGGAAGCAGTAGTGCTATGCACCATTTACAATCTTTCATTCTATGTCAGCCATCAAATCTCAATTGTATATAAAGCGTTTGATTGACCAAAACCATTCCTGTCTTTAGTTAGTTCTCATAATTGTGTATATTTTTTGCCTGCTCTTTAATTAGTTGAATGTGCTTGGGAATAAATAGTAAAGTGATTGGTAATTTTATGTAAGTCTTTTGTTATCCTTGTCAAGAAGTAGATCATCATATTCATTTCTCTTTTGCATGAATACATTTTGGTGTGCCTCACATTTCATATCTCTTAAATTTGCTTCTGCAGAATGACAGGCAAAAAATTGCATGTGATGAATTTTGGATCCTACAACTATCTAGGATTTGCTGAGAACAAAGAACTGTGTGCACATGAAGTGGAAAAAATTACCAAGAAATATGGAGTTGGGATCTCTGGCAGTCGACAAGAACTAGGTAAGTCGACAAGAATTGCAAGCTTTGCCTTAGATCTAGTTTCTTTTCTTATTTTACGCTCACTTAAGATTTGTTAACAAGCCATTACAACATTTTGATTAGGTTTTTTTTTAATGTTTTTAATGGAGAGATTTTCATCTAGTACATAATTCCCTTCATAATTGTGGTACATAACAAGAAAGAAACAAAGTATAAGTATGTAAGTATGTAAAGCTGTCATTTTATGACTTAGCTGTACCATTATTTGTTTTACAATAAACAGTTAGTTCCTTGTGATTCTTGACCATTATACTTTTCTGAATCTTGTCTACTTAAGGTTGGGTGTTTGACCACTATACAATATGTTAATAGTTTTCAAAGCTCCCATTACTTTAGAACCTTTTCTTCCTTGTAAATCCAGCTTAACTATTAATATTGATAATGATGATGATGATATGCCACCAAATCTTGGTTGACTTCATAAATGAAAAATTGGTTGTTTGGGTCTTTTTTGAGGGTGGGTGGAAGGGTTTATGGGGGAGGGGGGAGAGTGGGGTGCTATATCAGAGACTCTAAAGATTATTAAAAATCTATTGGATTGTTTCAGGTTACATGGATCTACACCGACAGTTGGATTTGCTTGCAGCAGATTTTCTAGGAGTAGAGGCAGCCATCACTGTTCCCATGGGTTTTGCCACAAATTCCATGAATATGCCAGCTCTTGTTAGCAAGGTATTTAAAGTTGCCATGGAAATAGTTTGAATAGGAGATAGTCTGAAATTGTAGAATTGCAATTTACCTCATACTGGGGGGGGGGGGGGCAGGGATAAAGATGTTTGTAAGCATATTAAAAATAATTGCTTTGTAAGAGAGTTTTAACAAATGAAAGAATGGTAATTTATTAGCACTCTCTCTGCTAAACAAATATGTTAAAACAGTAAATGAATGTGTTACAATGGCACATAAATTGTAGAGTATCTGCTTGTGATAATAGTTTTTATCCATTTGGGGGGGGGGGGGGGGAAGATATATTTAAAATGTGATTTCAAAGATTAAACATTGATTCTGCTTGATTATACTGGCAAAGGGGCACTTACCAGTGGTATTTGGATTATATAGCAAGTAATTTATTTGAATATATTCTAAAATAGGTGGTTCATTATGGTAAGCATTGTGCCTTTAAGTACATGCTGAAAAAGTGAATGAAGGTAATTGCCTGCATACATTTTTTTCTTTCCTAGCTTATGTCTTCATAAATCTCATCTTAAGTTTTCCGTGATATGGTGAGGTAGGATCAGATCTCATATCCAAACTAATGATACCTTGCTTTTGACCAAACTGTCAGTGAAGGAACAGTAAAACCATAGAAGTTCATCAAGTTACTAGCCTCTTTTGAACTCTCTATCTACCCACAATTCAATATCTTTCTTGCTTCTAGTTTGAAAGACATGTGAAGTTCACAATGGTACATTGGTAGTGCTATATTAAAGGTTGGAAATTTCTTTCTTTGTGTTTATCTATTTTATTAGTATCATACTTCTTTTCTTACTTTTTATTAATTTTAATTTATTTATTTTTTACAGTTTGTTGTTTTGTTTCTTCATCTTGTGATCCTTTCTTACCTCAGTTTGTTTTGGATATTTCCCCCCGAAACAAATGCTACATGCACCTGTACTTTGGGTACAATTAGCTTTTAATTAGGTTATATATAATAATCAAATTTTGTATTGTAGTAACCAATGTTCCCTCTAATATTTTTCCTGTATGCACGGAACTGGCTGTTATTTGAGCTTGCTACCAAAATTTGTGCATGGAATTTTCAAACTGCTGCATGGCATTTTAAAATGAGCTGTGTGGCCATGCACCTTAGAGGGAACATTGGTAATAACTCTCTCTATATGTATGTGTGTGTGTGTGTGTGTCTATAATGTAACTATAATGACTTATATTAACTTGTAATAGCTTATCAGTCTAGTGAATTCCCTTGATACTTATTTGAAAAGGCTGGTCTTCAAATGACTTTTATCATATTTAAATAGCTACTCATAAAGTAATATTGTGCATATGCAAACTATTTAGACCATGTTCCCAATCATTGATATCTATTGATTTCGTTGGTATTTGTCATTTAAAATTTAAAATTACGAAATTTAGCAAATTTTATTTAGTGTTCAGATTTTTTCTCTGCGTGTATTTGATTCATGACATCAGTAAACTTTCTCTTGAACCATTGTATTTTCTTTTATGATGTAATATAACTTTTCAAATATATAATTTTGGTTATAATTAATAGTTTGGCTACTATTTCCTTTTAATTATAAAATATTGCATTTCTAGAGATTGCCTGTCTGGAAAACGTTGTGACTTAAGTGAGTTAAGATTTGCTTCAAATATGGTTTTGTTTCTGGATTGCTTTTATGTGTGTTTTTTTTGAGGGGGGAGTGTGTTTGGGATTTTGGGGGGGGGGGTTTGTTTTGGTTTTTTCTTTTTAGTTTTTCGAGGTTGTTTTTTGTTATTTTCTTTCTTTTTTGCTTTAAAAGCCTCTTGTAGGCTACTGAACAGATTTTAATAATTTTATAGAAATCGTTAGATTTAAAATAGCCATATAATTATTGCCTATTTGCAGTATATAATAATGAAATTGGAATAAATCTGAATGGTTAGTATTTGGGGGACTTTACTATGAGTGACTGGCACAAATATACATTATTTCTCTGTGTAGTTGCTTGGGGAAAGTGAAATAGGAATTTTCATTCAGGAAGAATAGACAAATAGAGGTGTTTTTTTCATATTTATACTACTTATAATTCACATTTTTGCATGTTCATTTCCTTTTGCTATTATAGAATTACAAGGCTAAAAATGGCACCTGCAAAAAGCAAATAAGTAAAATATTAGCCAAATCTTCAAAATGACCTAAGAATAGTTTTAATGAAATAAAATTCTAACTTTACCAAAAATTGTAGTATGTGTGTGACGTTATTTATAATTTCAGGGTTGTCTCATCCTGAGTGATGAATTAAACCATGCTTCACTCATCTTGGGCTCCCGCCTCTCTGGTGCTGCGATAAGGGTTTACAAGCATAACGGTTAGAAGCCTTGATTTTTTTTCTATTTTGAAAGTGTGCTGTACATATTTGTTCACTTTATCATTGAACAGTGCACCGTACATATTTGTTCACTTTGTCATTGAACAGTGCACTGTACTTATTTGTTCACTTTGTCATTGAACAGTGCATTGTACTTATTTGTTCACTTTGTCATTGAACCTTGCTCAAGTTGTCATTTATTGCAAATGTTAACATAACTAACCTTTTAGCCTTAAGTAGAATTAAAATGCAAAAATCTATTGACTCCTTTGACATGGCTTTAAAGAGTACCATAAGACTAGTCAAAGGTGCCACAGTTTAAGAAAAATAACCAAATTAAAACTTAGCGCATTCATAATGTTTAGTTAATCATAATTCTGATTACATTTTAGAAAATCTGCTATATTAAACTGGGTTTTTAAAAACTTTGTTTTCTTAGTTGTATCATTTCTTTTCTCATGACTGACATTTTGATTGATTTTTGCTCATTATTTCTTCATTTTCAGGCACTGACTAATCAAGTGAATTCTTTTTTAAATATTTATCTTTTTTAAACAAGTTTTGTTTGAACAGTGTATTATACAGCATATGCAGCTTTGCCAACCCTCCTGAATTTGGTGTGAATTTCATCACTTTCGGTAGTAAATCATGTTTTCATGCCTATGAAATGAAATTCCTGATTTCAATAACAACAAAGAAAAGATTTAAAAGAATTAGAGAAAGGAATTTCAGTTTCTGTGTGATTAAAATGTTGGAAATTCAGAGGCTAATAATAATATCAAGGTTTGGAAAGTATATGAATTTTGAGAAAATCTTCTCTTATTTCTCAAAACTCTTAAACTTTGACAATCATGAATAATTACTTATATTGTCAATAAAAATTCAAAGTGAATTGTTTAAAAAGACATTATTTGGTCTGTTCTCAATTTGCTGTACTTGTACTAAGCAGAAAGTAGTTTATAAAGAGTAGTCTTTTAAATTATTTGTACAGGTGTAAATCCCCACATTAAAAAATAGAAATCATTCTGACCTTAACCTAGTTTAGATTTAATATATTGTTGAGGGAATTATTTATATCATAGATGCTAGCTATTCAGATTTGCTAGTTTTTATTTTAAAAGACTTCAATTTTGTTTCCATATTGTAATACAACCTTACAAAATAATTCTCTCAGCTAACTCACACATTTATAAAAGAATAAAATAGCATTGAAATATTTTTGGGAATAAAATCAACTTTAATGCCATTAGTATTTTTTAAAATAACTGAAAACATAACAATTGTAAAATTAAAAATAATCACCTTTTGCAGCTTTTTTAATACCTGAAGATTAAAGCTTGTTCAATAAATCAATAAATCTATGAAATTTAAATAAATGTTAAAACAATAAAATAAAACAAATATTTTTATTTTTCAGTAAATGTTTTCATTGAACTTAAAACTGTTATGATGTATCCTTTACTTAGATGTTAATATTATTTGTTTGTTATAATTCAAATGATTATTTTTTTTTTTAACTGGATGTGATTTTTTTATGACAAGACTTAATACCTGCCATCCACATTCAATACTTTTATTCAAAATTCTCATTACTCAATAATATCTAGGATTGGCAGAGAAAATTTCTCCAGTATATCAGTTGTTATATATAGTTCTTTTAAAAATATTTTATTATATCTCTTTATAATTTGATTCAACAAATATGTCTGGCAACAGTTATGTCTTGATATTTTTCCCCAAAGCATTTAAGGATTTATTTAAAAGTGTAATTTGAATAATATTCTTGTCCTCAACTTATTATGCATGCAAAAATTTGTTGTTTGCTTACAATTGCAATCACTACTAATGATCTAAGAATTTAACATGAAAGGGACTCTAGATATTGCAATTTTGTATTACAAGAGAAAATTTCAAGAATTTTTGTAACAAGAATTTGTTTTGATAATTCAAAATCCGATATCAGATGCAAAGCAACCTTTAGAATAGGCCTGTGCTTACAGCAGCAGTTGTACTCTGTTCTTGTTAAATATATGTTTTGTCCTATGTGTCACTCTTTTTAACTACCACCACGGCTAACTAGAGTTCTAAATGTGAACCTTCTTATTTCACAGACATGAAAGACTTGGAGCGTAAATTGCGTGACGCAGTTTGTGAAGGACAGCCACGAACCCACCGACCCTGGAAAAAAATTCTTATTGTTGTGGAAGGAGTTTACAGGTATGCAACATTTTCAAAATTAAGTTCCTAATTTCTCAATGAAAATGTAACTATTTCAGGCTTACTTGATATAGTTAGTGATCCTTAAAATATTTTTAAATATTCAGAGATGATAGTGACATTTAAGATCTCTTTCATAGAAAATGT
Source organism: Sinotaia quadrata (assembly GCA_028829895.1). NCBI lineage: Eukaryota > Metazoa > Mollusca > Gastropoda > Architaenioglossa > Viviparidae > Sinotaia > Sinotaia quadrata. The sequence goes on from CM054177.1 coordinate 69,022,844, forward strand.
TTTTGCAAGAGCTCTCTCATTGATTTATTCATGGAGAATAGTGTTTTAATTTTAAAATCTGGTACAGCTTATTTCAGTGTTAATGTCTTATACTGGTGAACCCTGCACCAGTGATCTAATTGGCCCTAATATCACCATTGACTTTGGAAATAGAGGAAAACTAAACAGAAAACTGATGTGTACTCTTAAAACATTTATTAACTAAAAACAAACATGACATTAAATAAAGAAAAAACAATATTTGAATCTTGTGAGGTTTTAAAGGCATTTTGCATAGGAAAAAATATTAATAAATTGGTGATCACTTGTGGATTATATAATTAGGAACACAATGGCATAGTTGAGAATCTTCCACTTTATCTTTTTGAACCACTCAGCATGGAGGGATCAATAGTGCGACTTCCTGAGATCCTCAGATTGAAGAAGAAATATAAGGCCTATGTATATCTGGATGAGGCACACAGCATTGGGGCCATGGGACCCAATGGACGAGGAGTGGTAGACTATTTTGGACTTGATCCCCGTGATGTGGATGTCATGATGGGCACTTTTACAAAAAGCTTTGGATCTTGTGGTGGATACATTGGTGGTTCTAAGGTATTTTCAATAACTTTCACATGTTTCTGTGCTTGAAACCGTTTTTGCATATTTCTTTTTGCAGATTATTTTATGTTATTATTTGTTGTTGGTTTGCTTTCACTATTTTTTCAAAATTTTTGTTCATGATTTTTTAAAATAATTTTTGTATAGTAACAGAAATATGGAGTTATTTCTGCATAATAATGATTGAATTTATTTTTATTAATAGAATTACCTTTGAAAACTTTGAAATGTTTGATCAAAAATGTTCCCTTTTTACCAGCAACTGTTTGAATCACAGCAATTTCTTTGTATGAAATCAAGCAATTCATTAAATTACAAACAATTCATTAAATTTAGTGTCAGGTAAATTAGAAACTATTAAAAGATATATTCATATCTGTGGACTTAAATAATATTTTATGACAGGCACTTGAACATTATGAAATGAGACTTTGTTGCATGTATGACAGGCACTTTAACATTGTTAAATGGAACTATATCATTTTTTTTGCAGAAACTGATCAACCACCTAAAAGTCAACTCCCACAGTGCCATCTACTCCTGCTCAATGTCAGCTCCTGTCACCCAGCAGGTCATCTCTACCATGTCCATCATCATGGGCCTTGATGGTACCAATGAAGGTGTGCATACTTTGCTGTGCAAACTCTTATCTCACTAAGACTTATAATGTGTGCGGAGTTCTGACATATTGGGGCTTAATGTATGTGAGGTTCTGCTATGTTGGGGCTTAACAGAATGTGTGGTATTTTCTATCTTGTTGGAACTTAACAGAATGTGTGTGATGTTCTGTCTTGTTGGAACTGGACAGAATGTGTGTGATGTTCTGTCTTGTTGGAACTTAACAGAATGTGTGTGATATTCTGTCTTGTTGGAACTTAACAGAATGTGTGCACGGTTCTGCTCTGTTGGGGCTTAACAGAATGTGTGCAAGTTTCTGTCCTGTTGGAACTTAACAGAATGTGTACGATGTTCTGCTCTGTTGGAACTTAATAGAATGTGTGTGAGGTTCTGCTCCATTGGGGCATAACAGAATGTGTATGTGATGTTCTGTCCTGTTGGAACTTAACAGAATGTGTGTGTGATGTTCTGTCCTGTTGGGACTTCACATAGTCCTTACAAGGTTCATCCCCATGGGGCTTTCTACAGTAAGGGCAAGGCCTTCCATTCCAGTAGAGAAGCATGCTTCCAGCTAACAGTATTTCAGTAACCAGGTTTTAAACAGAATGATCTGATAAGTTTTACCAGTGGAGGCTGTAGCATTACAAACATGGTGGAAAGTATGCAGATATGAATGTCAGTACTGAGTCATTGTTTGAACAAAATTGCTATCTGATTCCAGAAATAGGATGGAAACACCGATGGCTAGAAATAGACCAGGCAGCAATATATATTAGGGTGGGAGCGAATGATCAGTAGAACATTGAACAGCATTTTCAATTACCTCATTTCATCTATTATACTCCATGTCAACTTCTTGATGAAGAGTTTAAATATGAAATTTTATCAGGTCCTTAATTTAGGGTTTGATTCATGAAATTTTATCAGGTCCTTAATTTAGGGTTTGATTCATGAAATTTTATCAGGTCCTTAATTTAGGGTTTGATTCATTAAATTTTGCCATGTCCTTAATTTAGGGTTTAATTCATGACATTTTGTCAGATCCTTAATTTAGGATTTAATTTATAATTTTTTTTTCAGGTCTTTAATATAGGGTTTAAATCATTAAATTTTTGTCAAGCTCTTTATGATGTTTGACCATAACATCATACAATATTGTACAAGACAAATAGCCTGCTACTACACTTTATGATGTTTGACCATAACATCATACAATATTGTACAAGAAAAATAGCCTGCTACTACTAGCCATTCATTTTCAGAACTAAAAGTTAAAAATTAAAGTACATGGGTTGCTCCTGACAAGTTCTAATATTATCAGTGCAGCTTTGAACTACTAATAGAAGTTTATATGTCAGTCAAACTTTGTGCATGCACTGGAGGATGATTTGGGGAATTGCCTCAATTTTCCATAGAAATTTATGTTTCAGTCAATATTTTATATAAGCAGGAAGGAGGATGTGGCCAATGCCTTGACTTTATATAGAAATTTATGTGTTTATTTCCATTTGCTTGCAGGGAGAAAGCGAATTCAGCAGCTCAAGTGGAATGTTCGCTACTTCCGCAAGCGTCTGCATGAAAAAGGTTTCATTATTTATGGCAATAAGGATTCCCCTGTTGTACCTATGCTTCTCTTCATGCCGTCCAAAGTGGCGTGAGTATCTTCTCTTAGTTTCTTGTTTGTAAGTGAAACTTATTAGATGTATATGTACCTTCGTGATTTTCAGTGCAAATGTTAGCTGTGAGGAGGTTCGATTTTGTTGTAATTGTTGTAATTTTAATAATGCAATAGCAATATTAAAGTTATTAAAATTTGCACTATGTCAAATACCAAAATTATTAGTGAAAAAAATTAACCTTTTGCATGCTGGATTATATTTTTAGTACTAAAATGAGCAGCATATTTCCAACTTTGAAACTTACATAGTTTTTATATTGAAAGAAATTCATGAAACATCATACTTAGATTAGTACTTATGTGTATAGAATTTCAATTGAAGATTGCTTTTAAAGATTATATAAAAAAAATAATTAAATAATATTTAATGTTGAAATGTGAGAAATATTTTTGGATGATGTTGATGTACATTTATTAGGTGTAAATATTTTTGTATTTTACAAATGAGTGGATATTGTAAATGTACATAAATGTGTAGAATGTAACATTTTCACTGTTTTGGTGATTGCATTCAAATAAGAGTTTAATCTTCTCTTCTGTATAGTGGATTAGCCAACAAAATGAAAGATATCCTTCACCACTGTCAGCTTGTAATAAAATTTGACAGTTTTCAAACTTATGAACAAAGGACAAGTTATTTAACTACAGCACAAACAATGAATCAAATGACAAATGTTGTCAATAGCAGTACTATTTAAAATAAAGTGACAAAGTTTTACAAATTTATTATTCTAATAATATGTAGTCATAGATGGGTCCATTCTAAGTAAAGCGGATATTGTTTGGAAAGTTGGGTATTTTGACCAGTCTTATGAGTTAAAAATAGTTGTGACATTCAAAATGCTTTTATTTTAATATTTAGAAATCGAACATATCTAATATATTACAGATTCATAAGGATCTGATAGAATAGATGTTCAACTTTCCAAATCAAATGAAATCTCAAAATTGACCCAACTACCCCTTACATATTTCAGCCTGTGGTTTTATATATAATTTCAGTCTTGAGACATCTTGGAGAGAAAAATCAGCATTCCTTTCTGTTGTTTACTTTTTCAGCATGTTTAGCCGTGAAACGCTCAAACGTGGGATGGGAACAGTAGTGGTTGGATTCCCAGCCACACCCATCATTTCTGCTCGTGCTAGATTTTGTCTTTCTGCTGCCCACACAAAGGAGATGCTTGACAAGGTAAAATGTTTTAAGAGTTTCTTCCCCTTTGAATGAATATTTACTTCATTCCTCTTGCTCTACAAGGTAGAAATGTTTTAAGAATATTTATTTTTGTTTTTGAATATTTACTTCATCCCATTTGCTGAACAGATGCACATCCTGTTAAAATGCCACAACTCTATGCTCAGTAGCTGACAGTTATATTCAAGGAAAGATAATTCTGTCATTTTAAATAGCAGTACATATGTTTATACCAAGTTAACCAGTTTCTGACTTTTAAAGAAAAACTTTGTTTTGGGATATTTTATATAGCAGTTAGTGATCTTCTGTGTCTGTGATAAAAAAAATATTAATAATTCTACATGAAGGAAAATGTCTAAATAATAACATTTAAAAGTTTACATAGTAAATTCTTAAAATAGTTTTTATAGTATATTTATCTGATTCATTGAAATACAGATTTCTTCCTTATCTAACTATTTTCACTTTATAATATAAAACTGTTTGTTTTATTGTTTTCTGCATTTGTGTGTGATAGGCACTGCAGATCATTGATGAGGTAGGTGACATGTTAAAACTACGATACTCTACCATGCCTATACCAGCTTTCAGTGAGGAAGGAATTCAACTTATTGAGGTGAGGTGGGGAAGGAGGGTTTTTTTCTTTTTTAATTATCACGTTCTTATTCAATATTGTAGACTCAGGTATGCGCATCTGCTTTCACAGTGTATATCATTCTGTGTTCTTTGGAACAGATTTTACTCACTGCTCATTATGTAATACCCAGCATTTCTGATTCTCTTATTTCTCTGATGCCCACAGTTAGTCATTCTATTAAATCCATCAGATTAGCGCTTGATAAATTTCTCACCTTACACCACAGTTATCCTTTTACTAGTTATTCATTTGTGTTATATATCAAATCCTTTTCGCTAGTTATTTATTTTTTATTGATCGGATCCTGTTGATAGTTATTCAGTTGATGCCATGGGTTTGATCCTTTTACTTGTTATTCATTTATGTTATAGATCAGATCCTGTTACTAGTTATTCATTTGATGCCATAGAGTTGATCCTTTTGCTAGTTATTTCATTTATAAGCTCCTTTCTTATACTGAACAGTTTTACTGCAAACAAATTCATAAAGTAATAAAAATAATTGATGAATCAACAGTTTAGCTCTTTGGGAAAAGGGAGGTTTTTACTGGCAATGTACTCTTCAATGACTTGAGAGGTTTTGACTGGTGGACATAAAAGACAATACGTTCCCAGACTGTGAAAACAGGTTGATAAACTGTGATGCTTCAGTACTGTTATTTAGAATGGGGATCTTTCACCTGTGTCTAAGGGTGAGTGAAGCAAATAAATGGATAGCAAGTTGTTAGAAAAATATAAGTTACAAAATATAAATTTCACTGAAATAAGCATGTTGTTTATTTGCATATTTTGGGTGTTACATTAAAACACTCATATAGAAAATAGTCTCTCTCTTTTCTTTATTTTACAGTGAATTCAAGAAGGCCTGTCATCATTGCTAAACAAACATTTGAAGAAAAAACAAATTCTTTTGACAAGTGGTATGCAGGATTGTTTTTATATTTTAAAAAAACCAACAAGAAACAACAAAAGAAAAGACTTTTTTGTTGCGCCAGTTTTATAGAAGAGCTAATCTATGTCCATGTGGAAAATTTTCATATGCTTAGTTAGTACACCACAAGACAGTGACAGTGTTGAGGATTAATTATATTTGCTATTGGAAATAGTAGTGTTGCCACCTGTTATGTTTCATTGTTAAGAACTTGTAACCATACTAAAAGAGTGGAAAATTAATTATACTTCTGTATGATTTCAGTATATTTGAACATATTCAGTGCATGGATTGAATGTGGCTTTTTCATGCTTGTATGTCCCATCACAACTCTATCTTTGTTTTATATAAATATTCAGTTTTAATATCCATTTATTTTGTTATAAGTTCTTTTTTCCAAATTCCCTTTTAACAAACTACTGTACAATTCATTTAGTACAAAATAACTGAAGTTGTGAAGCAGCATTGATCTTTGAAGTTTTATATTTGCTCAGTCATTTATATTACTGTTTTCTTGGTACTAACCAAACTTTGACCTGTTTAAGTTTGTAATAGTGTGAATGGTTTCTGGTGTATGCAAGTCAGATCAAGCTAAAGTATCTAGATGTATAAATAATTTTATAAACTTTTTATGTTAATATGACATTTGCTTTGACATTATCACTTGATAACATGTTGGCAAATGGAATAGATTGCCATTTTAACTTGCCCTCTGCTCTTGTCTGTAGCGATTGTGCATTTTATCTACAGCTTAATGAATTATATTTGTTTTTGTTGAATTAACTTTATATAATCTTAATAATTATTCATATCTTTTTTTTAAAAATAATTCTAATTGCACATGACTAATTGTATTGCATGCATCTTTACCAGGTTTTATAAACATATTTATTGCTGATTTGTGTCTTTGGCCTGCTGCATTTTTTAGGAAGGCTTCAACAGTGTGTTCATTCAGAACAAATAAAAAGTATTCTACCAGAATAAGCAGTAATTTTGAAGTTTGATCATTTTAAATGAGTAAAGGCTCTGTTGTAAAGTTTTTGATTTTTTTACCCACTTCTGGCTTAGGAAATGATTTCAATATCAACAGTATAAAGCATAATGTCATCTAAATTCTTAGTAACTTAAATATTAGCCCACATCCCTTTGTCTAGAATTCCATAGAAATGCTTAGTGGCACCATGGTGCAAACTGCTATAGTGATTCTTACAATTAGATGGTCCAACTATTTGCTCCATCGGTGACTCCTACAGTTATGTTCAAACTATGTGCACAGTCAGACTCCTACAGTTATGCTCAAACTATGTGCAGTCAGTGACTCCTACAATTATGTTCAAACTTTGTGCAGTCAGTGACCCTTACACTTATGTTCAAACTATGTGCACAGTCAATGACTCTTACATTGAGTGTCATTCTGTGTGCTGTCCCTGACTTACAGTTAGATGTCACACTGTGTGTTGTCCATGACTCTCACAGTTAGGTGTCATACCGTGTGCTGTCCATGACTCACAGTTAGGTGTCACACTGTGTGTTCAGTCCATGACTGTTAGTTGGGTGTTGTACTGTGTACTGTCCATGACTCACAGTTAAGTGTCATACTGTGCTCAGTCAGTGACTTACAGTTAGGTGTCATACTGTGTTCAGTCAGTGACTTACAGTTAGGTGTCAAACTGTGCTCAGTGACTTACAGTTAGGTGTCAAACTGTGCTCAGTCAGTGACTTACAGTTAGGTGTCAAACTGTGCTCAGTCAGTGACTTATAGTTAGGTGTCATACTGTGCTCAGTCAGTGACTTACAGTTAGGTGTCAAACTGTGCTCAGTCAGTGACTTACAGTTAGGTGTCAAACTGTGCTCAGTCAGTGACTTACAGTTAGGTGTCATACTGTGCTCAGTCAGTGACTTACAGTTAGGTGTCATACTGTGCTCAGTCAGTGACTTACAGTTAGGTGACAAACTGTGTGCATTCACTCATATAGTTAGATGTCAAAACTCCAATTGTGATTAGCTGTAATAATATGAGCAAGATTAATATGCTTGTTTTTCTTGCTAGAAAGGTTGACAGCTCCAGATATCATTTTCGTCTGTGCTTTCTGGTCGAGCAATGCTGTATTTAATTATACTTTGATAGCATATTGTTTATAGTACAATGTTTATGTAGCCTTTTGTATATGAATTGTTTAACTATACCAGTTCATGATCAAAGTATCTTTGGTTACTAAAATATATATATATGAAGAAAATTGTTTGAATGTCTCCTTATTTTTTATTTTTATAACTAAAAAAAAAAATGCAATCTTCAGTAGTATCTTTGAATTAAGATTGATTTTAAAATATCCAGTTTAAATGAGTGAAAGTGAATTCCAGAAGCAGTGTGTTCAGAGTCCTGTACATATATCCTTTCCACCACATCTCTTTTGCAGTATTTTGATATATCTTCATACATGTTAATTTCAGCATCAACATATCCTTTACCAGGATAGATATAAGATTTTATATATACATGTATATATATATAGTGTAACATGCATAATTTTTAATTTTTTAAAATTTTTTTGAGGTGTGGGGATGTATTTAAAATGAAGGTGATTATAGTTAAGGGATTTTAAAATGATTTCTTATCATTTTTCAGTTTGTTTTATTTTTCTCTCCCTTTTATTTTCTTTTGTTTTTGTTTTTTGTTGTGGAATTCTTCTCTTGTAAATACTTTTGGATTATTTTTCCTGTTTTTTTATTTATGTTTATTATTTATTGCTCTACATCATCAAACTTGCCTCTTATGTTATCATTTGCCACTAAATTGTTATTGTTTATGTCTGACTCAAATTTTGTCTTAATGTAGAACTCATTTTTTTTTTCCAGTTTGCAGTTAATCTCCCAAATTGTTTTGCAGTTAGTGTATCCTCCCAAGCCTTTGTCCTGATACTGGCTACTTTTTATTCATAGATTTTATTTCACTTTGAATTTGGTATAACTTTGTATTGTGTCAATACATTAAAATACTAACGTAAACTTGGACTTATAAAAATTTGGAATTAAAAAAGAAAAATCACCTCTTGACAGCTAAAACTTAAAAGAAATACAGTTTCTATAGTTTTGTTCATTAGAAATTGTACAAAAATTTCTTTTGTTTTCCACAGATTTGCTCAAAAAGACACTTTGTTTTCCATCATTAGTGGTGATACTTTGGGTTCTCTAGAGAAATGATTTGCTCAGAATGAAAATATTAATCATAAAGATTTTTTTTATCTCATCACACATTTATAGACAAAGAGACAATTGCTGTTGCTAAGATGCATGTATCAGTACATTGGAGTAGAGAGAGAGGAACTCTCATCATTGGTGTTGTACATAATTTATACTTATTATGTCTTTCTTTTTGATTATTTTTTTTTTTTAATATATTGTGAAAATACTGTAGGTGTAAAAATTAATTTTTTGGTTTTGTCCATTTTTAGTTGTATATACCTGTATATGTACATATTGCTTTTGAACAAATACATAATAAAAGAAAATAAGAGTTGATTATCTCTCAAGACAACTAAAGAAATTTAGTAACAAATTCCTATCTTCAGCAATTAAAAAAAAAAATGTTGATGTCCGTTTCACTATTTTAGCATTATGTATTCTTATAATCAAAGAAAGTTTTGGAATATTTATTTTGAGGATGTGTGTATATATATATATATATATATATATGTGTGTGTGTTCAAATTAGAAAGTTTATTAAAAAAAAACAAAACAAACTTAATCCCTTATAAGTTTTATTAATGCCAATTTGATTCACTATTCTCTGTTCAGCTGTTAGACTGTATATTAGTGTTATTGGCAGATAATTTTCTTTTTTCTTCATTGTTTTTGAGCACTCATGAGAAAAAATCTCAACCATTTTATTTATTTTAAAACTTATGCACTTGTTCCCCTATGCATGCTTTTAACTGGCTTGCTGACTGCAGAATCACTTGGTTCACGAAAACCAGATGAACATTTGTAAAATGCTGCAATAGGAAGAACGCAGTTGTTGAGGTTGCTATGGGTTTGATAAAGTTTTCTATCTAGAGAGGCATTGGAATGTGAAGACTAAAATATGGGCCAAAATTAGGCAGACCAGAGCAGTGATATTCAGATGGAGACATGTGCAAGGATCTTTGGTGTCAAACCACTGCTAGTGTGAAGAGAAAATTGTTCACTGATATCTCACTTCAAAAGTTCTCGATGCCAGACAGTTCTCTTACAGAAAGAGCTCAACCATATTTACACAGTTAAGTTGCATGATTTGTCAGCCTGACAAATTCTAAAATTACTCCTCTCACGAGATCTGAGTAATAAACCACATAACTTTTATGTTTGTACAATGTGTACTTAGCTTATGCTTAATATCAATATGCTGTACTGTAATCCATCTTGTACAGTATGTACTTAGTAATAAAACCAGTTTAATTAAACTTGTATATTTCTCCTTTAATTCTAAAAGTTATGTGTAAAGCAGAATTTAAGAAATATGTTTGGTTTAATTTAGCTATAACTATTATGGAGTTCTGTACAGGATATTTAATTTCAGCAAATCGGGCAGAGAATGTTCAGATGTGAAGTACTCTTCCTACTTTAAAAAAAAAAAAAATTGAAAGACGGAGAGTTATCCTAAATTTTAATTCCAATTTTATGTTTTGAGTCAGTTCTTCATCAGCACTAAGTAAAGTTGTTTTGTTTAGTAAATCAAGTAGTGACTAAATGCATTTACTTGTATCATCAACCATAGAGACACACTTTATCTAGGTTTAGTTTGACCCAACAGTTAGTTTTCATTGGGGTGGGGATGAGTTTATTTAATATATTTTTTATTTATTTATACACAGCATTGCCCGAGTTAACAAACTGAAATTTTAGCAGCTTTTGCCAGCTGAACAAGAAATAAGACTTGTTTCATTAGTTTTATATGAATCCATCATCAAGACTAATCTAGTGATATATGTTCACATTAATAAAAGCCTACAATACTCCCTATTAAATTTTTTAAATTGACTTACATGTATTTGTGTTAAGTAAATATTTTGTTTTTAGTCCTAAGCACAAATTGAAGATGATAGCGGTTTTACTGTGTTGCATAAATGTATGTCATACTCAAAATAAACGCCTGATTTTTTTTTTTCCTGTGAGACAAGGTAGTTTTATTTGTCAACTAAAGAGCAATAACATTGACATGTCAGTGCAGATGACCACCTGGGTAATTCCTTAATACTCACCAGATGAACAATAGGTCATTTATGAGGTGTTTATGGAAAACACTGGATGGGAGGTTTGTGGGTGGGGATGGATGACAGATACTGGTGTATATTTACTTCACCAAATAAAATTATCACCTGCCAAGTGAGCAGTCCAATTACCTTATGGGAACATCACTCAGTCACAAATATTTGAGACTAAGCTATATATTTACTCAACAAAAGCACTTTAGACCTGATTTACCAAAAGTGAAATGTCCTTTACTAGAAGTCCAGTACAATGTAAGCAAACATAAGAACTAAATACTTTAACTGTACTAAACAACTAAAATATTAGAAGACCACTTCCATGAACATGTTCTGTGGCCAGAGCTCTTTTGTCATATAAAGGTACCATGCAGTATCTCGTCCAGTCCATTGACCAGATCTGCTTTTATATGAATAAGGAGATGCCATCGTGCAAAATGAAATATATTCTCCTTGAGTTGTCTTTCTTGAGTGAAAAGTTCATTATTTTGAAACCTAAATTCAAGTTCCGACTTCTGAGGAGCATAAGTCTAAAAGCTTCCTGTCATCGAGACAAATCCATTGACACGTGTTTTAGGCTTAAAATGAGAATTCTTAGGTTTTATAGTGGACAAACTGGCAAACATATTTTCAAAAATATAGATATAAGATTTTTAGGAGTGTGGGAACTAGACTGATTTAAACAAAATCAAATTTAAGCTTTAAATAAGAGATATAGAGGGCAAGCTAAAGCTTCATATTCAGGATTCCATTAAAACTTTGGTCTCTTTTGCTCTATAAACATGAAATTTCATATTCAGGGTTCTATAAAATCCTTGTTGAGTTTTACTCTAAATAATGGAAGTATGCAAATCAAACTGTGTTAATTATAGTATTCTTAATGTTAACCCTTCTGTGATCAATGCTTTAATTTTTTTTTTTATATTAGTCAGAACAACAGAATGCCAAAAAATATAAGAAACTTAATGAGACAAATAAAACACAGAAAGTAGATATACTTTATGAGAAAACCACAGCTGTCAACAAACAGGAAAAACAATCTTGAAAAAAAAAATTAAATAAAAGGCAGCAGCAAACATTGCTTAAGTTCTTAAAATTACAGACTTAATGAAAAGTAGTGTATATCATTTGAAATACACTTAATGCTGTGATTAAATATTGCAAATTTCTGTCAATCCCAATATATATATATATATATATATATATAAATATAAGAACATTTATACAATTTAAAATTTATTTTAATATTACCCATATCAGTAAGGGAATGGTAACAACAAATTTACTGCTTCATGGATGCTAATACTTTTTATTCACATCAATCTGGGAATATATATAATAACAGTTTTAATTAAGTATTGCATATTTCAATCAGTACCATAGGAAAATTTAATTCAAGAGATTGAAATAGATATATTTCTAAGACATTCTGCTTAAATTCCTAATGCACACAAGTTCTTCTGGTAGACATTTGCAATGGTGGCAATAAATGTATTGTTTCTTGGATAGTGGCACTCACATAAAATACACATGACACTTAGTCAAAGCTCATCATTGCTATACTATTATATACTTAAACTTTAACATACACAAAAGTACTGTCCATAAAATAAACGTGACCCTTAGTAAAAGCAAAACATCATTGCATGCTGTACTATCATTTACCTTAACTCTGTAATATACACAAAAGTATTGTTCATAAAATAAACGTGACCCCTTAGTAAAAGCAGAGCATCATTGTGTGCTGTACTATCATTTACCTTAACTTTGTAATACACACAAAAGTACTGTCCATAAAATAAATGTGACTTTTAGCCAAACAGAATATCGTGTGTGCTAGCGTGCATTTTCATTTGATGCTAACATTTTTTTTTAATTTTATGGTTGCAGTGCTTTTTTTTTCCCCAATTAAACTTATGCTTACTCTCCCAGATAGTTTTGATTATTAACTGAATCAGTTTACATTTAACAGCCAAAAGGTGTGTGTGGGGTGAGTGCGAACATGTGCACTTATTTTGTTCTACCTATATTTTCTCTACACTTTTGGTATGCATAAATTCAAGACTCCCAGTAGTGGCATTATTAAAGATTGCACAAGCCTTATTATAATGCCAGATTGCGTGTTGTTTCTTTTTTTTCCTAAAGTAAGTGTTTGATAACATTTTGTGTATTCCAAACTCTTTTTATTGTCATGTGTATTTGGTTTGGATTAACACTTTATTATTGAAAACTGAAAAGAAAAAAACCCCCGAATTTTGGTAAGAACACAAATACTCCAAATGAAAGCCTAAGGTATTTTTAGCAATATGAAAACTACAATATATATTAATGTTAGCATTCACTCCAACACATGCAATAATAAAATTCTGCATAATGCTATTTTATCAGTGATTTTTTTATTTTATTTTTTTTTGCATTTTTTAATTCAGACATCAAATACGAGTCATATATCTGCAACAATATGATCATAAATATAAAAGAAGCTTTTATCTGGTCAGATATAAACTCATTTGGGAAATTATATTAGTGCAATGTTCCTTGCATTAAAGTCCAAGAGTAAACCACTCTCCTCACAATGATAACCAGCAGCTGTACACAGGAACTAAGTGGTAGTACACGAAGGGAAGGTTTAACTCTATGCTGCAAACTGAATGATACCTATATTAATATATGTTCATTACAGATGAGGTTAACAATTACAGTGAAAGACTCTAGATTCTAAAGTCTACATATATTGTACTAGTCTAAATTTCTATAATACAAAAAAAAAAAAAACCCTTTAAAAAAACAAATTATATTAAAATGAGCAGATAAGGCCGTTTCCAGCACTTCAAATATTGAAAACTAAACAAAATATACAATTATATGCATTATGTAAATAACCAAACATTATAACTAATATTTGATTTTATTCCTTGCAATTAATGATCAGGAATTACACAAGACCAAATCACCAAAATAAAAAGTATACAAAAATGCCAACTTTTATTATGAATGTTAAAGATAGTTCCCTTTTCCTGATAGTGTGACCATAATTGATTTCTTGGCAGAATGCCAGAAAGAATATTTTATATATATATAGGTGTGAAGAGTAGTTCCCTTTCAAATGGTTTGAACTATTGGTAAGAGACTTTAAGGTAAAAATAATACTGGTGAGTCATTTGTGTCTGGGATGATGTATAATAAAGTCATCAAATGGACAATAAAACAAAGAATAAACTCAAACAAAGCCTGTCAGTGTGTGGCATAAAAGCTAATAATTCTTCAATGAATTTACAGTTCTCTACAAGAACAATATATTCTTCAATTTACCATAGGTTTTCTAACATTACTAAACTAGAAAATTCTACCATCTTTTTTTTTGTGACAGCAAGAAATACTTTTCCATTAATAACAATTTCTAATATATTGAAAAATATTGCACCACACTCTCTCATTTAAGTTATGGTAATAAAGCAAAGTGTAAAAAAAAATGGATGCAAGACAAAATGTAGGTAAAGCAAACAACGAACAATAAAAAATACATAAAATTGCATCATCAACAAGCTGCAGACCTATCACAATGAAGAAAAAATGCTGTCCAATTTAGCTTTCTTGGTTCATGATTTTGTTTATTTTTACTAAATCTGTGATGTTAAAGAGGCAATCTAATTCAGTTTTTCACCACTATAGGTTTATTATTATTGTACTTGGAAATAAAAATGTTCCATATTTTACAAAATTTTGTAGTTGCTATTTAGTGTTTATTTCAAAAGAAAGAACTAAATAACTAAGTGATAGTAAAAATTACATGGTGGTCTTTTAAATTCCATTTATGAGATTTTAGTCTAATAAATGTCCTCAATGTCTTTGCAAAAGCTAAAATGATGGGTGGATCTTGAACCTTGGCCTCCCGCATGCAAGGCCAACAGCTAGAACTTGTGTCCATCCAGACCCCCAATTAACTATTTTATGCAGCTTGTTCAAAAAAAACCTTTTTGCCATTTTGCTTGTATTGTTACTCTAAAACATTACTGACCAAGGTGAAATGTAGTCAACATATTTTCAACATTGTGGTGTTACAATCAGGACTTAACGATCTGTGCTGTAATTATGGCTAATAATAATTAATCAATTCTCTTGATATGAAAACTTTTTCAGATAATTAATTAAAAACATGAAGCACAGACTGCCTGTTTCTGTTTTGCCTGGAGACACAATAATCTTTACTATGATAGTAGACAGTCTTGACAAGAAACAAAAGCAAGGTCATAATAGTAATATCACTGACCTGTTCTAACTAGACTAAAAATCCACGTGAACCAGCACATACAACAGCAACAATCATCACATAATATACACACTGCTACCAACACTTCCTTACAGTTCATTTCAAAATTGTAGCTAACTGAACTTATTTTCTTGTGAAGAAGAAATCTAATTAAAATGATTTCCATTAAAGATGGAATGAACAAAGCAAAATGTTCTTAATCACGCATATGCAGTCAGCACTTATTTTGTCATGAAAGAGATAGCAGTAAATTCACAAGAACCTGTTTTAAGAATTCTTGCTAACTTGCACCACCACTCTAGAGCAGTGGTTTCTAAACTCTGGCTCAAGGCTAAAATGAAGCATGGATGTTCTTGACCATAGGCATGAATGTTCCTGAGGATTGTGAGAAGGTCTTGGAGGGAAAACAGCATTACTTGTGAAAAATTGTCAGGGCATAGTGAGAAAACTTGACTGGTCTTGTATCCATATGCGAATTTAATAAAATAAGAGTATTACCCAAATTAATATGGGTTGATTTATTAGTAATGTTCCAAACTCCGTCATGGGTTATCAAACAGAGAAAAATTGTATTAAGGGTCATGGTAAAAATGTTTGGGTCAAGCTGCTCTAGCCATATCTGAATGCAGTATTTGTTTATATATTTACCCTCAAAAATGAAAAAGTGAATATAACAAAAGGATTCATTGTAAATATATGTTGGCGGTCAAAATGAAAATCTGGCATTTTCAACTTAGTAATGCTGGTACTAGAAAAAATGTCTCTATACACAATATATGTAAACGTGTGTGTGAAGGGAGTTGCAGCATAAGAGTGTAGCACTGCATACATTATATTCCCAAAATTATTTTAATATTACTAATTTTTATTTAAAACATTCTTATTTTTCAGACTCTTATTTGAGATTACATAAAAAATTAATTTGTAACAAATATTAATACTTAGTCTCTCTCTCTCTTCACTTCTAATCATATGCATTACAAACATTTAAGTATGTGAAAATATTAAGTGATTATTTCCTAGTACAATGAACTTTAGTTTTAAGAACATAATGTACAACATAATCTGTTACATCTTGAGGCAATCAGCCAAATGGAAGACACACCTCAAGCAGGAAGCATTTATTTACCAATCCTGACCACCATCCTTCTTTTCACTACAGGCAAATCGTACAACCTCAACAACAAAAAAATCATTCTTAATTTTTTTTTTATAAATCTTCACATACAATATCTGCATTATGTAAGATCATGAAATGTCCTCCACACATTTTAACAGCACAATGCTTACTGACTAAATACTGTTTGCTAAATAGATTCTCTTGTATATGGTTAAACTTTTCAAGCTTGATTTTCTTCTCCATTCAGTAAAAAAGTATTTTTCTTTATAGATGAATGAACACAGAAGGATGTATAATCTTCACACACAATCATACAAGACAGTAAGATATTTTTATGACCAAACATTATGTTCTACAACCGAAAGTACAATCACACAATCATAAACAAAAGAAAACTATGAGTTGAATAGAATTAGCAAACATGGGAAGTAATATAATCTACCACTAAAACTACAATCACATTTATGATCAATTAATTCAGCCTAACACTAAAAAACAGCAAAACAATCACATTTTATAATAAATTAATATAGCTACAACTAAAAAATCGATTAAAAAATTCAACAGCTGAGCGTATCACATGAAACAGATGTGCATCTTGCTAGGAAAAACTTTTAAGGCATACAGTATGAGGTGAAAACCACTACAAGTGAATAAATAAACATCAAGACCACAATGCAACAGGTTTTTTACTTCTTTGCTGTGTAAGGAAAAGCACCACAATTCAGCATGTAATATGATTTTTTCTTAAAACACAACAGGGAGCAAAATTGCAGGTCTTCTTTAACAGGTACCAAAAGAACAACATTATGAAAATAAAATACATGTACATATTTTCACAACACTGTCATTATTACGTTCAGCCACCAGGATACGATATGCATATAATTTTGATGACATGATTTCCTCAAAAAAAGAATATAACCCAAACAACAATCATTCTGTAACAATCACTACATGACATATGAGCAACCTCAATTATTATTATTTTTTTAATACACAAACACACACACACACAAACACAAATTCCATGTGAACTTGTGATTCACATGCTACTTGACAACATTGCTTAGCAATTAATCACAATAATCACCAAAATTCTTTGAACATTTTTTAAATCACCATCCAATAAATACTAGTTAGTTTACAATCCACCACTAAAAGTAAGCAGCCATTAAACTAAGTCAAGAAAGTTACATATCAGCAAAGATTAATCTTCAACCAACCTTTCAATAAATGTGGCTCTGTACTGGTCAAAGCATAGTTCTATTTGATGTCACTAAGGGTAGAAAAAGCATGATTAAAATATTTGCATATTTCAATATATCAGTTTTGTCATGAGCAACTTTATATTCCAATGCACTTATACATTTCTTTGCAAAATTTGACTGTCAGGTTGCCCCTGAGCAGGTTGAAAGGTCAGTACAAGGATTTAGATGTGAGCATCAACAATCTATAAAAAGGGCATTTTTTACTGTTGTGATTGCTGGTAAATGTGGGAAAATCTAGAGTCCCCACCCCCCATCTTTATCTCTTTTGCTGGAGAGATCTTGAACTAAAGTTCAGACTAACTATATTAAAAGAATACATTTTGTACAGGCAACTCCTCAGTCAGGTAAATTTCTCTACAAGTCCGAAGAACAAATAGGTAAATTTCTGTACTACTAGTCCAAAGAAGAGGTTGGTAAAAATATTTTTGAAGTACTTGGGTACTATACATATATATATCTGCATGGTATGTGACTTTCTGACAGATATCTGTACGAGTCTTACAAAGAAACATATATATATCTGCATGGCATGTGACTTTCTAACAGATATCTGTACTACAAAGAAACATATATATATCTGCATGGCATGTGACTTTCTGACAGATATCTGTATGAGTCCTACAAAGAAACATATATATATATCTGCATGGCATGTGACTTTCTGACAAATATCTGTATGAGTCCTACAAAGAAACATATATATATCTGCTTGGCATGTGACTTTCTGACAGATATCTGTACGAGTCCTACAAAGAAACATAAGGAACCACTCAAGACAAATAAGAACAAGTCAACACGCCCACAATATCCATGAAAGTACAATCTCTCTGAAAAGAGGAACCAATTATGACAAATAAGAACACGCCCACAACATCCATGAAAGTACCATCTCTCTGACAGCAGAAAAAGATTCTTTGTGCTAGATAAAAAAAAAAGCATATAAATTACAAATACTGTACAAACTAAATGTCATTTTGAAATTCAACCAATTTTACCTATTTTTTTTTAAATATAAACTTTTCCATAACAAAAACACAATCTTAGTTTCTTAGATCATTTCTTACATAACCCATTTTTGCATGTTTCGCTTTATGAAAAAAAAAATCCTTGACAATGATCTTAATTGTCTGGTTATGGTGTGATCATAGTTAACAGTACAAACAGGCCACGTGATCAAATAATAATTTTCTTTAAGATATTTTTTTTTAATGAACATCTTCTCCACTCATTCATCTATTTTTACAAGTTTACAAGTCTTTCTTTTACAAGTTTACAACTGGTGTTCAAGAAATTACCTAATTTGCATGAGCACATCTCCAACACCCATTTTAAAGTCAGGTATGTGGTCATATTATTGCTGTTTCCACTACAACAAAGTGTAGCCAGTAAAGTTGTAAAATAGTGCTCCTGAAGTAATACAGCAGATCTTGAAGGATGTGCAATGAACCACACTTAAGATCTATGACTGCCAATATAATTTTTAATGCAATATATATATATTATATTTTTCAGTTTAGCATTTGTTATTGTCTTTTCACTTAGTATTAATTGTTAGCTATTTTCCCCTGAGGCTGAACATTTTTCTCTTTCACATATTTAAACTTGCAATTACATGCAATACAATTTACTGATTTAAAGAATGCAAAATTAAGTATCAGTAATTAAAATTATTAATCCCTAAATAAAATAATAGCAACAATAACATTATGATAATACTAGTACTAAATAAGATTATGTTAATCAAACAAAGTGGCTGTTAATCATTATTTTTCCAAACACTTGAATATGTAAATGATGTTCCCTATCAATAAAACAAAGTATTTATGAATTTGTGATTTAAACAAGATTTAAGTGCTTATGAATCACAATATTTGCGATTCATAAACATTTAGACTAGTTTTCATAGGGGAGATCATTTTGATCTTGTGTTTATGAGTTTAAATATTATAATTCAAAAGACAATAGACAAAGCAATATCTACTGACTACAAGAGAGAAATAACTTACTTTGTTTGGTTTATCAAAATAACAACTTTCAACCTCTTTCAAAATTTATACCAGGGCCAAACATCCATTTCAAACTTCCTATTTTTTATATAAAATATAGATCTGTACTGAAAAAACTTACATTTTATAATTAATAGTAAATTATCTTTGCTGGTCAGTACTTGTCAGAGATACATGGCCATTGGTTATTCCATAAAAATTACATGCAAAAGTAACTTATTCTACAGAAAATAAGTCACATATATGAATCATTTTCTCTTGACAATCTATCCTGCTGACATGGAAATGGTGTAAAGGCAGTTTCACTGCAAGTAGAATTTAAGTTTAACTTAGCAGTGTATCCTAATCTATGGTATAGGTAACAGTTATTAATCAGACAATAGCTACAGTGCGCTTTATCCTAATCTAGTGTAGGTGACACTTCTCAACCATAAACAGTAACAGTTGTACCTAGAATTTATTCAAATCTATTTGTGTTTATAGCCAATGGGCACTGACAATAAACTTATCGTTTGTTCACATTATTTCCATTGTTATGATTAAATCTACAAGTAGTCACATACATTTTGTTCAGAGCCGAGTCATGTCATACAATAAATATTCCAATGATTCAGTATATGGCACCAAAGACAACAACAAACAATTTCTTCTATAAAAACAATATAACATCGTTCTACTGTCAACCCAAAAAATGAAAACAATGTTTCAGGCCCAAATATAATATTTTTTAAAATACATCAACCGTCGAGCATGATTACAGTTGTTACAACAATCAATAAATATAGATTTCAAAGTCTGACAAGATTACAATAATAAAAAGAGGAAAATTAAAAAGTCCAACAAGACTACAACAGAGAAAATCACATTGCCTGAAAGAGAAAGACTAGAGCTGCCACAAATGTGGCTCAGAAACTCTAGGGTCAAATAACATAAAAATATATTCAGGCCCACCAAAGCAAGGAGGAAAGAAAACAGGCTAAGGCAGAGCATTCAGAATATCACTCACCTTAAGTCTAACACTGCCTTTTCTTTCCATTTGAAACCAACTGAAACCAGCATCATCAACATACCTAGTCTTTCACTGGCACTTAAGTTGGAGGTTTTCATTTGCTAGAGGGTGGGCATAATAGTAAATATTATATTTTTATTCCTGTGAATACTGTATAATGTAGCAAAGTCATAAAGACTGTGTACAATCACCAGCTCCCTTTGTTTAAAAATACAAATTTAAATCTCAATCCATCAGAATCACAGACAGCTGTGTTTGTAAAAAAAAAAGTTGCATCAATATCAAATGCAAGCCTACATCACTTTACAAATAAAAATGCATCTTCTAAGTATATTGTTGTGTTTGTACAAGTTAACTCCAAATAAGTTTTTTTTTTTTTAAATATGGGTCACACTTGTTCTGGGTAAAGCAAGACTGATGCAAGTTAAATAACTCTAAATCAAAAGACATTGGTACTAATTCATTCTGAGTCATCAATGAGATGATGTATATCTCTAAAGCAACGATTGATAACCCTAAATCATACAACTAATAATCTTCTGAGTCTTCAGTGAGATGTGTACAATATCACTAGAGCAAGATTAACATTCTTAACTCAACAGCTACAGATAACAATTGCTCTGAGTCTTTGGTTAGATATAATCTATCTCAAAAGCATGTCTAACAGAATAAATTCATAAACTGATTCAGTCAGATAATGGCTAACTTTATAGCATGACTGTCTTAAATTAGGCACCCCAAAGCATAACAAAGCAAAAATTGAATTAGATAATAATGACTTAATTCATAACATGAAACATATACCTGTCTAATCCACTGGATGTTGACAACTAATTCTGCTCAGCACCCATCTTGATCATGTGATTAATCCACTCGTTAGTGGATGTTCTGCTTAATTTTAAAGTGTGAATATTGAAAGATGAATATAATTGATATACTTTTGGTAACTGAAATTCTACTTCTAACAAGACTTTGATAGATAACTCTTTAAAGGTCAGTGAGTCTAAAAATTATAAAACAAAAAGTCAAAGTGAGTCTGAGTACTGATAATCTATTTCTCTATTGTCTCATAAGTGGTACATCATCGTCCCACACAGAGTACTGATAATCTATTTCTCTATTGTCTCATAAGTGGTACATCGTTGTCCCACACAGAGTAATGATAATTTATTTCTCTATTGTCTCATAAGTGGTACATCGTTGTCCCACACAGAGTAATGATAATTTATTTCTCTATTGTCTCATAAGTGGTACATCGTTGTCCCACACAGAGTACTGATAATCTATTTCTCTATTGTCTCAAGTGGTACATCATCGTCCCACACAGAGTAATGATAATTTATTTCTCTATTGTCTCATAAGTGGTACATCGTCCCACACAGAGTAATGATAATTTATTTCTCTATTGTCTCATAAGTGGTACATCGTCCCACACAAGACATTTGCCATTTCAAAATGGTTTTGAAAGCTTTAAGAGTCCATGACCTATTTCATATTTAGGTAACTAGTAAATAAAATTTCAAATTCTATTAGTATAAATAGGTCAATAAAAAAGAATTAAGATTATATTATATACATAACCATTATTTGTAGTTTATAAAATTTAAATCTGAATCAAGCATGATTCGACAGCTTTCTGGTGTTGGTAGTTCATATTTTAGCATTTTCCATTGTTAAGAAAAAAAAGTAATTTAGTAAATTATATATTTTCTATGTAGACATATTCATGAAGAGAATATGATCAAATCATATTACCATAGATTTTTCAACATTAATGCAAAACACAAAATTAATTCACCCTATATACTGATTAGAGTTTTTAAATGGTATGCAAAAAATATTATGAGACACGTTTCAATTGCAAAATGACTGGAGGTAAATAAGTGAACAAGTTAAAACTCTGGTTGAGATTAGGTGAAGAGTTAGAATTAGGATTAGTGTTGTTTTAAATCAAATCTTGAATCAGAAATGTCATCTCTGCTAAAACAGCAGATGATAATAGTAGGTGCTGACTAGATGTGTTCAGGCATTACTTTTCATCAAAATGTGTGGTGCTTTTTATTAATTTCAGACAAATGTTACCATATAGACAGCCCATTCATAATTTCTGACAGCCATTCATAATATATTAGACAATCAATTACAATATATTAGACAGCTATTCATGACAGTTAATTATTTTATACTAATCAGCCATTCCCAATATATTAACCAGCCATTCACAATATTGGACAATCATGTTACATAAGACAGTCAATCATGATATATTAGATGTTCAATCATATTAGTTGGTCAGTCATGTTAGGCAGTTATTCACAATATATATTAAACAATCAATTACAAAATATTAGTTTTAGACAAATGTTTCTGTACTAAACAGCTATTCATGACATTAATTTTAGACAATTGTTTCTGTAGTAAACAGTTATTTACCATTTATTAGTTGCAGATGCATTTCAGTATTAGTTAGTTATCTGCGATGTATTAGCTTCTATTCAATAATTAAAATATCTCTTGCTGGTTAAAAATTCAAAAGGAACCACCTTATCCAAATATGATGTAAAATGCTGTAACATTTCTGTAATAATTAAAATGCTAAAATATGTAATTATATATTGTCTATTAAAAAATTAAATTAAGGTATTATTATACATTCAAGAGATATTTGTAATTTGTATAAGTAAAATCTGAATCTGGTCTGAACGAGCAGTTTGAGATGTCCAACACAAGTTGTGGAGATGCTTAAAGATTTTTTACAGCTTAATGCACAGATCCCCTCCCATACCATGTGATTTCATTGTACTGAGCCTATCCCATAACACATGATGTCATCACACTGAGTCCATCCCCTACCACATAATGTCACTACACTTAGCCCATCCCATACTACCTTTTAGCACTGAGCCCATCCCTCACCACATGATGTCATGATCCCATACCATGATATTAAACTGCATCCATCTCATACCACGATTTCATTATACTAAGCCTATCCCATAGCACATGATGTCATCACACCGAGCCCATCCCCTACCATATGACATCATTACACTGAGCTTATCCCCTACCATATAATGTCATTACAGTAAGCTCATCCCCTACCACATAACATTACAATGAGCTCATCCCCTACCACATAACATTACAATGAGCTCATCCCCTACCACATAACATCATTACACTGAGCTCATCCCTATCACATAATGTCATTACACTGAGCTCATCCCCTACCACATAATGTCATTACATTGAGCTCATCCCCTACCACATAATGTCATTACACTGAGCTCACCCCCTACCACATAATGTCATTACACTGAGCTCATCCCCTACCACATAATGTCATTACACTGAGCTCACCCCCTACCACATAATGTCATTACACTGAGCTCACCCCCTACCACATAATGTCATTACACTGAGCTCATCCCCTACCACATAATGTCATTACAGTGAGTTCATCCCCTACCACATAACATCATTACAGTGAGCTCATCCACTAGCACATGGATCATACAGCTTTTCTAAGAACTTCAGTAAACAGCCCTTAATTTATCATGAGTAAATGACTGGATATTTATAAAGTGATGTACAATCAGAAAATATTATATATGCAGTTTGCAACACTTGAGATTTAATCAAAACACCTAAAATCCTGAGTAAAAAGTTTAAATTAAATAGACATGTTTCTCATAACATATATCCATGAAAATCCATGAAAATGTTCAAGACAGGGGCAGGTGAATGCTTTATTAATCCATGAAAAATATTCAAATGGGGGCAGATGAGTGTATCATTAATCCATGAAACATTCAAACAGGGAAGGTGAATGATGAATCCATGAAAAGAATTTAAAACTGGAAAGGTGAGTGCTTGAAAAATATTCAATACAAGGACCTATTAATACATAAGGATATTTTTATTGTGTGCGTTTTATCAAAAAATACAAGTATATAATTTAAGTAGATGATGTTAAACTCACACATTTGAGACTGTAGAGTTTAAGCTAATTGCATGTTCTGTAGGGAATGAGTAAAAAGATCTGTCACCAGTTCATTAACAATAATGAGTTAAAGATTTGTCACAAATCTTTGAGCTACTACATAAACAAAAGATGGAATTGTTTATAATTAAAATCATTACCGTATTACAGACATGCTCCCAAACATGGGCATAACTTATCAGTACAATTTAAACCTAACCTCTATTCAAACAACCTAACAAGTCATGAAAAATATTTTTATTGTTAAAAAAAATACTAAAGAGAATATATTGTTTACAAAATAAAACATATCGCTTTGTAATTTTGATTTAAATGTTTACATAATCATTCATACTTTTATATGGTAAAAAAGCATTATACCGAATTAAATGAAAGTTGAAAAATAAAATGTGAAAATAATATTTAGTCAGGCAAGGTGGGTTAAGGACAGTAGTGCATATGTGCATTCAATTATGCTCAATATACAGTTTGTGCACTGAAGGCATTTGAGGTTCAGATTCTGGTGTGGTTCAAGCAATTAGCAAAGATAATTTTATGTACCTTAGTTTTCAATACAAAAAACCCACATCTTGAAGCATGTCTTGGGCAAAATAAGCTGAAGTATCTATTGAGCATTAGGTCTTCATCATCATAGAGCACAAGTACATAATTACAAACAACCCATTTCACCTCTTACATACAGGAAGAAACTTCAATTTCAACTAAGGAAATCACAATATATCTATTCATATTCATTATATCCATTCCATACATAAGAAAGCCGGGAATTTTTAAAGAAAAAGAAAAAAAACGTAAACTGTTCAGTTAAATAAACCAAATAAAAGTGATTGAATTATAATTCATAACAGTTTCTAACATTTTACTTCTTAGATTTTGCACTTGATGCACAAGGTTTGGTATCCATAATATACATTAATAATAGTAATGCTTTATGACAAATATGTCATTCTGTTATTACAATACATTTTATGTACATTACGTACAGCTCCACATTCCATTCAGAGCTCATTAAAGCTGCAACGAGAGAGAATGTATCTAATTTCTAACACCGTGCAGAGGTCTTGTATCTAATTTCTAACTCCATACAGAGGTCATGTATACATTGTATAGCTCCATATAGAAACCATGTACATAATGTTACAATTCCATACATTAAGTCTGCAGTCAAACTGTACAGCCATGTTGTTTTTAAAAAGGAAATTACATACAACCTCTACAGACATAAACCAGTTATAATTTGTTCAGTTTCCCCCTCATATACGAAGTGAAAACCATACATACAAAATACACAGTCTCACAGGAAATGCTGTGCCCAAAAACACAGAATAAGCAGGAAGCTTTCCTTGTTTGCTAAACTATCTCCAAGTAACATATTAATTTATTTTTAAATGGCAGACCATTCTGTCAAACCCAAGAGATGAACAATGATAAAACACCCATTCAAGTAATAAAACAAAACTGAAGCACTCTTATGCAAAATAAAAGTTAAATTGCACCAATAATCATTACAATTAAGAGAGGCCTTCTTGCTGCAAGCTTCGAATCGTGCGAAGTGCCTTCTTGGCTGCAGCACTCTTGGCAATGCGGTAATTACGCCCAACACCACTAAACACTCCTTTCCCCACCACATTGACTGTGACTCGGATCTTTCCTTCCAGCGTCCGCTCTGGTTTCCTAAAACAAGGTAAAACCAAAATTAATAATAAAATATCTTGGATTTATGATAAAACAAAACTTTCATTCAAAATATTACTTACCATTCTTTCTCATTAGCTAGCTTTGTGCACACTAGAAAATGTTTTATTACTTAACACCAACACAAAGAGGAATTTATCTAAGAAATAAGTTTTTCCTGACTATTTACCAAAGGAATCTACAGTAGAAGGCAGTTAGGATGGCATATGTGAATAAATATTTATTTAAGTAACTAGGAAAACCTTTGTAAATTATTAAAAATCTTTTCTCTATCAGACAATTCAGATCAGTATGCAGTGTGAGGCAGGAATTTCACAATGCAATTTTTTTTCTGTTTTTGTATAAATATGTGCAAAGTGTATACAAGTAAAAAAGAGCATAGAAGAGAAATTTCCTAATCATGTATTTGTCTTTCGTATTACTTGGTTAAACAAAAAAAATCATGATTGACTGCCAACATCTTTCCCAAATGGGGAAATGGTCAAGTAAAGTTATGACTTATGTAAATAAAATCGAGGTAAAGTCTTGACTTATTTAACTTACATAACCCAGGTAAAGTCTTGAATTATTTAACCTACATAATGCAGGTAAAGTCTTGACTTATTTAACCTATGTAGTCCAAGTAAAGACTTGACTTATTTAACCTACATAATCCAGGTAAAGTCTTGACTTATTTAACCTATGTAATCCAAGTAAAGACTTGACTTATTTAACCTACATATTCCAGGTTTATAAAGAAACAACACTCTCTAAACATTAATTGAGTTTTTTTAAGAGGGAAATTGTCAGTTT
This sequence comes from Sinotaia quadrata, assembly GCA_028829895.1. Lineage (NCBI taxonomy): Eukaryota > Metazoa > Mollusca > Gastropoda > Architaenioglossa > Viviparidae > Sinotaia > Sinotaia quadrata. Next base: position 69,049,914 of record CM054177.1, read on the forward strand.
CATAATTAAAAAGGGGAGGTAACAACCGGTTATCTAGTTAGGAAACCTATTCTTTGCCAAGAAGAAAATGCGACTGATGGATGTTTTTACTAATTTAACTCATTTCTGGGCAGACGTTTTTCCTTTTTTTAGCTCTAAACGGGCAAGATTTTTCAGGATGTCAGTGAGATTTAGGGGTACGTTGGTAAAAACATCATATCTTAGGTATTAGTGCATATATTTCAATGAAATAAAATGCAAAATGAAAGGAAATGAAAGCAGCTTTATTAATATCCTTAATTGAAGTATACTTTCGGGTGTTAAATTTGAATCCATGCGTGAAAATATATATTTACACAAAAAAATATTGTCCATTTATTGTCCGCTACAAACACTATGTACACATACATTTTGTTGATGCCAGGAACACTAATCTGTCATCAGATGATCTATACATCTCTTTTTTCGGCAGGTTGTGAATTCCTATCAAAATCATAAGTCCAAAATAAGCCTTAATTTCAGTGGCATTAGTTTCCTTCCAACCTGGATCGCCATTTTGCTTTTTCGCAATTTTCGGACGTGCGTACTTGTTCGTTTATTCCGCTATCTTGTCAAATGTTTCTTCTTTGAAAAACTGATAGAAGAAAGCCAACTGAGTACTATCATTAGTTACAGTCACATTCGGCCCCATTTCTGTTATGAATTCCGATATATTCAGAGCTATTATTCCAACCATGTGCGTCTCCAGATACCCCTTCCCCGTACTCCCCTTCGATATCCTCAGAATCTGACACACTCTCGTCCAAAATTTGAAAGATACTACATGTGCACGCTACTGACACTAATGTCACTTCTAATCCTATCATCTGATTAAAAAATAAACTTCTCTTACCTCATTATCCGATAAATTGAATCCATTAAACTTCTCATTAATGATCGACGACACTAAGAAATCCATTTGAAACACCGAACGCGAAAAACAAAGAAAACTTTATGAAAAAATGAATGCTGCCACATGAAAATGTTTCAAAATGGTGCGGAAATCGTTGTACAAACGTCATGCTTCCTGTAGAGACCGGATATGATGTAAATATGGAAAGGAAAAAGAACTCTTAAGTGAAATCGTTGCGATGGACGCTGTTGGGCGATCTGCCCTATACGATGTACGGATGGAGTTGGGCGATCCGCCCAGTAAAGGGTTAAAGTGAGCCATCTCTAGGTATAGTAATATATTACAGATTCACAGGCACAGCATGAATTACAAAGAAGATGCTAAGGCCACAAGGAAAAGGGCTTTAAACACAGTTTAAACTCCTCTGATTTCAGAGGTTTGAAAACGACAAATTTGCATGCTATCCTCAAATTCCAGATGGAGAAACAAAACCAGACTATTGTCTTCCTCTTTCCTTCCACTGTCAGCCAAAGTGACTCACCCTTCACTGGCTGCAATACATACGACTGCCTGATGGCATTACAACTTTCCTTTCAGTGCTGTCAATAATATCCAAGCACACAAGATCAGTAATTCCAGATTTAGGTAGAAGACTGAAAAGCATGGTTGCATGAACAGGTACAGTCTGACTGGCAGAAGATTCCTCAGAATTTCCAATATGTTCCAGCAACATTCTTATCTATACATTCCCCCCCACCCCCAACTAAAACTGACTTATCAAAATCAATGTGAAGTACATCAAATGTATGAGCTTAAAAGGAGCTGGACAGAAGACATAAAAGCGGCTGATAAAAGTGTTCACCACAAACACAGTTCAACGAAAAGAGAACCATAGAAACACCAGAAACTAGGATTTCACCTTGTGGCAAAACAGATCTTTATGGGCTTGTCTCAATAAAGTCACACTGGATGTAAGGTCCATTCAGATAGAGGGCTATCTGGACTGGAGAGACTAACTGCTACCAAACTCAGTGACCAAGGAATGTTGTGCCTTTATCTGCATGCCACAGGAGAATTTGCATGACTAGCCAGCTTAGGCTTGGCAATTTGGTCCCTTGGTGCTTAATGTATGCTATCGTTGTGAAATTGTCTGATCTGATTATGATTAGCCTATCTGATATAAGTTTTCATGTAGTGAGAGCACAAGAAAATAAAAGCATTTTAAAAGAGTTTATGGTCAAAGATTTTTCTGACCAAGTCATGTCTCCTGCGGAAACTCAAAAAGCACTGCTGCCCTCTCCACTATGTCAGTAAGTTTTCACCTGCATATACTTTGGAGTTGGTAAGGTGGGGGCAGGAGGGACGACCTGCTTCTAAGAGGATTAGTATGAAAAAAGTGATCTGTCATGCTTGACTCTAATAACCTATGATATTACAATGAGACAACAGGAAAAAATATATAGGTCTAAGAGGCAGTCTGCCTAGACTAATTCTGCCAAGTTAGAGCATTTAAAACAGTCAGCACATCTAAGGCTGTCAAGTCTGCCATCAAGTTTAGAACACCCATAACAGTCAGGGCATCTAAGGCTGTCAATTCTGCCACCAAGTTTAGAACACCCAAAACAGTCAGCACATCTAAGGCTATCAAGTCAGCCACCAAGTTTAGAACACCCATAACAGTCAGCACATCTAAGGCTGACAGGTTTGGAACTGAGTTTAGGACACCCATAATAGTCAGCACATCTAAGGCTAAGTCTGCCAATGAATTTAGGAAACCCATCACAGAAGTGCCACTGAGTTTAGAATAAAGTCAGCATATCTAAAACTGTCAAGCCTGCCACTGAGTTTTAAAGGCCCTTCATAGTCAATACATATATGGCTATTATCTGTCATCTAAAGAAAACTTACTCAAATTTAGCTGTTTCAGGTTCCATCTCCAACAATTCGCGCACAGGTGACTTTGGAATATCCTTCAGGTACTTATCTGTAACAAGAAAAATGAATGCAATTTAATTCTAATAATTCTAGACTATAGGATTTACTCTAGATTTTGATGATTTAATCTAGATTCTGAGGATTCATTATAGATTTTGAGGATTCAATCTAGATTTTGAGGATTCAATCTAGATTCTGAGGATTCATCTAGATTCTGAGGATTCATTCTAGATTCTGAGGATTCAATCTAGATTCTGAGGATTCATTCTAGATTCTGAGGATTCAATCTAGATTCTGAGGATTTATTCTAGATTTTGAAGATTCATTCTAGATTCTGAGGATTCAATCTAGATTTTGAAGATTCAATCTAGATTCTGAGGATTTATTCTAGATTTTGAAGACTCATTCTAGATTCTGAGGATTCAATCTAGATTTTGAGGATTTATTCTAGATTCTGAGGATTCCATCTAGATTTTGAGGATTCATTCTAGATTCTGAGGATTCAATCTAGATTTTGAAGATTCATTCTAGATTCCAAGAATTCAATTGAGATTTTGAGGTTTCATTCTAGATTGTGAAGATGCATTCTAGAATTGGAGGATTCAACCCAAGCTAGGAACACTGTAAATCAACACCCACCCATCTCTTTCTACATGTCCAAGATGCAGAGACCATTATACACAGCACAACCTAATCACAATCAAAATATAGTTTTGCACAACTAATTTCTTTTTGCTGTGTATGAAATAGACTGACAACTAAGAAAAAGTGTTTATGGAGAATCATGTCTTCATTGATAGACTTTTCAGCTTCAGTCACTCCAAAGCCTTGTTGCAAAGCCATTTAACAAGGAAAATTATTCTTTCTGAATCTCCCTAAATGGATGAAGCACTTCAAACATAGCACTGCCTTCTAATTATTTTTCATATTTATGACCATGTTCTTCACTCTCTTGTCAGACTCTTAGCTCATGGGAGGAGATAACTAGGACTTCACTGTAAAAATATTATACCTTAATAGTCTTCAAAATTACTGTAACACTATCAATAAATTACACACTGATTAGTTTTCTGGTTGTGTGATGGGGGAAAGAAATTTTTTAAAATTAAAGTTTTTTCTTCTGAGAACTCACTTTGGTTATAAGATGTGCACACACACACAAGCCTCTCAATATCCCCATTTTTATAACAATATATTACTTTTTTGAGTACCACCCTTATCAAGGGCCACACTATCCAGTGAGTTCTCTTTATTTATCATTTATCACTCCTAGAAGGCTTAGGTGGGGTTTTTTGGTCTCAACTTATATTCTATGGACCTATACGATATTTCTTCTGCATACACTTCTTGTAAGCACCTAGACTTGTGAGCCTATGGACCCATGTGATAGTCCTTACGTGTGTACACATTGTAAGCCCCTGGCTTGTTTGTCTAAAGACCCACGTGATAGTCTTTATGCATGCACATATTGTAAACCCCTGGTTTGTTTGTATATGGACCCATGTGATAATCCTTATGCGTGCATATGTTGCCCCTGGCTTGTTTGTCTATGGACCCCTGTGATAGTCCTGATGTGTGCACAGGTATGCATAAATATTCAGGAAAAATATATTTTACATAAACAAATACAAGGTTTACTCATAGTTTAGCAATTTTATTTTAAAGCTTTCTAATTGCAGGAAAAAAATTCCTACTATGAATTTAACAAGCTTAAGCCAAATAAAAATAACCATTTTGATGAAGTCTTATAATTAGCTAATGTAATTCAAATTATTGTAAAAAAAAAAAAAAAATAACTCACGTGCCTTTCAAATGATGATGTTTTGAATAGCAAGAACAAACAAACAAAACAAAATATACATTTCTGAGTAAACAAGCCTCAAAGTGTCTGATGTTCCTAACTAAAGTTCTTCATTTTGTGGGTTTGTCAGAAAAAAATAAAGCATGCAGCGAGTATGGATTCAACTTTTTACACACAAAAAAAGGACTTTATATCACAATGGTGAATTTGTTTTATGATAAATACCTCAAGAGATGATACTTACCAATATGCGGCTTCATCATTCTGTAATACACCCGCCACACAGTGTCCAAAGACATTCCACTATCCAGGTAAATAGCACCAGCCACTGACTCAAATATATCTCCTAAAGCCTTAGGAATTTCAAGCTCTACTTCCTCTTCTTTGTCACTGTCTTCATCGTCTTCTTCACAGTCGGCCTCCTAAATAAAAAACAAAAATGCATTATAAATTAAAGTAACTAAATGTGGAATTCTTTTAACTCCACCAATTTTACAAAGACATTGGGTTACAAGGGACATCTGATTGTATGCAAATGAATTTCCATTATAAAAATTTACTGGAATTCCCACTATACGACTGATCCAAGAAACGATCAAATAACTTTACAATGGACTTCACAATAAATAAGGTTCACTGCATGATAAGAATGCTTTTTACAATGGACTTACAAATGCCACTATAATCTAATTATTAGGTTCAAATTATTGTATATTCCACAATTTGATGGGGTCTCTGGTACTGATTAAGTTAAATGGAGTTCACTGTATTTAAATTGTGATAATTTTGCCCTAGATATGAAAACCGTGACAACTGTAACAATAAAACAGCAACAGAAAGTGGGAGGCATGTGCATCCCCAAATACATTACTGCATGTTGGTGTGAGAATCCAACATTGTCGTCAAACTTAACAGCAAACATTGCTGTAAGTGATTCCTGTGAATTCCGTTCAAGAGCCAATACGGTGGAGATTTGTGGCCTGAGTTTGGTCTCAAGAATTCACGAAGATTATTTTTAACATTCCTTGTAGTGTGCTTGACAGCGCATGTGAAATTCTAGATGATTCTTCAGGATGTGCTTTGTTAGTGCTTCAAAGATTTTGGAACAGTTGTGAACATGCCTAGAAAGGGCACATGGGACTGGCGTCTGAATAAGAAATACAGTGACTTGTTGCAAACTGTGATTGTGAACACGTGCTGGCAACAGCTGCCATCTTCAAAAAGGTTATGTACATTGACTTTAATTATTTCTCTGAAACTCCACTCTCATTCTGCGATGAATGCTATCCATGAACTTGATTATGTATTTATGTTAATGTGACTGCTTATGTCTATGCTAGGATAAACTGAATGATTGTCCAGTGTTAACTGAACATTGTTGTGAAGTGATGTAAATATCAGTGCTCTTTTGATTATATTCATATGTTATATATTTAATTGTTGATTTAATCAATTTATTAACCTTCTTACACATATTGATAGTAGGAGAGATCGTAGGTGGAGGGGACTAGCTAAATATAGGTTAAATACGGATTTATCTTCTCCTTTGGTAAGAAGTTTTCCACCTATGGAAATATTGTGTGATAGTAAATGTTTGTCTTTAATGTTGTGGAAGAGAGAAACGTTTTTACAGTGCCCGCATATCCAACAAGTGAGAGAGACAAGTGGTGTCTTCTGCTGAATTATTAATAACATAAATTAAGATTCTCATCACTTGTAATTAGTTATGGATGATTAATAATAATAATAATCATAGTCAATAACTAGAGTGGCATATGTGTAACAATATTGATAAACATTACACTTAAATTTTAATATCTTTTTTGTTGCTACAGTGAAATATTAAAAAAACATAATTTTCAATTTCTTTACTGCATTATCATAGAAATATTAATTAATAATGCTCTTAAATTTTAATATATTGATTTTAACATCATAATAATATTGATTAACAGTGCACTTAAATTTTAACTCCTTTTTTGTTGCTACATTGAAATATTAATTAATAATGTTTTTAAATTTAAAATTATCACCTCTTCTTCTTCTGTTTCATCAAACACATCCTCCCGATCCTTCTGGCGAACAACGAACATATCGATGACAGCAAACAATGATGGTGAGATAGCTTTGAAGTATTTGTGAAAATCCCACTTGACAGCCAGTGCTGCAAATATGTTGTTGTTGACAAGTGCTGATCGCAAATCAGTTAAAATCCCAGGAGAGTAGCGCTGTGAGTCCTCATACAGATGCCGTGTAATTACGTAATCAAGTATGGCATCTCCCAAAAACTCCAGTCTGAAACAAGCACAGCATATTTTAAACCAAGCTGTTGTCAAAATCTTCCACAGAGAAAGGCAAGTGAGAGCAACCATTATACAATAAAACAACCTGATGAAAATGATAATGAGTGTTGAAAAAAAATTTTTTTACCCTCAAACACATCACTAAAAATCAAACAAGTTTTGTTGATTGTGCTCAAAATTAATTTTGTGAAATATGCTGTAACATAGAAACTCTTAATATATTGTAAGCCAGGCAAATGAGTTATATAAAATTAAGTAAATGAAAGTGTTTGGGCCTATTTCATACATATTTAATTTAAAGTTAAAAAAACAACTGTTTGTATGATTACTGCTCTATCAAAGTCGTTTGTGTGAAGCAAAATGTATTAGTCAGCTAGCTACTTACATGAATATTTTCAAAAAACATCCCAGACATGATAATGTATAATAGTACTAAGGTGCACAAAACTAGATATACAAATGAATGCTACATGAAACACTTTTACTTTATTCTACACAGCACAACACTGTGGATATATTCAAACAAGTGAGGGTCATTATAAATTTATTCTTGCAGTCTATTCTAAACTAGTAAGTCAAATGCCTTGCACACATAACAAAGAAACAATCCAGATTGAGTTATGGGTGGGAAGAGTTATGTCCATCAATATCTGAATAAGAATTTTCTTACTTGTATAAAAGAACAAAAAGCAATTTTGCTCATGGTAACAATGAAACAGACTTTACAAGTTACTTTATAACCCACATTTCTTAGCCACTCACTTCATTGTAAATTGAAGCAGTTCATCAACAAAATGTTTGTTTCAGTGAGAATTTGTTGAGTAATAATATTTTTATTACAGACAAGATCAGTCAAAATCTATCTCTGATAATAGTCTATGATGCAGTTTAGTGGTAAGAAGTCAAAATCTACCACAAGTCTATGATGTATTTATAATATGGAAAGTAATGACCTATTTATGGTAGCAGTCTGTGATGTAGACATGATGGTAGAAAGTCAAGACCTACATACAATAATTATCTTTGTAGTAGTTATAGAACTAGGAAGTAAAAACTACCTCTGAAAATAGTCTATGATGTAGTTTTGTGGTAAGCAGTCAAAACCTACTTCTAGTAAGTCTATGATGTAGATATGAATGATAGCAATCTCTGAAGCATATACAGTGTAGATAGTCAAGACCTACTAATGAGAGCAGTCTATGATATTGTTGTAGAAGTCAAGACTTACCTCTGAAAGCATTCTTGTGATGTAGTGTAAGAAGTCAAGATTTACCTCTGATAGCAGTCTTTGATTGTAGTGTAAGAAGTCAAGACTTACCTCTGATAGCAGTCTTTGATTGTAGTGTAAGAAGTCAAGACTTACCTCTGATAGCAGTCTTTGATTGTAGTGTAAGAAGTCAAGACTTACCTCTGATAGCAGTCTGTAATATAGTTATAGTGGTAGGAAGCATGAGTGAAGGCCTGGAGAAGGTAGGAACGATCACGAAATGTGTAGTTGATCTTTGCCTCAAATTCTGAAAACCCTTCCAGCAATCGGTTAAGAATGTCAGCAGCCTTTGGCACAGTGCCAATCAATGGTGAAGGAGGACACCGCAATTCATCAAATTCATAGACATTCACCTGTCACAGCAGTCATAACAATCAGTAAACTATTATATTCACTTGGCACAGAAGCTGAATTATCAGATAGTTATTGTACACATTCACATATTGTAACAGCCAAATTAAATCAGAATGCATTTATACCTATTCACAGTCTAAAATGACTAGCATGATTTCATACATCTGTAGTAGCCAAATTAATCAGAAAGATTTGCACAAATTCAACAATGCAGCAAACCAATTAATTTAATATGTTACAGTATATATTTACAAGTTGTAGTAGGCAAATTAATCAACGTACATTTCTACACATTCCCAGGTGACAAAAGTAAAATTAATCAGCAAGCATATGTTTCTTAAATGATGAGAGGTTTTAGATTATATCAGTTTGCTACAAGTTACTGAAATGAGAATTTTCATGTGACACCTATATTTTGCATGTATGGCTCATTCTCTGGGCAAGTGTGCCACAGAGAGTGAGTTCATTTGAAATGTGTTTTCTTCAAAATAATGCATTGAAATATCAGATGTTTATATTCTATATTTGTGACGCTGCATGGCAAAACCCAGCTAAAGACGCTAAAATTAATTTTGCGCTACAGCCATTTTAGTCTGATTACTCACAAGCACAAATAAAACAAATCTTTAAAAACAAGTTCCCCACCCCACCCCACCCATACTTAACGAACATAACACACAACAGAGCAATATATAGACTAAGATACAACTCCACAAGATTTACACATAACCCAAACAATGAACCAAAATCATGCACTCACTGTCAAACAGACAACACAATAGAACACTTTCTTCTACATCTCTCTTACAGCATAAAGGTCCAGGGTTAGCTCTCCTACAACCTGAAGGCTCATGGCTAGAACATCTACAGCCTGAAGACCTGTGGCTAGCTCTTTTACAGCTGGAAGTACCATGGTCAGCTCTCCTATAGACCTAAGATTCATAATTGGCTCTCCTACAGTCTGAAGGCCAATGGTTAGCTTTCCTATGTCCTGAAGGACCAGGGCTAGTCTCCCATAGCCTGAAGGCCTGTAGCTAGCTCAGCTATAGCCTGAAGTCCCATGCTAGAGCTTCTACAGTCTGAACAACTATGGCTAGGCCTTTCATAATCTGAAGGCTTATAGCACTTGACAATAAACATGGACCTTTTGCAGCAAACAGCCATATCCAAAGAATTCTTTACTTCTTACATGTGGCATAATAAATATGCCTCAAGAATTTTGGACTAACAGGTTTGAGGGCTTTGATAATATCTCCTGTTGACTGGAGACTGGTGTTAATCTCAGATGCATCTACTATATAAATATAAATTGAAAGCTTCTTCAAGGAAAGGGTAAATGTATTATTACCATACATATGACAAGACAATAAATAAATAAGACTATAAATAAGATATGTGTGTTAGAGCTAGAAGTCAATATATCAACTTATTACAGAGGTCTTACAGAGCATAGTAATATTTATGTACAAGTGACCTTTATAGTACAAATTAGTACATTACAACAGTACATATACTATATAATAAGAATGCCAATAGTTTCCCCAAAAATTAATTGCATATTTAGAAATATAGGCTGACCTCTTGACCTGCCTTTCGGTCCTTCTGACGAGGTGTTCGTTTACGAGGCAATACTTTCAGGCCAAGCCAGGACATGAAGGTCAATGCTGCTTGTTTCCCGCAAGTGGTGAGGTAGCAGCCAATCAATGCTTCAACGCAATCAGCCACACTCTTGTCTGGAATCCCATGATGCAACTGGAGGCTGTAAGGAATCATGGCACGCTTGGTACTGTGACTGATGTCATTCTGCTCATCCACTGCCTGTTGTCTATCAATCTCTTCTAGTTCCTGGTTAAAGGCCTGTGTTTCCCTCTTCAGACTGCCACCTTCTGTTTGCATAAGACATTTTAGTTTATTGGCCTGGTCAGCTAATTTTGGCCAAAGGATTTAATGAAAAATGTGTATACAAAATCAAGGAATTCATACAAAGGTTTTATATATATAACATATAGGAAACAGAAAATGAGAAGAGAGGTTTTAAAAAATCCAACTTGACTCCACTCATGCACGCCAAATTAATCTATTTTACAATAACACATATAGCCATACAACTTCACATGAACAATTTTAATCTATCTATAAATAAAGCAGAAAATGTCTCTGCTTGCGTGTGTATGTCTATTTGTCCTTGATTTACTGATGCAGGAAGAGACTTAGAAAGCTGAAATTTTGCAATGAGTGGTTTACCCCTGGTTTGGAAACAGGAGGGAAGAGCCTGTTTCCAGTCCCCAAGATGCCCCACCACCCACATATATAAGATGGGCTATAAACATAACAAGGAGAGCTAGAAAACATATATAAGATGGTCAATTAATGTGAAGGAGGGAGTTAAGAAACATATATAAGATGGCCAATTAATGTGAAGGAGAGAGTTAGGAAACATATATAAGAATATTAAGATGGCCAATTAATGTGAAGGAGAGAGTTAGGAAACATATAAAATGGGCAATAAACATGAAGGAGAGAGTTAGGAAAGTGAAACTTTGCATAAAGCCAAAAGGTGTGCTTCACCCCCAGAATGGACAAAGGGTGTCAAGGTCCACCTCCAGGGTACCCCCTCTACCCACATTTATAAAAATGACTATTAATATGATCCATGGACACAGGGAGAGAGCAGGGAAGGTGAAATTTTGCAAGGATGGTTTATCTCTGGGACACACATGTAGGAGAAGAAGCAAAATCTGCCCACCACCCCAGATGATAATGAAATTGAAAGATATTATTATTTGCATTATTTAATATCAAATGCTCTTTGATTTCTGGCAGTGCTGGACTTTTATGCCAGTTACCAATAACATATTGCAGGCAGGCACAAATTAACTATTACAAAGGTGGCACTGAGCACATACAAAAAATGCAAATAACATGCTAAAACACTGTCTTAAAATGCTTTGTCTTTGTTTGCTAATGTTGTTTGTTATAAGTAATATATTTTATGCCAGATAACAATAAAATATACAAGCAGGCAGGCACAAATTAATCTATTACAAAGGTGACATTGAGTACATACAAGAAATGCATATAACATGCTAAAATAATGTCTTAAAATGCTTTTTCTTTATTTTCTAATATTTTCTTTATTTATTATAAGTAATATATTTAAGGTGGTGGTGTCTAACTTATACATGATATTGCTGTTGAATAGCACACTACAAATAATGTCAAGTTCCTATCCTAGAAACAAAGGATGAGAAAAACGAGCAGGTGATGTCAGACTGCTATGATGTGTGATCATACTTTGGTCAATAAAAACCAATGCAAGGTGTGTATGATATAGCTAAGGTCGCAAAGCAATTTTATTCAAGTGTTGCAATGTTATAAGGATGTGTGGAATTAATAGAAATAATAATTTTATTCAAGTGTTGCAATGTTATAAAGATGGTGGAATTAATAAATAATAGAAATAAATAATGCCTTTCTTTTTTTTTTTCAATCTTCAATTCCTAATAATTTCAACCACAGCTCAAGAACACAGACTAAATTATACTTCACCCAACTGGTGACAGCATGGTGGGTTTTCTTCAACACAATCTCAGTTGTGTTTTCATTTATCAATTCACTCCCTCAGTCCCTGATCAGTCATCTAGGTATACATTTAGTTATATTTAATCAACAGATCTACTTTAAAGGTTAAAAACAATAAGTACCATTATTTACTTTTCAATTATGTGACAGCAAAACAAACTATGATCATTGCATGATGTTTTGCGATGTAGCTTTGGTCATGCAGTTATTATTTTTTTTTTTTTTAAGATTAATTTCATGCACTGTTAAAACAAAGCAATAATTATGTGTTTCCATAATATGTTCATAATATGTTCCTTCTCTGCTGATTAAATGCCCACTCACTCTATTGCAAGATGTCTGGGTCCAACACTGCGCTGTGCTGTGGGTGTAAGAGGCATTTTGACTTCACTGTTTCAGTGTTTGCTGATATGTTTGGCTTTGTTCAGTTTTGCTCACCATGATTTTAAATAGGAACATATTTTGTGGATAACCATTTAAGTGCACTATGTGCTGGTTTAGAATAGTAAAACTAAACATTGCATGTTTTTCACACAAATGGCCAATACTGTTCTTGCTCTCATTCACATACATTCTTTTATGAAATCAGTGTGCTGGTAAGGCAATCAGAAGTGTTATATTATGGTTTCATTAATAATAGAATTAATGATTATTAGTGCCAAAAGCAATGTGAATATAACAAAGTTGTCTCACGAGTCAAATGCAAATCCATATATTTTTTTGCACGTGCCGTGCCAAGCCGTGCGTGAGTGTTTGTTAACGAAATCTACTATTAAAACTGCATTAACCTATTAACATCTATATATTCACGTACACACACAACCTATATATAACCAATTAAAGCATGCATCCAACCTCCTCAAATGCATTATAAATTAACCTATTAAAACTTAAACCTGCAGTTTTCTGAGAAAATTTGCAGCAAATCATAAAAAATTCAACAATTATTAACCCTTAAGATTCTAGACCAATACTTTACTAACCATCTCCAGATTCTTCATCTTCTATGAAAAAGTTGACTGATGCATTGGCAGAGAGTTTAGGGTTGGCTGTTGCTATGACAACTTTTGGTACAGGTCCACGCCTGCGATCTTCACTGATGATATAACCAGGAGGTAACCAGTTCTCATATGGCTCAAATTTCGTGGATACCATGCGCTCAGCTAAACCTTTTCGTCGCCCAAGTCGATAGAGATTATAGTTACTAACCTATAAATAAAATGGTAGACAAGAAGTATGTAAATGGCTTAAAATGTTGATTCTTTAAAAGCTATAATTTCACGTTCAAATAGCAAAAAAACTCTTGGATTATTGAAATATAATAAAAGTGATTTGTAAAGTAATCCCAAAATTAATTTCAAAAATACAACTACAAATGGATGTAGCACATAATTAATTATAGTGACTTTAGCTGGATTTTCGCAGGCAATTATTGCATATATTTGCCCTAACAATTAACATGACGAAAATTTATAATTTTATTATAATCAATGTTGCAATTATCTGTATGTAATTCAAATGGGAAGATTGCTAAAATGGTATACTGACAAACATAATTATTTGTGCTGTAAATAATTTCAGCAATCTTTTTATTTAAAATAATATTAAATAAACATAGTCTAATAATAATAATATTGTAACAGTTTCATAATTCATTATTTTAAAATCTACCAGAATGTGTTTCTCTTGACAAACATAATTATTTGTGCTGTAAACAATTTCAGCAATCTTTTTATTCAAAATAATATTAAATAAACATATTTTAATAGAGTAGCAGTTTCATAATTAATTTTCTTTAAATCTACCAGAATGCGTTTTTCTTGCAAAACACATTTTCCATTCCCTCAAGTTCCCAATTTGGACTTACTTATCAATATTATATATTCAAAAGCACAAAAAGTTACATATAACCATTATGATCAGAAATAACAGAATAAAATACTATTCTAAGAAATAACCAAATCTGAAGGTCCAAATAGACCAAAGTTCAACTTCCACAGCTGTGTCAAAGTGAGATCTTTGGAGATAAAAAGTGACATTTTTGATGATAATAAACACCATTCTGTTATCTGTGGTGTGACTTAATTCTTTACCCTATGGCTGTTTAATTCTCTATTTACTTGCTTTTTAAAATTCTAAATAATCTTTTGAGATGGATTCTGCTAAAATTTTTAGTTTCAGTTGATTGACAGTCAATGTTTTTAACATACAAAAAGTAAACATAATAACTGATTTACACACACAAAAAGCTTCATGAACCTACTGAACAGTAAATTCAAAATGATAAAGATCCATTAACTATTCTGAATTCTGAATGCCCATTATGGAAAATAGGAATTGATTTTTTTAAGTTGTGTATGCAAAGTTGTTAGTGCACCAAGTGGAAATTCCCAGTACCAACACTGGAATTCTGAAGTTGGCCTACAGCATGCTGTAGTTTAAAATCCTAAAACCAAAAGATAATTTATCTTTCAAGACAGTTGCATAATACGTGTTTTGTTTGCTTGGTTAACTTGTACAACTGTACTTACTTGTTTGCTGCGAAGGTAGCTAAGTTTTCCTTCATGGGTACCAGGATAGCAACAGTACAGATATACTGTGATGGCATACTTCAGAAAAGAATCACCAATTGTTTCCAGTCGCTCCAGACTAAAAAAATCATTGGCATTTGACATAGTAAGTGCCTGCAACAGCAGACAAGGACTAGGTCCAACAAAATTGTCTTGGTTCGGATCTGCATCCAAACTGAAAGTGATCTTTAATGTTTCATCATTACAACTGCCAAGGTTTTCTTTCTGCAGATCAAAGGTGGATGAAGTGGGTTTGATCCTGTCTTTTGGAATATTCCACACACCAATAGTGAATCGGTCATCTGTAGAAAGGGTTTCTTTGCTAACAAATTCTTGTGCC
This sequence comes from Sinotaia quadrata, assembly GCA_028829895.1. Taxonomy (NCBI): domain Eukaryota; kingdom Metazoa; phylum Mollusca; class Gastropoda; order Architaenioglossa; family Viviparidae; genus Sinotaia; species Sinotaia quadrata. Next base: position 69,064,937 of record CM054177.1, read on the forward strand.
GATTTCTTTTGAAGACTGCAAGTAGTGGGCATTTGAAAAGCAGGACCATTGGATACAGAAGAAATTTGTACTTTTTCTAATGAAATGCCAACTTCGGGAATGCATAACTCATCTCCTGATGATGCAGCGACTTTCCCAGTACTGTGTACAAGCTTACAATTGCTGACTTTTAGGTTCTTAATCTCATTACTTGTTTGCAATGCCAGAGATACTGAAGGAACGGATAACTCACAAACACTATTTCCACTTATATTCCTGATTGATTCTACAGCTTTAACTGACTCTGAACTACTACCACAGAAATTTTGTGTGGAAAGATTTTTTGGTGCTGGAGCACTACCACTGCTACAATAGACAGTACTGACTCCAGTAGTATTAGCTGTCAAAGTTCCATAATTTAGTGAGTTATGTTCTGCTGGTTGTGCCTCTTGGTCAGGAACATTTGTTGAATCTGACCACTTCTTAGTGATGCATTCTGGTGGTGAATCCAGACAAAGGTTTAAGTCAGGTTTATCTACAGGTACCAATTCTATGCTGCCTGAGCTGCCCTGATGAATCATACAACCAGCTGAGCAATCACTCTGCTCATGTGTAGTGAGAGAGTCTTTTGAAGCACACTGCCCAGTGGCATCAAGATCAGATGTGGGGTGTTCTTCATTAAGAGTTTGTTCAAAAGAAAACACAGGATCTGTTTTTCCATTCACACCATAGTTCTCAAGATCTGGGACATGACCACTAACTTCAAATGTCGTCAAATTTTCATTTGGAGCCCACTCTTTCTTTGACACATGAGCAGAAACTCTTGACCAGTTTCTATCTAGATCTGTAGATCTCAACTGATCCACAGAACCAAACGTTAGCTTCACTTCATCCTCTGGCTTGGTAAAATGAGAAATCTCAGGATCGACAGGCAGAGCAGACGACAGGTTTAATGGCTTATTAGTTCCTGTCACATCTAAGAAATCATCACAATCTTTGATGGTTGGATAATCACCTTGTTTTTCACATCTAGAACCTGCATCAAAGTGAGGTGAGATGTCAAACTGTTTAGAGGAATTCTGTTCTTGTGAGTCTTTGTGTACATCAGAGTGAATACAATTTGATCGTGTCCAATTTTTGTTAAAAGAATCAGTAAGGTTTGGAGAAAAACTCCCTTTAATATGTGCTTGCACAAAATCACAAGAATCACTGAGATCAGGGGAGGCAAAACTGTTTCTTTCTGGCTTTTCACAATAGTCAAGTACCTCAGTAGAATTGTGAAACATTTTCAATTTCTTACATGCAAGAACATCTTGTGACTCATTCATACTCATAGAATTTTCTTCCACATTGAGCGATGAACTATTTTTCAAAAGTAGGCTTTGCTGTGAAATCTTGGAAGCATCTGACATGTCTTCAACAACAGACATTTCTTTCACATATGGAAATTTACAGTTCTTGTGTATAATATAAGAATCACAGAAAGGTGCTTCATCTTGCCATGGTAACAAAGTCTGAGTTTGGACAAAATCACCAAACAGTTTTAATGGAGGAAAAACTTCTTTGCCATCAGAGCTCTCAATGCAGCCAGTCTCTGATTCATTTGATGCTACACCTGAATCACTGTCTGAAGAGTCTTCAGCATCAAGCTTTTCACTATCCTCTTTGAAATCACTAGACTCTGGCACCAGTACTTGGTCGTTTCCAAGGAGATCGAAAGTCTGTGGCTGCACAGGTAAATTTGGGACTATGACTTCTATTTTGTCTTCATTTTTGTCCTCTGACTGCACTTCAAAGACCCTTTGGTTTTCTTTTACAACAGACTCCTGCAGCTTTTCAGGGTTAGTTTCAAATCCAAAGTTCAAACGTGGAAATCGAAACTCTGGGCCCAAGTTTACTTGTCCAATTCCAGTTTCTCCTGCAATTAGCTTGCGCAATTCCTCTGCCAAGAGCAAATAATTCATGCGATACAAAATGGCAGGCAGACATACAGCTTTACGCCACAGGGAAGCTGGAAATACATGAATGGCACATAGTTCTGGAACCAAGATCTGTTTCTGCTGGAGGTTTTCTCGCCTAGCCCTTTTTGTTTCCATGCTGCTAGTAGGCAAAGCCCTACCTTTTTGGTTCATGTAACGAGGTGTGAGGAGATTCAGTCGTGCAGAGGTGTGGTCAACATCTAACAAAGGTTGGTCCATGTTAGTCAGGGCTAAACCATACTTTGTGGTGTAATAGGCTGCAAAAGTTTTGTACAATTCCGGAGAAGGGAAAGGGCTAAGGGGACTGAGATCAGAGCGTATCTCTGCCACATAAAAATGCTGAGGCTGGTCGATGTTGCGATAAGAAGGCATAACCACAGCATCCTCAAATTTCTCTTTCTCAAATTCAAAGATTGCACGCTGACTATCAAAGACATTAGGCTTGTAGTGTACACTTGTAGTATCCACCAGCTCAACATATGCCCACTCAATATCAAGAACTCCATCTGCACACATAAAACAAACTCAAAAATAGTTATATAACACCAGCACAACATATGCCCACTCATAAACAAATTCAAACATAGTAATCTACACATACAAATCTGAATGTCTGTTGGTCTCTTCTTTGTCTGCTTATCCACTGTAAAACCAAAGAATTATTTGAAACCCAGCATATATCAATAGATTCATCTTGAGGACAGAAAGCTTTTAGACTTATGTTCAAAAGCCTGAACTGGGATTTTAGGCTCCCAAACCCCCAAAATAACGAATTTTTCACTCAAGAAAGGCAACTCAAGAATAATGTATTTCATTTCATGCAGTGGTATCCCCTTTTAAAGGTCTGCTGATGCTCAGCATAAAAAAGAGGCGATCACTGAACATTCTGAACATGAATTTTTTGTAACGACATTTCAATGTTTAGCCTGGGTGACTGTTCAATGACAAAAGAACTCTGGCGACAGAACGTTTCTGGAGGTGAAGGGGAGAGGTGTTGGATTGCAGGATATTTTGCACAAGTACTTATCATAAAGGATATCATCAATTTGTTAGTTGTTTCCTTGAATAAAATCCGAAGAAAATGATTTATGTTAATTACCACTTGAATATAATAATTGTTCTTGTGTAAATATTCACTATTTCCTGGGAAAATTGGATGCTTTTGAACTAAACGAAAGTGTTACATGAAAGCCATGGTGCTTTGCTTTGAGAACGACCGTTTTTTTTATTTATTATCACATGGTCACATCCAAAATTTCAGTAGGCTGGTTGAATTTCATCTAGAATTTATTAGAATTTACCACACAATAAAGTTTGTTAGGTAGGATCAAGCAAACAACTGAAAATCGTCCTCAAAACGTGCCATGCTATCAAAACCTTCGGTTCAAAATGGCGGCTCAACTTCAACAAGCGCGGGGTGACTGGGGATTTCCAAACTTTTAATGATATGACCTTTCTAAAAATAGTTAGTCAATGATAAAATTTAGAGCAGATTGGCTGCTGAACCCAAACATATCTTTCTCCTTGACCTTGATTGTTATTTTTTTAAATGTAGCATTGCTTACACTGAGCGAGCGAGCGACTGCCCTTATCAGGGCTAATGAAGGATGAAAACATGATGTCGTGAGGACTTATAAGGGCTAGTGATGGGCAACAGGTTAAGTTTTTAGTAGACTTGTTAAAAAAAAAAAAAAAAAAAAAAAACGATGCTGAAATTCGCAAGTGCAACAAAAAGATAAGAAAAATTTTCATTATTTCTTTGTTTTTGAATTTGAAATAAATTTAAAATAATACTTTTAAAATTCCTTTGTATGTCTATAATAGGAGTAATTTAAATTTTTAAAATCCATTGATAATTACAGTCGCTTTTAAGTTTTTAGTATACTGACCCATTCAATTATCGTTAAGCGTCAAAACAGCCTGACATAGTGGCGTCAGCTGACACATTTTCGCCTGTCAGCCAACAGATTAAATATTTCTTTATCTACTAAGTCACAACTTTAAATATGAATTACATATATATGTACAATCTTAGCACTGAAGGTAAAGGGTCAATTTTAAAACAATACAAAAATCCACTTTCACAGTTAACTACTTTTGTCAAACTAAAATCTCAAGCCTTTTATCTTGTTTAAGAAATTACTTGTATCGAGAGTGTTGTTTCATTGAAATTCTGTCCTGGCAAAGAATCAAATATTGTTCTTATTGGTATCACATATAGAATTATGTAGAACATTCAATGTCATCTATTTCTAGTATTTACACCATTTGTAATGCCTCACAGATCAACTTCTGCCAAATAATGTTTTCTATTTATATAATAATTACTAAGCCTTACACATGTAAATAAATGATAATAGTTTGACTATTTTTCTTATGACAACCTCAAAATACCTTTATTTAAATTAAGAGGTACAACAATTAAGCCAATATCAGCCTCTTCTGGGGAAAAAACCATAGGGTCCTTTTCAAGATGAAGCACACTGCAGAAAACAAAGTGGTGGAACCCTTGAAGTTTCTTCAATTCGATCCCAGTGTAAGTACTCTTACGAAGCAATTCAATAAACACAGTCACCTCTCCAGAACGAGTGTACACTGGGAAGCTGGGGACCTATGAAAGAAAAGAAAATTGTTGACAAAAAATGTGTATTTTATAGATAACTATTTCAATCACACAAACATCTTCTACCTTTGCTTTCTGATTCCCAAACCACAATAAAAACCCAAAGATCAAAACCTATCTTCATCTCCATGTAAATTTTAACCTCATTTAAGAAAACTTTATTCTAATTTCTCAAATGGAAAAACAAATCTTCCAAAGTAAAAACCATCTATTGATATAGCCAAGAACATTTCAACATATTTTACCAGAATCGGCACATTAAAACATCAATAAAAAGTTTGTGTGTGAACTAGTCAACAAATGTGCAGATGACTACACTAACTGAGAAAAAAAGACCAAAGGAATCGCGTTTCCATCACTACTAACAGGTATTTAACTAAAATGTATCTATATAGTTACAAACCCTGGGTATTTCCTTTGACAATAAGATTCCAAAACACTGAGGTGTTTCTTCAGGTGCATATATCTTCCGTCCACGAGTGTTCTGCTCTTCTGTAATTGGACCAGTTAATTCCATTGACACCTGATAAAGGTAACATTCTTCATCTTTTCTTGGGCGGCTATTTACAAAGGCATCTGCTTGCTGAAATGCACAAAATAAAATCATGTATGTGTGATATATATATATATAAAATAGCTTTCCTAACTTTGAATTTAACTAATTTTCATTACTTTCATTAACTTATACACACGACATGATGCTCATCAATGATTAATTATAAATCATGAAGTAATGATTCTGTCTTTAAAAAGACACAGAGTATGTTGCCAATGAATTAAGATCAGTGAATGAATGACTACATGTAGTACATAAAACTTCTCTAATTCTGAGAGTGTTTTATCATAATCCTATTAATCTATGTGACTGTTCATTTTAAATCTGATAGTATATATAAATTAAAACTAAAAACTGCAAATAATATTAATAATAATGCTTAAGGAGCAGTCTGTTCCTTGCTCTTTCTTACAGATTCCAAACCAGAGAGCAAAAATGAGTAAAAATTTTTATCATTTAAGATGTAAACATTGATTTTTTTTTTAAAATGAGCAGTATATTTAAATTTTATTTATTTTTGAAAATATAATTTAGAATACAATTAGCTTAATGTATTTTTTTCTTAACTTACTGGACACTATTTAACTGAATAAACTTGACTAGTATTACTGTAGTATATTGTGTAAATGTATTTACATTTTTTATACGATTTTGTATCTACCCATTTCATTACAAAGGCAAATTTTCTTAAATTAATATTACAACTACAAACACGAGTACATTCACAATTTAAGATCCTTTTTTAGCATTTAATAATTGTATTAAAATTCAAGTTATCAGAAATAAGGTATCATTTCAACCAAGTAACAAAAAGTATCATAGGTAGTTCAGCACTGAGAAATTTATTCCTATTTTTGCTCAGTCAAAAGAAAAAAAAAATTGGGGTATATGATAAATGACATGTTGATACTTATGACAATTTCAAACCCATATATTAATATCTTTAAAATATTGTCATAATGTGCAAAATGTCAGAATGATTTTAGTTAACTACAAAACAAGTCATGATACATTAAAAGCTATGCAAATGGTGGTTAAATTATTAAATATGGCAATTAAATTAAAATAAAATCATCTGGAAAGCAATGTTTCTAATAAACTAGAAACAAACCATCATGCTTCAGGCTATCTATAATGTATATGAATGCAACTATCTTAAATCATCATAGATGAAAAAGCTCTACTCGTTGTGATTAAGTCATTAAATGTGGTAGTCAGTAAAAAAAAACATCCTCTCAATAATTATTTATGATACATGCTGTCAGACTTCCGGTCATACTATGAAAAACAACCTATTCATATTATGCTTTCCCTCTGCCCCACCATATTCCCTGATACTAGTTAAAAATCTCTGCAAATTGTTGCTCCATAATAGTTTGCTGTTGTAAAATGTTTCAATGAACTGTGTTATAATGGCAATTAATTTGTTAAATATGGTATTTATTAAAATTTTAAAAATTCCATCATGCTGATAAATACAAGTAAACAAAAGTGATACTTATCATGCTTGTGTACTGCCTGTTATTATAAATGAATATAACTATTTAAAGTGAGTTTCACTGTAATTTTATTTTTACTGCTTATCAAAAGTATTGAACTAACTATTACTTTTTTGTATTTGGGTCATTCATTTTTGAAAGCTTTTAAAATTCTAAAATTCAGTTTTGACTTATATATAATCAGATCATCTTATACTCAATTTTGGTATGTCATGTGTTTGGTTTTTCCCCAGGAACAACTCCATTAAAACATGAAAAGTTATAAATTATTTTTTAAAAATTTAAAATGCATTAAAAAACTGACCTTTTCTTTGTATGTTCTTAGAAAAAAATTTGCAAAGTATATATTAAGGAAAAACACACAAATGCATGCACATGCATCGCTCACATACACATAATGTCTCATATACATTCAACACAAACACAAAGAATAAAGGAGAGGATGATATTGGAGCTGGCATGTACCCTCTGAAAATGGAAGCATAAGGTGAGATAGCTTTTTGAAATGGAAATCTAGAGTGCAGCAACTTCTTGAAAAAAGAGGCAAGGGAAGCTCTAACTGTAAAGAAGTGGTCATAAAGTAGTAATAAAAAATGAACTATTATTGATTATGAACACAGTGAAACAAGTCTAGTATGACTGCTCCAAAGTCTAATGAAAAAGATCATAAATGACAGTATGCTGCAATTACAGAATGGTCAAGTAATCTATTCCTTTTTTCTTGGGTTTTTGTTTTAACAGGTTTTCTGTCATGAGCAATGCTTGTTGTATAATAGTCTTGAAAAATAAAACTGTTGTATTGCACATCTTAGCCTTTTAAAAAGGAAATTAAATTAAAACAGTTAAAAGAAATTGCATCCTTCTTTGCATGTGGACTTGCTTTTCTGGTAGACTGTTGTATGGTAAAGATGCACTATTGTTGTGAACACTTGGAAATGTATAAATGGAAAAAGTACAAATCAATTTCAAGCACTCTAATTTGTTTCACTGTACTAACATGTCAGACTCAACACAATTCATGTTTTTTTTAAAAATTACATTAACTTACAAACATTTCTGATTTTTCAGACATTTTTAAAAGTTAAAAATGCAGCCTTCCTTACCTTTTTTATATAGTACTGCTTCCGTTTAGTAGTTCCTGGGCGGGCTTGCCCAAGAGCTTCATCTTCCTCATCCTCCCATTCTTCTTCTTCTTCCATTACGAACATTTCCTTTCCAACAGGCTGAAGTTGTTTGTCTAGTTCACCTACAATAATATCAAATTTTTTTTCCTCTTTAATTCACTAAAACCATTTAATTTAAACTGTTTGGGATGAAAATGTTTTTTTATTATATTAACTACAAGAATACACTCATATGATTAAATCTCTGTCTCAGAGTTCTTAAAATTTGTCTTCTATCATGTTCATCACTTTATACAATTATTGAAAAAATAATAAAAGGAAATATTTGTACAACAACACTAAGAAAACTGTTTATAAAGTGATTAACATCAAAAGTGCTAACAGATAACATCAAAACAATAAAGGTCTTGCATAATTCTGAACAAGAACCAGACACAACAGAGGCTACTGACATTTATATCATGCATCCATCAAAACAATTGCATCCATTAATAACAATTATGTGTATGTGGTATCTTATTTTATGCTTTTATAGTTGCATGATAACATATGTTTAAGTGATCTGAATGTGTAAAAAAAATTAAAAAGAACCTAGAGTAAGTGATAATATATAACTTTTGTCTTTTTATCTAAGAGTTTCTTGTGCTCAGAACAACATCTTTAAAAATCACATGGAGCAAAGCATGGTGATGCTATTTTCTCATCTCGATCACATTATCAGTCATCATTATTATTTTCATAAATGTGGTTAATGAATGACAATGAGGTAACTGATGGAGGGCACTCTTTTAGTTTTACGAATAATTTGCTCGAAGTTTATTTAGATAGTTTTCTTAAATATACAGAAAAGCACATACAAAAACAAAAAATGATGCAAGAGGCATGATATCTTTCAGGGACACACACATATGCATATGCATATATAAATGTCAAAAAGATTAAAATTACTGAAATATCACAAGCTCTGAGTTTGAACAATCATCATATGTATATTTAAATGCATCTCTGATAATGTGTTGATGCCAAGAAGCAATGTTTGACTTCAAAAATTCCTACTGTAAGGAGAGATTAGGGAAGGGGGGGTGGGGTTTTGGACTAATTTGACCCTACATGATTTTGGTAAAATGAATGCTCTGAGCAAAAAATTATAGGCCAAATTAGTCCATTCGTGTGTCCCTGGAAGATATGCCACACGACATAGCTCCCTTGACTTGCAGGTATATGACCAATAATGGTGGATGGAAGAAATGGATAAAACTTTTTTTAATACATCCTAAAGATGTCTTTTTCATTACAGAAATAAATTACTGGTTTTTCTCATAAGAAAAGGAGTTAGTTTTGTAGCAAAGTAGTTCAAATTTTGACCCAAACTCTCTATTTCTAATTTTGTTAAATAAAACTTTAATTTCACACACTGATGAAACATGTTTTCAGTATATAAAGTTTTTGTTTTTCTTCAATTCATAATATTTTATATACAATTTAAAAAAAGAAAAAGATTTAACAAATTTTCAAATTATGCAATATAATTTTAGATTTAAAATTAGTATACCACTAAGAGTTGATAAAGTCTAAATGTTTAAAAAAATAAACATAAAAAATAATTTGTAATATATTATAAAAATAACAGTCTAAGGATCAAAATAATTAAAAGACTTCATAAACAAATAAACAATTATGAATGGATAGGAAACCAATAGAAAACGCACATATTCCAACATACCTGCTTTATACAGCATCTGACACATCTGTAAAGCCACCGCCATTTTGGCTAGCTGCCGACTAGGCATAGGTACTCCCTGAAATGATGGAAATAATCACATTCTACCTTCAAGAGTTGTCAGAAAACTAGACAAGAAAAATTATACTTTCTTTAAAACAATAATCAGAAAGCTAAATAAAATATACTGAAATATCAATGAAAGCATGACAGACTATAATTTCTAAGAAAACTATAACATAACTTGTTATATAAGATTGTTATCAAAAGCATGTCTATGTAACATAAGTGCATTAAAAGCTAGACAAAGCATGTCTACATAGGAAAACTGCACTAAAAAGATACACAATGTCTATGCAAGAAAAATGGACTAAAAAGCTATACACAGTACATGTCTATGTAACATTAGTGCATGAATGGAGTAAATTTGCCTATCCCTATTTCTGAACTGAATTATTATATAAACTGTTAAATTGTTAAAGTGACACGACTTTGGCATTCCTTATCTTGGTATTTTTAAGTGTCAGAGTTGGAGTAAACATTCAAGTTGAAATTGCTGATGTAATGCAAACCAGTTCCAACTAGATGAGTAGTTTTTATTAGGCAGCCATTAGCTTAATGGTGAGTTAACTAACTGACTGAGAGAGAATGGACTTTGAAATATTTTTGTGCATTTTGCTATTTATATGTTATACTTGTGTTTTACATAGAGATGCATTATGTAAGTAGACTATTATTTCTACAAATTGTGAACTCTGATGCTTATATAAGTTGTATTATGCAAAACAATTGACATAGACATTGTTTCTAGTGAACCCTCTCATAAAACTATTATGTTGTATTAATATGCTATATGCTTGTATCGGGCTAATAAATACTGTTGCAGGAAACTATAAGTTGAGGCTTGAATGTAAGAATGAATGGAGTTAAAAATGGATAAACTAGAAGGTTTACATTTGTTCCTTGATTATATTTTTATAGAGACAAAGCAGCCTTTCCTTATGTTATATGAAACTCCTGGTTTACTGATTATAAACCGCTATGACCGTGATAGATGCGAGAAGCCTCTAATGCAGTCTATAAAAATACACTACACCCCACACCCACACCCCCGTTGATGAATGGTGGCAAGATATGCTGACTACATCAAACAATTTCTGGTACAAGGAAGTTACTAGTAATTGCTTAAATTGTTATTCTGCTTGAAGGAGATGGTACAGTGAAAAAAAAAGATGCCCAGGTTAGCTTCGAGATAGTGAATCTGTGAAGAGAGAAACATGTGGAATTGATGTAGACGATAACTTGTGAAATTGTTACAAAAGTGTGCTAAAAACTATTGAGACAGTGCTTAAACAAGGCTACGTAGAAACTATTATTGCCTATCAATTTCTGTTCTCTGATAAGAACTATCCTGTGATTTGTATTGGATTGTTGAATTGTATTTTAGGATATAAGACTGTATATTATAAAAATTATTTGAACGTGGTTTAACGGAAATATTGATGTCAAGTAATCTTTTTCATTGTATTTGTTATATGTATATTTGATTGTTTGATTTAATAAATTTATTGTTAAATTTATTGACTTCTTACACACATAATGATAACCTTATGTTTGAGAAGAAAATGGGTGGATGGGGATTCACTAAATATAGATTAAAGACAGATTTGTCTTCTCTTTTAGTAAGAAGTTTTTCATCTATGGAAATATTGTGTGTAAATGTTTGTCATTAATGTTGTGGATGAGAGAAAATTATTACAGTGCCAGCATATCCGCTAAGTGAGAGAGACGAGTGGTGTCTGCTGGAGAATTATTAATAACAAAAATTAAGATTCTCAACACTTGTAATTAGTTATGGATGATTATTTAATTAATAATAATAATCAAAACCATTAAATAGGTAGCATTGGCATCACAATGCACTAAAAACTACTATGGAAGTGCACTCATATTTAGCACTTCTCTCTCTCTCACACGCACACGCATGCACCCACACAAATAATTTGTGTGCCTTAATATGTTTTTAATTTATTAATAATAATTTTCAAAAATAGCTAGATTTTAATGAACATACTAAACTTTAGATTATTTTTAATGTGTTGTGTGTGTTACTTTACATACCATTACTTCTTCTTTAATGGGCGAGTTGACAGGCAGACGCAAATATGCCACATAAAACTGTGGATCTGATGGTGTGGGACACACTTTACAATGAGGAGTAAGATGAGTGAAGGCATCACTGGGCAACTTTGCACAGTACCTAGAGACAAGACAACAGATGTGTTTATGTTTTCTTAAGTACATAAAGTAAAACAAATTAGTACAACAGAGTTTTTTTTTTAAATCATGCAGGAAAAAATGTGTTTTTACTATACAAGCCTTAAATGAATACTGCACACAGTCATTTAGTATTAGTGTTAGTACCATTTTAAATTAATTATTCATTCACCTTATGAATCAAATACATCTAAAAGAATTTATTTAGTTTGGCCATTTTACATATTTTTCCTGTAGCAAATGCCATATGCATAGTCAACATCAATCAAGATTGCTTGAGGGCTTGGGAATGAAAGTACATAGTGTAAACTGCCTTAACATGTGAAATTTAGAAGTCTGCTGGTTTAACGGGCTACACAACTATGATCTACTGATCAACGTACCCCTTAAGCAACATTATCACAGTGAATCAGATCAGATTAGATAAAAAAGTACAGAAGTACACATGCTTACTTTAAAAACACAAGAGTAACAAATATAGCTCACCAAATTTTGGGCTACAACTTAAAAATTGTGATGAAAAGTAATGTTGACAAGATATAACTGCATAGCAAGTGTAAAAAAAGCAAGGCATGACAGGCATAGTTACACACCTGTTGATGAGTGCAATAGCAGTTTTCATCGACACTGAAGGTGCTCCTGGCAATCCACTTGGGCAGAAAGAAGGAAGCGGAGTAAAATCTAATTTTTCCATTTCTGGCACTTCAAGTGCATCTTCAAGATCTTTCCTGCCACGTCCAGCTCCTATCAACACCTGATTTGTAAATAAAGGTATATACATGATTCTGATTAGAGGGGAAAAAGAACATTAACATACTCTTATATTTCTATTAGTTTATTTGACTGGTGACAGTAAAAGAATGCACATAACATAAATGGATCAAACTATATTTTAAATAAGCAAAACAGATGGTTAGCTACTAAGTTAATCAAACCAGAAAATATTACTCACTTGCTCTATTCCTTTAAACACTTGTAGGTCATCAGGAAAGTTTTCACTAATGCCATCATCAATAAGAATGACATACTCAGCATCCCGAGATCTGGCTCGTCCCTTCAGTAGAAAACATAATGATAAATTGTTGGAATGGCACAGAGTAAACCTTATCAAATAATTTATATATATTTATTTGTATTTTTAAGCATTATTAAAGTGAGTAGCAGATTGTATTCTAGTGTTACATTATAAAAAACAAAACAAAGAGTCATTGCTACTACTCAAAGATATTAAAACTCTTTCCTTCAATTGTCATTTAAATAGGCAGAACGTGTATTACCTACCTTTGACAAAGTATATGAACGATAGTCTGTTGGAGGATCAAATCGAACAACTAGGTTACATTTGGGTATATCCACCCCTTCTTCTAGAACATTTGTGGAGATAAGCAGATTACGCTCTTGCATCCGAAATTTTCTTAATACATCCTCCTGACGTCGACTTGCTTTGCTTAAATCAGTCCTACCATCAGGTCTATGAATTCCCTGGCCTGTAATGTGGCTACTTTTGACAAAACATAGATTTTCATCCCAAGAACAAATCTCTTCTATCATCTTATTTAATGCAAATGCTACATAACGGTTGTCCACAAACACTAGCCCACACAGCTTTTTTTCTTCATTAAAGGGATTATCATTGTTGGTCTCAACTTTTCGTTTGACAGCAATGTGGATCTGCTTTGGCTGCTTATCACTTCTGCTATCATCTTCATCAGAATCGGAAAGATTAAGAGAGTCGTCATCATCATAATCACTACCATCATCAGAAATATCAAACACCCCTTCCCCTTCAGCACCTTCGCTACTTATGATCATAAAGTCCATCTCTGGCTTATAGTTTCGCAGTATGTCCACCAAGGCTCTCACTTTTGGTGTAGTATACTTCAAGAGTTCATCAATACAATAGTTTGGCATGAAGTTTATTTCAAATACTTTAATGACTAACCGTAGCTGTGTCATGGCATACCGTACATATCGCTTCTGCATAGGATCTGATTCATGCTTGACAATTTTATCCAACTGCTCCAGTAAATTTTCTGCAATCGAAGCACCACACCAAGGCCCGAGAAACTGGAGAATGTTGATGCACTCAGATATGGCAAATTTCGGAACATGGAGGGGATCCTTTTTCCCTTTGCTCTCATCCAGTGTTACTTGACAGTCATCAAGAAACAACCATGCATTCATAAGAATGTTTGCAAGTTCATTTTTCAGTCCTGTAACATCTTCATCAGCCTCGCACTCCACAACTCTCTCTTTTGGTCGGCAACCAAAACGCTCAGAAATAACAAGCATGGAAGTCTCAGCCTTGGAGTGAAGCAGCGATTCCAAGTTGGTTATTCTAGAAGCTAATTCTGCTGGATTGCTGCAATCATTCCCTAAAATTGAGGCTGTCAGGCACAGAAGCTGTGGTGGCACTTCGCATCTAACAACGCGTTCTACGATTTTCACATAAGGATGGTTGTCAACTGTAAGGTGACAATCATCAAGCACTAAAAGATTTAAGTCTGACAAGGAGAGATAGTTGTGCTCTAAACATTGAAGAAAAAGAGAGGCTGAGAGAACAAGGATATTATTAGTATCAAGAAAAGTCATCCAGTCAGACTGTAACCACAGGCCACTATCTGCAAGAGTAGTCTTTCCTACGCCAAAGTCAGTGTGGTGATAAAGAGTACTCCACAGTCCTGGCACTTGTTCATCTGAAATTAAATTGATTAATGTTAATGTGCATAAAATTCTAGTGGTATGATATGTAAAATTCAATTGTTATAAAATACAATTTAAAAAAAAAATATTGCTGAGTTTACATTTTTACAACAATCATTAACTCTAAACATCTCAGAATATTAATCCATGCTATATCATTCCTTCAACCCAATTCAGGGAAAAGTCAGTGTTAACTAGTGAGTCAAGATTATGTATTGTTACAAAGTGGAAAAAATTTTTAAGTTCTCTCTGTTTTCCCTTTTTAATAAAAGCACATTTCCACAATGTTTTTCAACATCTCACACTGTTTCCTTACTGGGTTTTTGCCCCAGGACAACATGCTGTTCAGATGCAGAAATATTTCATTACAGTTATATATCATCCATACTGTTCATTATTTAAACTTCATAATGGTGACAGTATTTCTTCATGAGTAATAATGCTTCAACACTGTTTGCTTGAGGAAATTTCTGTTAAATGGATAATAAATGTAACATCTATTTTCAACTTCTGATTGATCATCTTTGCCATCATTTTTTATTTATTTTTTTTTTTTTACCTGCATTATCTATGTACAAAGGTTCAAACTATCCCACACAGAAGTCTCTTACTGATGAAATTTTACTTATATGTGGCAAAACATATGTTTATGAGAAGCTATTTTCTCTCATGAATGTGAACAAATCAAAGCTGAAATCACAGAGATGAATACTCTACTCAAGATAGCAACAGCACAGTCGCCTGTTTCAGACTTCAATGTAGTGATCCAAACAGAGATGTCATGCAAATCTGGAAGTCAACAGTCCCAGCACTAAGTTAGTGCCATTAATTTATTTATTAATATTTTGATAGTATTTCATGTCATTATGATTTGAATTCATAAGCTGTTTTATGTAATGTTCAATAAACTATTACAGCTTTTGACAGCTTTTTATTGGCCAATCTGTGCAGTCCTTGAGAGAGATATGTGAATTGAAACTGGATCGCTGTCGGATAGAGTCTGACATCCCTGCTTTAGTCAAAAACTTTCCAACAGGGTTCTGACTATGGCAGACTATGACACATTAGGAGTGAATATAAATAAATGACCAATTTCACTAGAAAATCAATTTTACTGTGCATAGTTAGCCCTGTTGACACATTAAGAGCAAATATATAACTGATCAATATCATTATCACTAGAAAATCAATTTTACTGTACATAGATAGCGTTAATCAAAAATAGGTATATTGATAGCATTTTAAAATATTGGTAAACTAAAAGAAGAAAAAAGTTAATAATAGTAGCAATAAGCATCCAGTTTGCACAAAAACAGTTCTGATGGGAAAAAAGTGACATAAACATTGTTATGATGGAAAAACTGTGACCAACAGTTTTGGTGAAAAAGAGTGACATATATACATACAAAATATTGAAAAAAATTACACTAAAGATATTTACCTGATTCAGCTAGATATATACTTCGCTTGCCACCATCTTGCATTGAGCAACGTATTTGATGAGACATCTCCCGAATGACCATTAGTCCCAAAAATATCTTACTAGAGTCACTTCCCAGGCAGGCAATGGTGTTGCCATGGAGAGCTGACTCCAGCAACTCCACCTAGAACAGAATGTTTTTTTAATATTAACATACATGCAACTCAAACTTGAAAGAAAAAAGTAAAGATTTCTTTTAGTTCTGGTATGGCTCCATTAGGATTCAAGCCATACCTAGTAGTAGTACCTGACGAAAGCAGTGAAGATTAGAAAAGATATGGTATCTATAAATGTCAAGAACATCGATAGGATACAGATGGTATCTATAAATGTTAAGAACATCAACAGGATACTGTGAAAGGGTTTATTTAATTGTTTACTGTGATAATATTTTATATTTTATATATTTTATTTAATTCCTCTGTTACTGGAATTGGGAGTATGTGTGGGGCAAAAGTAGAAGGACTAATTAACTGATGTGGTAATTCAGCTAAGTGCCTTTGTTTGGACAAGTAACACCTGGGAAGGGAGGTAATTTGACATTACATTTCCAGGGCTTAAAACTTGGTTGCTCCAGACCGCAAAGACAAAGTCCCCATCAAGGGTGATTGTGATTAATAATTGGAGAGAAAGATTATTAATGCATGTGAATGAATATTTATTAATATAAAATATTATCACATAAGTTACAATTAAATAAACCCTTTCACAGATAAAGATTGTAAATGTCAAGAACTCCAATAGGATATAGATGGTCTCTACAAATGTCAAGAACACCAATAGGATACAGATGGCATCTGCAAATGTCAAAAAAACCCAATAGGATACAATTGCTTATTGAAATGCAATAATTCATCACTGTTGGAAATGAATCAATGAGAATTATTCTTTTATATTTCAACTAAACTTAAACCAAATATGATCTAGATCTATTTTTTTAAAAGTTTGACTAATAAAGTAATAAGCACAATGACTTACTGGATGACATATATGTTAAGATGCTTAAGTCCAAACCCAATTAAAAACAACAAAACTGTCCTTATCTATTGCAGTCTTCCATTTAATCTGAAACTAAAGTTTAAAATTACATTTACACTACAGTCTTAACTCTAATGGTTTCAAACAAGATTCAAATTACAATTAACAGTATAGAACATGACACTTCTGCTGGTGAAAAAAAACAAAGGGCAGACAACAGGATTGTTGAGATTAATAAAATAATATAAATCCTTGTACCAAACAGGGCTCATGGTCCGGGTTTGAAACAAAAATTACAAAGAAAAATAAGTTCACAACTGTCTGTATATTTGCCTGTGCATAAATTTACATAACCATGAAAGATTAACTATTGCATACAACATACAGTCAACTACTACTAAGGTACTAAGAAACATAATATTTTCAGCAAAATGAAGTTTCTTTATTCTGCTATCCAACAACAAAGTATTATTAATTACCAAGTTTAGTAGTCAACAGTAGAACACTAGGTGACTTGATTCCTAATACTAAATAGCAATCATAAACCTAAGGATCAGAAAGAACATAAGTGAACTGAATGATCTGGGGATTTTTTGCAGGACAAGAATCATCATTTATAAAAACTTTTTGTCCAAGCAAAACTCTAATAGTGATTATATGTCTCTTAACTGAAAGGTATTCTTTTGCAATTTTTTTTAATATCAAACAAGTAATATTATTATCAATACCACTTTATTTTTCCAAGAGAAAATTTCTTTTTTTTCCCCGAGAGAACATTTCTAACTTCTCTCACCTGGTAGGTCCGAGGAGTAAAGGTATCCATAGGAATATCATCATAGCGGACATGCTTTGCTGTCTTTCTGGAAGATTCTCCCGCAATGCGAACCATCTGAATCACAAACTTTGAAATATCAAAAATAATCCTGATAATATATTTATAAATGTTTAAATATTTTCTCCTTTATGATTTTTCCCTTATGAGACTATATATAAAAAAATAATGCCATAAATAAAAAATAAATTTAAATTAAACTATTTACCAATTGACCACCCATAAAATCTCATCTAAACTTACATCAATAATAATAAGTCACATTAAAATATAATAATCCAAAAGCTAAATTACAAAAATATTGTCAATGTTTGCTTCAGCATATGTTGTTTATTTTTTATATCATAAGTGACATCAGCAGCTCTCCCTGATAATAGCAAATCCCTCAGTTCTTTATGAACTAATCTTGGCAGTAGTGTTTGCTGTATTGTTGCTTCCTATTGTGTGCAATTTTTAGGATTGTGCCAACAGTGTTCTTTAAATTGTGCTCCCTTTGTAATTAGTAAAACTAAAAGTGACTAAAGATACATGGATATATGCAAGTCACTTAAATATATGTGTTAACAAGGCCTATGCAAATCTAACCCTATTTTTCAAAAGTTCTAGCACTGACCATTCGAAACTTTACCAATAGAGTAATTGTTTAAAACAAGGGTTGGCAAAAGACTGGGGTACACTTTTTTGGCATTATTTTTTTCTTTTTTACTTAGCTACTGAATAAATATCTTAATATGACAAAGGTATATAGGCCTACTGGTATTAAACAGGTCTTTAAAGGAGTCACCAAAGGCATTCTGATAGCTGTTTACACTCAAATTCAAAATAATTCAAATTTAATATTTGTTTATTTTACCAGTATAATAAATCACATTTGCTTTTTTAATATAATTTGTTTCATTCTTTCAACTCTAATGATGCTGATTATGACTCGTTAAACATAATCACTTAAAAATTGTATCACATAATATCACTTTATAAGATTATGGGTATACAAATATGCCACATACCATTTTTTTTAAATTCAATATTTTAGTTATTAACTTTATTATTACTAAAGCCATAATCTCTTATAAATGTATTAAGTGTATCTAATTTGTATATTATTATTAATAATAATAATTGTATCTCATTGTATAATATTATTAATAATAATTGATGTTAATATCTAAATTTATTAATCTGAAAGTATGAAACGTTTTCATTCAGCTTCAGTACGAAGTTTTATTCATTAAAAAATATATTACTTAACCGAACATATATTTCATAAAATTCATCGGTGGATCGATATGTGCAAAAGAACAATAAACTATATTTACTTCTAGTGGCGTAGTGCTATATTATTTATTGTAAAACTAAAAGAAACACTTCCAACCATCAAATGTTATTCATTGTTTGTACTGTCACGTATGTGTGAACCATCAATAAAACTATACGAAAATAATTCTTTTATTATAGTTGTTTCAAGTTTTATTTTAAAACTGATTTTAAAGTTCTGGATGTATAAACTACTATTAAAAGTGAAGAATTTACTTTATTAATTTTTCATTAAATAAAATTTGTCAATTTAAAACGAGCAGACGGTCCTTTCTCTAAACCTGTACTCGAAGTCTTATTCGTTTATAACGCAAAAGTGAAAGCATGCAAACCTTGCAAGTTATCTTGGTGTTTGTGTTTGGTTGCTGTTGTTTTGTTATCCCCTTTGATTACTATAGATGGACTACTAAAGCGCTAAAATGCTTCGTTTGGAACATTTAACAAGGGTGCTAGCTGTGCACCAAGCCATTTTTAGCGAAGGGGACACATGCGCGAAGTGTGAGAGTCCTTCTTTAGGATAGAAAAGGGAACATGATTGGTTCAATTTATGCAACATCCAATCATTATTGTTGTTCTGTATTTGTATCTCACACTTCCTGTTTCAGAAAAGCGTTTTGCATATGTACTACTACTAGTGCAAAGTAACAGAATAAGATATTGCACTAAATACTATGTTTATACAGTTTTTATCGGATCTGCTAATAGCAACATGGAAATAGATCTTGAGAAATATAGGGTAAAAAATGTGAGTTAATGAACGATCGTTCATCCTCTGGATTGTATTGATTCAAACTTCAAATAGAAGTACAAAAAGAATGTATCTACTAATCTAGTGAGGAACCATCCTTAGGTTAGAGCCCCATGCTTAGAGTCAATACAGCAGACCATCTGTGACCACTGCTTATATCCTGTAAAGAAAAATTAAACTTAGCTAAGTTAAAACTTGTATCATTCATGTCAATAATCAATGATTATTAATTAAGCCTCTACCTAAAGTTAACTGAAATTGAAAAGTAAATCACAAATGATTGATTGTTTTCATTGTAGTGGATGTACCTTTAAAGTACCACAATTTAAAACAATAGATTTGTTTTTTTTTCTAAATTACAGTATAGTGCTATATAGTATGTTGGATAGGAATTAGGATAATGGAACATGTTGCTTTTTTTTAAAAAAGATCTCTTGGTATTGTAAAATTTAAAATAATAGCCAGCCAGTCATTGTCCTGGAAAAATTCTTCATAAAATCTTTGAATCTTCTCTACCCAAAGCTATTTACTCTTTCAAACTTAAATTCCTCTTAAACTAGTTAAAGTGTTTGCACTCATCTGCATATTCTGTAAAAGAATTGAACATGAAACCTAAATCAGGCAGTTGGCTTGAAGTTTTTAAGGGTTAAATGTAAACCATTTGATCCAGGATTAAACCAATTCTTTTATCTTATGATACATTAATGGCAGTTGTAATATTGTCACTTTAATTTTTCTATATAATTGCTCTGTGTTGTGTCATAAATTATAAGTGGTTACCCTTGCTATTTTGTGTCATCTTGTCTTTGCCATTTTTGTTGCATCACCTGTATGGTTATCCTTGCTGGATTTTGTTTTATTCTGCAGTTTTGGTTATCTTCCTGTGTTATACTGGCACATTTTGGTTATTGCCATTTTTGTCTTGGTCACATTTTTACTCAGCGTTTTGCTCTTGTATGGTCATTCTTGCTGTTTTGTGTTGTGCCACAACTATGCTTATCTTAATTGCTTTATTGTTGTGTCACATCTGTAGTTATCTTCATTGCTTCATGTTTGATTGTAAAGAAACACTGAAGTTTATGGGGGAAAAAATGTTAGTAAGACAGTTAGACATACTGAACTATAGGTATGTGTTGAGATAAAGTTTGTCAGAAAGTTTTCATAACAGGTGACATAACGGGACACATAGAACCTAAAGCTAGTTGATTGGGTATAATAAAATAAAGCACAAATAATAAAAATTTGCTGCTCTTAGAATATGTCACTAGGCTTTCCTATAAATCGTGGAATTCCTTAAAATTTGATGGCTACAGATATTCTACCAGTTCTCCATGGTGCCCTAAGCATGTGCTTATAATATTGCTTAATGGTTAATCCAGCCCTGTTGTGTCATGTTTATGTCTATGCTTATTCATATTGCATTATGTTGTGTCATGTCTATGTTATTGCTTTGTGTAGTAATATACCTCATTTTGTGCTCTGTGGCATCTTGGATTATCTTGCTACACCAGTTGTATCATTTATGGTTGTCCTTGTTTGTGTGTGTTGTATTACATATATGGTTCCCTTGCTGTTTTGCACTACCACATTTCAGTTATCCCTGCTATTTTTGTTGTATCATATCTGATTATCTTGCTCATCTATGCTGCACATTTTGATCATCCTTCCTGTTTTGTGTGTTGTCATATCAGACAGTTGTCTTACTTTTTAGTGCTAGCATATATTTGGCTATCTATGTTTTTTTTTTTTTTAAGGTTGTCCTGTTGCATTTTAGATTTTTTTTTGTTTTTTTTTGGGGGGTATGTTTCATCTATGGCTCTCTGGCTATCGTGTGTTGTGTCATGTCTATATTTATTCTTGCTGTTTTGTTTAGTATTACGTCTGTGTGGCTGTTTTGTGTTTTGTCACATCTTTGATTATTCTTGCTGTTTTGTGTAGTATCATGTCTGTGTGGCTTTTTGTGTTTTGTCACATCTTTGATTATGCTTGCTGTTTTGTGTAGTATTGTGGCTGTTTTGTCACATCCTTGATTATTCTTGCTGTTTTTATGTTGTATTTTGTCACATCTTTGATCATTCTTGCTGTTTTGTGTAGTATCATGTCTGTGTGGCTATTTTGTGTTTATTCACATCTTTTCTTAAAATTGCTGTTTTGTGACATCTTTTGTTTTTCTTACTCTTTTGTCACATCTTTCATTATTCTTGCTGTTTTGTCAAATCTTTTGTTATACTTTAAAGTTTGTGTCCTCTACATGTATGGTTAACATTGCTTTTTTGTACTGCCTCATTGTAGTTATCCTTTCATTTTGTGCTATGTCATTTTTGGTTAGTTATCCTTTCATTTTGTGCTGTCGTTTTTGGTTAGTTATCCTTGTTGCTTTGTGCTGCAACATTTTTTTGTTATGTCTCAGCTTTGGTTGTTTTACCCTTTTGCATCATTGATTATCCTTGCTCTTTTGTATTTAGTAAATATAAATTAACCTCAAAGCTTTTACAGGCAAATTAAATAATGTAAAGACACGTAACTCCAGAAATATTTTGTTATTAGTAGTAAATGTACAGAAATATGAACAAAACTTTAATGGAAATATACATATTAAATATGGCAGAACTAATAGAACTTTGATATATTTGAGACTAAAGTTTTTAATGCAGTTTTAATTATTTTTCTTTTTTTCAGGCTCCGAACACAATTTTTTACATCCCCAATTTCATCACAGAAATAGAAGAAAAGCTGCTGTTGGACAAAGTTTATAGTGCACCCAAAACAAAATGGACAGTACTATCACACAGGCGACTACAGAACTGGGGTACATCACATCCTCAGTTTTAAGTAATTTGTTATAAATTGCATGAGAAAGTAAAAAGATTAAGATTTTTCATTTAGAAATAAAAATTGAATGCAATATTTATTGGAGTTGCTTGCATTAGAAATTGTTACTTGCCAGAATGGTGTTGGACTTTTTTTTTTAGTCTATACACAACTGCAGAGCACTGTATTGATATTTATAACGGTTGCAAACCACACAATACACATAGATTGCATTATACAAGCAAAAGCTTGCTAAATATGTGTAGTTTCAGCAAGTTTTTCTACTCTCTCTTAATTCTAGATTACTGGTTTCAGAAGAAACTGGAGTTTTAATCATAATCTACTGTTTACTCATTTTGGGGGATAGCTGTCCCTTCAATGTAATAACGTTCAAAACAGCAGTATTTATCATTATCACTAATATCAGAAAAGAAAAATCCTTGGTTTCAGAACATTTCCTGAATGTGGGTTGGGGAAGAGTCAAGAGTTTTTGAAGGAAAGTATGTATGTTCTGTTTTGATATCCTGCACTGTTTTCAGAATGTTTAATTTATAAAGAGAGGCATTTCTGTTTATGTAAAATGTTTATTATTTGCATTAATAATAATATCATGCAAAATATTTTGTGTACTAAAGAGAGATAGATGCCTCTTGTGAAGCAGAATGTATATATTCTATTATGATACCCTGCATTGTTTTCAAAACTTTTATGTACTAAAAAGAGCCACATCTTCTGAAGCAAGCACTTAATTCTTTTCTGATACCCACATAGAGTTTTCAGCTGATTGTGTACCTAAGAAAGGTGTGCAGTTATAAATCAGGTGGAAGCATTCTTTTTTGATATCCTGCTTTGTTTCCATCCCAGAAAGATGAGTATTAAGAATGCTTTAGTCTTTACAGTATTTAGCAGTGAACACCAAAGATCCTTTAATACTTCCTGCTTAATGAACATTTGTCATAAGTACAAAATATTTCATTTTATATACAGGTAGTATCATGATAATTCTTTCAAAATAGTATCCTTCTATCAGTTGTGAAATAATGTTTACCTGTTTTTGTCATATACTTTAACTTCACCACCAAACCACCTTCCCATCTTAACTATTGTCTTATTCGCCTTATTGTCAAATCATGTTTGGATGTCTTCATATCTGTCATACATATTTGGGAATACAACAATACCTGACTACAATGAACCCTTTCAGGTACAGTGACCTACTATCATTGGACTAGACTAAGGGTGAGTGACTGTTAAATTCAAAATAAAATCTCATGTCCAACTTCTAAATGACATAAACAGCTGGACCATTTGTTTTATATTGATGCATTGTCATTAAGTTCATGCACAAAAAAAAAACAAAAAAACCCAAACTTTTTCAACTATGAAAATCACTGAGATTCAAAATCAAATATAAGATTTCTTTTTTACTTAACATTTTTGTCTTAAAAAAAGCAAATTTAATAAAGATTCACTATCTGGGCATCGAAGAAAGTGGAGCTTTTAAATACAGTTGATTCTAACAAACAAAAGTTTCTCTCAACAGCAGTATTTACAATGGATTTTGAACTTTGGTCCCTGTTACTCTTAGGAAGGAACGATTTCTGTCTGCATTATTGTCAAGAAATAAAAACTGACAGTCACACATGTTCATCAACAGGAAAAAATGTAGACTAACATTATTGTCAAGAAATAAAAACTTGAGTCATACAATATGTTCATCAACAGGAAAAAATTGTAGACTAGCATTATTGTCAAGAAATAAAAACTGAGTCATACAATATGTTCATCAACAGGAAAAAATTGTAGACTAACATAATATGTATTTGCTCCTCAGTGTAGGCATTTATATAATAATAGCAATAAAAAGAATATTTAATTCAATTTTAGTGTTATGTGTATCAATAGATCATAACACCATATTTGTAAGTGACAATAACAATATACTATTTGTGCATTTTTTGAGTGTTAATTGCGTTTATATGCGAGTTCTTCATAAACAGTCTATGCCAGTTGGACTTTTGTTTTACTTTTTTACCAGACAAGGGAATAATTGATTTATTAGTAAATACTTGCATATCCCTAATTTTTGTTGCAGTACAAAATTGCCTTTGTTAAACTTTGCTTTAAATTCCTAAATACTTTTTTTTTAATCACAGGAGGATTACCAACACCGAAAGGAATGGTTGCAGAAGATTTACCTCCAGTGAGTCACCATATATCTTTTTTGTTGATATTATTTACTTTTATTATTATTATTTTATTTTATTTGCATGGAGTTATAACTAAGAATGGTTAAATTATAAATCCAGATTTGTATATATGATGTTTGACATATAGACATTTTCAAAAACTAAATTATTTTTGTGGCTGTGTGTGTGTGCTATGCTGTCTTGGACAGTTTGAATAATAATAGGTAAATCCTTGACAAAGGACAGATAAGAAAACCTGACATATCTTTAGCTCTATGTTACAATATTGTATCTTTTAAAGCATAGGCCTGCAGTTGATGAACTTTTTATATGATAATTGTAATATGAAGAGTGTAGAATATTTTCATACCATTGAAGTGCCATTAGTAGCATGAGTCTGAGGAATGGTAAAAGGACCTTTTTTAACATCTGTAAGAAAGAAGGAAGCCTTATTTCCCTTTTTAAAAAAATACACAACAGATTTGGAGTAGAGTTTTTGTTTAAGTTTGAATCAAATACCTTAAACCTTACATTTTGGATAGACATCATCTCATTCAGACAAGTACAGTTCCATTCTGCTTATCCAAAGGACAGACTGGTACAAATGAATTTGTTGCAACCTGGTGTGAGTGTATGTGCATTACCTATTGTTGTTAGGGGAAAAAATGTAATATCATAAATTTTATAAAACCATAGCTCACTATTATATATATTTCATTAACTTCTTTCCTCATTGGAACTGCAATAAACTTTCATCTTTTGATGTTCTTTCTCTAGGTTTGCTCCTGTAAAGATTTCCTTTTCTCACCATATTCTGATGACAGCTTTTTACTTGTTATCGTGCATGTGGAGATTTCCTTATAATATTTGCTGGTGGCAGCTATGTTGTATTTTAGGGTTGTTGTTTTTTTTTAACCAGTTTATTTGTTTGTTTGTTTTTAAGTCACTGCCTAAACATTTTAGAGGTATAGTGTGTTTGTTTCTGTAAGAAAATTGATGAGTGCTGTTTGGATTAATTTTTTTATTTGTGGCTGTGGATAAAGTAGTGATTGTGTGGAGAAGTTGTTGGGTAAGTTAGGAGGTCTTGACATATTTTTAATCTTATAAATGTTTCATTTGTGTGTACATTTCTAAATTTGTATATGGAAGTATATTCTGCCCTTTTTGTACCATATTTTGCTCCTTTGTCTGCTGTTTCATTTCCTGTTATATTCTTGTGGCTTGAAATCCATAGTAATGTGGTGTTAATGTTGTTTTTATCTAGTTTCTTGCTGGAGTGTTGTATTTTGTTATGGTGTACATTCTAGAAATGTTGTTTGTGTTGCATAATGTCTATACTGAAGATAATGAATAAGTTTAGTATTAATATATTTTTATTGAAGGGTAAGGGTGGGTTTTCGTATATTTGTGAAAGTGCTTTTTGTATGACTACTAGTTCAGCTTTAGTATTATATGAGAAGGTGTAATTTGTGTAAGTATATGTTCCTTGGTAATAGTGAATGGCTGCTCCAGTTCCTTCAGATGTTTTGGAACCATCTGTATAAATTTTTAGATGATCTGGATAATTTTGTATTTGTGTTCTGATGTGTTTTATCATGATTGTTGTGGGTTGGAGCATTTTGGTGTGTGTGTTTTTTTTTTAAGCAGTGTAAGGTCGTAGGAGATGGTTCATGGTCCATATATATATATATATAAAATGTTATAAACAAAGACTATTACAGATGATTGTACTACTATTAATGACTGATCTCTTTGATAAAAGCACATTGATAAAATCAGGGTCAAATTAAAATCTACACGCAGTTCGTGTTATTGAGAAATACTTCTGGTCTTTATTGATTCCGTCATGTAATAACACTTCACTCTGTCTTTTGCATCTAGTGGCTGATGTCATGTGCCAGAAAGATTGGAAGCCTTGGAGTGTTCGAAGGGAATACCCCCAACCATGTTCTTGTCAATGAATATGAAGCAGGACAGGGCATAATGGTGAATTTTGTTTCCAAAATCAAGATTAGGGGATATAATAGGGGAAGTAATAAGTTCTTGCACATGTGAAGCAAGTGAAAAAGATGCAGCATTAACTTGTACACATTTTTTAAAAAAAGACATTTTTGAAATTATATTTTACATCTTTGCAATATGTAATTTTCCTAAATAAATCTTGCCTATCCCTATTTCTAGACATAATTGTATTGTAGTAAATTTTCAAAGTTACATGACCTTGAGCACTCCTTGTGATGGTATTTTTGTTTGTGTCAGAGTTAGAGTAAGAACTTAGAGTTGAGAATGTGCTAGAAATTGCTGATGCAATCCAAACCAGTTCCAACTGGATGAGTAGTTTTTTTATCCAATGGTTAAGATTTACGGGAATGAGACCAGCCAATGAGTTGAGATCAAAAGTTTACCTGCTGTAGAGAATTCTATTGTCTAATCACTTGAATTTGTTGTGGCAAGAAGTCCAGTCATGAAAGGCATTCATTAACTTAATGGTGAGTTAACAGACTGATTGAGATTGAATGGACTTAGAAATATTTTGTGCATTTTGCTATTGATATGTTATACTTACGTTTTACATAGAGATGTATTATGTGAGTAAACTATTATTTCTACAAATTGTGAACTCTGATGGTTATATGTAGTATGCTAAATACTTGACATTGTTCCTAGTGAACCTGTTCATAAAATTGATATGCTGTGTTTATTATGTTGTGTGTGTGTGTGTGTGTTTGTGCGCGTGTGTGAGCATGTGTATGTGTATCAGGCTAATAAATACTGTTGCAGGAAACTATAAGTTGAATGTAAGAGAGAATGGAGTTAAAAATTAATAAACTGGAAACTGAGTGTTTGTTTCCTGATTATATTTTTCAGCCGTTCCTTTTTTACAAGAACCTCATTTATTGATTATAAACCACTACAACTGTGGTAGACATGAGAAGTATCTACCATAGTGTGTAAGTGTAAGGAATACACTGACTCCATTGATGTATGCTGACTAGATCATGGAATTTCTGGTAGGAATGAAGTTACTGGAAATTGCTACAATTGTTGTTCTGCTTGAGGGAACTGATTTGGCGAAGCAGTGCCCAGTTTAGCTTCGAGAGAATAGCAGCTAATAAGTGCTCTACAGTGTGAGAAGGGAAACATTGGAATTGACAGTAATAACATGAACAATAGACTTGTTACTTTGTTACAAAAAGTGTGCAAAAGGCTATTGAGACAGCACCTAATCCAGGTTATGTACAAACTATTATCACTTATCTCTAATAACTCCATTTCTGTTCTCTGATAAGAACTATCCTGTGATTTGTAATTGACACTAATCTTTTTGAACTATGTTTTAGGATATGACTGTATGGGTATTAAAATTATTCAAACATGGTTTTGTGGAAACATTTTTGTCAAGTAATCTTTTTCATTGTATTTGTTATAAGAATATTTGATTGTTGATTCAATAAATTTATTGATCTTCTTCCACATATTGATAACCTTATGTTAGAGAAGAAAGTGGGTGGATTGGGGCTTGCTAAATATAGATTAAAAGATGGATTTATCTTCTCATTCAGTAAGAAGTTTTCCACCTTCAGAAATATTGTGTGACAGTAAATGTTTGTCTTTAATGTTGTAGAAGAGAGAAAACATTTACAGCACCCATATATCTGTCAAGTGAGAGATGAGTGGTATCTTCTGGAGAATTATTAATGACATAAATTAAGATTCTCTTCACTTATAATTAGTTTTGGATGTTTAATTAATAATAATAATCGTAACCATTAACTAGGTGGCATTGACATCACATATCTAAAATTGGATTGTCAAAATTACAACCAATTTACTTTTATTTTTCTCTGTAGCATTACTTTTTAAATTCTACTTATACATATTTTCAAGTTACTCCAGAACTGTGAATATATGATCTCAAAAATGAGTCACATCAACTACTTTCATCCATTTGTGAGGCTGCATTGTTAATGTATTATAAATGAATGACAGTAAAACTATTAATTTAACTTTGATGTTTATCTGTAAAAAAAATGGTAATAATGCATCTGTGCTGTCAAGTAATGCATGAAATGAATTTATTTCCCATTTGGTAGGCTTAATTCTTTCACTGATTGGCAGTCAGGTTCAAATAAATAAATAAATAATAAATAAACAAGGTTTTCTAATTGCATTTTGAATGAAGTTGTAGAATGTGTTGCTGTTCTTTTGTGATAATGAAAAACAAATGATAAATAGAAATTCTTTATAAGTTGTAATTGTTTATAGGTCAGATGTGCAAACCATTGAACTCTTCAGATACTGTGATTTACAAGCAGGTTTTATTTTTATTTTTTAACCAAGCCCTATTCTTGCAAGACTGAATTATAACTGCCATTATATAGACAAATATCTGTTAGTATGATGAAATATTTGGTGCATTGTGCAAAACTTTCTCTTTCTGACAAACCATGACCAGAATATAGCTGGCTTATACTTATTTCAAACAAATATTTACCTGTATAACTGATTTATTTGCTTGTTGTGAGTGTCTTTTTTCTAATGTTCTATTCAGCCACATGAAGATGGTCCAGCCTTTTACCCAACTGTATCTACCATCAGTTTGGGCTCTCATACCATGCTGGATTTCTACTATCACCTTAGCAACACAGCAAGTCAGCAGAGTCAATGTCATAGAAAAAATGATGGCATTGCATCTGATGGCACTTCTTTGCTGACCAATACCAGCACGAAGACTGCTGCTGGTGGCGACAGCTTTTCTGCAGAGAATTTTACCAAAGACAATAATTTTTTACAAGAAAGCAGACAAGGTATATATAGTGTTGCAGCTGCAAAAGAAGAGGTGATCAATACATCTTTTGAAAGCCGACATTTTTTGTCACTGCTACTGCAACCTCGCAGTTTGGTACTAGTGCAGGAAGATATGTATAAAGTTCACCTACATGGCATCAAGGAAGTAATGGAAGATGTTGTCACAGATAAAGTTGCCAATTTAGATTTTGTATTGGATGTAAAACTAGGGGACATAATGCCAAGGAGTACAAGAGTGTCGCTGACTATTCGCTTTATACCAAAGGTTTTGAAGTCAAAGCTTATATTTGGAAAACGTTCTAATTAGTAAAACTTTAATTTTAAAGAAAGATATATATTTATGGGTCAGAATCTGTACTATTATTTTTTTAATTCATTCATTTTAAATATTTATTTTAAGTAAACATCAACATTTTTGCTGCTAGAATGTCTCAGAAAATCATAAACAAAATTTAAACTGGAGAATTCTACATTTTACTTGTTAAGATGGCACTTTATAAATTTTATTTCTTAGTTTTTTAATTTATTTATGTTATTTGGAGAGTTTATTTTAATAAGCAGTTGTATTATTTTATCTTAACACTATTTAATTCTATTTTTAAAAATATGTATTTTTTTAAATGTGACAAACATTTTTATTTAATATAAGTGAAGTTGAATAAATAATAAAATTATTTTTGGTTTCTCTTGTCTTTTGTAAGTTTTCTTTTTGTGATGCACAGTTAAAATTTAAATCATGAAATGCATTTGGTGGACATTTCCCTTGTATTAGAAATTAGAAATATTGCCTTGACTGCAGCTGGCAGAATGATTGTTATTAAGATTTGTTTCACTGTTTCTTGCACAGTTACTTGTATTAAGAGATTTACTTCTTTATGTGAAACTATAAAAAGGAAGCATCTCTAATTTGTCATAATAGTTACTCACTATTCTCCTGAATAAATATTATCCTATCCTTATGTACTTTATGCAAAGCCTAGGAACATTTACTTTTGAAGAATATAGAGTGAAAAAAATAATAATTTTACCAGTATTTTCATTCACTTGTATTAAAGTGAAAAAAACAATGAATGTGAATGTAAAGTGGCTAGATAGAGGCGGGGGGGGGTTACTGGCTAGTTAGAGGGGAAATTTTAATTGGCTAGCTAGAGGGGAAAATGTAAATTGGCTAGCTAGAGGGGGGAATGTACATTGGCTAGCTAGAGGGGGGAATGTAAATTGGCTAGCTAGAGGGGGGGAATGTAAATTGGCTAGCTAGAGGTGGGGATGTAAATTGGCTAGCTAGAGGGAAAAATGCAAATTGCCTAACTAGAGGAGGAAAAAACATAAATTGCCTAGCTAGAGGAGAAAAATGTTAACTGGCAAGCTAGCAGGATGGGAAAATACAAGATTGCAAATCTATACATATAATAAATATGTGTGTGCAGGCTCAAGTAAAAAATAACTACTGGGCAGATTTTGATCAGACTTTTTCTGTTGTATATTGTTGTGCCCTACAATCAAGTTAGGCTATACATCACTATCCCATAAAGCAGTTTGCCAGTAGTCCTATGAAAATTTTCCATTAAAAGTGGATGCATGCAGGCCTTGATTAATAAATTGTTATGACCTTGCATTGTGGACAATCATGTTTCACTCGGATTGTGTTTCTCATTCTTGGTATTAGATTTTAGGCTGTAGTAAATATTGGATTTTGATGGGTTGCATTTTTGCAATGCCTACGTGATAGAGATAAAACCACATTTTCTTTTTATAATTCTCTGTCTGTCTCTTTCTCTTGATCATGTTCTCTCTTTCTCTCACTATCAAATTCTCTCTTTTCCTTTATTATCAGTTTATCACTTCTTTCATTCATTTATTTCTTCCCCATCTCTGTCAACTTTTCCATTCTCTCTTCCTTCTGCAATACATTTTGAAAACTGACATTATGCGAGTGAAGCTGCGGGCAAAAGCTAATATGTTATAAATTTAAAAGCAGACCTTCAAAATATACAACCAGTCACAAATTACATCAGCAGATGACAAAATTGACAAGTTTCCATTTATTTATCATAAGTAACTTCAGTTTTGAATTTAAATATATAAATTTTTGCCAGTAAGTAGGATACTTCAGATAATAAGTATTCAAGCAAAGATTGTATGGATATTTTTCATTTCACATAATCTATGATATAGTAAAGATGGTTTGGATCATATAGGTTTACATTAAAGTGCACAATTATAGCTTTCAATAGCACTTTTAAAATTTAATCTACCCAAGATTTAATAGTTCCACTCACACTTCTACACAATAACTCATTTTGAACTAATTTTGCCACAATAAACTATTTGTTCCAAGATGCAAGTCAAATTTAATGAGCCATAACTGTTTTTCAAGGAGAAAATCAACAGCTGCTAATTTATTCTATTGGGCCACCATCCAACCTTGTTTAAATATAAATATATTACACATAGTATATTCCAATTGTCTTTATGAAGTAAGCAATGTACATATTAAAAATGTGCATTATTAAAATTATTCATTGGATTATAATATACTAAATCATTATTTTAAAATAATTCAAAGTCAAATAATCTGTGTGCTTATCATTTATTGTCCCTGGTATACAATATGAAAATCATGATAGTTACTGATACAAATATGCAAAGTTATATATTTAAGCTAAGTAATATATACATATAATTTATTGTATCTAGTAAGCAAACCATTTTAATTATTTTAATTATTACATTTAATTTGCTATTTCATGGGAGTAAATTAGCTTGTAGAATTTTTTTCTTTTTTTAACATGGCAAAGAGATTGATGGAATTTTAAAAACAATCATGAAAAAAAATAAAGCCACCTAATTAGTATTATACATAATTAACATATTATCATGTTTTTGTTTCTGAATAATTAACATTGTTCCAAATAATTAATTGTTTTCAAATTTTAAAACAATCAGCTGAGTTTTTGGTAATGCAATGTAAATAGTGGATCCCATTTACTGGGTACATACTTGCATAAAGTACCACATCTATGCACAATATTGATCATTGTAGTTATATTTCCAAAATTTCAAACACATTTACTTCTAGAAATTTAGGTAAATGTGTGTGTGTTTTGTAAGAATAACACAATATATGTTATTATTGTCATATAGCAGAAGTGAGATTTAGTTGATACTTTCAGTAATAAATTGGTGTTTTATAGTATTATTTAAAGATTAAATTAAAACTTGAAAATACGCAGGAGTTTAGGATTTCAAAAGTTTATTTCTTACTGTAGATGAAAATGTAGAATATTATCCTGTAAATAATATGTTTTTCTTAACTCTGGATCAGGGCTTTCCCCTGTCATTTTCAAGAAAATATCTCTCAAAGCTGATGGACAATGCTAGAAAATGCATCACAGATCTGGGGTTTGTACGCTCTGACAGAATCAAGGTGAAATACTCCTTTATTGCTTTTATTTATTTTACTATTTTAATTACTGCAGAGAACAAAGCAGCTATTCCCAGCTACTAATGCAATACAGTTTTTAGTTGCAACTTTATTTATTGTGCCATATTGACAAGGTATGCTGACTACATCAAGCAATTTCTGGTACAAAAAAGTTACTGGAAATTGCTACAGTTGTTGTTCTGCTTGAGAGAGCTATTATGGCAGAGTGCCAGATTAGCCTCAAGAGAATAGCAGCAAATCAGTATTCTCTGTGATGAGGGAATCAGGTGGAACTGACAGGAGTAATGTAAACAATAAACTTGTGACTTTGTTACAAGAAGCACACAAAGACTATTGAGACAGTGCCTAAACTAGGTTATGTACAAACTATTACTGCTTATCTCTAATAACTCCATTTTGTTCTCTGATAAGAACTATCATGTGATTTGTATTCCACTAAATTGCTGAATTGTGTTTTAGGGTATAAGACTGTATAGATATTAAAAGTATTATAAACTAGGTTATGAACAAACTATTATTGCTTATCTCTAGTAACTTCATTTGTGCTCTGATAAGAACTATCATGTGATTTGTATACACTAAATTGTTGAATTGTTTTAGGATATAAGACTGTATAGATATTAAAATTATTTGAGTGGTTTCGTGGAAATATTGATATCATCTTTTTGACTGTATATTGTTATATGTATATTTGTTTGTTAATTAAATAAATTTATTGACCTTCTTACACATATTGATAACCTTATGTTGGAGAAGAAAGTGGGTGGATGGGGGCTTGCTAAATATAGATTAAAGATGGATTTGTCTTCTCCCTTAGGAAGACGTTTTCCACCTATGGAAATAATGTGTGATGGTAAATGTTTGTCTTTAATGTTGTGGAAAAGAGAAAACATTTACAGCACCTGCATATCTGTCAAGTTAGAGAGATTATTAATAATAATAATCATAACCATCAACTAGATGGCATTGACATCACAAATCCATGTAAATGTTTGAATTCTTGAGATACTGCTTTGACTTGGGTATCAGTATCTTTCAATTTTTCATCTTCATTTTTGTGTCTTTTCATGTTTGTGACTCCAAAAGTCTTATTTTGTAAGATATTGCTTTTTGTTGATTGTTAATACTGCTAAATACATATATTCTGCTGTTTGCTTATAACATCTTGTTTGCAGCTTTTTCAATGTCTTGTGATAAGCAGGGCATTGACAGTCACAGATTTTGGGCAGATGACTTGTGTTCTTCCATGTTTTTTACCTTGTGGTATTCTTTCACGGCCTGCTCAAGAACTCTTTTGTTAGGTGAATCCTCTGTACAGAGTACACCTGAGGGTGAGTGGTGGGAAAATCAGCCCACTTTCTCTTCTGGGTATTCTCTCTGTTATCCAGCTTGTCACAGAAGTAAAATTGTCGTTACAACAAAGTTATTCCATGTGATTTTTTGAAGTGAGTCTAAAAGTAAATTACACATTAAAGTTTCAAGTGTTCACACACATTAAAAAGCAAGTTTCTTTTTTTTTTTAAAAAAAAAAAACCCTAGAAAATTATTGTGTGGAAATTTTCGAAATGTGTGTACTGTACTGGTTATCCGGAAAAAAAATCTGTACAACTTTGATACTAAATGAAATATTTACTATCACACAGAGAATTACCTATCAAGGAAATTTAGACCGAAAAAAGTTCTTTTTTTTTTTCTTTTAAAGAAAATAGGTTGAGTTCTAAAGCTTCGTTCGAAGCGTGTATAAGATTTTGTTTGATTAAACCACTCAACACACATCGCTTTCTCCAGTATTCATTCATTGTGACTGATGGGAGGAATGAAGATCTGAAAAATGAAGCTGTGAAAACTTGTCAAAACTTGAAAATTAGAAAAACTTAATGTGTTACTTTGTAAAATGGGACAATCCTTATATTTCTACACTTCCTGGTTGACATTTTATATTGGACAAAAGTTGTAAAGATAATTTTCGGACGACATGTACATCCTGCTGTCATCTAAACAAAATAATAAGTTCATTTGTATCGAAGTAATCTTTCCTTAATAAGGCTTTTTTTTTTTTTAAGCTTAATTACCAGGACAGATAAAGATACGAAATAAATAACGTATAAAAAAACATAACTTAATTTAAAATGCTAATGCAATTACTTCTCATATATTTTTTATAATCGGTATAATAATTATGTTTTTTTAATTTTATATTAAAATTTAGATAAACCAACAAAGCGACTTCATATTTTCAATACAGAAACTCCCGCGAAAAGTGGCCACAGCAACATAAACATTTCCGAAACTATAAAGAATAAAGTACAATACGATCTGATGCCAAAACGACGCAATTCATTTGGCGATTTATCGCCACTGCAGTTTAAAACACACATTAGTCGAAAAGAAATTGATATGGGCGTCAGGCAGGCTGAACTGATGAAAGACGTTTATGGTAATTAATCGATAGATTTTATAATTTAAGCAACCACTATATAGCCTACAGCACTACACACAGCAGAAATTATAGACCTACAGGCAGACATAACCCAGACTGAAATAACTCAAATACCTGAATACGAAATAAATGTATATCAATTACACACTAACATGATGATAAAATATGCATATATATTTTCAAATTTATATTATCTCCATTGACTGTCGGTATGTATTCGTCATGATCTGTTTACTAAAATCATTTATCATCTTGCCACCAACCAAGGCTGTGTATTCTTTTACTGTTTTAGCTGACTAGGTGCGATGCTTCTTTCCCATTTATAATCTGTACCTCACAACAGTTCATTTTTAATAAACTTTATCATGTATTTAAGACACTTTTAGTCCATTCATACTATATCTATCAGTTGTCCAATATTAAAATTAATACACTTTATTATTTTATAATTATATCTCTATCCTGACAAAAGCACTTTACATTTGTTTAAATAATGCATTATTAACCCTTTTAATGCCACGTTCTACAGTCAGAACTCAGATATGAAATGCTCAATGTGCCAAAATATATATTAAAAAGCTCTTTCCAGAATAAAATTACACCACATTTCATACTATTTTGTTTAAATATTTTTTTATTATTTTACTTTACTTGCTGGCACACTTACAATATATAACATTCAATCTTGTATATTTTCAGTTACTCTCAAAAGACTTTTGTAAAACTGTCAAGTTTAATACTCATATGACATAACGTAGAGATACACAAAGCAGTATATTAAATTCAATGATATGCATTTCTCTATAGTATTTAGTTATGTATATACTAATATAGTGAGTTTCTTATTATTGCAGCCAGTTACTGTGGAATGACCTTTATATAAACATTATTACACTCTTTAAAAGAATTATATTACTATACAGTTTTAGCTAATAACTTACTTGGGTATTCTATTTAAAAGAGTTGTCACTTCTCAGTGTGCCATTTTAATTCAGTAATTATGTAAATGCATCTTTTGTAAGTCGTAATGTTTGAATTTTATGCAGTAAAGACGCAGGAGATGTTGTTCAGTGGGGCACGAAAGACAGCCAGCATGGACATGAATGATAACCACCTTATCTGGGCCCCAGAAATGGCTTTGCCCTGCACAGAGTGTCCATTTGAACCAAGACAGATGTGCCTGGATAGGTCTGGGCATTTGACTTTGCCCATACACTGCAAAAATCTAGTGTTTCCAAAAGCGAAAGATGTAAAACACCCTCAGCAATCATATCTTATGGAACCACCAGGATCTCTTTCAAGTCAAATGCATATAGATTCCCATGGTCAGCTCACTGCTCCAATGGAGTGTGACATACAGATGAATGAACGCAGTATTAGATCATTTCCTATCTTTGGACAGGATGCTATGCCTTTGAAACCCTCTGCATACGAGTTAGCATTTGGAGGATGTAATACAGATGCTGTGTTGCACAGAGAGAGAAGTGGATTTGAATTTAACAGGAAGAAACATGACACTGATAAAAGTCAAAGTAAGTTGTGTGTTTGAATAATAGCTTTCACAAGAATGCAGGCATGTCCATCATTACTTCCCAAAAATAACTTATACAGATTTACTTAATTTTTCATTATTTTATTTGTTTATATTCTGACAGTCAGGAAAAAGAAAATTTTGTATCTGTACGAACTAACGAAGCAAAGTCTTTAATGTGAACTCACATTAATTGAACCCAAAGTAATCACACCCATCCAAGCAATTCATTCTGATGCAAGCAAATATTGTCGATAATATGCCATGTGCTATTCCATGATGTGATGAAAAGTTACTTGTCACTTAATTTATTTTGCATAACTTTTTCAGTGACTTGTTGATTGTATCTTCAGTTTATTTCCTTTTGCCAGTAGTGTAGTATTTGCTGATATAGTTGATATGAAAATGTTTTTACAGCAATGCACCTATATAGAAAACCATTAAAATAAATGCATATGGTTGTAATGAAACCAGAA
Source organism: Sinotaia quadrata (assembly GCA_028829895.1). Taxonomy (NCBI): domain Eukaryota; kingdom Metazoa; phylum Mollusca; class Gastropoda; order Architaenioglossa; family Viviparidae; genus Sinotaia; species Sinotaia quadrata. The sequence continues at coordinate 69,102,450 of CM054177.1, forward strand.
AATATTAAAAGTCATGATTATGACGCAATGGTTCCTGGCCATGTATGTAGGTGCTAGATCAATTAAAGGAATAATGAATTTATCTGTTTCTTAATTATGCCTGTTTCTATTTCTGTTCTGAATATCACGGGATGGGTGAAGGCAGAGTACTTGACCATTTCAAAGATATACACTTTTGTTTGATAAGATCAAATGTTCCAGTATTTCTTTGTATATGTGTTTTCTCCAAATAAACAGGAGTCAAGCTGTCATGTGTTTATTGTTTTCAGTGTGTGTAACTTGTAGACAAGTAGCCAGTGTCGGGGAGATCGTAAAGTGCTATTTTTGTGAGAGGCAAACATGTAGAGGCTGCCATCGCCAGTGTGATTTGTGTGCCAATGACTTCTGTCAGCTTTGCACTACTGTAAAGTAAGTAACTCTTCATTAATAGAATCTAGTGGACATAGTTACTTATTGTTTGCCGTGAAATTTGTCAGAGAAGATTTTTTACCAATTCACATATTTTCTGGTTTAGGGGGCAACATTTTAAAAGCCAAGAAATAAAATACAGAATAGAATTCTTAATGTATTTGTTTTATTTATTAAAACTTATGAATAAACTCTGTGTGTGTGTGTCAGTATTGTACTTTCAAAATCTGTCACTATAAGTATAATAAAACCATATAAATTCCTTAGCACTATAATCCTCCATTACCATTTTCTAAAGTCATCCCAATTTTCCTTTTTTCAGCATGTCTCAGAAATTTTACTGATGCCAAATATATATGTAGAGAGGTTTCCCCGTGTTACTTTTCATCTTTGATTTGCATTTTTTGGTGATTATAAATAAGAAAGTTGTTTTTATTTCTGGACAGAATAGAAATAACAGATGGTGGTGGTTGGAATAACATTAGAATTTAGATGAAAACTCAAAAGTAAGATGATGATTTGTAGGGTTTTATTATAGAGGTCACATATTCATATATGTTGTAAAGGCATGTTAAAAGTAAATTTTAAAAGAGTTTGATGAAATAAATCAAAATAGATGAAAGTTGGATTGCCGATAAGTTTTTCGAAATTTGCATATATAGAGAAAAAGATTTTAGCATCTTGTGGGTGTAACTTAATGCAATGTACATTTGATCAGTCATAATTATAAATTCAGAATAAATATTAAAAATAAAAAATGTATTTAAACATTTATTATTATTAAAATTCTTTTTCATCAGTAAAAATAGCACTTTCTCTTCTGTCAACTCTACATTTGCAAATCCATTTTATTTGTTTCTCTTATAAATACATTTATTTGTTATTTATTCATCATTTTGTTTTCTTATTTTATTTTTATGTAGTTTGTATAAAGACATATAGGGAATTTTATGTCTAATTGTTGTACAGCACTTTGAACTTTTAAAGAAAATATATAAGCATTTTGTCAATTAATCATCATCATTATTATTTTGTTTCTCTTTATGATTGTATTTTCTTCTGTAATTCCATCCCCATTCAAATTTTCTTGTTTATTTTGCAGTTATGATAAAGCAGTGGAGAGGTCATTCTGCCTGACATGTGTTTGACTGTGATATTATTTTTTTATTTCTTGTTCCACAACAGTGAAATCATGTACTAGGAGTGTGAAAGTATTGTAATCTATGTGCAGTTTTGTACATAATTACATCGTCTTTAGATATATTATTGGGTAAACATTATATGTGATGATTTTGTATGACTTATTTCCATTCTCTTTAGATTTTACTGAGTCAAATATGTGCGATAATTTTGTTTATGTCTTAATTTCCATTGTCTTTAGATGTTCCTGGGTCAAACATGATAATTTTACACATATTGTAATGCCAGTTTAGATATTATTTGGTGATAATTTTCCTTAATTGAGGTTGAATTTATTTACTTTAATTCAGCAAGCCATTTTGATTTATAAAATTTGCAGATTAAAAAAAAATTAGCTCTTATATGGAAGAATACATTTTTTTCTATTTAATAGATTTTTTTTTTTTTAATCACACTGCGAATTCAGTTTGCTCAGTGACTCCATATATCGCATGTATTTTTTTTCAGAAAATTGTTGACAGTATTTTGACATTCCTAACACTAGTTATAGTATAACAAAATAAAACTTAAAGACCAAATGAAGAGGTGTGTATATTAGTAGTGTTTGTTGTTCATAGTTGAATCCCAGCTATTATTTTTAATATGCATAGAAGAGCAAGAATTTACATTCCCATGTTTATTGCCCTTATACACAATTGCACAATGATCATGACAGCAGTGAGAGCCATTCAGACATTCTTTTATTTCAGCATAAAGGAATTCATTGTACCAGTGATTGACAAAAGTAATGCATTGCACTACTATCTCTTGCTGTTACACACTTTCTGCTTAAGAAACATAACTGTTTCAATTCTGATTCAGTTCAATACATGTAAACATCCCATCATATCATTTACCTTGTAGCTATGTAATTTCTGCAAAGAAGAGGATATTGTGCTTTTATTATATTTATAAATATTTATTTTTATCTGACCATTAGCCTTAAAATATAATTTCCTCGACTTCTTGACTACTAAAGTTTTCTATGATAGTTGCATAAACAAGTTAGTTATAAGAATGGTGTTTAATATGAGTTATAAACCTGGTTGTTATAAATAATGTATCATTTGGATTTCTTTTCACTGGCTCTTTGTCAATGATCATTTTAAACTGATCATAAATACTTTGACTTATTAAGACCAAGTGAAATGGAATCTACATCAGCCACAGATAAGAATAAATCCATATGAAATGAGTAATTCCCTTTCTTAGAATCAAGATTGGAAAATTTAAACTTACAAAGATTTGTATAAATGCATTTATTTTGGTATTGAAAGTCAATATTTCTGAAAGAAATCATAGCTGTTAATCATTTGTGAGACTGACGTCTCATCATAGCAACATAACATTTGACGTCACACCATGGAACTACAATCCACTTGCACTATCTGACATATTGTCTTGTGTTAAATGCATGGTTTGAAAAATTAAAACATGGTTATAGATTACAGTGCGTATGGCTGCACAAACAGCAGACAAACTAAACATTCATTTTTTTTTACATTTCCCAAAGATAACAAATTACAACTAAAGTGGAATATAAAGCTAAAAAGAAAACTTTCATCTGACAGCACATATGGTAGTGTGTAGCGAGTACTTCCAAGAAGAAGACTATAAAATGCAAAGCAGACAGTCTTTTCAGGATGGTTTAACAATGCCAATAATAACTAAATAATCTTCTTAAAAATATTAAACTTATTTCTTGAACAAAAATATTTAGCTATTGGGTGTTATTTGTGTTGTTTATGTGAAGCAATAATATAGCTTCTAATACAAGCATTGTATGAAGCATATCTATATGCGTAAATATTGGTTTTACAAATTTATGCACAAATAATTGTAAACTATTTCTATATTTTATTCCATGTAAAGTATGGTATTAAAAAATAGTTATAGAATAAATCAGTATTATGATAACAAAACTTTGCAGTTTGTATATAAACATTTAAAATTTGTACCTTGACACATATAAATGATTCTTTTTTTCCTCAAGACAAAGGGAAATGTTTGTTCTTCTTTTTATTTTTTAATAAAAAATGTTAAACATGCTACAACTGCTAATTCATTTTTATCTTAATTATGATATATATATTTTTTATTATAGTTGGTTTGCAGAATTGGCTTTCAAACTAACACTCTGCAACCCAGCTGTCATTTGTACTTACCTGGCATTAAATTTTGATCAGTATGCTTTGCTGTATATATATAATTAACTATCAGTTAGTCATCTGTTGTGTAATTCTTTGCAATATTTGATTTAATAAAAGAAAATCTGAATAAGATGCTTTATAGCATTACTTTTAACACTATTTATAACATAAATGTATATGACACATTTTCATGAATAGATAACCTTATTACTCTAGCCAGTACCAGGGCAAAAACTGAAGTCTCTATTTTCTGCTGTTAACTTTAGTTGGTAAATCCATTAGAATTTGATCATTATTATTATGCATCTGCCCAAACTACTGGTGTACAAATGAATAGTTGAAGTAACTTGATCATAATTAAATATTTTACTTTACAGTTTGTGGTATCATAATACTGTATATTAGCAAAGTTATAGAATTTTGTTGCACTAATTATACTTCCACTAGTAAGGTGGCAAACACTGATTTTGTTTTCACCCTAGAATTCTAGCCATTTTTGTATGCTTGTAACTACATGATTATTACTTTAGATCATGTATACACACTATACTAATAATTGTAATATATTGAAATGCATATTTAAGCTTTACCAGACTATCCAACTATTAAATTAATATAACATGGCCATTAATTGTTAAATTTAAAAGCTTTTGGTTTACAATACTAAATAAATAAAATAATACAAAAAATAAATAAACACACATAACACTTTTACAGACTTTCTTGCACAAACAAGCAAATAAATATAGAGAAATATAAAAGAAACTACTAATAGGTAAAGTAATTAAAAATTATATTTATATTATGAATAATAATCACTCACTTAAAAAACAAGATTACCGTATTCTCTATATTCATCATAATTTTAAATTATATACAGAATGGTAATCACTTATTTAACACATAACTATACTGCTGTTGTCTAAATGTTAGTACAGATCATTAATACTGTCACTAAGAGTAATAAATATTGGTAGTAAATGTTTTATATATATAAAAGGACAATTACAAAACTGTACTTAAAAAGCATGCATAACTCATTTTAATAGTAGTTAGAAATATGTCTATAAGCTTAACAATGACTAAACGCATATGGCATATAGTACAATTACTTTGTATTATCAGAAAAATAACTTAACGGTCATTGTCAGTCATTGTTTCCTTGGTATCCCTAACATCATTAGAAATGTTATGCGAACTATCAGATGAACTTTTGCTGTCATCAGCACGAATTGGATCAAATTTGTATGGTGTACCAGAGAAAATTACATTGGCGGCGATTTGCCCTCCTGCCTGACATTTCACTTTTTTTGGAAATTGTGTGCCTTAGTAATAGGGCACATCTCGTTCACAGACTGACCTAGAATCCATTTCACTTGGTCTTTACTTCATAATTGCTTTCATCATGTTTTAGTAATACTTTTCATCCAGAGTCATTTACAATGCAAATACAGCATAATTTAGAAAATACATGATATAGTAAAACTATGTATTAGGATCAATGGCTTCAGTAGTGATGGCTGATAAATCGTAATTTATGAATTTCTCATCTTTTTATTTTTGATTGATACCTGAAGCCTGTCTCAAAATAATGAAACAATGGGTCAAAATATTTTCAGTAATTTTAGAAACAATGATTGATAAAATGATAATTCTGTGAATCTCTCATTTGTTATAACTTATATTGGAACCTAAAGTCATGTATAAATTTATCTAGTGTGGTGTATGTACCTCTTTTGCAAGTTTTTATTTAAATTTGTTTGTATTTTTTCATGAGTATCTTATGTAAGCTCATGTGTGTGTGTGCTTCTCTTATTTTAATATTTACCTGTTGTGTATTATTTGCCAATCTGTCTTGTAAAATCATGTTATATATATATATATATATTTTTTTTTTCAAAATCAAATTGTATTTAATGGGTTTTTTTTGTTGTCAGTTCAATATTATATGTTAGATGGAGTATTTCTTTTTGTAAGTTAAGATGTTGAATTTGTATGTATTTTATAGTGAATATGTATAAATTTATGTATTAATATAGTGTCCCTTGTAATTTTACTTGGTTGTATTATAAGTAGAGATGAAACATCACTTGACAACACCAATTGCCACATGTAACCTTGTATTGAATATTTTGAGTCTTTTTTTATTGGTCATACTTGCCCAACATAGCCCCAATCGAACAATGATTTATTTAGAGTGGCATCCCTTGGGTCACAATTAAAACTGGGGTAAACCTGGTTGAACAATGACATCTGCACATGGGACCTAGCACTTTCAGAGTGTGCCCCTTGAGTCGCAATTAGAAATGGGGTAAACCTGGTTAACAATGATGTCTGCACGTCAGCTTCCTACCCAGACAGTGCATATTTCAAGCTTCAGAACCAGTGAAGGGTCTACACTTTATATAGTAGGGTATGCTGGTTTTTTTTGGTGAGATTACACATTAAATTTGTCTGTTTTATAAAGATAATCTTTCATAAATTTTGTTTAATTTGTATGTATTTTATGGTATATCTTTATTGAAGATTAATTCCTTCATATTAATGTACACATTACAGTAAATTCCATACATCTGCATTATGTGGCACTTCTGCATTTTGTATATACAGTTTGACAGAATAACTTCAGGAATCATGTATTCTTATACTTTGCTAATGAAATTATATTTTAGTTTTGAAGAATGATAACTTGAAGAAACCTGTAATCTTATGAATATTTTGCTAATGGAATTATATTTTAGTTGTGAAAGGATGTTATATATGTTAATTCTTGTTGATTTATTGGGGCAAAGTGTAATTTAATCTATTTGCATTTGCTTTTTACATTTTTCAGAAGGGGAAAATTTTTTTCACTGTAAGAATTATCACAATAAACTCATTTAAATTCTGCAAATTTCACTAGTCATTGCTTTTATTATTTTTAAGTGGTTTTTTTTTTTTTTTTTTAAAAAATCACAGATAGGCAACTCATTCTATAAAGGTCATTCTTGTATTTGTCTTTTAATTTTAAGTTTTTCTCTATGATGGGAACTAACTCTATAGAACTTTAATTGCAATTGTGTAATTTTTCCATTATATCACTATTTAGCATGTTTTGGCTAAAAATAAATTGCATTCAGAGATTTAACAGGAACTTTTCAAGGAGACAATGTCTTGCTAGTACTTCAACCATTATTTTTGGAAAGAAAGAAGTGGATATTTATTTATCATTCATTAAAAGTGTTGATTAGTAGCTGCTGAACAATCTAAAATTTTAAAAATAATTTCAGTAGTGATGAAGAGGGTGTCTGTAATTCTAAATAATTTGTGAGAATTTGTTTTTCAGGTGCGGATAGTGAAGATTTTTTCTAGAACTCTAGAGTACTTTTAAATATTGTGCATATGTTTGAGTAAAGAACAAAAAGTGTATGTATCGATAGTTGCTTCATTGGACTGTGCCATGAGAATGACTGCTCTACACATTCATAGAATACAAAAAGCAAGTGTAAAAAAACTTGTTTTGTTCTTGATGATTAAGAGAGCATAAATATGTGGGAACTACTCTTATGTAAGTGAAATGAATATTACCTGCTTTTAATTTATGTGATACAGTTTTCCTTGAGAATCCCTCACCATTTTGCTTTAAAATGCAATAAATGGCCCATAATGATTAAAAATTTTCACATATTCCCAATAAGTTTGACATTAAATGAGCATTTAATAAATACTAAACAAAATTATTTTGTTTCATTGATCAAAATAAAAAAAAAAAAACCAACTTACAATATTGTATCTTTTATTTGTTTTTATATTTTTAAAATTCACTCAGACAAAAATATTTTCAATATGCAAACTCACCATATTTTAAACAATTTTCTGAAAATATTAAATCAGTTATGAAAGTAAAATCAAATTAAACACAAAAACATAAATATAAGACACCTTTAAGAGGAAAAAGAATATAAGTATACTGACCTTTTTTCTTTTTTAAAGATGCTCAACTGAAAAAGTTAAAAGTAAAAGGATTTTGAAAGCCAATGGCCTAACACATATTTTATTGATGAAAGTTCTTGTTACTGATGGGGCTGATATCTAGTAATTCTCATGAGCTAATACATATCCACTTATTTTGATTTGCATATATAGAGAAAAAGATTTTAGCATTAACACACTTCATGACTTCAACATTTATTCTCACAGTTAATGAAGGTGTAGGTACAGTGTTGTAATTTTATCCTTGATGTAGAACTAGTTTAGTAGTGAACTAGTCAGCTAGAGTTCTTCCTGAAATTAACATTTTTTAGAAAATTTCCTACCTCTTTTGGAGCAAAATTCGCATGATTTGTTAGGGATTATCTAATTATGTACTTAAATAAAAGTAACCAACTGCCCATTTTTCCCCATCCATTTGTCCCCTTGAGATTCTTTACTTAAATTACAGTGCTTTCTTATGATAACTTGATCTCTATTCTGATTAAGGATCCAGCAACACTGAGTACAAGATTCCATTACAGAGGATAGTGTTATAGTAACTATTGTAGCTAAGATAACTCTTAGTTGACAGAACCATTCTTCACTATTATAGCCAAGATACCCATAACTAAAAGAGCCATTTATCACTGTTATAGCTAAGATAACCCATAGCTGAAGCCATTCATCACTATTATACCTAACAATCCATAGCTGAGTAAGACATTCATCACTATGTAACTAACCCATAAATATCAGAGCTATTCATCACTATTATAACTAAGATAACCCTTAACTGGCTGAGACAGTCATAACTGTTGTAGCTAAGATAATCCTCAGACAACTGAGACAGTTATCTTAGCTAAGGACATTGTAAATAGTGTATTAGCTTTGAAAATAATTGCTAGAAGCAGTTAATGTATAAGGAATTTATTCTACAGCCCTTTGTTGCTGTGGTTGACTTTTAACTCCGATAACTCTGGCCGAAATGCAGCACATTAGAAGCTCCTAAAATGATAAGAGAGAGACATTTCACTGTCACCTAGTGCTAAGTATCAGTTCCATGCAGATTCACTGTATGAAGATCAAAAGCTGGGTAAAAAATCATACTGTGCCATGGACCATAATTTAATTTGTCCCAAAGAACAAAATTTTGTTCAAGATCACTACTAATGTTAAAGTTATATATAGGGTTGTACAGACCACATCACAACAGCGCGGTTTTAGGTAGCAAATGTCTGATTTTAAATGTAATTACTGTACCTGATTGTTGGGATTGAGGAAATACATTTTATTTGTACACCAGTCTTGCACATATCCAATTTTGAACATTTGAATTCAAATATATAGAGTTGGTACTTGATACTGATTAAGTCAGATAAGAGACAAAGTAGAAATGAGTAAGCAGTAATTTTGAAAGCACATTTTTCTGACATTTAATTTTTGCTAGGTTAATCTGAACAAATTCCATGGCTTTCAAGATTCATAGTTTCTCTGACCAACTTGTAACCATTTTTCTTAATTACCACAATCATCACAAAATTAATACACACCTCCAAAGAAATTTAGGTGAAAAAAATAATAATTAATTTTTCTTAAAATGCAATGTCACTGAATGCTGATTTTATGCTTAACAACAGTAACTATAAATTTTGTTAATTATTTTCTCCCTTTTTAAGGGTACTACTTTTTGTTTGTTAGTTTTAGTTATAGAATTCAAAGTTTTCAGTTTAATTAAATTATATTTCCACTTACATAATCTGTCAAAATTTATACATGTAATCGATATTAAAACCATTTAAAAATAGTATAAATGCAAATTTTATTCTTTTTTTGTAAATGGTTAATTTTATATTTGAATACAGAAGCTATTTAAAGCACAAAGATGAACAAAATGTTACTCTTTTTGTAAAGATTGTAAATGAAATATTTTGTGGGTTTCCCACAGTTGACTGGAGATGTAATTTGATTTTAAGCATGCTTACGATACTTGAGATATTTCTTAGGAATGTACAACCAGAATTTAGTTTTTTAGTATACTGATAAGTGTGAACATTGTAGAATATTCTTAAATTAAAAGTTTTGTTGTATTTATCACAAAAAACCCAAAAAACTTCATAAGGTGCCTTTCTTTTTTAGTTGTGCAACAAACAACATTAACACATAAACACCATTACAATCGTCAACTATTTTTTTGTCCAGCAAGAATGGGCACACTGTGGAGTAGCACTTCAATCAAGTTTGCAAGTGCATGTATTTTCTCGGTCATTTCATGGGGAAAATGAAATTAGTTTGTCAAGCTTAATCAAAACAATCAGAAAATGTGCTTTGAATTGTTTGATAAATCATAGAAAGCAAAGATTTCACCTGTTTATGAGATCACTTATAGGTAAATTATTTGGAAACAAGTGAACTCTTATCTAGGGATGCCTGTAATATAAATTAAAGCAAAACACAACCCTGTTCAGGCAATTCACTAGACTTAGTGATTTTATGTAGTATAAAAGGGATCAAATGAAATGTTAGTATTTAAAATGCAGGTATGGCAAACCAGGCAAATAATTTTGTTTTTCTTGTTTAATGTGACATTCATTTTTAAGAGAACTAAAGTATTTTGAAATATAAAGTATTATTTCACTAATATATTTAGCAATGAAGCATTTCGAAATAAAATGGTGAAAAACACATCAGTAATACTATTAATAATGTTATGTAATTGTCTTTGGACAGAAAAAAGAATGAATATGGAGTCCTCATTATATATGGCGAACAGTGATCTTTTAAAAAAAAGCATTTAAAGAAAAAACACTCTGAAGGGAATTTCTGCTTATAAGAAGTAAGTAGGAGTTGATGTAGACTGGCATATATGTTTACACACTGATTCATCATTAGGTGCAGAGTTTTTACGTTATACAATTTATTAAAAATACCTTGTTAATATCTGATTAGTTTGTCTTGCTTTCAAAGAAAAAAATATGCATGATTAAGTATGATATGGATCTTGTCAATATAAATCCTTAATCTACATGGCCTGATGCTTTTCCATAATGTAACAAATATTTTTCATCTTTTTTATCTTCCCAATTCTAAGAATAGTCTTTCATGAATCTGAAGCGCACATGCAATGTGCATGCTTGCATTTTTTCTGGTGCCAAATTTCACATCAAGATTACAACCTGTACATTTCTTAATGACACAACTCTACCAGAACTTCATTTGTCACTCATGTCCCCAAGGAATATACATTTCTAACAAATCTGAATCATCAAGAAAATAGAAACCACACCATCACCAAACCACACACTAGCCACCCCCACCCCAAATGCATTGTTACAAACATCAGATGAATTTGCTAGACAATGATGCAGTGTGGATAGTTGAAAGGGAGAAAACTGAGTGTATGCAATGTGCAAACTATTTGCTGAAAAATTTTGTGGTTTACAAATGTGCATTTTTTTTTTAATTTTTTTTTTTTTAAATATATTTTTTTAAAAATGACCTGTACACACTAGGAAACTGATATAGACTTTGGATGAGAACCCTTTTAGCCAAATACAAAATGTAAAGTATGCTATAGAGTATGTGGCATTTTCTTGTAAAATATTCAGGATAAGAGGGGCATTAATCCAGATGCACATTCATTCTAAATACAAGTAAATAAACACAACATAAAAAGTTTGAAAATAATTTTTAATTCTTAAGTAGGTAATTGTGCACTTTTGCATTACATTATATTTTTAGATTACTTTCAACTTAAATAAATAATGGTTCAATTAATATGATTACTTTAAACAAACATGAAAAATGTCCAAATAATATACATAATGCTGATCAATATACTCGGAAGTCTTGAACTGGATCCCAGAAATAATTTAAAAAAATGTACAATAAAGACACTCATCAACTTAACAATTAAAAAAAAAAAGACAATCCTTAAAATAGAAGATATTCCTAAAATCAGTCTGGCTTAATTGAGTATATATTTTTTTAAAGTTAACTCCTAGGTATGGTGGGAGGAGAGTGAGAAACTAAACCATAGCTGATGAATATTAAAAAATTCTAGATTTCACATCTCAAAGCTAAATACAATTGTATGTTCAAGTTCATCTGTTCTGAATTTTTGGAAATTACTTTTAATTTAATTATTTTGTAGTTGTTGCAAATTCTTTGGTTACTGATAACACAACACTTACTACAACCAAAAGGATGAGAGAAAATTGTAATTAATTTAATAAGGGATGATGGGGAATTGTCTATTTCAAGATGTAATCTAAAGATTTGCACTGCACACATCTCTTTAAGTCACTACATTCACCCCCAAACACTGCAAAGAATGACCAGGGTTAAAGTGCTTATCAATTGTAAACGTAAAAGTATTAGTCCAGAAGGTGTCCTAATTTTGATGAACGAATACCCTTCCACAACAACCATATGTTCACACAGTGCTTTAAAGCTCACAAAAATTACCTATTTTCAACGGTTGTGGAAAAATACTTAAACATATAACCAAAAATTCAGTGAAGGACAATTATCAGGATATAAGAGATTATGTATGATTTGCAAGAGACACTGTATATCAGTCAGTGTACAAAAGTACTAACTGAATACAAGCACAACAAAAGGAAAGGATGAACATCCAAATGTATGTCAGAAAGGTGAAAACAAGCTTTCAACATTCAGTCTATGCCAAAAAAGAAAGACTGAACAACAAAATATACCAGTCAGTGCAGAAAGGGCACTGCCTAAACGTGTACAACATTCAATTAGTCTGATAAAGATTTGAATAAACAAAGAGTACCCAACACTGATATCCAAGCTTAAGAACCCCTCCCCATCAATTACAATGATGCATTTCTTCCCTATAAAAGCCCTGCTTTCAAAAATGCCGAGAGAATTATGAAGTAAAAAATATATATCAATATGCACATATACACACAATCAGACACACAGACAAATGCACATTATCTTTCACCTTTAAATTCATTAAGAAATATATACATTTGTAAGATAGCTAATAAACTTCAAACAATAAGAAAATTTATAAATATAGAAATGTTTTAAAGAATGGGAAAAAAAGTAACAAGATAGTGAAATCTCAACTATAACTAAGGAAAATAAGAGAATATTTTTATTTTTAAAATGCAGTAATGTAAGTAAAGTATTTTATTTGAACATATTAATTTAAATGAAAAGAAGTATTCTACACAATGTTGGAATCTTGATATATTTAAATTGTTCCATCTTCACCTCACCTCATCAGAAACAATTCTATTCCATCCTCATAAACAAAAATTTTACATGAAAAAGTATTTTGAAAAAATGTAATACATAAGATGAAAAACTGAAATAGTAAAAATACATTTAAAGAAAGCAATTTAAGAGAAGGTAAATATTTTAAATAAAAACAATACACACTATAGTCTATCATAGGTATTTAACGTACATTTCCCATCAAAGCAGATGAGTGTAGAGCAGACATAAGGTATAACAGGCCAGTTGTTTTCTTTAACTGAACACTACCACATCGACTCTTGTTACCGGGTATATCAAGAAACCTGGCAGGTTAACTGAGTGCTGCCACAGAAACACTTTTGTTATAGAATATATTGAGACAATCAGCAGTTGATGAACACTAACATATAAACAATTTTATTACAAAGTTTATCAGGACAGGTACGAAAGGTACATCAGGATTAATGGTTAGAGTGTTTTGTAATAAATGAAGCTCTTAATCTTTAACTTCATTTTTAAAGCTCTAAGAAGTATTAAAACCACACCATGATATTCTCATCATAGTGAATAGTGCTGAGGTTACAGAGCCTCACTCCTTCACCACTTCCTGAAAACCTTACAATCCTAAACAAATTTAATTCTCTTATAGAACTAGGAAACAGGTGTTAGTTAACCAGACACAAATGTAATTCTCTTGTAGAACTGGGAAATTGGAATGATGTTAGTTAACCAAACATCCTATACAAATTTAATTCTCTTGTAAAACTAAGAAATAGGAGAGGTAACTAGAAAACTAACTAGATATCATATACAGGTTTCATTTTAAAAATGTATACTTTACATTGAGTTTTGTGTTTAAGTAGGCATTCATTATCTTTATCCAGTTTAGAATTATTTCTTGTTCCAGAAACAATTTTTAAAAAATATTTTTTCTTTAAGACCATTTTTCCCCCCACCAGTTAAACCTTTCTCAGATAGTGGGTGTCAGTATTTGCATGCTTTATTTTTTATGTTAAACATTTTTCTCAGATATTATTTTTTGCCCTCTAACAGTTAACTTTTCTCAGATAAACTGCCAATATTTGTTGCTTATACCTTTCTCAGTTACTGATTATAAGTACTAGCATACATTATCTTGTTTTCTGACTTGCATAAATTTTATTTCAGTAACAATAGTCATCATTTGTCATTCCTGGGAATCATTTTAGATTTGAATAACTGCCTTAAATCAACCTATTATGTTCAAATAGCAGACTGATTTTCTAACCTAATTTTAGTGATGTGATCTAACATGGTTGTAATTTTAATGTAAACTGATATACTTCAATGACTTATATTTTGATTAATAAATTATTAACACTTCAAATACAGATTACCATCACGATCTACTGATTTAAGTGTCAATCAAACTTACTATTACAATTTCTGGATATTTTTAGGTTAAAGTACAACCTCTCTTTGATAAAAATTAGTTCTAAATCAATTAATTTCACCACCCGTACACTCTACCCATAATTACATATTCTAAGCAGAATTCTTAATCAGTCACCCAACATACTGGCAGTGGTATTACTGTGTAAAGATTCAGTTTGTAAATTTTGATGGTCATGAACAAATGCTTTAACATGTGCCCATAAAGCAACCAAATGTGCAAAAGGTCAATTATTATGGCTAGAACAGATCATGTTCAAAGTGCAGGAAAGCACTATAAAGCAGTCAGAATGGGCACTGACTAAACAAGTGTACAACAAAATTCAGTGTGATAAAGATTTTTGTTTTAAAAAGACCCCGAATTTAATAGCCATCAGTGGGGTTTAAGTTTTTTTTTTATGAAAGAGTTCAATTGTTAAGTAACGGATGATTACAGCTCATTATACTTAAAAAAAGAGAGTGAAAAAATCCCACTTTTCCTCAAGAGAAGCTGATTTATCTCAAGTTCTTTCTGCAATATTTGTTTTAAATAAAAAATAATTTCAGAAGCTTTTTAAACTGACATGTTTTTTGGACTGGGGGAAAAAAGATTCTGTAATTAATATTTTTTCTCCAGCTCTGTCAGACAACTACAACTACCAATCTCTGTGTTGCTGATTCAATAAATATTTAAATTATGGATGTTTTTAATGCAAGCAAACTAAAACTAGGAAAGAAGAAGAAAATTTCTTTAATAATTGGGCATATTGTCATCAGTTCTGACCTAATATTAATTATACGATCAGGTCAGACTGCTGTGATATACTTTTAGATCAGAACTTATTCCTCAAACCATCAAAATTAATGGTACCTTAGAAGATTTTAGCACAACAATAAAACTGTGTTAACAGTATGACTGTTCTTGTAAAAAAAAAAATCCAGCAGAAAATGATTAAATATCGTGCTAGATATCAAAGCCTTACATATTTTTCCAATTATATAATTAAAGCAAACTGATTAAGCAAGTGTGATTTTTTTTAAATTACACTATATACAGTTGACAAAGTGAAAATTTATAATGTTGGTATGAAGAAATCTGAAGAAAATCTGCAAACAAAACAATATCCACTAGATATCTGCATCCCAGTTCTAAGATAGTACTCAAGAAAGCAAGAACTGCTCTAAATCATTTACACAGTCTGGATACTCAATCTTTTCATCCACAAACATTGCACGTTAGGTAGATTTAAAAAAAAACAAAAACTTGCATTCCTTTGAAAAATGAACTTTGAGCTACTTTTTGTCAATGTTTGCACTGTTGTCAGGATAAGTGGGATCTCTCTGTTGTAATAAGTAATGTTTATGTTGTCAGTATAAGTGGGATCTCTCTGCTGTAATAAGTAATGTTTATGTTGTCAGTATAAGTGGGATCTCTCTGCTGTAATAAGTAATGTTTATGTTGTCAGTATAAGTGGGATCTCTCTGTTGTAATAAGTAATGTTTATGTTGTCAGGATAAGTGGGATCTCTCTGTTGTAATAAGTAATGTTTATGTTGTCAGGATAAGTGGGTTCTCTCTGTTGTAATAAGTAATGTTTATGTTGTCAGGATAAGTGGGATCTCTCTGTTGTAATAAGTAATGTTTATGCCTGTATTATCTTTAACAACCCTTTCTTGCTAGGTATGCAGAAGTCAAAAGATTTCCCTTTCTGGAAAAGGCAAGAGCTTCTGCCATCACGACTGTTTGCATTCATTATGTTGGACTCTCCTCTCCGCTCGTTCTCTGGATATTTTACTGGCCTCTACAACTTTAGGCACCTCTGATGGGCAACGTAACTTAGAGGGAGCTGGAATCTTTTGTAATCCTTTGACTGCTGTCTTTCGGGGTGAGTTTGTTATAGTAGCAAGCGGTTGAGAGATACCTGCTGCTGCTTGCTTCCCTCCTATAGCTGACATTTCATTTTGCCTGGAAGAACTTGCAGTGGCCTAAGGAAAAAAAACCATGATACTTGACTGTATACTTAATGCACAAGATAAATTCAATGGAAATTACCAATGCAGAAGAATCTCATAAGATGAAGGAAATAAGATGGTATTCATGTTCTTAATGTCTACTAATGCAGACTAATGAGCAAAACAAAAATTCTGAAACTTAGAGAAAAAACTATGGTTGAAGTTCCAAGGTTAAAAAAAAAAAAATCACCGGAGAGAAAAATATACATTTTGACATTAATACTAGAACAAAAATAATTGTTTATATATTGCATATAAAAATAGCAATAAAAACAATGATTTGAATGCACACAACTCATTTCCTGCACTGTACTAACTTGTTTTGTAACTAAAAGAAAAAAGAAAAACATTGAGCTCAGTTATCTAGGTTTATTTTAAATAAAAATTAAATTCATGTTACTGGGTTTGCCTCCATGAGCATGCAATCTGAAGGAGCTGTATGTGTAGTGGACTTAGTATGAGTTGGAGGTCGGATTTTTGATGTCCACCTGGAATTTCTGGTAGCTGTTTTGATGGCCCTTGGAATATTCCTCTCCACTTCTGTACAGGAACATCAAAAATAAACTAAAAAGACTATACATGTGGAACATGAGTCTACATTATTAGAAATGGGACATGCTAGCCAAGGGATTTTTTGTATTAACAGATCTAACAAACATTTCTTTTTTTAAATACATATATTCAAACACAACAGATTCCCAAGAAACATATTTAGCATGCATTGCACTAACAAAACAAACACTTCTATATTAGTAGTGAGATTTTCTTGTCTGTGTGTGGTGTGTGTGTGTGTGTGTGTGTGTGTGTGTGTGTGTGTGTGTGTGTGTGTGTGTGTGTGTGTGTGTGTGTGTGTGTGTGTGTGTGTGTGAGTGAGAGAGAGAGAGAGAGAGAGAGAGAGAGAGAATGCAAATGTGTGTACTTTGAGCTTGAGATAAAGTCATTTTATTATTATTCATCATAAAAAAAAAAGCTAGAGACTGACTTTTCATATATATATATATATATATATATATATATATATATATATATATATATATATATGTATATGTATAAGTATGAGAGAAAGTGCTGTTGATTTTAATTAATAAATACTACCAACTATTCTTTACAATATAGATGAAATTCAGTGAAACATATGAACAGTTTTACTTTTAGTTAAAAGGAATCTGTTGCAACAACAACCTAAAAGAAGACTATTAAAAGAACACAACACCAAACATAGTGCAGATCGTATTGTCTTAATTTTTAAGTGTTCATTGGCAATGTGAAGAAATGATCATATTCTATGCTGTTAGCCTTAATTTTTTAGTACAGAATGACATTGTGAAGAAATGATCACACTTGTGGCCAAGTGTTTGGACTATATATAGGAGTTGTTCTAAATGTACCAGAAGAGACATGCAGAGCTGCTGGTGTATGTGATCTAAGTTTTAAAAATGATTCTTTTATAGATTCATATATCACCCAATCTGAAGTGCTATATGTACACGTTCATTTATAATGCAATCAGAAGTAAGCTATGATTTGTGTACACATTCATATATAGTTAAGTCCTTAGCAGGGTATGACATATATGACTGGTCATGAGAGAGAGGTTGAAATTATGATTGACTTGTCTGGAAGTAAAAGTGTTATCTCAGTTGTGGTTTGGTGAAAATATAATTTTACTTAGTGAAAGGAAACAGCAGAATGTTTCCAACAATCTAATACCACAGGTATCTGATCAAATTAAAAACACCTGATCACTGTATGAGGTTGCACATGAATAGATGAGAGGGAGAAAAATATATTTATTTTCTATAATTCTATTGCATAAAAAGAACTGATAAAACCACAAGAAATTATTTACTGTCTTTTATTTTGCTTACACCCATACTCCTACACCAAAGGGACAGAAGAAAAACAAATTTTATATATAAAAAGTTTTATTTTGATATTTTAAAACTTATTTATTTTGCTAATGCTTGTAAGCTATTAGAATTTATTAGGGAGAACTTCGGAGGTAGTCTGGACCTAAAAGTCTACATTTTAGACAGGCAATAATACTGCAGTTAGAACATAAATCTCAGTCTAACTGACTTATAGTCAGGCTAGTAAAGAAATTTGTTCTCTCCTGTTTAGTATAAGTGAAACACACACACATATATATATATATTTATAATATATAACATGAGAAGATATACAAAAAGACCAGTCATTTTCGAGAAACATTATTTTTCCTCAGGAAAAAATCTTCCTACATTCATATTTGATTTGTTTTTTCCTGAAAATATCTTGCTATATGTGGTTGTGTTGGCATGTAATTTTAGTTGCTATTTGTTACATTAGTTTTCTGTGTTTAAATATTCTATCCATCCAGTTAGGTAGATACATAAAGAGAGAGGGGGGAAAAGAGAGGTAAAAGTTGCTGCACAAAGCCATATAAGTGTATACAATTATAAAGTTACTTGAAGGGACTAAGATAAAACTCTGATATACAATGAAGGGTTCAACTTACCAGATTCTGCCAATCTTGGAAGTTTGCTGACAGGGCTATCAATCTTGGAGTGCTGAGATTTTCGTTTACTCATAGACAACCGTCGGCGAGTCATCATTCCCCCTTCCTGCAAAGCATCCTTGCTCCCCTCTTGTTCTCTCTCCATTACTGAATCTTCCACTCTGAGGGCCATGCTTTTTAGTGATCCTGTCTTTGGAAAGTCGGAAGAGCCAAGAATATTCTGTGTAGCTATTGCTTCATCTTTAGAATTTGCCAGTCTAGATGAAGATCGGGTACTAGTTAGTACTTTTAAAGACATCTGGGAAACTCTGGGTTTACTGTCTGAGTGTGCACTGAAGGCTTTGTCAACTATTTTTGATTCAGATCCATGTAATGAAGCATTTACTGACATGATGTGACTATCGGTATCTGTACTTTTGTTTGTGCTATTTTCTGACAGAGGAATATGCAGCTCTGAGCTTCCTGATGAGATGGATGAAGAAATTATAGCATGCTGTTGGGATTCTGATTCACCAGATAATTCCCCTCTCTGCAGATTATTGTCTTTCTTGTTTTTCAGCTGAAGTATGTACTCTATAAATGTTAAGAAATGGAAAAACACAAAACAGATTGTCACATGATACTGATAGTGATCAAATAGTTTCTCAACAAATTTGTAGACCAAAAATGAATTTCTGCAGATATGGTTTAAAGGTATCTTAAGGCAATTTATTCCACTCTAAGTAAAGACAAGATTAAGTGATTTCTATTTGAATTAATATAAAGTACACAGATTTTAAAAATTGTTGTGGACATCTAACCAACACAAACAATATTTATCATTTAAAGTATACACAGATTTAAAAAATTATTGTAGACATCTGATCAACACAAACAATATTTATTATTTAAAGTATGTAAAATTACATGTGTGTATAACAAGTCTGAATCAATATAATAAGATATTATAATTTGACTTCTTTATTTACTATACCACTAGACATTTTTCTAACTTTCATGACTACAGCTTTTAGTAGCTATGTTTCTGGCCTTTATAACTTCTTGTGCTTTTACTCTGTAGTACAATGTCGATCTTGTGCCTCATACCTATTTTTAAAATTAATATACTTAGGCCTAAATAGTACAAAGGTATTCCATAACTTCAAATTCTCTTCATTTAATCATTGTCAGGATCTGAGCAATAATCTGAAATGTCACACAATGGAACAGGCATGGTCAAAGATGTAATGTTCATATTATTTTGTTGAATTAAATGTAAATGATACAACA
Source organism: Sinotaia quadrata (assembly GCA_028829895.1). Classification (NCBI taxonomy): domain Eukaryota; kingdom Metazoa; phylum Mollusca; class Gastropoda; order Architaenioglossa; family Viviparidae; genus Sinotaia; species Sinotaia quadrata. The sequence continues at coordinate 69,122,555 of CM054177.1, forward strand.
GCATCTTACAGTTATACTGAATAAATACTATCAATACATTATAATATCATGTAAATGTCCTTTAAAACAATGTCTTTCTAAATAAAGAACAAAAACAGAATAAATTTATTCAGATGGTAAAATTCAGAACTTTTTTTTTTACAAGTACACTTGCAATGATTGTACACTACTTAGGGATGGATACACTGTAATATTATACATCAGTGATTCAGTTCAATGAAGAATGCAGGTATAAATTGTGCACTTGTTTGAAAAGATCAAGCAACCACAGAGGCTCCAACCAAAACATGGTACTTACTATATCTCTCTACTAACATCACAGCACTCTCCTTCTCTTGTTTCAATGTAATTATCTGCTTCAGCAACTTGTTATGTTTTTCCATAAAAAACTGTGCCTCTTCCTTAGTTCGTGCTAAAGATGTTTGCAGGTCCTACAAAAGCAAAATGCTGAAGTTATGATCTAATATGGAATAAAATACAGTAAGAAGTGTTATGGACTAAACCAAAAATAAGAGTTTTGCACCAAACTGACATCTCAAAACAATTCTGTTATTTTTGCATCAATACTAGAGCTACCTATTCTAATCCAAGCAGCAAAGAGGGAATTTTATTGCTGAGTAAAAGAACAAGAGATAAAAAAGCAGAGGAAAAATAGATCACTATCAGACTGTAAAGTGTATCTGCCTTCTACCCTAATAGACTAAGACTAAGTGTGTGCTGGGTCCTACCCCAAAAATTATGTAAGAAAATGTATGCTGCCTACTACCCAGAAGAGAAAGACTCTAAAGTGTATGTTGCCCCCTACCCAGAATAGAAAGATTGTAAAGTGTATGCTGTCTACTACCCAGAACAAAAAGACTGTAAAGTGTAGGCTATCTACTACCCTGAATAGAAAGATTATAATGTGTCTGCTGTCCAGAAGAAACAAGACTCTGAAGCAGGGGTGCACAAACTGTGACAGGGCTCTGTGCAGCCACCAGAGGACTTTATTTCATTATTTGTGTTGTTTTTTTCCCACTGAGCCATCCATGTGCCATCTGACTTGTGGCCCTCCATGCACTATAAATTGGAAATTTGGCGCTCTGGTCTAAAATGTTTGTGCACCCTTGCTCTAAAGTGTATGCTGTATACCAACCAAAAGAGACAAAAACTGTAAAGTATATGCCATTACTAACCAGAAGAAATGAAAGACTTTAAATTGTATGCTACTACCCAGAATAGAAAAACTGTAAAGAGTAGGCTATCTACTACCCAGAATAGAAAGACTATAAATTGTAGGCTATCTACTACCCAGAATAGAAAGACTATAAATTGTAGGCTGACTACTACCCAGAATAGAAAAACTATAAAGAGTAGGCTATCTATTGAAGTATTACCTATAATAGAAAGACTGTAAAGTGTATGCTGTCTACTACTACTACTACCCAGAATAGAAAAACTATAAAGAGTAGGTTATCTACTATCCATAATAGAAAGACTGTAAAGTGTATGCTGTCTACTATCTAGAAGAGAAAGACTGTAAAGTGTATGCTGTCTACAACCTGAAATAGAAATGTATGCAGTATATTACCCAGAAGAGACAATACTCTAAACTCTAAAGTATATGTTGTCTACTACCCAGAATAGAAAGATTATAATGCTGTCAATTGCCCTGAAGAAACAAGACTCTAAAGTGTATGCTGCCTACTACCTAGAATAGAAAGATTGTTTGCTGTCAATTATCCAGAACAGACAAGACTCTAAAAGTGTATGCTGTCTACTACCCAGAATAGAAAGATTATAATGTCTTTGCTGTCAATTACCCAGAACAGACAAGACTCTAAAGTGTCTGCTGTCTACTACCCAAAAGAGAAAAAAAACTGTAAAGTGTATACCATCTACTAACCAGAAGAGATGAAAGACTTTAAATTGTATACTGCTACTCAGAATAATTTTTTTTATTTGGTTATTTATTTTTAATTAAAGCTCTGACATACATATTTATATAAATCTTACTTAAATCAATGCTGCTTGATGAATGCTGACCTCCCTTAATCTGTATAGTAAAATTATGTTGTCAAACACTCCATCCCGTCCATCCCCAAACCAGTTTGAATTTAACTATATATAGCCATATATATATATATATATACACAAAGTATAATTAAGAAACAGCGTGCATCAGATTCATATATGCATCAAAATGTGGGAGTGATGCAGAAATATGTGTAAGCCACTAGTCATTAAATATGAATTCTAACATACTTATTATTTTTTTCAAAAACTATGAGAATGTAAAAATACTAAAATATTATTAAAAAAAAAATCTATAAGATTGTGAAAATATTTGTTATAAAATTTATACACATAATGTAAATACTAGTATTAATTCTGACTATATTATAAAACATGTGTTCACAATTCAAATACTACCATTAGCTTTACGAAAAACAGGATTATTACTAGACTTGAACAGAATGCTCATTAAATTAGTTAACTACTTACTGTTATTAAATGAACTGGTTTTAAATAATAAAATGGCTTTTATTGTACAATTAAAGGGGCTATATTAAAAAAGAAACTTGTATATATTCATTATTTTCCATTGATAGCAATTACTTGAAGGGTAAAACTGCCTTCATAGTAATGTAACATTACTATGAAGGCAATTATGTTACATTACTATGCAAGATGACAAAGATATGTTGTCCCATCTGCTATAAAATTTTCCATATTATAATCATACAACTCTAACTAATTAACAATAGCTCTGCTTTTAAATAGATTTTTTTAACACGCCCAGAATAATTTTACCTCAACACTTTCTTTATTTTCGTTGAATGTTTCTTCCTGGTACTGTTCTACAATGTCATTTTTACTGTGTGAACTCTTGTCCACATCAGCTATCTTTGACTCCATATCTGCTTTCTCTTGTGACTTCCTAATAGCTTGTCTCTCTGGAATTTCATGCTCCAGTTCCTGTTTAAGCTGGTGTAGCAAAGTTCTGTTCTCATTTTCCAGTCTCAATTCTTTCTCATGCAACTGATGAATGACAGTCTGCTGATCTTCTAGCTTCCTGGAAAGAACATTACCTTCCTCCATCTGTTTTAGCTTAATTTCCTTGATTGCATCCAGGAGTTCCATCTTTTCATTCATCAAGCACTGAAGTTTTGCTTGCAAATCTGCATTTGCTTCTTGTTCTTTTGATAGCTGACCCTGTAACAGATACAAATTCAGTCTTTCTTGTAAATTGTATGTAAATAAATATATTATTCACTGAGTGCTATAGTCTACTTGCCATTAAGAAAGAGATGTAAATTAATATGACCTTTGTAATCTTAGATTGGTGAAAAGTGTCAAGGATTTCAGATATGAAATTAATTATGTTAAAAGTATCTGTGATCCCTGGCTTCCAGACTATCCACTCTTCTGGGGAAAAGATCCTCTTCCTATGTCTACCTATTAATCATACATGACTTAGCCCCCACACCCCTTTAATTAGGCAAAAGACAAGGAAGATTTAGAAAGTATAATATAATATTAATTAGACTAAATGAATGTGTCGCAGGAACACAAGTGAAACATAAGTCACAAGATAGAAGGAGCAACAAAATATTACAAATTCTACTATTTAATAAAATACAAAAATAAATAAATAAATAAATGGTGAAATGGTATGAATGAAGATATTTAAAAATGTCAATTCAGAGCAAAAAAACCCAACAAATCTGGATGAACCAGCTATTTTTTTTCAAAGTCTTTAAAAATGGTTGCTTAATCTTTCATATTTTTTTCAACACAATTTTTAAAAATGGGGAAAACAAAGCTTTTTACACATTTTTTTTATAATTTGCCATTTTGTAATGCACCCTAAATTGTAAAGTAAAAACTGATTATCAGACAGGGCTAAATTTGTGCTACCTCTTGTATGCAATGCTCACATGAAGCCTGATTTTTTCTAAGGCAAAATATATTTTTTATTTTTTTAGCAATAGATTCTCAAAAATGAGAAGAAAGAAAACACAAACTGTACAATGGCACTTTGAGCCAACACAGAAAATGAACAGTATTAATGCTCTTTTGCTTATTTTGAGTTCCTTTAGATTTTTAAAAGTAATTATAATGAAATAACAATAAAAATAGCTGACATTTTTAGTTAAAATGTACTTATTAGTATCTTACATTTTAAAATTTATGATGATTTAAAATAAAGGTAGAAGGGTGATTGAAACCAAGTGGCAGGTTGAAAAAAAACTGTAGTATGATTAATATTTTGATATTATGATTAATGAAAATGGCTGTCATTTGTGACCCATCATAGCTTAGTTAATAAACCAGTTCATTGTGGTGAAAAACGATTTAGTATTGTGTGACCATTATCTGATGGATTATCCAAAATTTTAATAAAATTTAAGGCAGAAATTATAAATAATGATTGTTTAGTAGGTCTATACTTGTCTACTCTCACTCAGGTCCATGACGATCTCAATCACATTACCGTCTGTACAGTTACAGATTGTAGATCATCTACATTTCTGACAAATAGCCTTAAAAGATAATCCATATAATTGAAACCTTTTACAACTGCAAGAGCTATAGTTAATTAAGCTTAGTGAAAATCCTGAGGAACACTTATTTTTCATTATAAGCAGGGATTTATTCAGCTTTTTGTAACTGACCAAAAATCATACAGAAAATTGAGATACACACACACACACGCACACACACACTTTCTAAAAACTTGTTATTCACAGTTTCTGAGAGGGGCAAAAGAATTCGTATTTGTATTGTTTCATTCTCTTCTGTCCGTCTGTCCGATATTCACTATTATGATACTCACACTCAGAGCCAATAAAACATTCCTTTGCATGACAGAATAAAATGGACACCACCCAACCATCAATGGTGTCTGTCTTGTGTCTGTGTAACATCTAAGACGATGTATTACAGGCACATGTCATGGGCTTTAAGGAGATACACCGGAACAGCTAAATGACACCTCCCTGTGTCTCTCTCATTTCATCGCTATCATGTGACAAGCTGGTGACCCTGATGTGATTTGACAAAAGGTAAATTGTGTTTGTGGCGAGAAAGTATCATTTCTTTTCTACTTTCTATCTCATCACCATTGTGTATTGTTCATTGTTTAGGGCTTTACTATTTGAGATTTGGATGAACTAGACTTTGATAAGAATTATTCATAATTGTGTTGAAGTAAGTTTTATAATCTTTTACGCCTTTATTGTTAATGCATACCGTTTTCTTGTTTAAATTTGTATATACTGGCATTTTGTATGCCACACAGCAGCCGCACTTGTTATTTATTGATTAGGACTCCTTTTCTCGTATACTCGTGGTAACTATTAACTTTAATCATGGCCATTGATGTCATTTATTGCAAACCGTTTTTCTGGTAGAGTTTGTAGATCGTACACATAAGTAACTTTGTTTCTATCACTATTCGTTGTTAGAAGCTTTTCGTGAAACCCAGTAGGGTGACACATGTAGTGACGCCGTAAATGATGCAAGACATGTGTCAGAGTAAGAGATAGTGTAACACGTTAAATCTGAAGCAGTAATCAAGACTGCTAAAGATCTGATCAGTTTGCTTGAGAGAAATAACAAAGTATTTATAATTTGTGAGCATCTCGTTGAAGAAGTTTATTATAGTGGTAAAAATGCCTAACATCTTGGCCTGAAATGAATATTAATTATTAAAAGAAAGAAACAAGAAAAAGCGATGTTTTAACTGTAGATACTAAGAAGGTAGGTGCAGAACAAATAAATGACAAAGAAAGGTAGTAATGAAAATAATGGTGGGACCTTTAATTTGTCAGCAGTGTTAATAGCATCAGGGAGTAGCTGCAGTAACTCTTGCTTTTCTGCATCCAGTCTGTCTAGCATAGTTTTCCTGCCTGTGTGTTCCTCCAGTAATACCTCATAGGCCTTCTTTAAATTATTTAACTGACTCTGCACACAGTAAGTGTTCAAATAATTAAATCACGAAAACCAAAAATGTTTTCATTCTTAGACAAAAGGTTAGCATAAAAGTATTTTAAAAAATAAAGAAAATTATTTTTTTCTGAATATTTACCAAAGCAACATACGGTAGATAATACTACAAATGACCCTGTAAGCATATTATAGTTCACTGAGTCTGGGACAGACAATGTGCATGTGTATCATGCTAGTATTAAAAAATATCTATATTTTAATTAAAAATAGACATGGACAGCAAAATATTATAAAGAAGCCAATTCAGCTGCTATTAATGAATAAAAAGAAAAAAATAATGTACTTGTTTCTTTATTATTAGCTGCTGCTTCTCTATAAGAAAAAAATAATGTACTCATTTCTTTATTATTTAATATTAGCTCATTTTTCTGTAAGAAAGAGAAATTCAGTGTACTTGTTTCTTTATTATTAGCTGTTGTTGCAGATTAAGAAAAATAAATTTAATATATGTTTCTTTATCATTAAGGGTTTGCTGTTACGGTTTAAGAAAGAGAAATTGAATGTACTTTATTATTATTATTAGCTGTTATTTCTGCTTAAGAAAGAGAAATTCAAAGTACTTCTTTCTTTATTATCAGCTGCAGTTTCTGCATAAGAAAAAGAAATTTAATGTACTTGATTTTTTATTATTAGCTGTTGCTTAAGAAAAAGAAATTTAATGTATTTGTTTCTTTATTATTAACTGTTGTTTTTGTTTATGAAAGAGAAATTTAATGTACTTCTTTATTATTAGCTGTTGTTTTTGTTTATGAAAGAAATTTAATGTACTTCTTTATTATTAGCTATTGTTTCTTTATTATTAGGTGAAAGAGAAAACTAATGTACTTGTTTCTTTATTATTAGGTGTTGTTGCAGTTTAAAAAAAAGAAATTCAATGTACTTCTTTCTTTATCAGTTGCTGTTTCTGAATAAGAAAAAGAAATTTATGTACTTGTTTTTTTATTACAACAGTATTAGAAAAAGAAATGTAATATACTTGTTTATTATTAGTTTACGTTTCTTTCTTTTTTTTAAAAAAAGAAATGTTTTATATATATATTTTTTAATCTTGTTCTTACCTTTTATTTTTACTGGTCAATGATTTATTTTATGAAGAAAAAAAAATTAACACAACTGCTTACCTCAGCATTTTTGTACAATTCCAGCCTGCTCTCAGTTACACTGTACTTCTGCTTCAATATGTCAAATTCTCTCTGGACAAATTTGTTGTCTTTTTGGAGTCGGGCATAATTTGCTTCAGTTGCCTTGATTTCTTGTTCCATGGCTGCTCTTGATGATACAGCTGCTGCCTGCTGCTCTTCCATGACAACAACCTGTTGCTGTAATCGGTCTCTCTCCATTTGCACAGTGAACAAGTCGTGTAGAAGTGATGCATGTTTTAAATCCACCTCTTTCACCTTCTCTTCATTATTTGTCACGTTAGCTTCTAATACAGATAAATTGACTTTCATTTCTTCAATTTTTCCTTCTTGAGATTGCACTAATTCATTTAATTTTTCATTTTCTCTTCTAATCTGGCTTAAAATGTCAAGAGTTGATTTTCGCTCTTCTTTAAGAGATTGTAACTGCTCCTGAATCATAGATTTTTCTTCCAACAGTTGCTGGTTAATTTTCTCATAGTCACTTTCTAAATTGTTGGAATTCAAGCATTTAATTTCTTCCTTAAGATCATGAACTTGCTTGTTCAGACTGTGTACCTCAGACTGAAGGCTTAAATTATCTGCCTGCAGGCTTGCTTTGTCCATCTCCAACGAGCTCACTTCAGTTTCAAGTGATTCAAGGGCATCTTTGTAGTTAGAAACGCAGTTTTGTTCTTTTTTAACCTCAGAGCTGGCATCCTGTAACATCAGTTTCAGATGTGAAATGCAGTCCAAGTGTTCACAGATTTCATTTTCTAGTTGATGGATTTTTGTCTGAGCCTGCAGCAGCTTGCTCTCATTTTCAGCCAAGTTCATTTTCAGGTTGTGATTTTGCAACCCTTCTTTCTTCAAGAGATCGGGAAAGGATTCAATGCTCCTTTTCATGGTCTTCAGCTGATCTTCCATTTCCTCCATAGCATTTTCTAAAAAGTCCTTCTTTTCAGACAATTCTGTATTTTGTGCTGCTAAGCTGTCCTTCTCTTGTAACAGCGTAAACCTTTCTTTTTGAAGAATTCCCACTTGTGCTTCTAGTTTTGTGCATTCATCTGTTTTGAACTGCAGAGTTTGCTGTAAGATGTCTTTATCCTGCAATTGCTTGTTGTTCATTGCCTTCAAACCTTCTTCTAGTGCTTCTATATTTTCTCTTGCCAATGAGAGTTCTGTTTCTTTTTGCTGAAGTAGGCCAGTGATGGATTGTTTTTCTACTAGAACTGTCTTCAAAACATTATTTTCATCCATGTTTTCCAGCATCAACTGGTCCACCTTCTCAGATTTTTCTGATAATGCACAATGTACTTCTTGAAGTTTGTTTTCAAGACTATCACGCTCTAATTCAACTTTTATTAATTGTTCTTGCAAAAGGACTTCTTTAGCACAGAGCTCTTGGATTTTGTCTTTGAGTTCAACAACCTCAAGCAAAGTTTCATTCTTCTCCTTCTGCAGCTCACTTAACTGTTGTTCCTGCTGGCTCAGCTTAGCCTTTAGTTGATGAAACTCTTCTTCTTTGCCTTTCAGTTTACTCAATACATCATCCAGCTTCTGATTCAACTTCCTCTTTTCACAAACATAAGCATCGTCATCTTGTACCCTACCTACTAAAGCAGCAGAGAGTTCATTGTGAAGGTCTTCATTCTGTTGCGTGATTGAAGTCACTTTCTGTTGCAGGCAAATATTCTCAGAGTGGGCAAACTTCACACCATCCTGAAGGTCAGTGATCTCTTTTCGAGTGCTGTCCAATTCTATCTGCAGTTTTGATAACTCTTGCTGTGCAGGATGTAACTCACTCTCAACTTGCCTCAGCTGATTTTCTAAATTCAAACACTGATATCTGAGATTTGAAATTAGCTCATTAAGTTCATTTATTCTGGCAGAGTCTTTATCTTGTTCTACATTTAATGCTTCATTTTTTAACAGTAATTCACTCTTTTCTGCTTTCAGAATGTTTATCTGATCCACCATGTCGCTCAGCTGAGGACAGAAAAGTACATCCTTTTCAAGCAGTTCTTTTTCAAGATGTGATATGATATCTTGCAGTCTGCAAATTTCTAGTTTCAAATGATCATGTTCTAGTCTGGCCTGGTCCATCAGACTTTTGTGCTCTGTCCAAACTTCTTCCATTTCCACATCTTTCTGCTTCAATCTGTCTTCCAAGACCCGTATGTGCTCTTTCTTATCCTTCATGGAAACATGTTCGTCTGCAGCTGTCTGTCTCTCTGACTGCAGGTCCTGCAATACAGATTCTCTTTCTTGTTCCAATTTCTGCAACTGATTGGAGAGTGATTCAATTTCCAACTGAAACTTGCTTTCAAGAGCTGTTGATATCTGGATCCTATTTTCAAGCTCTTTGATGCTGGCAAGGGAAGACATTAGCTTATCATTACTGCTTACCAACTGAGCCTCTAGTGCCTTAATTTCTTCCAGTCTCTGTAAATTAATAGCTTCTGTATCCGATAATTTGGTCCTAAAAGACTCTTTCTCTGTCTCCAAATCCTTAAGCTCAGATGATAAAGTCTCAATAGCCTGCTTCAGATTCTGAGTGTTCTCATCTTTCTGCAAGATTTCCAGTTGCAAAGTTTCATTGGTTGTCTTGAGCGATGCTAAATGATCTTCACTTGCACAAAGTTTTCTTTCAATCAGTCTAATCTCTTCAATCTTGTTTTTGAGATTTGCTTCTAAATCTTTGAGTTTGAACTCGAGGGACCTCACTTCATCTGCATGATAAATGGATTGCTGCTGTCGTTTTTCTTCCAGCTGCTGAAGCTCTCTATAAGAATTTTCTTTATCAACTTTTAGTGAGTTCAGTTCAGCTTCAATTTGCTTATTCTGATATGTCAAGGTCATTATTTCTTCTTGACAAGCAGATAAGGTAAATCCTATTTCTGCAGCCTTCTCTTCAATTTTTTTGGAATTAGACTGAGCTAGTTCAAGCTCTTCTTTATACTGTCTTAATTCAGACTCTGCTTTAAACTTATCTGATTCAATAAATGATCTATTCTGACTCAGTTCTGCAAGCTTTTGTTCTAGGAGTTCATTGCGCTCATGGGCTAATTCAACACTAGCCTGAGCATCCGAAAGTGTCAAAACAAGAGATTCTTTTTCAGCATAAATAGCTGACATTTCTCTGTTCTTGTCTTCAACAGTGCTGATTGTTTCACTCAACTTTTCCTGTAGTGATTTAAGTTCAGTTTCCCAGAATGCCAGCTGTGCAGAGGATTTTTCCATCTCTCGGATCTTGTCTACCAAATCCAGCTTATATCTGTCTTCCATGCAAACCAAATCATCTTCTTTTGATCTCAACTGCAATTTCACACTTTCTAGAGTACTGCCAATTGTTTCTAACTCTTGTGACTTCATCTCCAGTTCAGACTTAGTTAATTCAAGTTTTTCTGTAAGTATGTCATTATTCACCAAGGCAACATCTTTCTCTCCTCTAGTTAACTCTAACTCACGTTTAAGTCTTGCAATTTCCAGGGCAACATCTGTTGCTGCATGATCTTTAGCATCTTTCAATGCCTGACAACATCCTTGTAAACATTCTATTTCATGCTGTAAAACTACCCTTTGATTGCTGAACTCCTTCTCTGCTTCCTTATAATCCTCTTCCACCTTCTGTAGCCTGAAAAGTGTTATTTGCAGCTCCTCTTGGTTCTTTCGTTCTGTATCATGAAGCCTATTTATAGTAGCATTAAGCTCACACTTTAGGTCTTCCATCTGCAGGTTTGTGGAGGCAATCTGTACAGCTTTGCTTTGTTCAGCATCCACTAACTTCTGCTGCACTTCACTTAACTGGCATTCAAGAGTTTTGATTGTGCCCTCCAGTTTCTTCTGGGATGCTTGCTGCAGCTTGGCATCTTCCTCTTCTTTGTGTTTGAGATATTTACTCAATTTGGACTCCTCTATTAATTTCTGCTCAAGGTCAGCAAGTGAGGCGTGGCAAGCTGAGACCTGAACTCTCAAAGCACTGAGCTGGTAATCCAGGTCACTCTTTTCTTTTGTCAAAATTTCAATCTGCTTGTCATAATCTTGACAAACTTTATCATGCAGAGCTTTGCGTTCTTCAGTTTCAAGTTCAGCTTTCTGGATACAAGCACTTTCATGATCCAGCTGGTTAAGAAGATCCAGGATTCTTGCATCTGCATCCTTTAACTTAGATTTAAGCATAAGTTCCTCCTCTTTAAACAATGCCTGGGAGTCTTTCAGAGTTCCAGAAATAGTTTTCAGTTGTGCTGTTAGAGCATCATTTTCAAGTTGCAGCTCATTGATAGCTTCATCTTTGTCTTTCATGGATGAAGTTAACTGAATAAGTTCATTCTCCAGCTTCTCTATTCTTTTAGAACTTTCAAATTGCTGGTCAATGTGATGTCTTGAGTTCTCAGACATACTGTCTTTAAGCTGGTTAATGTGAGTTGTGAGTTCATCAACAGTTGCTTGCAAAGCAGTCAAACTCTGATTGGCCTGATCAAATTCACACTGTTTGAAGGCAATCTGCTTTTCCAGGGAAGCTATTTTCAGTAAGTAAGATTCAATGTTAGACTTTAAATGTAGAGATTCATCAGTCAGGGCTTTCTTTTCTGCCTCAAAGACATCAAGTTTTTCAGTCAAATCCATGACAACAGCCATTTTACTATCAGTGCTTTCTTTCGATTTCTTGAGTTGTCGTGCTGAGTTCTGGAGTTCCTGACTCAAACTTTCAAGCTTATTCTTAAGTTCAGAAATGACTATATCTTTCTCCAATAAATTTGCTTGCAAGAGATCAAGACTGTTAATCAGCTCATCTTTCTCCTGCAATAAGGAGAGTTTTTCTTTGTCATGCTCATCAGATGTGTATAAAAGCTTATCTTCAAGACTTTTAAAGCTTGCTTTTTGATCAGTCAGTTCTTTCTCCATTTGACTGACCTTAACAGAAAGGGTTTCATTACTGAGGGAAACATCTTCTAATATTTTTTTGGTATCTTCTAGTGCACAAGTCTTAGAATTCTGTTCATCCTCTAAAGACAATATTTTGTGTTGATACATTTCAATGTCTAAAAGAGAGTTACTATTTTTTTCTTTTAAGTTGTTTATATCTACACTGAGCTCATCAACCAATGCTTGCATGTTTTTCAGATGTTTCTGACCATCAGTAACATCCTTCTCCAATGTCTGGCACTGGCCTTCTTTCAGCAAATACTCTTGATGCAGACAATCATGCCTGTGCTGCAACTGTTCATTTGCCAAAGCAAATTCTTGCAGTTTTTTGTCTGCCACTTCCAGATGATTGAACAGGGTTTCTTTCTCACTGATGAAGCTTTGTCTCTCTTGATCTAAATTTTGAAATTTTGACCTGAACTCAGTCTCAAGACAGAATGCCTTTTCTCTGTTCTCAGCAAGCTCCTTTTCAAGAAATTCAACTTGTTTAGAAAGTTCAGCAATGGTGTCACATTTTTCAGCCAAAGATTTTTTTGTCTCATTAACTTCTAATTGGCTGTGTTGCAATTGCTCCACTCCATGACAATGTTCCAGACGTAGATTGTCCAGTTTATGTTCAAGTTCTTTCAAAGCTAAATTCCCTTTCTCCACCTGGCATTCTAACTGCTGCTGATATTCCATCAAAGCCTGTTTATCAGTTATTAATTGTTCCTTTTCATTTATTAACTTAGAAATTTCGAGTTTTCTTTTGGATTCCAAATTAGACATACACAGCTGTCCTTCACTCAGTTCCTTCCTTACTGTATCTAGTTCACTCTGCAGTTCTTCATTGCAGGCACCGAGTTTGCTCAATTCTGTCTCCAGCCTGTCTTTTTCTGCTTGCTTACTTCGACTCTCATCAGCCAGACTTTCTACAAGCTCTCTCATTTGGTCTTGAGATGCTTGAATGTCAATGTCCCTAAGAGCTAGCAACCTGGCTTGTGTCTCTAGCTGTTCGCCTTGTTTGGCGCATGTTTCCATTAATTCAGAAATCTCTTCCTCCTTCAGGTGAAGAGCTTCTTTTGTATGTGAGAGGTTGCAAAGCAGCTCTTCCACTCTTGCAGCAGATTGCTTAATTTGCTCTCTTAATTCAGCCTCAGTCGTCTCTTTCTCAAAGATCTGTTGGTGTAATATGGCAAGCTGATCCCTTACTCCATTCAGGTCTGAATTCAGATTTTCAAGCTGCGAGATTTTGCCCTGTAAAGCAACATCTAGCTGTGAAGAATGTAATTTTAACTCTTGGACTTGAACATCCAGAGATGCAGAGTTGCCAAGTGATTCTGTTAACTTCTGTCCCACAAGCTCTACCTGAACCAAGGCCTCTGTTAGAAGTCTCTCTTTTTCCTCCAAGCGATGCTTCAGATCAGTAATTGCCTGATTTTCTTGGGCAAGCTGATTTCTGAGACTTTCCATCATATCATCCCCATCATCCAGATCCATCTGAAGCATGTCAAGTTTGACCTGGCATTGCTGATTCGTTTGTTTGGATAGATCCAACTCCAATTTCAAGGCTTCCCTCTGCCTCTCCAGCTCAGTAGCCATGTGCTCACATTTCACTTTGTCATCATTCAACTTCTGCAATGACTGCACAAGCTCCTCACACTTCTTGCTAAGGACCTGATTTGCTTGACTGAACTCTTCTGTGAGGCGTTCAAGACTTGCCTGCAGAGAGTCTGCTTCTTCTGTCTTGGCTTTTAGAGATTTTTGCAAGTTATCCCTTTTTATTATATATGTCTTCTCTTGATCCTGCATATTTTCTTTAGTGCTTTCCAATTTTTCCATTAATTCTTCCAGTTCTTGATTCAGCTGTTTGATCTGAAACACAAAGATATTAGAGAGATATTTCTGTTCCAGTTTTACTTCTTAACCCGAAGGCAGGATTCTTTTTAGTAGTGTTAGAATGGGCAACACAAACACACTTTGAAAATAGATATAACTTTCTTAAATATTCATATAAATTTATGAAACATTTACGATTTTTAGATACAAATGATATGAATTAATAAATATGTCTATCATTTTAATAGCAGGAAAATTACTTTTGAACATAAAATAATGAACATTGACTTTTATTAGGCAGTCCAAACATCACCAATTTACAAGCAGAAACTAACAAACACATGCAAATTCAGTTTTCTTCACATTTAATCTAAAATCATTTTTATATAAACAATAAAGATCCATGGGTTGTCTTTCAAACCATTACCCTTGTCATCAATATTTGACTGATTTCTCACTTCATGGCTGTTTACTTCTCTGACTTTTTTTTAGGTAGTTCTTCTAGATCATGTTTTGAGCACTAAAATAAGCGAATAATTTCTGTATCAGCTGATAGGAAGCTATTTTCACTTTGTGTGAAAAAAATACAATACAGTTAAGCCACACACAGAAACTCTGATCTGACCAAACAACAGAATTGTAAATATTATGACGTTTGGAGTCCCATTCTTGATGGATGATGCAATATTTTAAATTGTGTTCTTAGTAAACTGTATAGGAATTTCCAATAACCACATCCCATGTCTGAATAATCTATCACAGCTTGATAACAGCTACTTAGTTTCATCATTCAGTAATGACATACTGGAAAGTCATATGGCATTGATGAATGACTTTCCGGTCAATTACATTTATTCTGTGTATGTGAAAACTATTATTTTAAAGACAGGTGAGGTGGAATATACTCATACTCACAAACCATATATGAAGTTATAAAAGACCAATTAGTTTTTCAGTTATGCTTGTTTACATCCTACTACCAAGATTAATACCACTCTGTGGAGAGTTTTCAATTCCAAGTTATTAAATACAAATTCTCACAAAGGACCTCTGTAGTTTAAAAATCAGGTAATTTTGGATGAATTTTTTCAAACATTTTGGAAGAATGAAATAAAATGAAAATAAATATTAGTAAAATATAAAAGATGGCATAAGCAAATAATAATGGGATGTTAACTCTTTCAACCCGAATCTTTTCAAAGGGTCTTTTCTATTTGTGATTACTAGCTTATATTTCTCAAAAATATTTTTTTATAAGTACACAAAGGTTGTTTTATTTGTTTTAAGGTGAAACGATAAGAAATGTTTTTCTTTTGTTTACTTCTTCTAGTCCTACCAATGAGAAATTTTCCTGTATAGTTCAATTAACCATAGAAAAAAAATTCTGCTTCAAACTATAAAAAAACCCAGCGTGAGTATGTAGTGTACATGAGGTTAAGTCCAAATATGATACTAGGTTGTTTGGAGTTGTAAGAGTTAATGACCCCATAATGCCGAAGCTTAAAATTGTCACTACCTCTGTTCTGAGCTGCAAAATCTCGGCCTCCTTTTTCTCTATGGAAATCAGGTTTTCATCTCTTTGCTCCATGAAATGTTTGAGTTCTGCATGAAGATTTGCCAACTCAGAATTTGCCTTTTCTAACTGCAGTCCCATCTCTGTCAAGTGAGAACTTTTTTCTAATAATTCTCTTCTAAGTTCATCTTCTACACGGTTCCAAGAAGATTTTGTATCTGAAAGACATGATTAATAATTTTTTATAAATAATTTTAAAAAGTAAGAAACAATAGCAACACATTTCTGATCATTTGTATTTTTCAATGTTGAAGAAAATGTGTATCTGAATAAAACAAGGGATCCTTGCTGTTATCCCATATTTTACAGCCACAGACAAAAACCAAAATAACCTTTTGTTTCTTTAGAAAATATAAGAAAAATTTAGATGATCATGCAATCAATTATCACAAGGAATAATGTTAAAAAAACACCCTATGCCTGCATTCTAAGATACAGTGTTATTTGTAAAGTGGAATCACATCTTATGCAGGGATCATGTATTGATGTTAGTGTGAAAGTGTACAATCATTTGTACAATGCCATATAATGAATGATGAGACATAACAGTTTCAATAAGTACATTACAGTCAGTTTTCTTTCAACACTGGAACACATCACTGTTTCTTTGACTGAGCATCAGATAAAGCAAATACAGCTGGCTTGCATATAGGGCCAATTAAATATGAAAAATGGCAGCACAGTGAGATGCAGACACTATGAAAAGCATGTAGGGACTGAAACTAAGGTTACAGCAGATTCACCGTTTTTTTTATGTCACTGTTCATTCCAAATGGCAGGGGTTACTGCTTGCATTTTCTTTTTTTATTTGGTTTGCATTGTAATGACTGTATTTAGCTGAATTTGTGTAAGTTAAACGTTTTGTACCCTTTTATAAAAAGAGAAATCTGCAATAGCTGCAATATTTTCCAGTCTTAAATAAAACACACAGCAACTAAAACAGCACTCATATATAACTGATCATAAACTATGGCTCCAGAAATAAGTGATGACTACTTAATAATATGCACAATGTGAATGAGCTGACAGACTGCAATTAAAATAATGAATATTATCATGTGCAAAATACATTCATACAGAAAATTAAGAATAATGAAACTGTAACAATACATAATCAGTAGTCTCTTTTTTTATTCAGTGACAATATAGCGACACAAACAAACCCTCCAGAAGTGAAATACAACAGGGACCCCAAGAATGAAATTGTTCTCAACAGAAGCTGAACACAGGATAAAAACCAACACAAAATGCCCTCAGACTTCAAGCACATAAAAAGAAAATTTGAGAGTTATGAACCATAAAATGCCTGAGACCTTAAGCTCATAAAATAAAATAGAGAATTATGAACCATAAAATGCCCAGAGACTTTAAGCACATAAAATGAAATAGAGAAATATGAACCATAAAATGATCAGAAACTTTAAGCACATAAAATAAAATAGAGTATTATGAACCATAATGCCCAGAGACTTATAAAAAGTTTAAACACATAAAATAAAATTGAAAATTATGAACTATGAAAGGCCCAGAAACTTTAGATGCACAAAATAAAATCAAGAATTATGAACACTAAAATGCCCAAAAACTTTAAGCAAATAAAATTGTGAATTATGAACATTTGCCATATTTGACTGTAGATTTAAGATAAATGTGATGATTGTATTTATTTTATTAATTTTTAAATATATGTCTCTTGTTAATGCCTGTGCTAATTAATGGTTGTACACTGAGAACTAGCACTTGCTTTGGAGTTGCAGTAAGCTATTTTCTCTGTTAACAAAATGTGAATTCATACCTGCAAGCTGGCAGTCTTTCTGGGTCAGAAGTTTGGCCTTAGACAGGAGCTCATTTCTGCATACTTCTAGTTCAGTCTCTGCTAATTCCAAAGACTTTCTCAATTCCATCTCTGTTTTTTCTAACTCACTGATTGTAATAAAAACAACAACAAAAATACTGTACTGAAAATTACAGATCCACTACAGACAATAATTTAAAATTAATTTTTTTACACGTTTTACTCCCACAGGTAAAGAAAATTAAAATTAGAAATGAATAATGTTATTTGATCTGTAATATCATTTTTACAATTTTTTTAAGGCTAAAAACATAGTTTCTGCTTGATTTGTAAATAAATTGTATGGAGATAGTTTAATTTAAAAGGATCCAATTCCTCACCCCACAAGATTATATTTCTTTCTATAACACAATGGTTAAAATACATATTACTCATATTTTAAGTCACTGTCTAAACTTGTTCTCTACAAAATTTATCATTTAAGTTCAAAGAGCACCCATTCCTGTAGACTGTGCAATTTACAACACACTGAACCTACAGACTGTACAATCTGTCAGTGCAGACAGCACATACAGCATCTGATTTTTTACAGACTGTATTACAGATTTTACAATCTGCAGGTTAGCATAGATGGCATTTACAGCATTCATTCTTACAAACTGTCTTATAGACTTTATAATCGACAGCTTTGTGTAGATGGTGAATATTGCACTTGGTTTTAATAATGGTCTAACAGATTTTATAATCTGCAGGTTAGCACAGACGGCATATACAGCACCTGATTGTACAGACTGTATTACAGATTTTACAATCTGCAGGTTACAGACTTTACAATCTGCAGGTTAGTGAAGACAGAACATACAGCATCCAATCTTACAGACTTTACAATTTGCAGATTAGTGTATACAGCAAATATAGCATATAATTTTACAGACAATCTGCAGGTCATAGTAGACAGCAAATATAACATACAATTTTAGAGACTACAATCTGCAGATCAGTGTAGACAGCACATACAACATCCAATTTTACAGATTTTACAATCTGCAGATTAGTACAGATGGCACATGGAGCAGCCAACCCAAGAGACAGCAGCATCTGAAAACGATATTCTTAAGAGACCTATACTTTCTAATTTCAAATTTTATTTAAACTTAACATCCCTACTTGTATCTATATTTCAAAATAAACATGATTCTGTTCCTCTGCTGTCTTCACAAAGTGATTTGCATCTGGACAAAATCACCAGAATTTTTATATTAAATGTTTCACCAAATCTTTTTAATTCTTTTAAGACATTTTAATTCATTTTATTTTCATTAAAACTTAGCTATTAAATTTGCTTTGCCATATATAGCTTATTAATGTTTTGCATCTCTTATCAATTATATTACAGGAAAATTATTAATAGATTTTTTCAGTAATATACAAAACTTATTTAAAAATATAAACTCAAATATGAATTAGAAAGAAAAAATTATTGAAGAATGATAGCAATGGGGGTGGGGAGTTGGTAAATCTTCCAACAGAATGTTACAATACAGAAATAGTTTTCTGCATGATGAAGGATTCATTTTAACCCAATCTGTTATAAAGCTAAGAGAGAGAGAGAATGGAAGGGAAAAAGGAGATCCAAATAAATAAACCCTGAATAGAGGGCTAGAAGCAGCACTGTCAAATGACATAACCATGCTGACTGATTGACCAAGACCCAGGGTTGCAAAATTTCAGTCAAAAAATTTAAGACAGTTTTGAAAAATACAGGTCTAAACTTTATAACAGTTTTTCAAAATGTAGGTCCAAAACTTTTAGAGACAACTACAAAATTTAGGTCAAAAACACACTCTGCAAAACTTGAAGGACAACTACACAAAATTAAGTCTAAAACTCTGAAATACAACTTCACAAAATTTAGGTCTAAAACTCAGACAAATTTTAGGTTTAAAAATATTACGGCACAATTTGCTTAGGACATGATAGAGACAGTGATGATTCTTAAATAGTTATCTCAGCTATATCTTCCTATAAGTGGTGTGAAAACAAGGCAAGTAAAAAGTGGCCACAAGCAGCCAGTCTCCATAACATACAGATCATGTTTTGCCATCTGTAGTCTTGCTTGTTGTCATAATTATTATATGCCTTGTATGTTTACTCTACAGCAATTATAACTTGTTTAGTGCTTCTCTCTCCCCAACCCCATTTCTTCTCAAGTAAATTAGATTTTTTTTTTACAGATAATTATTTTATGTAAAGTGATGTGCTGAATAATCACTTCCCACCTTATGTCAAAGTCACATGAGCAGGTCCCTACAAGTCTTAATTTTGAATTATCATTAAAAATACAAACAAAAGTTTAGATTCTTCAATAACTCACATGATACTAAATGTTCTCTTGAAAAAAAACCAATGAATCTCAGAGTCAAGAATCATGCTACAGTCTCTTGCATACTGCATCATGAAACAATTCTTTACAATGGGGAGATCATCGTCATTCTTACTATGTACACATCCATATCAGCATTTCTCCTATGCTCTATATTCTCTGTTGGACACATGCACTTGTGATAAATAATAATAATAATAATAATAATAATAATAAAAGCAGTTCTCCTGAATACTAGTTGAGACTGAAGCAAGTATATATGATAATTAGGAAAGAGATGTCAGTACTATGCTTCCAGATAGAACAATGTAACTGCTGGATGAATGCTAGAATTTGTTACTAAAAATCACAATAAAGGCAAGCTTTCTCATTCAAACACCCTGTACCAACAATTTAAGATAAAACAGAATCTCTCTCTTCTACACAAATAATATAATCCACCTGTCATTTTTCAAACTTAAAATGGAAAACCTAGGACACCTGAATACAGTAAGTTCTTTGTTACATGATATATATGTTCTAGAGCAGGGGTCACCAACACGGTGCCCGCGAGCACCACAGTCGCCTGCAAAGACCACATAGTCGCCCGCAGACCTTTCTAAAATTAGCACAACTCAGCTGCAAACTAAATAAATTTGTTATATTTCAGAAAATGGTAGCCCTTCATATGACTCAGTATCCATGAAGTAGCTCTCAGTATCAAAAAGGTTGGTGTCCCCTGTTCTAGAGACATTGTTATGAAATAATTAAATAAATGGAAAGAGATATTCCCAGTGAAATACAATTATATATGTATATTATCACAATGTCAAAATATAGGAGCACTTGGTTCAATGACTATACAGCATGACTAACAATTAAAAGACTGAACATGCAGAAATTGGCAATATTCAGATGATGAGTTTCATCAACTCGGGTAGACATCGCTGGTTGTATAATTTTGAGTTTAGTGTGTTAATAAAAAGAACATACCTAAATATTATGCCTGTAGATTTGAATTTGCACAAACAAAATTTGTGTAAACAGAGAACTCACTGGAACTCAAAACAAAGGTGGAAAAAAAGTATCTGCTTGAACTAAATACAAACAGGCCACCAGGGCAAGATCAAATATAAGATAGATAGAAACATACACACACACACACCCCCAGGGTCAAACAAAGAAAATTGGACCCTTTGACACAAAGATTTCTCAGATTGGATTGATTGCGGAGAAAAGAGGCTTATTGTAGGATAACTGAGGCTAGTACTTGAAAAAGCTTATACATATTGACACTCTTGGTAATTTCCTAGGAAAGCCAATGAAGAATAATGTTAATTTGGATATCAGATTAGAGATAAGACTTCTGTTGTGTGTGAGATTATAATATCTCTATTTCCTGATATTCTACCAAAATATAACTCAGGATGATACCGACAGGAAATATACAAAAAAAATATTTTCTTTTGAAAATATTTATCATAGAAGTCCCTAAAGTCCTCTAGATGCATATTTGGGGCATGGTATAAATGATTCAAATGATTCACTTCAGAGAATCAACAAAACGACAAGGTTTGAAAACTACTTTCTTGCATGAGTGCATTTTGTATATTGATTTATTACTGGTTTTCTGTTATGTATTACATTAGTAAAATTCCCCATAGCTACTTCTGCTATCCTTTGGTGAAGCAGCTTATTAAATCACAGGTGTCAAACTCAAGGCCCACAGGCCATATCTGACCCAGCGTACAATTATATCCGGCCCGCGAGATAATTTTAGGCAAAAATATACGGCACCCGAGATAATTTTAGGAAAAAATATTTTTTAATGGCCCGATGATATGAAGTGCAAATCAAATTCACTAATGTAGCAGCCTTGCTGAATGAAAGGCTGCCTGAGAGGTCAGAATAAGCGTTGTTGTTGTGTTGTTCTGCTCAGTCACCCCAGAAGCCGCAATAGACCTTTCATCTTCACAATGTTCTCCAATGTTCTCAGTCTTGGTCTGCTTCTGGGAGATCCCCACAGCCTCGTGGTGCGTCTGAAGTGGAGGGCAGGATGGCTGGTGGAAGGGTTTGAAACAGGTTGCACCTATTTGGCGCACATTCTCAACAGCCCTCCGTGTGTTGGGGGAGGGGGCCCGAAGCTGCCTTTTATCAGAATAAGCGAAAATGAAAGCTGTATATATAGTGTGTGGATGTTCATTGATTACAGTAACCTAGTACATCCTTTTGCTCATTTTGGATTGGCGCATAAGAAATTAAAGTAGTGTAGTGCCCGGATATCGCATCACTCCTTCCCGCTTACGTAATATGAATCAAGCATCTGTCGGTAGATGCACAATCTTAATTTTAAATCAAAGCTATGGCCAAGAGAAAAGTTGATTTTGAAAACAGAGCCTTTCAAAGCTACTGGGAGGATGAATATATGTTTACTGATATTGGCGGTAAACCTGTGAGTCTAATTTGTGGAGATAATGTGGCTGTGATGAAGGAATATAATCTGAGACGGCACTACGAAACTAAACATAAAGTTGAAAAACCTGAATGCAGAGCAGAAACTACAGAAGGTAGAAGAATTAAAGAGGAATCTAACATCACAGCAGACATTTTTCACCAAAGAAAATCACAAAGTGAAGCTGCTGTGAAAGCAAGTTTTATTGTGGCAGAGGAGATTGCCAGATCAACCCAACCATTTAGTGAGAGAGAGTTTCTGAAGAGCTGCATGATGAAAGTGTGTGACGTCTTGTGTTCAGACAAAAAACATGTTTGCAAATGTAAGCCTTAGCAGAAATACGGTTGCTGATCGAGTTTGTGAAATGGCCACTGATGTGAAAACACAGCTGATCGAAAAAGACAAAGACTTTGTTGCATACTCTCTTGCTGTCGATGACTGACACTGCACAGTTTGCCATCTTCATCCATGGAGTGGACTCATTGGAATGTTACAGAAGAAATATTGGACATGAAATCCATGCATGGGACAACAACAGGAAAAGACAGTTTTGACAACACATGTCAAAGTGTAACCGACATTAACCTGCCTTGGGACAAACTTGTTGGACTTACAACAGATGGAGTACCGGCCATGTGTGGCAAAAAAAGTGGATTAGTTGGAAGAATGCGGTTAAAGATGCAGGAGAACTGTAATGGTGAGATGATAGCATATCACTGCATCAACATGGAACATGTAATGAGCACTGTAACACAAACCGTTAACTTTATCAGAACCAAAGGTTTAAATCACCGCCATTTTCAGTCTTTTTTTGCAGGAAATAGACGTTCAGCAACATACCTTATCAAACAGAGGTGTGGTGGCAAAGTCGGGGAAAAGTTTTTAGTAGAGTTTTCTAGCTGATCGAGGAAATCTGTCAGTTTATGGACAGCAAAGGAAAAGACTCCACAGTTTTGTGGGATGAAAAGTGGAAATGTGAGTTGGCGTTTCTGTTAGTGTTTAAAAAAGGTTTAGTTTTCCACTGTTCAATGAGTGTTTATACAGTTCGGCCCACAACCTTAAGTGTGATTTGAGTTTTGGTCCCCTGTGCGATTGAGTTTGACACCCCTGTGTTAAATGATGGAAAACTTATCTGTTATGTAAAATATTTGTTTGCTTTTAATAGAATACTTACCAGAGGTCTATAACCATATCTTTTTTGATCCTGCTATTTTATTTGTGGCTGCCTGCAAGTAAGGTAATGAGGCATTTCATGAAGGAGAGTTCATTCTAAGAAATTTTCTGCTTGCACAGCTTTCACTTCAGATTGCATTAGATCTCTTAGATTCAGTCAAAAGCCTGTATACTAGAAAATCTCATTGTTGATGAATACCTGCTAAGTCAAAGGATTTTGAAAGAGAGAATACTAATAAACCAAATTTCATTTTTTCAAATATCCAAATATACTGAATAGCACTCAATGACCTTGACTATCACACTTTTCAAAATACCAAATTTTATTAAACTTGCTTAAGTTTAAATTATAACAAAAGTATATTTATCTTTGTCAATATGTCCAGTAAAATACACATATATAGAATTCACAATTAAAGTATCAAAGTTTGATAAGTGTGTAATTTTGTTTAGAGTGCCTGCCTATCATATATATAGTTTTCCAGTTCTGTCTGTCGGTGCAAAACGCTAAAGCATCCTTCACCTTCAAGCATGTGGGAGATTCTTGGACGCTAAAGGGTCCTTGACCTTTGAACAAGTTGGAGTTTGGGTATTTTCACAAGGCCAGTTTTATGTTGCATTGTCATGTTCACGAAACAGAGACAAAATAAAAGGACTCTTAAATAAATAAACAATGATCAAGGTAATTTGCTAAATGATGCTTGAATTTTCACTCACAATGTGGCTTATAATGTAAAAATAATAATAGAATAGGTAAAATCAAAAAGTTATAAAAACTCAGCAGGCATTCGGAAAGAGAATAATTGATAGAATAATACAGTTTTAACTCCTGAAATGTTTCAGCAAATTTAATGCACACCACACGATCAAACACACGTCATGAGTACAGCCACAGGCACTGATTTTAATTTCATTCCACTGATTGACCCAGAAACACTTTTTTTTGCTATTTGCCTGCCTGGAATACATAATGCTGAGTGGTGCGATGGTCAACTATCTCAAACGGCAACTTAGGTTATAGTCAAGGTTATTCGCTAAATGATGCTTGAATTTTCACTTGCAATGTGATTTATAATCAAGCCTTTCCAATAAACAAATTCATTCATGTTCCTAGCAATGCATTATGTGCAAGTCAACTAAATGGGAAATATTTTTAGGCTGCAATTAATGCAAACATACTATATCAATGGATGAAAGATTTATCAATGGAGATATATATTTTTCAACTGCCAAAAGCTGTTAAAAAAATTCATTTATGTTTTTTCTTATTGGTCAATGGCAAGTTTAATGATAATGTAATATAAATTACAACAGGAATGTGCAACCCCATCTTTCACACCATCAAATGATTTCATCAGGCCAAGGAGAGGTATCAAAATGTAATAAAATCAGGCCTATGAATTTTATCACCATCTTTAAGACTCAATATTACTCTATACTTAAGAAATAGTGGTGTCCGTGGTGAATTAATTGTTCTTTGTCTTGCATATGTGGCCAGCACAGTGTGTGTTGTGCGACAGTTGCTTTGTTGATTTGAAATATGAAGTATGTTAACACATACATAATAGACAATCATTTAGAGAACTCATTGAGACTATCAATATCTCACATTAACCACCCACCCACCCCGATATCAAACCTCTTATTAAAGAGACAAAAGAACACTTTTCTCAATGGCAATAATTATACAGGTAAATATGCCAAATTAAAGATAATTTTTAGTTGAAATACTTTCATAACATTTTGAGTATCATCTTGGTGAAATGAGGTGTTAATAATTTGTGCAATTATGCTTTAACATTGGAATAAAACTCTAATAAATCAATTTTAAAATATGGGGATCATTTTTAACTTGGTGTTCAGCATTAGAATGAAAAAAAAGGTTTCACATGCCTGAATTATACAGAATACAAAGTTTCTGCCACAAGTTTAAAATGATTTTTTAGACTAAAAATTCCAGATTTCAAACTGCAAAGAGTGTTTCACCACCTAATTCCTGGAGGAAATTTGAAAACAAAAATTTTGAAGAATACAATGAGAATTGATATAGATTTAAAAATAAATCCAAAATGAAGTTATGAAAAATTAATTGCCTGCAAAAATCTCAAAATTAACTAAAGGTTTAGAATGACAAATATTATTATCGAACCTAGGTTCTTCAAATGTGGAATATAAGTTAACTTTGTATAAGAAAGCAAAATCATTTGTTAGTCTAAAATATTTTGTTTAGTTTTAATTTTATTACTTTTTTTAGTGCATAAAAATACAACTTCAAACTTTGTTAAAAATTCATAGATATTTATTATTTTTCATATCCAGAGAATAAATTAAAGAAATTTTCATTTTAAATTAAAAGAGATATGTATAAGTATATAATTATATGAAAAAAACACCCCAACCACACTTCTAAACTAATATTTCACAGCTTTGCAGTATTCAATAAAATCATTTGCATTGAAAAACTTCGTATCTATTTTATTGTGATGTAATTGATAAGATTGTAAACAGACGTAAAAAATTATAACAATTATAGTAATGATGCTAAAAGTATTACTTCATCAGCACCCAGAAGTTATTTTATACCATAAAGAATGTGACTGGTGATTAATATTTTGAAAGGGAGAATTTATTTACATAGTGTGGCTGAGAAATGGTTATCAATAAAAATAATTTTATTGAAATAAAGACCCGTAATATGAACCCATTTGTGCTTAGATTTCTTTTGACCCACCACTATTACCATCACCAAAAAATCAACAGAACAAAAGTAAAGCAAGTGAACTTAATTAAAAAGTACAAGAATCAAAACACACACAAAGTAAACCCACAATGTTGCATGCCAAAAATTTTGCACATTGAACTGAATAGAAAAAACTGCAAGCAATGAATAAAAGACAAAAATCAATTGCCTCTTTTGTGATTTATTTGAAAGAGTGGCTTTATGCTAGTCATTACAACATTTTCAAATGCAAGTAGTTACAGATAAATTAAACAGATTAGTTGAGATTCTGTACTTTTTTCAAATTTCATTGCTTGCAGTCTTCTTGGTTTAGTAGGTGCATTAGAAAAAGGAAAACTATAAAGCATCTTAAAATACACAGAATATGCCATTTCAGGAAATTTGTCTGCAATGAAAAGAGATCACATTTGACCTACAGGCATTCGTTAATTATTTGTTATACTAAATGACTTTGAATGCGGTTTCAAAAACAGGCTACAATGTGAGGGTGGAGGTGGACAATACAATATGATATATTATTTTCTCACTAAATCTGATTTTTCAATAAGTATTTTTATTTATAAATATAATGATAGATTTTTGTATGAGTGACTAGCACAACCAAAACAAATATATATTGTTATTAAAAGATCAGCAAAGTTGTTGATAAAAGTTATATGGCCATGTTTGACTGCACAATGTTTTGAAAAAGGTACAAGAATAAATAAATATTAGTTTTACATCATGAAAATAGATACAGACTTAATAAAAATTGCATTTTATTAATATATACAATCATCTATAAATAATATGAAAGACTCCTTAGTGTCATTTTTACAACAAAACCCGAAGAACTCTGAATTATTATAATTACTTTAATTAATATAATGTATACATATTTGTGTTTGTGTGTGCATAGGAATGCATGCATATATGCATGAAAGTAAAGATAAAGGAGGAGAGAATTCCTTGCATCAAAAAAGATTTAAAGAAATTGTCCGACAGACAACAAAAATATATGCAATAATTTGCAAGATAAACTAATTAAATCATTAAATTTATCAAAATCTGTTTGTTATTGCTGTTGTTTAGTTATGTAAATAAATTTTGTGTAAATAAATTCTTTATATAAGTGAAAAGATTTGTTGCTTACTGAACTTTTGATGGAAAGATATAAAAGCAAAATGGGCAATGTTACTTTCAAAATCAAAAGTTTGTACCATTCATAAAAATATAGTCTAGAGTCAATTTAGCAAAAAACTATACAAAAACACAAAATTAAAAAATAATAAATTTGAGACAATTTAGGCTTTTGTAAATATAAATTATGTTTTTACTTTAAATACAAATTTAAACTTTTTATACAAACTGGTGTTTTTAATTTAAGTTGATGCTTTTTGATAGTGAGGTGATCTCAGCTTTGAGTAGTTTGTCACTGAGCTAACTTCATGTAGCTGTTTAAATTCACTGGTTTGTCAATCAAAATATCTTAACCAGGAAAGCAGTTACAAAGCCAAATAGAAATAAACAAAAAGCCATATGCAACCTGCATCTCTGCTGAAAGCTGGACAGAGAATTCTCAGTATGGCTGAGAGTACCATTCATATGTTCCTTCTGGGATAGAAGATGACTGCGTTCTTCCTGGACTGCTTGTAACAACAAGGCCTGAGCCTGTTGATTTTCACAAACCCTTTCTAGATCCTTTTTACTCTCTGGAACAAGTTATCACAAATAAAACACGATCTCAATTCACACTTAAAACTTTTTTAATTACAAAAACAAAATAACCAATAAATAAAATAAAGCAGTCCTACATAATAAAACAACTGAATATGTTAAAAATGAACATAATGGTTGTGGAAATCACTAAAATAACCATTTACGCTGAAACAAGAGATTTAGACTCAGTGGCGACATTCATAATTATTAATAATTCTAATTCTCTATTTATCAATGTATTATTAACAAAATAACCAAGAAATTAAACACTCCTTCATAATTAAGAACTGAACAAAATAGAAAATGAACAAATTATTTTGAAAATATCTAAGTTGACAGCAAAAAGACTTACTTTTCATGATCACATTACTGATTGTTCATAATTTTTTTATCTATAAAAATGTTTTTTTAAAAGTAAAAAAAAAACTAAATGGTAAATCACCAGTTAAGGCATTTTCCAGATCCCTGCATTTCACTTGCATGTTTGAGAGTGTTGTGGCATGTGCTTCATCTTTCTTCATGGCTTGCTGTTTTGTCATGGACAGCTCATCCTCTAAGCGTTGGCAACTTGTTTCCATTTCTACTTTCTCAATCTGCAAATCTTGCATCAACTTGCGAATCTGATCATGCTGACTTGTTAACTCAGTAAAACAGTGACGAACCTAAGTTATACAGTTTTAAAAAGAACAATTAAAACAAGTGCTATCAAACACTTTTATTTTTTTATTGTACTAGGAAACAAAATACCATTTTAAGAATAAATTAGGTCAAACAGGTTATCACTATCATTAAAATAATATGAGCAGTAAATAATAAAAATTATTACTAAAAGAAAATATTGTTTTACGCTGATAGGAGAGTGTCAGGGGTTTACTGATTAATGGTATAAACAAAAATTGATACTAACCGCAGCCCTAATAAAGCAAAATCAATCTCTTTATTACTGCAATATTCAAAACTTTCTCCTTCATCCAAAGTATTGACCCAAAATGTTTACTGCATGTGTACACATACTGACATACTGAGACGAAGATGATGCTTTTAAATAATATTCTCTCATTTCACAAGATCTGTACTTTTATCTGATTTCAAATAAAGAATTTTATTGCTGACAGTGTAATAAAATGGATGACATAAATCAAGATGATGATTTTCATATTTTAATTAAAGATGTGTTTCAGCCTACGCACTGTGCAATCATTGCGAATGTTTGGATTGCTAAGATAAAGTTAAAATGGTTTTTATACTTCAAGTAATGAGAGTTCAATAAATTGAACACCATGGTTCTGGTTGAGGAAAACGTCATAATAGTTGCAGCTGTTTATTATTTGGCCTTTGATGTAATCTACTTTAGTTCATGGTTAATAATTCCTGAATTTCAACATTTTGGGAAGAATGTAACTCTACAGTACTGTTATTAAAATATTTTATATCTTAGTTCTTTATCACAGAGTGAACTTATACTAAACTACTACAATGACTGTGCTCGAAGAACATTATTTTACTCAGTAAACAATTCTATAGTATTGAGATTTCAAATTAAAACATTGTATATCTTTATTCTTTATCACAATTTGAACTTATATTAAACCACTACAATAATTGTGCTTAGAGAATATTATTTTACTCAGTAAAGAATTCTGATCATGGAGTTTGTCAGATTCCAAGTTTTCCAGACTGTTTCCAAGAGTCCATTTGAAACAAAAAGAAAAGAGTCTATAAATTAGATTACATCAAATTTATCAAATTTAAAGTCAACTACAAATTGTGAAGTCAGCTTTGGTTTCATGATCAAAAAAAATTTTGATCAAATGACAATGATACAATTAAAAATATCTTCAGAAACTTCATGAGAAAAAACCCAGCCAAAAAAAAAGCTTCAACCTGACATTTTTGGTGAACAAAATGAAGGGAATTTACAAAATGAGATCTAAGATAAATAATCTGCTCTTAAACAATCTTTCTGAGCAGAGGACTATAGTTCTGCATAGCCATCAGAATGAAGCTGTTAAATGAGTTCAAAAGATAGACTTTCCTCACGGCTGCATAACTGATGACCTAACTTCTTTTGATTATTATACCATGTATACAATACCTGTTACTAAACCAAGCTAGTTGATTAGTTTAAAAAGAATGCATAAATGATGAAGCATGATGATGCCTTCAGTTATGACAAAAGGTATACAATGCATCAAATGAAATATATACAGTCTTTATCAATGATTGAGAAGAAAAGAGGTAATGTAGTGGAGTTACAAGATTAAAAGAGAGAGAGAGAGAGAAAGTGGAGGGTAGAAGAAAGTAATAAGATACCTTTTTGTAATATTATTTTAACTTTTTCTTTTACAAACCTTATCTAGTTCTTTCTTCAGTGATGTGATTTCATCTGTTTGGTTTGTTAGTTCATTTTGTTTCTCTGCCAGCTGCATCTCAGTTTTTTGCATTTTGCTATTCAATTCCTCTTTCAAAGCATTCAGCTTGCTCTCTGAAGTCTTCATCAGCTCTATTATTTCAGTCTTCACTGACTGGAGTTCACTTGCAGTAGATTTCAGCTAAATTAAATTTAAAATGTAAAAATTTACATATAGTTGAATTTTAAAATAAATGATTTCTGTCATAACAATAATAATACTAGGCAAAAGTTTATACTATGCAGATATATACATACTCACACATAAAACTTTAAAATATTTTGTCAAAAAGAAAATTTACAACAATATTTTTTAATATTAGCTTTATTTATCATTAGCTATTTTACTTACAAACTTCTTTAAAACTGGAAAGATGGTTTAATTTAAATTTTCATTGATTTCATAAGAAATGTTCATAATATTTATATAGTATTATTATTAACTGTTATTATTTATCATCAACTATTCTACTTACAATCTTTATTTTAAACTGGAAAGAGGGTTTAATTAAAATTTTCACTGGTTTCATAATAAATGTGTGTAATATTTATTTATTATTATATTAACAGTTTTGCCATCATGTGACTATTAATAATTAGGTGAAACAATTGGCATTTGTTTGTGTAAGGGCAGAAAATGTAATAAAACTTACTACATTTCAAGACAGACTGAATTACCAACCTTACCACAGTACAGAATCGGTATATGTAAAAGTTCTTAATGATCTTGTGCTATGGGCAATTGAAAGATTTCAATTCTTACTCTATCTGATCTTTCTGCTGCTTCTCACATGATTTACATTCCACTGTCTCCCATCATATCCAAAATGTGTTTCGGCATTGGAGAGAGTTCTATCAAGGTTCAAGACATTGATCGATAGAATGCAGAGTATCTGCAAAGAGGAATTACTTCAATCCTTAACCTTGATGTTCCACAAGGTTCTTATCTTGGACCAGTTCTTTCTATCTACACACCTCTCTCAAGCATCGTTGTCATCCAATGTCACAAGAGTTATGTACTCTTAAATATATATATGTCCCTTTAAGTACCATCTGAAGGAAATTAATAAACTGAAAAGTGCATTTGTGATTTTAAGATGAAACAAGATATGCTGTATTTCTGCCCACATAAAATGGCAATATGCGTTGTTCTTTTATTCTGAGCGCTATTCTAATCAGTGCGGTATTATATTCTTCTTGTATTAAATGCTTAGATTAGAATTATTAGATCATTAGAAATTTATTATCTCTACGCATTGATGTTCAGAAATTACTTATTTAATTTAGTCGTAAATGGAATAGCCTTAGTTCGAGAACCAGCAGATTTGTGACATCATATCCTTCCTCAACAATTCAACGTTCAATGTGCTGTATGTTGTAATAAAATATAATCAACTTTGCATATAGAACAGATAATAGAACCAAGTACAGGTTACTAATTTAGCCCCAATCACTGTGCTTGTAAAAAAATGCAAAACTGATTTGGAGCGTCGAATATTTAAAGATGAATGATAAGCATGTAACTCTTTGTCAAGGAGAATACAAAACCTAAATGCTTGGTATGTCTGCAGTCTGTTGCAGTTACAAAAGAATGTAATGTTAAAAGACACTAAGAAACGTGTCATACGTCCAGTTTCAACCAGCTGACAGGGCAACTCAGAAAAGACAAGAGAAGTCTCGACAGATAGTAAATGTTTGTTAAAGCTACTAAGCAGACCAATGCAGCCATATAGGCTAGTTATATAGTCAGCCAACTAACAGCAAAGCATCTAAAGCCATTTTCAGATGGTAAATTTGTGAAAGAATGCATTGATGCTGTTACTGACTGTATGTGCACTGACAAAAAACAGACTTTCACAACAAACTTTTACCAGAAGGATATCTGCAATGGTAGATAATATTAGTTTGGAGCCTTGCAAATGGAGCAATATATTTTAAGCTACTGGCATAGATGATATTGTACAGTTAGCTATTTTCATTCAAGGTGTTGATTCGCACTTTATGTCATGAAAGAACTACTAAAACTAGCTGGAATATAAAGTACAACAGGTGAAGATATATTTAATGAAATGAAAACTGCCTTTGACAGAGAATGGTTTATCGTTAAAACATTTGGCTTGAATCACAACAGATGGGACACCAGCAATGACTGGATCGATTTGTGGTGTAGTTGAAAAACTACTTTAAGACAGCAAATATTGTGCTAAATTATTAACAATGAATCATGTGTTATGTCTGCTGTATTAAAAGTAGTGAATTTGATTAGGGCCTGTGCAATGAACCATAGGCAATTAAGGATTTCCTTGAAGATGTTGAAGCAAAATACAGCAATGTTCTGTATCACAGTGAAGTCAAGTGGCTGATGAGGGGGAGAGTCCTGCAACGTTTCTATGATTTGTTAGACGAAATATGTTTGTTTATGGACATGAAGGTGGAACCAGTGTCACAGTTGTCTGACAACCA
Source organism: Sinotaia quadrata (assembly GCA_028829895.1). Classification (NCBI taxonomy): domain Eukaryota; kingdom Metazoa; phylum Mollusca; class Gastropoda; order Architaenioglossa; family Viviparidae; genus Sinotaia; species Sinotaia quadrata. The sequence continues at coordinate 69,155,080 of CM054177.1, forward strand.
ATGGACTGCAGATTTAGCATTCCTTGTCAACATAATGAGTTATTTAACCATCTTAATGAAAACCTTCAAGGCAAAGATCACCTTGCACACAATTTGTTTGATTAAATAAAATGTTTTCAGATGAGGCTCCAGCTGTGGGAAAATCAGCTGCAACAAGGAAAGCTAGTTCATTCTCCAAATTTGCAGAAACAGTGCTTAAGACATGAATCTCGACCTCACCAAATATGCAGCTGAAAATGCCATTCTTTGGGGTGAGTCTGAGTCCCGTTTCAAAGATTTCATGCACCACAAAACAGAATTTTCAATTTTCGCTTTCCCATTTAGCGTTAATGTTGACAATGTTCCAGAGGCTTTACAACTTGAACTGATTGAACTGAACTCCAATATAAGAGAGAACTGAAAAACAAGTTTTCAGAAGTTACTTTAATGCTGTTCTATAAACTGTATGTTACTCAGGATTTATTTCCAGGACTTCATGAATAAGCAATGAGAATGACTTCATTATTTGGCAGCAATTACTGCTGCAAACAATTTTTCTTAAAAATGAAAATTGTTAAAAGCAAACACCGAAATGTGCTAACAGACAAAAATCTGTCAAATGAGTTAATTATTGCGACAATTAATATCTCTGACATTAATAGTATGTGCAAAGACTAGCAATTGGGTTAGAACCATTAGACTTCACTAGACTGTTAGACCATTAGAGTCATAGCCAGTTGTTGACATTGTTTGAACATTGCTAATATTGTAATTAAAAGTTCATTTTTAAATGTACGGGTGCACATATTTAGGCTAAAGTTTGCTAAACGCTAATCATTTTTCTAGTGCTTTACATTGCATACAATGAGTATACTATACTATTACATCATTACAGTATAAGTATACTACAATATAGGTCTAGAGTACCTAAGCTTTATCTGTTCAATCCCCTTCTGGCCCATGAAAGCTTTTTGATATTTTGGTCTACTGTTAAAAAAGTTTGGCCACCACTGATCTAAGCAATCACTAGGGGATCCATTAATCCCCTGGGAGAGATAGAAGGAAACATAAGCCCACTTAGACCCAAATCAGCCAACTGCATCCCATTATCTTTTTTCACTGACATTGTGGGACTTTGCTATCGAGTACTGCCTTTTTTCTGCTTGATAGGTGATTTGATTTGATTTAGAGCAGCTAATAAAAGTGCAGTCCTAGAATGAAGTTGTATGATACATAGCAGCTTGTCAAGCATGCAGGTGCTTAAGATGGTAGAGCATGAAAAACTTCATGGAATAAATGAATGAAAAAATGATTCAATATATAAACTTACTATTTTCACAAAACAGAACTGTAAAACATTTGTCAATTATGATTTCAATGCTAGAGTGCCCTGCTCATGTTGGTGTACAGCAACATCCAGAACCCACAATAAAGAACTGAGTGGTTGATAAAATTAACTAATCTTTTTAGTTGAATTAAACATTGGAACAGACCATTTTACTTCTTGTATAGTACCTGAGATTCTTTTTCATCAGTCAAAGATTTGAAGTGCTCACTGCTAGCAAGTGCATTTTCCAAACAAAGGTCCTTGTCCATGAGGGTGGCTCGAAGCTGGTCATTCTGCTCTTTTTGTTGCTTCTCGCTGGAGCGAAGGGTCTGCACTTCTTCAGTCAATTTTTTCACCTCATTTTGTGACTCTTCAAGTTTTTTCAATAAACTTTCCTATGAGATGAGAAAAAAGGGGAGAACTCAGATGAATATAAAAATCAAGTTTCTGCTACAAATTTTCTAGAGTTAACAGAACATGATGGGATGAATATAAAAATCAAGATTCTCCTACAGATTTTCTTGAGTTAACAAAAAATAATGAGATAAATGTGGTAGGAAGCTGCAGGCACTACTTTTGATAGAATGATGGAAACAAACTGCTAATCATATTAAACTACATAATAAAACTATAAACACGTTAAAGAATAAAAAGTACTAATCAAAAACAATAAAGCAGTATAAATTTAGAGTAAACATATGATTTCACTTCTGAAATTGCTTAAGGAAGCATATTCAATACACATGTTGGAAGCCATTGTATCAGGACAATCATAAGTAGTTCACTTGCATATGATTGGATCGCTTGTGTCCCAAAGGTCATGAATACATTAACCCTATACCTCAGTTGAAAGGGCATGGAAAAATCTTTCATTCAAGCCTAGTAATGATGTACTTTTGACCATTTTTTTAACGACAAAAATTGCAGATTTGTTGCCGAATTTTGCTTTAAAATTAATTTTTAAAATGTGTACAAAATAAACTAAGCCAAACTTCATAGCACTAGATACAGCATTTAATTATCTTTATTTTGATACCAAAACATGCATTCTGTTAAGTCTTGTAAATCGACTGGACAAAACTAAACCTCATTTAATCTGTATACTTTCCATATTCAAGCAAGACGTACAAATTTACAATCATAAGAATAGAAACAGAAATAAACAACACTTTGGTTGTTGAGAAATCAGTGAAAGAAAAGTAATGAAAACATGCAATTTTACTCATTGATTGCTGCTGGCATAGTAGTGTGCCACTACCTACTTCTAGATACTATGTCACACTAGTTATAGCAGTGCTGCACAAACTCTGGCCCGCGAAGAGTTGCCCAGTGGCCAGCAATGTCCAGCGGGAAAGTCAAATATTTGATACTCAATCAAATGGCTATACAATTTGCCTGGCAGTATTGCCATTAATTTTGCAGTGGTGCACATCACCAATTACCCGGTTTACTGGAAGCACCCGTCCTATTTTTCATTGTTTATTTTGATTATATTTTTGTGACAAAATGGCAGCTAATCGTAAAAGAAAAGTTGACAATGGTAGTTTAATGATGACTGGACTATACAATAATGTTTTGTTCAACAACAGACGAACATTATTTGTCTGCCGTCATTCAAAAGTAGGAGTGGCAAAGTTTCTGAGATATATGTGTCAATATGAGATGAAGCATCAAGATTTCCACAATGTTGTCAGTGATGAACGAACAGCTTGAATTGAATCTCTGAGGAGTTTGTTGAATCGCAGAACATTTTCTCAAAGCAGTCAGCAGATTTTAGTGCAGCATTTGAGGTCAGTTATGAGATTTTGTTGATGATGGCAAAATCTGGCCAACCTTTCACTGATGGTGATTTTGTCAAGCAATGTATGATTACTGTATCAGAAAAGTTATGTCCAGAGGCTGTTCGCAAGCTGCAGGTGATGGCTTTGAATCGTATGAAAGTTCAACGAAGAATTTCACACCTCTCAGCAGACGTGACATAGACAGCTTGCAAACAAAGCAGCCAACTTTGTCTACTTCTTTTTGGCTGCAGACGAGTCGACTGACATCAATTCAACCGCACAGCTGCTAGTTTTTGTTCGTGGTGTCGTTATCATTTGATATCACAGAGGAACTTATTGGCATGGGTTCCATGATGGGTCAGACAACTGTGTCTGCTCTGTTTGAAGAGACATTGTGACTCTGTAGTAGTGTTTCACTGGATTTCACGAAACTGTTAAGTGTGACAACTGATGGAGCATCAGCCATGACTAGAGAAAGTAAAGGGCTGGTAGCACTGTTGATAAAGCATCGAGGAAAGCAGAACAGACAGTTGGTGAAGTTGCACTGTATTATTCACCAAGAGAACTTGTGCAGTAAAGAACTTGGTTTTCAGGCACTGATGGCGTTAGTGACAAAAACAATTATTTTAATCAAATCTTGAGGGCTGATCACTGCCAATTTCGAAGTCTTCTTGAAGAAATTGATGCAGATTATGGTGACCTTGTTTATTGCTGTGAAGTATGCTGGCTGAGTCGAGGGAAGATGCTCAAAAGATTCTGGGAGTTAACTGAAGAGGTTATAGAATTCCTCAGAAGCAAGAACAAAGACACAAGTTGCTTCCATGACTGATCCAGCATTACAGAAAAAGGGGTAGTTTGCACATGAAATGTTGAGGCATGTAAGGTCATTCACAACAAAATTAGGTCTATTTGCAAGGCAAGCAGGTCTGGCAAGTTATGTTATTTCCCTTTATTAGGAAAAGAGAAAGTGCCTGCAAGTGTTTCTTCCAAGATATTCCAAGATCATTTGCTGAGTTTGGAGGATGAGGTCACAAGATTTCAGGATTTTGAGAAAATTGAACACAAATTCTTTTCCTTTCACTGCTGATATTGATACAGCACCTGAGGAGGTGCAGCTTGAACTAACTGACATGCAGTCAGATCACACGCTGAAAGAAATGTTTAATTCTGTGACATTGATAGAATTTTACAAATCTTTATTTACGAACAAATTTCTATGTGTGAAGAAATTTGCTGGGAAAATGTTTTCTATTTTTGGATCTACATATAGTTGTGAACTAAGTTTTTATTGCATGAAAATCAACAAGAGTAAAAATAGATCCTTCTATGACTGACAGAAACTTGCGGGCAGTGATGAGGATCTCAAACAAACAACCTTACTCCTGATTTCAAAAGACTTATAAAAAAAGTGAGAGGTTACATTTGTCCCATTAAATTACTAGTGCTGGCTGATGTGTAATTTGCAAATAAATAAATTTAATGAAACCTTCTCTATCTTTATTGTTTTAGTTTTATTTATTTATTATTATGATGCAATTTACACATCGCATTAAATGATATGTAATGTTAACTAATGAATATGATCAGTTTTACAAGTCTGCTAACCACAGCCCTCTCAAAGTGGCCCCCAAGCCAAAATAATAAGTCTAATATGATTTAGACATTTATTTCTTCTCAATTTATTTTTTAAAGAAAATGGCAGAGCCTACCTAATAAAATCTTTCAGTGACTATTGGTTTGACCTTATAATTTATTCCTCTAGAGCTTTTACAACCTTTAGAGAGAAATCAGATTCCATTTCAAACATATTTCCAATTTTAGCCCCGTCACGTATTCCTTAATTAAATCATTACTGATATAAACGTTTTTCTGCAACTCTTTTGTACAGATGTAAGAGCCTAATTCTGCTCAGCATTCATATTTTCATAAGTGCTCTTTCTGCCACACACACTCAAACCCCACTTCTCGTTGACATTAAGCGCATCTAAGCAACTCATGTTCTTTTAAAGCAGACAGATTTTTTTTTTTTATGTAATGCTAAATTAAGGCTGATTATGAAGTCAATCAAAACTTTGTGCATTTTCGAATTAGTTTATGATGTATTATTTAAATTTAAAATCTTTTACACATGATTAGGACTTATTTTGTGGAATATTACACTTCAAACATGAAATAACCCATTTCTACTTTTACTTCAATAAAAAAAAAAAAATCATCTGCAGGGTGTCAGATCTAAACGAGTGTCATTAAGAAAGTGCTCTATACATAGTGGCCATCAAGTAAAGAGTTAAAACTGCCATACATATGGAACAAACTGACAAAATGGTTTTAAAGTATTTTTATTTGTCTCATATATTACAATTTTGTTTACAATATTTGTAGTTAAGGAAGCTGAACAAAGAGTGAAATTTGGTTTAAATTGATGTATGCCACCCATATTAACCCAAGAGACGTACAATCGTAAGACATTTATAGTGTCATATACTTAAGAAGTTATAATGTAATATACCTTTTCAATGTTAGTAGCATCCACATGAGCCTTAAGTTCACTAACAATATTGCTGTGTGTTTGCATGATCTGATTTGCAGAAGTAATCTTTTCCAACAGTTCCCTCTTGCCAAATTCCAAACTGTGCACTTCTTTCTGCAGGCGAGTAAGCTCTCCTTGTAAACACTGCTCATCAGCCTGGGACTACAAGGATGAAATACACAGCAATTTAAAAATAACACTGTTAAGGACAAACAAAATTAACCATATGCATTACAAGAAAGACTGATTAAAAGCTCTCAAAGGTTTGTTCTATCAAGTCTAATGTTCAATACTTTATTGCAATTAGAACATCCTACACAATGCTAATACATGTAAGCTCTTTATCTTGCAAGGACTGTCAGATTTAGCTAAACTGTAAGGAAAATGTAATGTCTTAGATTGTTGCTCATTAACGAACATATTCAAGTTCTTTATCTAGCAAAGAGTGGTTCAGCTGTACATAAAGGGAAGTGTATTAATTTCAATTCTGAGACTCATTAACTTACCTTTGAAAGCTCTTTTTCTAGTACGGACTTTGTCTGAGTCATCTGGCCTGTCAAGAAGGAAATTTGATTATCACGGCTATTAAGTTCATGCTGAAACTGGGTCCTCTTTTTTTCTAAATCTTCACAGGTTTCCGAAAGTGACATTAATTCTCGCTGTAATGCTGCAGATTTAGCCCTTTCTTCCTCTGTCTTTCGCTTCTGATTTTGTAGGGCCTGCATAGTCACACAGAAATAAGTTGACAAAAGCAACACTTTGGAATAAATTGATCTTGCACAGAAAGGAGCTGAAACAGCATTTTTAAATGCATGGCATACTGATGCAAAGTGAAGATTACAAACTGAATACTATAGGATTAGAGTCCTAGATGACCTATTTATTCTTTTCACAATAAAAATATTGACAGTATATAAATTCAACTGCAAAGACAAGTTTTTGTTCATGCCAGGATTCTTTGCAGTGGAAGAGATAGCACTAAGCCATAATATCCTAAGAGGAAGCAGATTAAACTACCCCATACTCTATATAATTTCATGACCCTAAAAGATTTCACTGGACTTTATTGTTCTTAATCTGTCATAAGTGAAATTTATGCAAATCTTGATATGAGTGACAGATTAGAATAATATATTTTGTTAAGTTATATAAGCTTTCTCAGAATTCTTAAAAGTTCATGCAACTTCATTCAAAAATGTTCTAACCCAAACATCATCATATATATTCATATATTTATAATCTGATCTTCAACTTTGAACAATGACTCAAACATGAATGGCCAAGTCACAGCGAGTTTGATATTAACACAAGTGCACTTTGTTTACTGTTAAAACACATATATTTTATAATACTAACATTTCTGTCGTTTCTTAGGAGTAAATTACTAAAGTTATAAATTACTATACTGCAACTAGAAGACAATTTTATTTTCTATTCTAAAGGCATTTACAAGATTAGAGGAAAGTCAGAAAAACAATTTATACCAATCTTGCAGGCACTTTGAAAATCAAATTAGCATATTTGGTCATTATTAAAAATAATGCATACTTTCAATATTTCATGAAATAGCAAAAGAAAAATTATGACATTTAAAATTTAAATTTTCAGTGACTGCTTTTAATCTCTGCCAATCAGCACAATAGTACCTAATTGATATGACAACTGACCATTTGCTGACCCTGCAATTTACATGCAACGTGCACATCTTTTAAACAGAGAAGAAGCCAAAATAGTCGCCATCTTACTACAGGGACAAATTTAATTTCAGCTCTTCTTCTGGCATTTTATAACCACTAAATTAAAATAGTACAAAGCTCATTACAGATAAAGATGCATACACACTAATTATTTTGTACATCTCCAGTTTCCAAGAGATTAGCATCATGGCAGAGTAAAGGAACAGATTAACTTAATCAAGTCTGAACTGACTGGTACATCAAAAGATCAAAACTAGCAGTTTAAAAAAAACAAACAAAAAACCCCCAACAATTATAGAACAGTTACATGATCATATTAGAAAGTTTCTATATTTGGAAAAAAATCTTTAAAATGAACTGTGAAGGTAGATAGCAAGGAATAAACACTCTAAATAATTATTCTCCCCACAAAGTACTACTTGAGCTGCCTCTCTTATCTTTCCCCCTTTATCTTAGCCTTCTAATTATAATTATTATCAATATAAGCCTGATATTTTGATGAAGTAAACTATATATTTCCAGACATTTTGTACAATAACCAACAGTTTTTATTTTATCATTTGCAAAATTATCAGACAGTTTTGGAAATTAGAAACATTTTTTGGGCCTTTTTCCTATTCAATCTGGGTTGGAATGATAACAGACATCTTTAAGTTAAAAATGCCAACATATTTTAAAGAGTTTTGATACATACAGGTCATTATAAATATAATGTTAAGAGTAAAAGTTGGAATCTAGAGTCAATAAATATGTTATACTACAATCGAGAAATTGTTCAACATTGTTCATTTTTAAGACTATACAGGCAAAAGAAATAGGATGACCTGTGTTTGAAACTTTAAGGATTTACTGAAAAATAATCAGATAAAATAAATGTAATAATTATAAATATTTCTTTTATTGTGGAATATGCCAAGTCACAAAAGGCTTCAAAATTCAAAGACTGTATTTATATGCATGTTTTGGTCAACACAATCAGAAATTAATATGCAAATTTTTGTTTGATAATACAAATTGTGAAAGAATTATCTGTCTATTATTGATACAGTCCTTAAGTGAAGAATACACACGAATGTTAAAGCATAATAGCTCTCCATAAAGTACTGGGTTATAAGAAACAATAGAATTAAAAGTATAAACAGTATTTTAAACTGCCTTTAACTTATATCCACACTCTCCTATATAATTATATGTATTGTATTGAAGCCATTTATAACAACAAAAAGAGTGGGTCAAAGGTTACTTCCATATATACAGCCTGTAGAAATTTTACACTTTTCCCTAATGGAAACACAGACAAAAAACTACTGTTATCATTCATTATCTTTCAAACAATTTTAAAAAATATGAAACCAAGTTGAAGAATTGTCCCCAAGATGTACTTTGCTCAAAGATAGAGCATGCTGCATACCTCTTGAGAATATATGAAGTATTATGTGTTGCAAATAATTTCAGAGCAGCTGAACTAGAGTCATAATGCACTGCTGATACAATGATGGTAAGAGTAGACAGTCCCAATGCCACCTCTTTATGGGGAAAAAACTCACAAACGCAAGCAAAATTTATGAGTGGTTTTCTTCACATTAAACCTCAACCATCCATTTTAATATGAAAATAAAGATCGATGTTTCGTCTATAATAATGTGGGGTTGTTTTTTTTCTGAATTTTTATTATAACATCCAAACTTGTAGTACGAAAGTACCTTAGGGTTGCAACAAAATTAGGTCAAGTGTTGCAACACAGCCAAATAAACAAAATTCTCGTTGTCAGGTACCATGTTTTAAGAAAAAGGGGTTGGGCATCCAAGCTTTTGTACCAAATTCTGATTGGTCCATTAAATAGAGGACAGATTATTCTATATTCTTATATTTTTTCACGTTTCTTTGTTGAGAATAACCAAATATTTTTTCAAAGCAAAAAATTCATGATACATCATTCAGATGAAATATTTATCACAAATTAGTCCAAAAAATATAATTGTTTGCATAATTTCAATGTCTTTGCACTGATATGCCATAGTCCACGATTAGTGATCCTGGAATGTCCCCAAAATGAAAACTCTGTGGTACACATCCAATGTCAGTCATGATTTCCATGTCCAAAGCATGTTGCGCTGATGGTACTGCAGATATTATGTCATCAGATGAAACCTATAATCGGTAAGATCTTTGTGTAAGCATTTACTAATGATTACTTTATTCTGTGATTATTTTTTTTAATAGATATATCTCTATTTTTTTAAAGCAGATTATTCATTTTGTCCTCATCAATACTACTTCTTTAGTTTGAAAATAGGTTGTCAGTGTGTCACTCTATCACAAAAGTTTGATTGCATTAGTTTTTGCAATACAAATGTTGAAGTAGCAGATCGTATTTATATGTATATATATATATACATATAAATATTACTTTATTTATTTAATGAATTAATTTTAGTCATGATGGTAATATTATTATTTAGAAAAATAGTTTAAAAACAACTATGATGTAAAGAAGAAAAGATAACTCTTGATGCAAAAATAATAAACAATGAAACACATAGGTCTGTGAAATGTTTATTTCAAGCACAGAATTTACAATAATACTAAGATATTTTATTTAGTGTATGTTTTATAAACATACCTTTTAAATATTTTGCCCTGTTTTGTTTTTGAATTTGAACATGTTTTCCTTTTAATTTTTAAAATTTGTTTAGTATCTGCCCTTTCCTTTGGTTTCACAATCTATTTATTGATGGTACTTAAATGCAGAATAAGTTAACATGAGGATTTTTATATCACATTATTTAATTATTAAAAACAACAGAATTATTAAAGTAGTACAGTTATTCTATTTAATATTTTGAATTTGAGCAAACAATAATTCTTGTATGTTTTCTTTTAAAATAATGAAAAATGACCGATGGACAGTGTATAGTTTTGTCTTCACATTATTTTATTATTTAAATCAGTAGGTTAATTAAGGTGTGCAGTTGTCTGGCAATTTTTTAATTTTTAAATTTTTTTTGTAAATTAAATATACATGTACATTAAATGTACATTTTAATTTTAAGAGAAGAAAAGTTCTCTCATTTGGCTAAGGCTAAGCATGATGTCATCAAGAAAATTCAGAGGGTTGGAGAACCTTGTTTAAGACAAAGCTGCCATTACAAACACTTCAGCATGTCACATCATCACTGCTAAGAAAAATATGTTCCAGCTCCAGATAAGATACCATAGGTTGATTATGGGTGCTAAAAGTATTTAAAAATAAAAGGTAAAGATGTCAACACCCTTGTTGATAATTTGTGCACATATTTGCAAGAAAGGTGCCGGTGACTGAGAGTGCATTTGTTGAGCTGTTGGTAGATGCAGATAGCAGCATAGATGCAATGAAGATGATTAGAACAACTGATCTAGATAATGTTCCAAACAGCCCACTACCAAAGAGATTAAAACAAAATGCTGGATTTACAGGGCAAGGTGAGTGTATTGCTATATATTATATATATACTGTATTTTTCATTGACAGAAAGAAATTTCTATTTATAAAAATATGAATTGAGACTAAAAAATATTCACAGCTGTGTTGTGCATATTCATTGTTGGAAATAAATATCACAGAATTGAACTATGTTTAATTTATAGTGTACATTGTCATTATATTAAATATGTCATTATTGTGTTTTTAATTAATGTACACGGGGGTAGAGTTTTAGCAATAAAGTTTTTATACATATTTCCAATGCTTTAATAATTGTCATAAAACATTCAAAATATAAAAATATTTTTACTTATTATTTTATTATAATTAATAATAGTATATGTGACAAATATCTTTGATTATGCATACAGAATACCAAGCATACAGTTTTTAAGTACTTTTAACATTAAAAGTATTTAAACATCGACTGTAAAAAATACTAAAACAAATTTTAAAAGTTATAGATAACTTATCTGTCCTTAGATAAATATCATCCTGTTGATTATTTAAATAGGTGAACCCTGTGTTATGTATAGTTTCTAAGATGTGACCCCATATCCATTTAATATTTTTTGTAAAAAAAAAAAAATTGTACAATAAAACAAAAAATGTAAATTAATATAGGATTAAACGCAAATTATCTTAATATATTTAGACAGAGTATAGTTTGTTATCATTTTGGTATGTGAACCAAATCTGTGTAGATTCAGAGATATGACAGTTTGTTTCTTTATGTTTTTTGTATTGTTTCATTAATACCTTTTATTTTAAAAGTAAAATTTGCTGAAATGGTCATTTTCAGCCTCCAGTAATTTCTACATTTTGTTTGCAATTCCTAGACATTAACTACGTGGCAAATGATTTAATAATATGCATTTGCACATACTTTGTTCATCATTTGCATAGGCTATCATGCCACGAATGTTCCTGTTTGTTGCGTTTTGCGAGCAATTTTATTAAACAAAAGCCTGTTTTCCATATTGCAATTTATAATAAACTGAAAAGTCAATTTTGCATTATATCTGCTTTTTCTTGTTGTTTGTGAATATGCCTATTAAAACTGTTGGACTGTTTTTCAACGTGGTTTATATTTTACATGTAATGAACTTGGAAAATCACACAGTTACAATTATATTTGATCCATGAAAATATTTTGCTAGTATTTTAAATATGTTAATCTTTCATAAAGATTTATTGAAACTAACATTTTATGGTTGCAAATTTTATATTGCTTAATTTTTTTTTAAAAAGTCTCTCCAGTAAAGTTTAAATAAAAAATGGCAAGAAATGTCAAAAAAGACAAAAATAAAGTGAATAAAAAATATATAATTCAAATTTAACTAGAATGTGGGGCAATGGAACTCAATTTTTTTATTTTAGCTGTTTATAAAATATATTTTGACCAAATTACAAATATATAGTTACATATGAATAAATTATGGAGAGACTACTGCATCCCTCTCCTACCCACTAAGTAAAATTAAACAATGAAGAAAACAAATATTTGCCCTCGCAAGATTTTGTGTAATTCTTTTAAATTACAACAAACATAAACAGTTATTCCTGATCAAAATTCAAGAATTTTTATCACTACATGCTTTTCTCAAATGTCAAACACTTTTTAAAGGTTTTGAAATAACTTCATTGAATTTTAAGCACTTTCAGATTTTGAAGAATCTGTGTTTCGGAAATTTGTGGAGTTTGATCACACAACAGCATGAATTAATACTGCTAGCAGTAAAATTCACAACAAAGCCATGAATGTTGGCAGTCTTCAATCAATAATTTTCCCATTCACTCTCTGGGTGAGCCATTCAAGTGATGAATGGTACTATTTTTTCTCATTCCTATCAGTGAAAGAATCTGTCACTAAACCTAAAGAGATTTACCTCATCTCAACATGAAGCTTTGACCTCAATAACCCTGTATTTATAATGCAGTAAGATTTACATCAAACTCCTTCCTTCTTAACTTTAACATTTTATAGTAAATTAAAGGGTTATGTTCTGTCACCCATAGACTCAGGCAACAATAAAGAATGTTCATCTCATATGAATATTTATATGAATATGGCTAAGTGACTGAGGCAGGTGTTTATTTTATAAACACCTTTTTTATTACTCTGTGACCCAAATGATCGAATTAGATTTATGTTTACCAGTCTGCAAGAGGAAGCATCCATGCCTAAATTTCTTAATCCCTGCATGCAAATAAGTAGCTAAAATAAGTAGCTAAGAATTATAAATAGACAGGATGTCTTCCATGACAGATTATCACTAAACAGGTTTGCTGATTAGATTACAAAACAAAGTGAAACATTTGCACAAACAATCCATGCACTATAAAGATACACCCCCCCAAAAAAAAAAAAATCAAAATAAAACTTTATAGCACCTCCTTCCCCCTCCTATTTTCCACAAAAGCAGTTGCACATAAACCAGACAAAGCATAAAAATAACACAAAACATGAGTGTCAGTAATTTTCTGATTGATAATTGATGCATAGCTTTACTAGCAGATGGCAAAAAGAAAGTTCTAATCACTCAATTAGACATGAGGCAAGAGTACTGGACAAAGCAACAAAGTAATGAGTTGCTTCCTAGAGAATGAGTGAGAGCTGGAATTTTGATTCTTGAAAGTCATCTTTTGGAAAGTCACACCTTGCTGATGTATTATATAATACCTTTTCAAGTAACATCTTGCTGGATATATCAAATAATATCTTTGTTAAGTTGCACCTTGATTGACATATTACATAATGCCTTGTAAAGTCATACCTTGCTTGATATATTAGATAATACCATGCCAAAGTGCATGGGGATATGGCAGTTTCATTAGTAAGAACACTTAACTATGGTCAGGAAATAGTTTTGAAACAGTATTTCCAGACGAATAAACTACAAGCAAAATTTCCAAAGCAAACTCTTTGATAATTGTGAAGCTGCATAACAACTTGCAAGTGGGAGAACATATTATTCAGGTTGGTATTCATATCACATGACTCCTCTCTTTTTTTAAAACAGAAGGCGTAAACATTTTTTTTAAAACTCTTAATTTCAGAAAACATTTTTGTATTTTGTAATGACCAGTTTAATATGTTAAAAATAAAAAGTTTGATCCTTAAGTAAACAGTTTCAAGATCTTAATGGTGAAAAAAAAGTTTGGACTATTGGTAAACATTTGGTCCAATAAGTTCCAATGCAGTGATTAAATCTTTATTCCACGGAACCATATATCAAGAAAACTTGATGTTATAGGTTTAAAAGTGTATTTGTCCTGATGTGCTAGACAAACCTCTAGGTATAATTGTAAAATCCCATAACACCACCAACCTGATCAAGACTGTCTAGCTGACATTGTTTCTGGTCACGCTCTTTTTTTAGTTTGTCCACCTGTTGTTCTAACTGATCAAGGTGTTGTTGCACCTTGGGTGACAGATTCTCCTTCCAGTCACCAGAATCCCAGTTACTCCGACCGCTGGTCTTAATAAACTGCACGTTATATACAAATCAAAAGCAAATAACCAAAATATTCTGTCAAACAAAATAAATCTGACAAGAAATAACATTCACATGCCACTGGTGAGGTTTCCTCCAAAATGTATGAGTAATTTCAAATGTGTTCTGTTTTATTCTGTATGCATTTTCTTATGAATATGCATGCAACATATAGAAGAGAACCTAAGTCTCTTAAGTTAGAATCTATGCAAAATCTTTTGATGACAAATATAATATGAAGGTAAACAAACTGTTCATATATTTATAAATATAAAATCTAACTGCTAAAAAAGTTTGATACAGGTGAATGCAAAGTCTCTAAGAAAACTAAACCAATTCTTAGTATATTCATCATAATGCACACCAAGTGTTTGGAAACAAGTGGTGTTCTCAACAGTTTTTTTAAAATGTTACAATTTTGTCAAATTTCATTGCCTACTTTGTAATGTCAATAGGTGTGTAATCTTAACTGTAAAATAAAACTATGTCACATATTTCTTTTCAGGTATTTTGAAAAATCTAAAAATGTTTATATATTACCTTGTCTCCCGACAAAAAAATTTCTACAAAATTAAAATGCCCAAATCAAAAAATAGGCACGTACACAAACACAATATCCAAAACCCTTTACTGTACAACAAATAATATAGTCTGGGAGGTCCCTTTCACTTGCAAAAATACTTGTTATCATTTCACTAGCCTGGCACTGAATAATTAAAAATACTCATTTTATGTATCACTATCAGTATAAGATTGCTTGGCATTTTATGTGGCATGATAAATAATTCAGATTTCCCAATAATTAAAAGAATAACTGCATTGTACATACTATTTTTTTCTTATATTATGGTACTGTATTATTGTTAGTAAGTTGGTGTACTGATTTTGTTCGCCTCCTGATACTATCCTTGGTGCAAAGGGAGATATGTTGATCAACATTATAAGGCTACCACAGAATAAACTATGGTGTATCATAATGTTTTGAGTATAGATGTCACAACCCCCTCCTCTATCTGGTGAAAGGGGAGGAGGAAGATGATATCTGTCAGCAGCAACATTGGATTTGTTTCAATGTTGTCACAATATCCACATACAGATACACTATAGATTTTGTCTGGCCCTTTATTCTTTATGCAACTTTTGCAAGGGTATGATTTGCTGACATGTTTGTTTGCGAGAATGCGAGTGGAAATGCTAGTGTGGATGGTGTGGACAATACAAAAATAAGACACAACAGGACAGGACGGGACAGGACAGGACAAAGCCACATTTGCCTGTTCAAAACAATAACAAACAAGTTTTGAAAAGTTATGATTTAGGTTTATTAACCTATGGGCATTCTTTTTCATGCAGTGGATAGATCAATCACTCGAGACATTCATTATACACACACACTCATGGGGGGATGGTAGGATGGTGATAGAGATGAATGATGAAAACTATCTTTAAAAAAAAAGGCATAAATTTATGAGCAGTGTCCCTGCTAGTAATAAATACTCTGGCAGTTATATTATTATCAATCAATCAATATACAGCGATAATAATAGCACAATATTTCGAGTCCAAGATTGAACTAATCAAAGATGTTCAAATAGGTCAGATATATAGTTCTTCTTCAATTCTCGAATAATCTAACCAAAGTTAATTGAGATAGTTAATTAAATTTCAAATACTTTAAATGCGCCGATGGTTTTCAAAGTTATTGAGAGTGTACTACTCACACTTGTTGCAATGACTGTTCACTGACACAACTCTTCGCATCAAATCCTTGTGGTACTGCCACCACCGTTCATATGACAATTTTTGTCATTGCCTTCCAAAAGGCTGACCCTCCTATATATAGGATGGATCCAATGGTCTCCAATGCTGTTATTCTTGTGACAAAACTACTGTTGCTGTCGTCACCTGGCAGTGAACGTGTCATCGTGTTGTTTGCCTTCTGTCCGAACTTTGGCATTGGAAGCAACCTCATCACCTTTGGGATAGGTTGACTTGGAATAAATATGATCCCCAGATAGAGATCCCTGGTTGACTCTTCTATCTGTCACTATGAATCGTTTTATACAAATTATAATAATCACCAAACATGTGGGGACAATCCAGTCCAGAGAACTTTTCATTGTGTCACAAATATTGTCCAAAATGTTTTGCCTTCACACTCTGGTATATTGACGTGATGAGGAAGAGACAAGGGAAAAAACATGTTGATCACACTGTTTACTCCCATACGAATTTTTGGTGTCTCTCCCTGAGTTACCCTATTTCTCTTCCTTTTATCACAGTTAATCAAGTTTCAAAAAGTTTGTATTTTCAGCATTTAGAGCAAAAGCCATAAAGAGTGCATGCAATTCACACTTATTACACACTCCAACTAGTTGCAGCATGAAAAATCTCATTTCTACATATCACTTATCAGGTGTTTCTAAACATACCACAGTGCACTATCAGGTTATACTATAATGTTTATCATACTGAATAGGTTATTCTATAAATGTATATACATTAATAAATGCTATAGATATCAGCTTTAGCTAAATCTCTCACACTCAATAGTGAATAGACTGCACTCACACAATGCATAAATCAACTGCATTTACACAATGCATAAATCTTTTAACTTCACATGCACAAATACATAATACACTTTACAGCTTAAATGTCAACACAGATGAACTCCTGTGATTAAACTTCTTCAAACAATTTACTTCCCAAAACAAATTACTGGTAGTAAACACAAAATACCGGTCCTGAACACGGATAACTATGGCTGGACAACCTTGACTGAAGCAAATATATATTTTTAAAAAATTTGGCATGGGTTATCTCCCTTTCCTCCAATAGGCTTAGAAATCATTAAACCCTTTTATTTTAGAGTTCCAAACAACAAAATTAATAATAGCAGACTTTTAATATGAGTTCTTGAAATGCCACTTGTAGGCAAATTTTTCTTTATGATGTAGACTTAAGGTGATATTTTGTAAACAAGTAATTTTCTGTTTTGCAGAATACAAAAAAGTTTAAAATAATTATAATTCAGAAATGATAATTAAGTATTTGTTTAAACTTGTTATAATTCAGAAATGAATTATAACAAGTTTAAACAAATACTTAATTATTATTATAACATTTACATTTTTATGAAAACTTTATGTACAACTGCTCAGATAGAAAGTTCAGAATACAGATAATTTGCAATTAAATTATGGGGACATGCAATCATACCTGACTTAAACCTGAATCTAAATTTAACCAAAATTGCTGTAACTGAAGTATGACAACTCACACACACGATCTCCATTGCTCCATATTTACAACCACCCTCATCCCCCCAAAATTCCTTTTTAGGTCTGCAATTTGCATTTATATGGCATACCTCATAAGTTCAAATGAACTTTTTTTATTATTCTTTATTTTAATATTTTATGTTTGCTTTTACTAGTTAGCGGCACCAAAAAAAATAAAAATAAAATCAAGCATTCAGTTTTGTTATTTTCATTTAAAACCTTTTACAACATAAAAAATAAAAAAATAAAAATTGTGAAGCTATTTCAATTTGTTCCAGAGATATGCTGTTTTTAAGTATTAAAAAATGTAGACACTGAAAAAAATGGTTATTTCGACCATTTTTAGACTCGCTAAAGACTAACTAAAATCTGAAATACGGTAATGAAAGTTTGATACTTTATTCCTTTCTACCTGCAGATAACAAATGCAAAGTTTTAACTTTCTATATGATGAAATAACAAAATGCCTAGTTGAAGAAATTAATAAAAAAACCCATCAAGATAGTTAAAATAACGTGATTGATGAAGTTTGACACTGTATATCTGGTTCATTAATTGAAATATATTATTGAGACTTTTCATTTATGTTAAAAAATATATAAAGAATATGCCCATTTTTTTCCAGAATGTTATTTTCATTTGATTCATGTACAGGTTGGTCCAAACTTTGCCAAATCATTAAATTTACCGACGACAGCATTTTATAAATTTTTTGCACAAAACTGGTCATAACATTTGAACCATTTGCATGATCATCATGAAATTTTGCATTGTGATAAATATTACTTTGCCATTATTTATAAAAAATTTCAACACCTTTTATGCACTAACAGTAAATTTATGCATTAAAAATGCATTACAAAAATCGCGCAATTACACATAATTTGTAAACATTTTTTCATATCATGTCAAAAGCTTGAGTTTTGATCTCTTTGTTTGCTCTGTAACAAACAAAATTAGTTATTGTCATGTTTCACTTACAAAAGTTAATGATAAAAATATTAAGATATTAATTAGTAGGTAGCAGCACAGTAGTAAGCCAGCAATAATCAATTTATAAAAGTGTAAATTTTCAGTACTTTTCATTCACTGATTTCTCAACATCCAAAGCATTCTTTAATTCAAACAAACATTCAAAATCAAGTTTAATGTTTTTATTTCTTATGATTGTAAATTTGTATGTCTTGCTTGTATGTGGAAAGTACATGGATTGAATAAACTTGAAAATTATTCACCTATGTCTAGTTTTGTCAAGCAGATTTACAAGACAGAATGTGTGTTTTGGTATACAGTGGTTTTTACCTTGATAATTAAATGCAGCATCCACTGCTATGAAGTTTGGCCTGGTTTATTCTGTACACTTTTTAGAAATTAATTTTTAACAAAAGTTGGCAAGTAATCTGCAATTTTCTTCATTTAAAAATGGTCAAAAGTACACCATTAGTAGGCTTGAATAAAAATCTTTGCACTTTATTTTATGCAATTTAATGTGTAATAAAGAGAAAATACTGTACAACTTCAAGGGGTAGGGATGACAAAAGTTAGAAAAAATTTGTAAAAAAAAATAAAAAAATCTATGTGTATGTGGATTAGGCCAGTCATACCTATTGTACATACACTAAAGTTGAACTTTAACTAAGCCAGTATTTGTACAATTAAAATAATTTCGGCTTTCTTACTTTTTTAAAATAAACTATATTTAGATGTTAAATAGACCTAATTATTTAAACAGACAAGTAAAATTGTGGAACATCAAGGTTAGAAGTGAAAGTAGCATCTTTGCAACATGTAAATACCGATAGGCCTAATCTTTCTTGATTTTATAGTGACCTAATTCAGCATCGACTTATGAATGAATGAAAGTGAAATAATAATAATGAAAGTGAAATAATAAGTATGTAATTCATCTGTCTAATCTTCATAAAACTTTGTACATATTCTACATTTTATGTCGATTCACTCAATTGCGACATGATTGTTTGTTCCCGTAACAAGCATGCGATGACAGATCCACTACTATGATAAACGATGGAAACAAACTGCCAATCATATTAAACTACATAATAAAACTATAACACCTTTAAAGAATGGCAATTAAAGTACTTGTCTAAATCAATAATGCATTATTAAATTTAGTGTCAACTTCGCGATTTCACTTCAGAATTTTTGCCTAAGGAAGCACGCTCAATACGCATGTTGGAAGCCATTGTTGTAAGACAGATCTATTTAGTTCGCTACATTTGATTGGATTGCTTGTGTCCCACAGGTTACGAATACATTAACCCCTTACATCAGGTCATGGAAAGAAATTTCATTCAAGCCTAGTAATTGTGTACTTTTGACCATTTTTTAACAATGAAAATTGCAGATTTCTTGCCGAAGTTCGCTTTAAAACTAATTTTTAAAATGTATACAGGAAAAAAACCACACCAGTCTATAGCGCAATAGATGCATCATTTAATTATCTTCATTTTGATACCAAATATATGTGTGCAGTGTTTTTGTGGGATTTAAGCCGAGGTAAGAAACAAAGTATATCAAAACGCGCATTCTGTTAAATCATGCAAATCGGAAAGACAAAACTCAACACGGGTAAAAAATTAGTCAACTTTATTCAACCAGCCTAGTTTCCACATACAAACAAGACATACAAATTTACAATCATAAGAAAATAGAAACATTAATCTTGATTTTGAATGTTAGTTTGAATAAAACAATGCTTTGGTTGTTGAGATATCAGTGAATGAAAAGTAACGAAAATGTGCATTTTTACAAAAGTATAGTGGCTGGCAGGCTGTGCCGCTACCTACTTTTACTTAATTGTTTGTAAAGATATATGTTACTGTTTTGATTTGTCCTCCTCTTTCTCTTATCAGTTATATTTAGGAAATGATAAAGTTTTTTCAAAGAGGGTTTGAATCACAGCCCCATTCTAGTAATCAATTAGAATTCCCTGAATACAGTTTGTCTACCTGTATTTTCATTATCATTTCAAATCATCCAATATTCAGATTATCCAAGTATTCTTTATGAGGAAGAAAATAGAATTAAGGTGATTTACCATAAATGAAAATGTTTATTTAATTTTTTTAGTGTTACCTTATGATTATTTAGAAAAGAAAACCCCCAAGATCACTTCTTTCTTACTGATATCTATACTTCATAGCATGTTAAAACTGTTTTTTTTATAAGTAAATTTTAATATGAAATGTTTACTGCAAAAACTTCATTTGTCAAATTAAGATAAAGCTAATGAAAAGTTTATTTTTAAAATGTTTATTCTTCCCGACCTTTCCAGCCCTTTCAGAACATACCTGATTTTGTATATATATATATGACAAAAAGTAAAAGCTATTGGTATATCATTCTTCCTCAAGCCTAACCAAAAAATGTTTAATCACACACAGGCAAAATGTTAGAAATTACACTCCTACAATTTTAACAAACCAGAAGACAATTTTTTTAAAATCAATTTTCAGCAAGTATTTGTATTTTTTGGTGATTTTTGTTGTTGCTGTTGCTAATGTTATTGTTAGAGTAATCTGCAAATTTCAGGCCATCAGCTTATTTTTATGCTAGAGTATGATAATATACATACATTAGAATCACCACTAATGATGGTTTAAATGAACAAGGTGGGTTCTGAAAAGTCAACAAAATATTAATTTCATTAGTAGGGTCAGTTGCTATGAAATTGTCTCCATTGCAACTAAATAATCAACATTTAATGATTTCATCCAATTGGTTTTTACTATGCTTAAACATCTTACAATTACAGCTGTGCATGCCGGATTGGAGTGTATACATAATATATATTTACCGTCTCATGGTTGAATGCTGGCAAAGTGCTAGCAAAGCTACTTAATTCTTGAGGCATAGAATAATCACTGACATTATTTCTGTCTGCAGCCTTGGCACTCTGAAGCTGTTCACTAAGATGGCTCTTTTCTAAAACCAATTGTGCCTTCTCTTGCTGCAACTGTTCTAGTTGGATGCGCAGCTGACTTTGCTCAGCCTGGAAGATAAAAACAATACATTTCACATTGCATTGCTAACAATACAAACATCACAATCCGTTAATTACAGACACTATATAACATCTGCAGATAACAACTTATGCATAATGTCAGCCTACATCAAATTAGCTGACCTATTTATACAAAATATGTACAATTTGTATAAAGACAATAGTCTACTTGATTAAAAACTCCCCAAATGACGCTGCACCAGACCACAGGTTGACTTTGATTTGACTAATTGATTTAACTCTTTAATCAACAGCCTCTATAGAGCAGCTGAATCAATGATGCTCATTTAACTCAAAGCAGCCACATTTTGGCCAATTATTTTGCTTAGATCTGACAATCTACAGTTGGTGGGATTTTATGGAGAGCAAAAATGGATTATCATCTCTCAACTGTAATAACACCCTAAAACAAGTCCTAATCAATTTTAAATGTCCTGGTTTAATGCACTGATTGGAAAACCAGTGATAATTTTGTTTAAATCTAACAACTGATAAGGAATAAAAATATATTTTTAAAAGAATAAATTACATAAAAGAATTGGGAAAAATTGTGCATTCACTTGATTTCACATCAAGCATACAAACTTTGATGAATGAACTAATTAATAATCATTTTTGCATTAAGGAAAAAAATATATGTGCAAATACAACACAAAGCAGACATTTATATTTTTTGTTGTTGTTGCATTAACTACTTATGCTGCTGTAAATATAATTATTACAATCTTTTGTTTGTAAAACAAACAAAAATACTTGGAAAACATAAACAAAACATCTTTACTTTCAGGGTGGGTAGATGGGATTGATATATGTTAGCGTACTAACACTTTACAGTTTATTGGTGGTATGGGCCATAATTTATGTTACACTGAGCACAATCAAAAACTGAATCCTTGTGGATTTGTTGCTTAAGATGAAACGGCAGCAATTTCTCTTGGGCATCTTGATGCTGACATGACATCACAAATTCTCATCATTGAAACTGAAAGATAGTGCTCTCACAATTTCAGGGTGTCATTGAATTCTGGCACTAAATCTAGCAATGAGTTGTGTGGTGAGTTCAGGATGAAAAATTAAGATGAGGAAAACGTTTGCAATTAAAAAATTGAAGGTGAAGAGAGAACGCCATCTTGGACAAGACGTGTTTTAAAATGGATCGACTAGACAACATTTTGCGTTAAGTTTTAACAAAACTATTAAATTTCATTGAAATATTGCTACAGTAAAATGATCATTCATTATTTTTAGGTTACGATTTGTTAGAAAGTTTTATTTTGATCACTAACGAGGTTAGCTAAATATCAGCCATTTAAAATATGGTCGCAAGAGGGTGATGATTTGTTATGACAAACTGTTTATAATGTTATATTAAAAACAATCCTATACACAAAATACAGAGTGGAAATGATTAAACAATGATTCATGATGAGATTAATATTTTTTTAAAAATATATTAACTAATCGGCGATATTTTAAATTAATTTTATAAAGCACCAATCCAAAATAAAGAACAACTCTTAATATTGAAGGATTTTTGACTGTATTCGTCTGTAGCTGACCAGTACTTTTTGTTATTTTATTATAACTCGGACCTTAAGAAACAATCTAGTAAATGATAATTAGAATTTATCATTGAATGACTGATCAGGGTTAAGATATATATATATAATAATAAAAGTATGAGTCAGTCAGTGAGTGAATCGATGTATGGTAAAAATTGAGATCAGGACAATGATGAGGAGTAACATGCTACTCACACTACAGACATAATACAGTATACACTGATATAATACTTAATATTAATAGGCATATAAGTAAAACTATGAAAGACTTTAGCTTTCAATTTTCAAGATATTTTTAGAATGTCAATGTCTTATATTATGAAACAAATAGACACATATTCAAAATAAAGATACTAATAATTACAATTGCTGTTGAACTACAAAAAAGTAAACTGTAAATAGTAACAACTAACACTAATAGTGTAATAGTATTTTATTAAATTAAAGAGCATCAGTTTTGCTAGTTTTGAACTGTTTTTTGAAATTGTTAAAGTACATGCATATATTGTGCAAAATATAATTTATGACTTTATTTAGTTAGAATGTTCATGCTGTCAATTACAGAAATTAGAAACACTGCATTATAATAAATGTTTCATTTTACCTTTTTTCCTCTTCAACAAGTATGCGGATGTATTGCATGAAACTACATTTTTGAGATGTTATATTTCTAAATCTATACAAAAAGATTGTCTAAAACTTCATCCTGTAAATGTCTATACTCCAAAGAGCAAGTATACTAAATGTGGATGATGTTCATCAAGTAGTTTTTATTTTACAAGATTCCAAAAGAGACGTTTTATTCAGTTTTTGACCACTTACCGTTTGAAAATGTAAACAAAATGTTATTTTGAGAGGATTGTATTCATTTTCTATGCATCTGTGATCCTTAAAAAAAAAAATCAGCAATATATTTGTTACAGAGAGTTGAAATAGCAAAGATGAGCTGTGTATGTTTCATAGTTTTTGTTGTGTGGTCATTTCAAAAGGGGTCTTCGTGAAATCTGTTTTTCTGCAATTTACGCCAAACTTTGAACTGTCATAACTTTTTTCTATTAAAGCTAGAGCTCAAAAAATTTTTTATGCAAACTTACTTTGAGGTAGATAACATAACCTGCAAATATCAGCTTATTTAGCCAGACTTCAAAATTTGAGTGGTCTTACCTACTATTAGGGTTTCACGCGTTCATTGCAAATAGCTTTTTCTGCGTAGAGACTTCCGGTTTATATTATATACCATTTTAAAGGGCAAAAAATGACCTTTTTAACAATATAAAGACGGCAGATAGATAATAATGGGTTCCGAAGTTATAATGCGTCAAACATGACACATAATTTTGACTCTCATTTTCTACAGTAAAAATTTTAAAAATTTAAACGAGCCGATGCTTATGGTTAAAGATAATTATCTTAGCTTTCCGTTGATATAAGATTTATTTTTATTGATTGAATACAGAAAAGCTGATAGCGCGTTATGTGAGCATACCCAAAAACGATGTCGGAGTTAGCCATTTTCAAATCTTGCCACTGGCACTTCAGTACACTTTACCAGTTGTGAGTTTATCGATCAAAACGTAATAAATATGTCATTGAAATGTACAAACAAAACATATACTTAACGTTGGAAGATTCCTTTATTTATTAAAACAATTTTTACCCATTTCTTTCTTCTAATTACCGAGATAGTTTTGAAAAAGAGTGAAATCAGTCACAATGTGACATTGTCTCCACTCTCCATGTAGCGAGTGGGCTTACCTAATAATATAAACATTATATTTTAATAGATACTTGATTATTACTTAATATTATCTTCATAGCATAATAACAGCCTGTTTTATGTTTAGATGAAAAAATAGAGCTTCTTGTGATGGCTGACACCAAAATACAATGGAAACAAAGAGAATCAGATTGGAAAGTTTTCAGATAAAAATGCTTATACTCAAGTTTATATGCTGTAGTCTGCAGAAAGGTGAAGTTTAAGTAGGTGACTGGAAAAAACCAATGGTGTGAAGGGATTGCTGTGTTTCAATTCTATTAAACCTGAATACTTAACTAGTAAAGACAAATGTGTTTTAGGGAAAAACAAAATAATGAGTCTTTTTCTTCTAAAATTTAACAAAATAGGCAAAATGTTAAATTTAAATAAATATCATTTCAAAAGTAACCCAACCCATACAAATGCCTAACCTTTCCACTGTTACCCTCCAAAGTCTGTTTGAAGTAAGATAGTTTTCCATCCAGAAGAAATATCTGATTATCTTTAATATGCAAATCCTGTTGTAGTTTGGCATGCTTCCGCTGAATTTCATCACACGACTCTGCCAAAGTCTTGTTTTCTCGTTGCAACTCCAAGTTGTGAGATTTTTCCTCCTCAGTTTTTCTCTTCTGATTCTGCAATGCCTGAAATTGGAAAACAATGTTCTTAATTATAATAAGTATTAGGTATTTTATTTTATAAAAAATTTACAAAGGTAACTGTAACAGAGCAAACTTGACTGTTATGAAATAATTATCGCATTTATGCTGCAAATATTTAATGCACCAAGAGTTAAAATTAAACTTTGTGCACCGCACATTAAGATAATATGTAAGGAAGTCAGAATTCTCCAGAACCATAGCTAAAGGATAGCCTGAAGCAAGGTTATTTTTCATGATAGAAGTTTCTTTCAAGTAAGCAATAAAGGCTGAGTAATGAACAACAAAACCAGTGAGACTAACTAGTTCTAGGCAGCTGGCCAGCTATAAGCGACCAATGATCTGATAATGTCAATAACAAATGTAACCAAGAGTCAGGCAAAAAGTGACCTGTTAGAAAAATCCCATGTTCTTAACACTTTGATTTTGTCTATGGTCAAGTCTGGTCTTAAAGGATGATCATTAGCTGGTGAGTTATTTGATTCATAAAGAAAGAGTGGACTTCTATTTTCTTGCATTTTGAACTATTTATTTATGGTTTGTCATTTGACTCAAAGATGATTTCACATACTTAGAATGTTGATTTTTATGAGTTTGCAATTAGATTTAGAAATGTTTTCATGTAGTTGAACTGATGCTTTATGACGTTTAGAGAAATTTTTATGCATAGAACTGTTAACCTGTTCACAGGTGCATGACCATATAAGTGGATAGATCTAAGTACAGTTGTAAGGTGCTCGGCCACATGTATGCAGTGTGCACACAGGCTCAGTGTTACTGTTAGTCATTCAAAAATAACCAATCAGTGTGAAGCAAATATGTGTTTTCCTTAGCAGATATTGTGTATCAATTCTACCAGTGGATAGCTGTAATTAGATTGCTTATGTGATAGAAAGAGCATTTTTTTGTACACACACATCTCTGACCTAGGTCAGCAGCCATTGCAACATGTGCTGAGAGAAAATTTTGCAAGTAATGGCTTTAAGTCAGAGTGCTTTGCTTTTATCAACAAACTTAGTCAACCCACAGCTGAATCAGATTACTATTTAGCTGATGATTCATGTTCTGTTTCTTCTGAAGAGGAATTTTGCCAGCCCTAATGATTTCATAGAAAATAGTGTGACGATGTCAAACCGGTCAGCCAACATGGCATGATGTGGTATTCAACATGTCAGGTCATATGGGAAAAAAAGTGTTACTTTACTTCATTTGGACTCCTATGCTAATTCTAATTTGTTATAAACAATTATAACTCTTCACATTGCATCTTCCCTGTTACTTGCTACAGGTTGGATCTATTTGTGCCATGACTTGCAACAAGTACTATAATTAAAATGTATGTATAAAAATTAATTATATATGAATATTATTCAAACAATTTTTTAAATAAATATATAAAAATTATTTTACTTAATCATTCCTTTTATTGTCAAGAACTTTATCTTGAATTGTAAAATAAAATATACTTTTGGACTGTACAATGAATATGAGGAAATAATTTTCATTTATAAAATATCTTAGGACTGAAAATTATGAAGAATAAATAAATAAATAGTACTTTTGCATCTTATCTGGACTTTTGGAATTGGATTTGTATTTGTTTTTTTATATATTAAAAAATTTTTTTCTACAACATACAGTGACAGTAAGGTCATTTCTTCATGTGGAGACAAAAATGGCTGTGTAACAATGAAGAAAGGACTTCAATTTGCAATTGGACTTGTATTTGCTTTTCTAAAAAGGGATTCTTGTGCAAATAATTTTATGACACTGTAATGAATTTTTTCACCTTCCAATTTCTTTTGAAAGTAAATAAGGAAATAATATTGGATATATAAAAACTAATTAAATTATTATAACCAGATAAATAAAATTAAAATCTAGAGTAAAGAAATAAAAAGTAAAATAGAACAAATAATAAGCAAAATGATAAAAGATTAACAGGGAGAAAGGAAAAAAAAAAAAAGGGGGGGGAGGGGGGAATAATAACAATTAGAACTGCTAAATAATATAAAAGAAAAAAAGAGGACAATAAAAAATATAAAGAGGAAGAGGAAAAGACAAGAACTAAGAAGGGTGTTGGATTCTTTGTTGTTTTTTTAAAAAATAATAATAATAATTATTAAATAATAAAAATAAAAAAAATAAATAAATTTTAAAAAAATTTAAAAAAAAAAAGATACACCCGAACAACAAGAGCTCAGAGTGACAGACAGCTATGACTGGCCAGGCATGAGGTAATGAGTAAGCCACAAAACAACTCTGCGGACAGCTGACCAATTGGAAATGATACATGAGAACTACTTTGACATAGCTAGTGGGCTAAACCACCCCCTCCCTTTCCCACACAATACCCTCACCCAGCGCGAAAGCCGGAAGCGCCCCCTACAATCAATCAATCAATCATATACATCTTTTACCATTTACAGTTATCTGTAAACCACTCAAAACAAACATATTCAATGCACAGTCTGTTGGATCACCAGAAAACAAGGTTTAAATCTACACTTCAACAGTGACAACAATTTAAAATTATTTCTTACTGAAACCTGGCTCAGTATAAAAAAAAGTCAAATGAAAACATGTAGTTTTGACACCTGATGGGTACAAATGAATTTCTTCATTCTGCATATGGGAGGATGTATTACAATTATCTCCAGGAATGTCTTTTTCTAATTTTTTTCACATTCAAATCTCCGTAAATTTTAACCATTCTTCTTTTAACTTGTTAAATCACCTCAACTTCAAAATATCTGAAACGTATCAAATGAAGTCATTTCCTCATCCTACACATGGAGAGGTATTGCTATCAAACCGGAGTGACATTTTCTCTTTTCTCACATTCAACTACCTACCTTCTTCTGAACTAAGTTAAATCAACTTAAACACTGCACACACACACAAAACCAGGCAATTTAATTTTTTTTCCCTTTTATCACCCTCCACCCAGTCATAAAAATAAAATGATTAATTCTCTTTTTCAAGAACAATTTCCTGCTCTTTTCAATTTCTGAAATGCAACCTGCCAGTAATTCTAGGAGATTTCAATTTTCACTTTTGATAGTCCCAATGACCTCAGATATCTAAACTTAGAATCTCGTCAGCATGCAAACTCGAAGAAATGGTTAAATATTATTCTGTGCACAGACCTGGCAATAGTATTATGATTTATAAAATGTCTCTCATGAACCATCATCAACCACTGAGAAATCATTTGTTACCAGGACCTGTAAGCCCTTGGTTCTCTTCCACTTTGCACTTATAACAATTACCAAATAGGCAATATCCAGATGCTAAAAACTATATAAGTGCCTGCATTCTCTGATAAGTATACACCAACAACCATTAGTTAAATTGGAATACACAAATATGTTCCCTGGTATTGCAATATAAGTGAGTAATATTTTTTAAGATCAGAAGCCTGAGTGAGTTATGTTGAAAATCTTAATAATAAGTATATATTTGGGTATGTTTTTACTTTTTCTTTTTGTCTTTACTTTTGCTGTATTTGTGTGTCATTTTGTAGGTGTGTGTGTGTGTACTTTTGTTTTAAGTTCACTTAATTTCTGCACACACACACAAATTGTCATCCATCATGCAGATCACAGTATATACATAGAATGATAATATCAAAATAAAAACTTCATGCGACAGCAGCTCACCTAAATCAGCCTAATCTTAACAGTGATTAGCTTATTGCCTCTATTGAAACAATGAAACAGCCTTTTCTTAAAGGCTTTCTCTAGGCTCTGGATGATGAAAAGGTATCAATTTATTTACCTCTGACACTACTGATCACGATATATTGCTCTACCATCTACTTTTAAAGAAATAATTTAATTACCGGCAATCAATTTAATTAGTGTTTCAGGTTAGACACGAGACATAACTGCCAAGAACATTAAAATGCTCTTTTGGAAAAGGGAAGAGGCAGATGTCCAACTATTTCAGCAATCTCATGTACCAACCGACTAATAGCACAACTGAATCTTCTGTTGACTTGAAGGAAAAAAGATTTCTGAAGAGAAGCATCTTTTCGTTAAATTTTGTGATGGCATTCCACACCTTTCATCATGTGTTCACATCAAATGTACCCCTTTTTGATAACTGGGAAAATGTTCTTTCTACACCATCAAAACTTAAATATATTGGAGCATTCCATGATAAGTATGGCATTAGTCAGAACTCGTAAGTGAAAGGATATGATTCTTCAACACCCGTTTAAGTTTCCTATGTTTTCTGCTTAGAACTGGAAGGGGTTGCTAAAAAATTAAATTTGAAAGATCACAATCTGAATGGATGGTTTGTACAAATTTGCCCATCACTCAATCCAAAAACATGCATAAATCTGAAATAGAGAATAAGTAAAATAAGCAAGCACTACAATGTTCTTCTTTCTTGTGTTTCAAAGTCAGATGGTAAACTAAAATGAACCTTTATTTATTTTTTAATGAAAGATTGATCAAAGAGATTCAATCTTTAAATAAAGTAAGTACCAGCAGGACACTAGTTAGAGACAGTTATCAGGATTGTGAAATCTTAAAAACAGCTAGACTCACAGCAAAACACAAGATTGCTGCATGTAAAAAAACAATACGAAGTATGCAGCAATCTAAAGCCAGTATTAGAATGTGGTAGTGAGCCAAGGGGCAAAACTCGGCATATAGGAGATGCGAGGGGAGGGCACTGCTGTACAAGTAATAAAGTTTTCTAACCTTCACCTTGTCTTTGATGTATACTATACTGATGACGAGGATGACATCTTATGGAAAACAAGTTTCAACTGAATGGAGCATTTTGTAGCAAATGACATTGATGACATGGACAAAAGAAAAGTCATTATGCTGAGTGCATTTGGAGGCGCCACATATAGACTGATGTGCGATCTGTTAGCACCTATTAAACCAGGCAATAAATCATTTAATGAACTGAAAGAAGTTGTGCAAAACAATCTTAGCCCCAAGCCATCAAAAATTGTGCAGCATTTCAAGTTTCACATGCATGTTTGTCACGAAAACGAGACTGTCTACTTACATATCTTAGATGCATCATTTGTCTCTTGATTGTAATTCTGGTGCGTCACTTGATACGATGCTCCGTGATAGACTAATGTGTGGATTTAACAATGATTATATTCAAAGAAAGCTACTGTCTGAGAAAGAGCTATCATTTGTCAAGGCACTAGAGGTGGCTACAGCTATGGATCTTGCAGGAAAAAAGTGCTGCAACATTGTTGGAAAGTAGGCCAGGGGTTGTAACATCGTCTGAAGACAATTTCAAGATCGACAAGGTGGACAGTGGTAACCCCACTGTTGCTGGAGATGTCAAGTGGGCAAAAAACCCAAGCAAAATACAAGCACTGAATGCTGGTTTTGTAGGATCAAAAGTCATGCATACAGAAACAGTGTAAGAAAAATCTTGCTGACAGAGAAAGGAGACAAAGGATGAAAAATGATCACTGTTTTTAAAAAGGGGAACAGTCAAAAATGTACAAAGGTATGATAAGGAGGTCAGTGATGAAGAAGTGTTTACAGTCTTCAGTATACAGAGTAAGGAGAAGCTTATGTTGTGAGTTGGAGTTGGATTTGGTGCCTGTTGAAATGGAAACTGACACCGGGGCATCATTGGCAATCACAAGTGAAGAAATACTAAAGAAAATCAAACAGGACGTACATGGGATTTTACAGAAATGTCACAGGTGACTAAAAAATATACAGATGAAGAGATTCCAGTCTGAAGCATAAGCTAAGAAACAGTACGTTACATGACAGCTAGGAGATTTTCTTGAAGTTGGTAAACCACCTACTGAGGAACAGCAAAAAAACAAAAAAAAATGGCCTATTGCCAAACGACCAACTTACTGGGTAAAGCCTGCTTTATAAAGGGCTATATTTAATGGAAACAATATTATAACTAAGCATTACAAGTGTCAGGATTAATCGCTTTTGATGTTCACAGCAGGTCTAAATTTTCTAAAATGCAGATGCAGCCATTGCTAGAATTTGAAGCAGACACCTTTTCAGTTACCTAATGAAAATTCTTTGCAAAAATCTGCAGCCAAAGATATAAGATAATTTTAGAAGTAGTTTTGTAGAGGAATGTTGCTCTTTTCATCGCAGTTTTCAGCATATTAAAATGCTGCAACAGCAACAATTTCAAACTAGCCTAGTTTTTCATTGATTACCAAAACTTGAGTTGAGTTGCCCTTTATCTTTTGTTCTTACTGACATAAGAATAAGTCAAATGCAGTCACACACAAAAAGAAATTCAACCAAAGCAAATTTTTCAATCGTGTTGACATATGGCTGTAATGCCCCATTTTTAGCAAAAATATTTCCAACATTTAGTAAGTATAATTATTTTTCATTCAAACATCGTTTAAGTCACAATAAATAAAATAACAACAGCACATTAGATAAAGAAATGATTTTGAATTTTAAGTTGCATTAACAAATAATTGTATTATAATTTATAGTATCACTCTTCACTAAAGAAAATCACCAAATTTATTTCTGTAAAACATGGATGTTGGGATTACCTACTACAAGGCAAATGTTTTAATAATATGCACTCAGGATGTATTTTGTTCATCAGATGCATATGCTATTTAAGTATGTCATGAATGTTCCTGTTTGTTGCATTTTGTGAGCAATTTTATGAAAAAGCCTACATTCCTTTGCAGTTTATAATAAGCTGAAAAGTCAAGTTTGCATTATATCTTTTTTTCTTGTTGTATGTGACTATGTTTATTAGAATTGTTGGGTAGTTTTTTTCAGCATGTTCTACAGTTTATTGTAATGAACTTGAAAAGTCACACATTCATTGCCTCTAAAAAAAATTGACCGTAAATGATGACACTAAATTAATATCTCAAAAAGTACTATAGCTATCACCAAATTTTTGTATACAAACTTATTTCATCAGAATACACATTTTGACTTAGAGTAGGTAGTCCCACTCATTTTTTTCTACTTGATATTGTACTGTTTTATGCTCAAAATGTGTGTTTTGATGATATATGATTGTACACAAAAAATTATGATGATAGCTATAATACTTTTTGAGATATTGTCAATTTAGTGTCGTAATTTGTGATCAAAATTTTTCAGACGTAACGAATGTGCAATTTGTCAAGTTCAGTACAAGTAAAATATAAACCACACTGATCAACAGTCCAACATTTTAAATTAACATAATCACAGACAACAAGAAAAAAACAGACATAATACAGAATCAAAATTTAAGTTTATTATAAATTGCGAAGGAAAACATGCTTTTGTTTCATAAAATTGCTTACAAAATGCAACAAACTGGAATATTCAGGGCACCATAACATAGGCAAATGCTGAACAAAGTATATCCAGAATGCATATTATTAAATCATTTGCCATGTAGTTAATGCTTATTTTTTTCTAAAGGCATAGTAACAATAATGTGGAAATTATTTGAAGCTGAAAATGACCATTTCTGCAAATTTTAATTTAAAAAAACTGCAATAACCAAGCATTGTACAGAAAACGTTAAAAAACAAATTGTCATATCTTTAAAACTATACAACATACTGAGTTGGTTCATATATCAAAATGATCAGTAAACTGTGCTCTATTTAAATATATAAAGGTAATTTATGTTTAATTATTTATTTAATTTATATTTTTAACTTCATTATACAATGCTTTTAGAAGAAAAATGAAAATGGATAAATTCACATCTCTGGAACTATACATAGTACAGTTATGGTTCAACTATTAAAATGATCAGCAGGATGTTTATTGTTATACATATAACTAAACAAAATATTTGTGCAACATTTTATTTCTTTTAACATTTTACAATACAAAATTTAATATTTAAAATCAGAAAACCATTAAAATTGTATTCTTGGTATAAAAACAAAAGATCAAAAATGCAGAAAGATGTGGAACACATGGAATTACAATTATATCTCACTAAAAAAATCAAAACATCTCTTTTATCTTGAAGGGCTTGAAACCTAGCGTTAAATCTCTGAAAACGTGCAAAACTTTATTGTTAAAACAGTGCCCTACTCAAATGTACATGATTTAAAGAAATACTAATATAATTATACAATTACAATGTAAGCTATGAATAAAAGATTACTTCATTTCTGTTTTATTTATTTAAAATAATGAATATGCACAATAAAATAACACAAAAACACAATATAGTAACAAAAGTATATGTATAAATTAATATGAAGTCTTGAACAGGGGTAATGAACTCAATCCTAGTAGCTTTATAATACTGATAAAGAAAAATAGGTTAATTCAAATATATAAGTCACAATACATATTTTTATAAACAGAAAATTCTGCTTGTAAAACTCAGCAGCTGTCCAGGTTCTTCTGTTGGTTGTCTCCATTGTTAAACCCCATTTAAAAACAAACTTGGCATCCACATCATCACAGTCCATGGTATCAACCCACTTAAAAATATTCTTATTTCTGTACTGCTCCATAAATATTATCTTTGCACTGCTGCTAACTTCTAATACCCCACCAATGAAAATCCCAGTGTCAAAACTGTCATAATAAAAAGCAACACGCTCACCTTGGCTTGTAAATCCACCATCTCTAGTGACAATGTCTAAATAAGAATCACTCACCACTTCAATGCATTCATTCAGACTCAGAGCCTGAATTTGTTCTTTGGATTCTCTAAGCTTACATTTCAAATCTGCAACTGTCTGGATACTTTTACTTAAAATTTTTTTTGTTTGTTTCACAAAGAGTTTTCTTAATCTTTATCAAATTTGTCAGGGGAGTGCTCTGCTGTTCAAATCTGTCTTAACAGCTTTTCTTTAAATTTAAGTGCTTCTTTGGGTCTCTTGAGGTTACTCTTCTGTCGATAAATAACTGCACTATTTCTGATTTTCTTTTTAAATGTCATTTACACTGGCTAGCTCTTTTGTTAAGTTAATTTTCTCTGCCTGGCAATATGAAAGGTTTGATGTGAGTTCTTTTATCTTTTCAGAGAGCAACTGAATCTTTAATTCTTTTGGTCTGAATCAGCTTTGTTTTTAATACTAACTTCCTTCAAAATTTTAAACTCAGTTTCAATTATTTCTATCTTACTTTTACTGGTTTTACATTTCTGTATACATGCTATTTTTTTCTTATATGCAGCAAGCTCACGCTTTACAGACTGTTCTTTTAACACTAACAATCCTGACAACTTCCTCTAACTAGAGTACAGCTTGTGTTAGCATTATTTAAAGTCTGAAGCTCTTTGCTAAAACTTTCATTCAAAAACAAATCAAGATTCATTTGACCATATGGTTTGAAAGACAAGAAGAAAACTGTGGTGTTGGCGTAGTTTAGTGAGTCTGTATTTCATGTTTTTGCATGTTTTGAGAGATGGGCAAAAGCTGAACAAGCCACTCATTCAGACAGTGATCTTTCAAACTTAATTTCTTAGCAAATCTTTGAAGTTCTAAACACAGACCATTAGAAAATTCATCAACAGATGTTAGGGAATCACCTGCATTCAACGGCATCTCACAACTAATACCATACTGTTCAGAAAATTGCCCAATACTATAAAGTATAATTATTACATTCTAATGCTTTAGAAAGAACAGTTTCCCAGTTACATGGAGTGTTCTTAAGCTCAGTCATAACCCTGCGAATACATGATGACAGTAATGGAATGCCATCACCAGATTTAAAGGAAAGATACTTCTCTTCTTCAAAAGTCTTATTTTCATCATGTTGCAAAAGATCCAACTGTGCTATAAGCCAGTTGGTATGTGGCAGTTTTGAAATTGTTGGATGTCTATCTCTTCCTGTAGCCAGCAAGTGTGAAGATAAGAGAGCATACTGCTCATCAGCTAAAAAAAAAATATTCCACAAATATTCAACCCTTAAAATTTTCTTTAAAAAAGTAGGCAAACAAGTTTGCTTCTTCAAAATAATCAGTAGGATAGCTATTAGCTGTGTACTTTAAATAACTTGCTAATATTCTAATATTTTAATAATGTAAAGAAAAAAGTATACATTGCTTATCAGCTAAATGACTGAAAGGACCAAACAATATTTAACTCTCACTCTTTAAAATAAAGTAAAACATGCAAGAAATATTAAGCTAGCTATAACTAGTATAAGATTAAGAACAAATGTAAAGCAGCCTGCTGTCTTTATTATTAAATAATGAAACACCTTAAGTTAGCTTTCTTCATTTATGTAGTAGTGTAAAGAAATTACAAGTCAGAGGGAGGGGGACCCCCCCAAAAATAATGAGATTTTTTACACTGTAAAACGATGTTCAAATAAGAAACAAAATGGGACCATTTTTTTTATTTAAAAAAATGTAGGCAAAAACAAAACAATAAACTAAATATTATGTTTATGTTACAGTAAACAACGCTTGAAAGAACGGAAACATTTCAGAACTGTTTTTCAAATGATGTTTACAATTTTAGCACTTAGAGTTATCTTTTCTTGTTGAAATTAGTGATGATTTATTTATTTATGAATTATTTTTTCTAAATAATAAAATTATCATCTATAGCTAAAATTAAATGAGCAAATAAAACAATACATGTATTTATAAATATGATGTGCGTCTTTAAAACAAAATATTTCAAGAAAATAGTATATTTTCAAATCTTTGCAAAAGAGTCACTCCAAGACCGGCCTATATTTGAAAGTGTTAATTCGGAAACTGTCAATAATTCTACTTGAAAAATAATAATATTCAAGAAAATGAAAATAAACATTAATAAACACTCACAAATGGATCTTACTGATAAATGGTCTCAATTGATCGCATATGGCAGAATAATCAGCATTAGCATCGGTACATCATGTCTCAGAAATGGCAGCCTTGACTGTGACGTGAAGTGAGAAAGATGCTACGGGGTTTTCAATTTAGCAAGAACTGCATGGACTAATAATCGCGTATTGTGTCATGTTTTTGGAAAGAAGTTGAAATGCTGAATAAAATTATATATTTTCCATGATTTTGTGAAAAATATTTGATCCCCAAAATTTGTCTCAAATTTTTAACTTAAATTTTTTTGTATTATTCTTAACATACAATTATGAAAAAAATATGAGTGTAGAGAGTTATCTCTCTTCTTTTTAATGGACCAATCAGAATTTAGCTTACTTATTCATGCAGCTATTGCAAAATTTTAAAACATGATACCCGAAAATGTGAATTTTACTTTTTCGGCTGTGAGGCACCCGATGAGAAATTTTCGACCCAATCCTAAGGTACTTTCGTCAAAGTTTATGGATCCAATAATAAAGTTCAGATGAAAAGCAAGAACATACTTTAAAAGATGAAACATAGTTCTTTATTTTTTATATAAAAATGGTTAGTCCAGGTTTAGTGTGAAGAAAACTGCTGTGAGTTAAAGTTCAGTGAATTTGTGTGCAAAAGTGCGTTTGTCCTCTGTAAAACAGCGACGTTGGGACTACCTACTTAGAGCATAAAAGATCTGTACAATATGAATTAGAAAAAAAACAACGATTGTGACTATGTACTTAGAAAGCTGTCTAATCTCTTGTGGGTACATTTCTGCCAGAAGCTTGCGCCCTTCCTCAGAAATAAGCATTTCAACATCTAAAAGAAAATTCTGATCTAAAAAATTTTTTAAAAAATAACAAAGGACTTACTACTTCCAGGCTTTCTAGCTGGCATTGTTTTTGATCTCTCTCCTTCTTAAGCTTGCCAAACTGTGTCTCTAACTGTGTTATCTTTTGAAGAGCTGCAGGAGGTAACCCATCCTTCCACTCATCAGCTGCCCAGCTCATTTTTGTGGACTCTTGAGAAAATAAAATCATAAAGATTAGTGATAAAATTATAGTGACTGCAAATATAATACAATACACCATATTAAAGTACATGTATATAATAAAATAATATACAATAAATTGTTTGATTTGCATAGTATAAAAAGTAGGCTATTGTAAATATTGCTGTTAGTCCCTTTTAAAAGAGATAATCACTATACTCAAGCTTGGATAGCAAAATGCTTTGATGATTTTGTCATTTGAAACTGTTACAAAGCATAATTACTCTAGTTTTGTAATATTGTAAAATGCAATGACTGAACTAGGAATATAAATAAATTAACCAATTTTTTTTTGTTTAAAATTCCTACACATTCTGCTAAGGCATATGAACACAGACTGGTTTTGACTTTAGTTACCTATGCTGTAGATGTTTATATGACTTTATTTACCTACTCACCAACTGGTCAGTTATTTAGGTTTTTTCTCACTCATTAAATCAAATATTTATTTTTGAAGTAAAATCTGAAAATAAGATTGATAAATATTTTTTCTATTATGATGGCTGAGCTTATCATTTCAAATTGACACAATTTCTATGGTGAAAGTTTATGACCATGTAGGCATTAAATTGATTAATTATCCATCCTACCAACATAGCCATATAGTTTTTTTAAAAACTTAAAAAGTGTATAATTTAAAAAAAACCTGTCCATTTTAGCCCCACTAATTTTTCTTTATTTTATTTGTTGTGATCTTTTTTTGAACTTCATGCATATCTTCTAAGGACACAATATGACCAGATTCTGACAGGTCTGTTTGTGTACACAGGCAGGTACTACTACTAGTCAACCCACAATCCTTTTAGTGAGTGCTTTTTCAACTTATACATGTTATTTGAAATCTATTGACTGAACTTATAAATTTTATTAAATCATGTAGAATCCCAAACTTTAGAAAACCACATTTCACTTGAATTTTATTCACTTGCAATATGAAATTTCATTTTGATTTACCTGGTATTGATTTTCCCTCTATGTTTGTTTTATTTATAATTTTATGACCATGTGTGCATGTATATATATTGTAAATATGTGATAGCAGACTCAATTTGTCTCTGAAAATACAATTATTCTCTTAAAACAAACATAAGTTCTTATTTGGGCAATGGTAATGCAAAGGTGGGAGTAAAGAACATGAGCATTCATAAAAATCTGGCAGTGCAGAGGGTTGCACATGATGGTTGGTATATGATGTCAATTCCCAAATTAGTAGAATTGATCAGATGCCAATCCTCTAAACATCAGCAACAAACACCCAATCCAGACATCAGTGGCCGATGTGGGTATTACATGTTGTGTTAGTTTCCATGGGTTTTGTTTTAGGTTCATTCTTTTTTATTTTTTGATTTGTTTCAATCTTCAGTGTCTCTCTCTCTCTCTTTTTTTCTTTGCTGACTCTCCAGAGGATGCAGTAAGCCTTTTATCAGAGATATTCTCAGCTTTGGAGGTACTCTGGTGTCAGTGTCTCTTACTCATCACCCACTTTTATAGTTAAAAAATCTAGATAATTAAAATTTTCAATAAAATAAGTGACATTTGAAGCAGTCAAATACATTTTTTTTTTTTAAAATGGTTATGCTGTAACCAATTGCATGGAACAAACATTGCCCAGAACATTGCAGCAAGTTGGTAAATCTTCTTGAGCAGATGAATCTATTGTTCCAGGATATTGGAAGCGAGGTGTGTTGTGCCTAAATTAATTCTTCAAATGCAAATCAAAAAATAACAAAGCAAGTTGGCAGTGGCTGATTTATAGGACTAGTATTGTAGTAAAATGGTTTTATAAAAAAAAAGTAATTAAACGGACATATTTTCTTATTATTACAACAAATATATACTCAGTTCATTTTGTTATTATTATAATATATATATATATTCATCAAATTCATGTTAACAGTTATCAATGTCACCACTCCCCCCCCCCCATGTTTTGGCATTCTTTCGCTAGCAAGCTGTCATAACAAACTGTGAGTTAATCGTGGATACAATTTTTAAAGGTTGAACACAATAAAATTAAAAAGCAAGCGCTGGTCATGGCTTCAAACACAACTATCAGACAAGGGGCATCATGAGACATCTCCAAGCATGTTTTCCACTGATATGTTTATGTAAGCAAAGATTTTAAATTTCTACTCATGCTTATAATTTATATTCAGGAAAAAATGTCTTTGTCCCTTTACACTTATTGTACATAGAAAACATTAAAGCAACATTTAACTTTTCATTACCAAGTAGACCGTTTTATTTAAACTTAATTTTTTTAATATTTCACTGAGGAAAAAAAAAGGGTGTATGACAGAGTTGAAAGAAAGGGTAGAACTTTTTTTCCTTGAGGCCAATGGAATAAGTCAAATGAATTCATTTTTAATAAATGGCATCTTTTTCAATATTTCATTTCAAATAAATGGAATATATAACAAATATGAACATAAATTTTAAAAATAAATCTTTTGAAATTCAAGATCAGCATTATTTTTTTTTAAATATTGGACTTTAAAATGCAATTTTAATAAGTTTTTATTTTATAAATTAAAAAAAAATTCTTTAAAAAACTGAGGGTGTGCCTTAATTTTAGTGCAATGTTCAGTGTGCAGTTAGTCAATAGAGTTGAAAATCGCTTCATTACATCATTAATCTGGATAATTGAGTTCACTATATTACTATTATTTTTATTAGTATTAGTATTTTAGGGTAACATTCATTTAACACTAAAAGTTTAACAGCTGATGCATATTTGTAGTCTGTTACTAAGACAGTAAGAGACTACAAATATAATATTGTAGGGAAAAAAGTCACAGAAAACAGTCACAATGTTAAGTATAAAGTCGTGTCAGTGTGTATATGTTATATTATTTATTAACTGTAGGTGAAGCAGGAAATAGCACAGAGATTAACTGCTCACTCATGATGTGTATAGTTCAAATCTGTTCGGGGTGAAAAATGCTACTACTGTACTAGTGAATGTGTTTGTTTTGGGTGTGCATGTGCATGTATTTTATAAAAATTATATACTGTATATATAATGCATTCTAATTCATATATTTAGTTCTGTTTTGATTAATTTTAATTGTAAGTCCATTTGCATGTTTATTACAGACTGAATAACAGTAAATGGAAGTAAGTGACAGCTCATAAGGATTGTGATCGATTCTCGCTCAGGGCTAAATTTGTGTAATATTAGGAATATGCATACAATATACAAATCATATACACAAATTTAACCCTGAGTGAGAATCGATCACAATCCTTATGAGCTGTCACTTACTTCCATTTAATTCATACTTATGTTGTTAAGCTTGAAGTCCACAAACATGTATATTATATTTCTGATCAGGATTAAAAACTTGAGCTGTATAAGCTGTAATATTAATAGTGTTCTATTGTTCTCGTACTAGTCAGCAATTTTAAAGTTTAAATATAGTATTAATTGATCAAAACAGCCTGCACATCTGTAAGTTCTAATAAACTATAGTATAAATTTAAATGGTGGCATGCAATATTAATAAACTCACCTACCATACAACTATCCAAAATTATTTATATTGCATTGAATACTATAACCAAATGATTGAATTGGTGTCATATTCATATCGTAAATTTAGTTTCGTTTAGTTCCCAAAATTATTGCATGTATTAAAATAGGCCTAAACATTTAAACTACATTAAATCACATTACATGATTTTCTCTGGATATAAAAAAAAGCAAAAATTTTTTTTTTAAATGTGTTAATTTTAGAATTATCTATTAATTTATTTATGTGATACTCATACTTGCATATGTGTAAATCACTAGGTAAATGCATCTGATTTTCATATTTTTTCAAGTGGCTTTCCTCCTTTCAATTTTTTCAATAGCAAATATTGAAATAAAGCTCTCTATAAAGTATAATACTACTAGTAGTACCTTTATGGCGTAGTTGGCAACACGTTTGAAGTTTTAAACCTGACTAAGTTCTATCACGGAGGCGTAAGATTTAAAAGATTCTGCCTCTGATCTCTCCGACAAGTCACATAGTAAACTGTAAACAAGATTTAAAAATAGCTACATTTATAGGCCTAAATAACTTTGATTCAAAGCAAGGCGCATTGCATTGTTGTACTAGTTGATATTATTATTAGTGATAACACATCAGACGACTATGTAAATAAATAATACATGCAATGATGCATACAAATTTTTTCTGTGACTTTTTCTTCCTGTGACTTTTTTTCCTAGCAAAACTTGTGACTTTTTTTCCACTCACAAATATGCATAAGTTAGTAGCACTGCAGTAGTGTTCCTAACTATGATTATAAATGTATAAACTACAACAGCAATATATTATATAACTAGAATTAAAAAACCTGTATACGGTTGAAACAAAGATTATTTATAACTAATTAATACTATGAAAAGTATATGTATAGGCCTATTACAATTTTAGTTTCGAACTGTAGGCCTAACAAAAACGTTTAACTTGAAGTTGAAGCCTCTACTTTCTGGCTAAATCTTATCAACTATATTCTTTACATCAAACATAGACCAAATATCTCATTAGGCATTAGCCATGTTATAAGCAGATTTTTTTTCTTCTTCTTTATATCATAGAAGTAATTTATTGCTGAACACTTATGCAAAATGCTAACAATTGTGTAACAATGCTAAAATGAATCACGATCATCGATTAGCGGGCACTTCAGTTAACAGTCGCAACATACAAACTATATCCTTCAAGTGTTTTACAAATAAATCTGTTAAAAGAATATAAACATAAATTTCGATATTGTATACTAAAGACAACTTTATCAAATCAATACGCTACATACTTTTCTCTTATTAAACGCGACTTACCCTGAGTCAAACTGCCATTTGTTGCCTGTTTTAAAATTCCCACTGAAGTGTCTGCGCATGCGTCATATGGTAAGCGCTTTCAATTTGCAACTTATTTATTTTATATTTCTTTAAAATTTATTAGATTTTAACCTTCATCCTTTTTACTATATTCTATTAATTTTTAAAGATTTAAAATGTAAAAAATGTAGTGTAAAAATACTATTTATTATTGCGACAATATTACATTCTTGCTGTTTTACGACAGAGTGGGAAGGTGGACGATGTGACGATGACAATGTTC
Source organism: Sinotaia quadrata (assembly GCA_028829895.1). NCBI lineage: Eukaryota > Metazoa > Mollusca > Gastropoda > Architaenioglossa > Viviparidae > Sinotaia > Sinotaia quadrata. Next base: position 69,197,577 of record CM054177.1, read on the forward strand.
AGATGTGAAATCGATTAGTGTTTCTCTTTATCTCGACTGCATTCCATACACTCAAATCAGTAGAAATAGTGTCATATATGTATTTCTTTAACTAATTTTAGTTTAATGTGATACTGTTGTGTATGGTATGATTGTATTTGTGTTTTTCAAATTTTCGAGTGTTTCATCAAGTGTTGACAAACATCATGTAAGTTATATCAACTCTTACTTCTTGGTCTTACGCAGTTAAACAAAATAGACTTAACATCCGTCGGTTTCCTACATATGTACAACCATCTACCTTTGGTGGTTAATGTTTTAAAATTAAACATATAAAAGAAAATATTTACAAAATGTAAAATTTATTGTAATTTTACAGTAGAATAAACGTACTTGGGCGCTACTATGAAAAATAGATCTGAACACTAAAAGGAATCTTACAGCAGAAGATAAATAACCTCCTAATATAGGCACAATTACTAATCAACAATAAAATAAAAAACCATAACGACTCTTCTATCTACATCAAAATATATAGGGGTCTGCGTTGGGGACATAGATTATATTTTTTTAATGTGGCTGAGTGACGCCTGCGCCACGTAGTTAATGATTATTATTATTATTATTATTAAATGAATTGTCCATAACTAATTACAAGTGATGATAATCTTAATTTATGTTATTGATAATTATCCAGAAGACACCACTCGTCTCTCTCACTTGGATTTGTGGGCACTGTAAATTTTCTCTCTTCCACAACATTAAAGACACATTTACAGTCACACAATAGGACGATAGGTAGAAAACTTCTTACTAAAGGAGAAGACAAATCCGTCTTTATATTTAGCGAGCCCCCATCCATCCACTTTCTTCTCCAACACAAGGTTACCAATATGTTATTATGTATAAGAAGGTCAATAAATTTATTAAATCAAAGATTTATATAACAAATACAATTAAAAAAAAAGATTACTTGACCATCAATATTTCCATGAAACCATGTTGGAATAATTTTTATACTACATAGTCCTATATCCTATTATATAATTCAACAATTCAATGTCAATACAAATCATGATAGTTCTTATCACTATCAGAAAACAGAAATGGAGTTATTAGAGTTAAGCAATAATAGTTTCTACATAACGTTATATAGATGAAGCTAGTTACAAGTTTATTGTCCACATCAGTTCCACGTGTTTCCTCATGTAAAAATGCTGATTTGCTCCTTATTCTCTTGAGATAGCCAGGGCGCTCATTCACCATACCAGCTCACTCAAGCAGAACAACAATTTTAGCAATTTCCAGTAACTTCCTTTATACCAGAAATTGCTTGATAGAGTTAGCATACCTTGCCACCATATATCAACAGTGTAGTGTATTCCTTACTCTTACACACCACAGTAGATAATTCCCCCATCTACCACAGTTGTAGCAGTTTACAATCAGTAAATTAGGAGATTCAAATAACACAAGGAAAGGCTGCCTTGTCCCTGTAAAAATATAACAACACTAAATTTCCAGTTTATTCCTTTTTAACTCCATTCTTTCTTACATTCAAGCCTCAGCTTAAGTTTCCTGCAACAATATTAACCCAATTCATGCATACAGCATAATAAATACAGTGTAATAGTTTTATGAGCGGGTTCACTAGAAACAATGTCAAGTGGTTAGTACCACATATAAGCATCAAAGTTCACAATTTGTAGAAATAATACTTTTTAATAGTCTACTCAAATAATACATCTCAATGTAAAATGCAAGTATAACATATCAGTAGCATGCACAAAATATTTCTAAGTCCATTCTCTCTCAATCAGCCAGTTAACTCACCGTTAAGCTAATAGCCACCCGTCATGACCAGGCTTCTTGCCATACCAAATTCAAGTGATTAGACAATAGAATTCTTTACAGCATGTAAACTTTTGATCTCAGCCCATTGGCTGGTCTCATTCTCATAAATCTTAGCCATTGGATAATAACTAATCATTCAGTTGAAACTGGTTTGCATTGCATTAGCAATTTCTAGCATATTCTCAACTTGAGTGTTTACTCCAACTGTGACACTTACAAAATATCATCATGAGGAGTGCCCAAGGTCAGGTCACTTTGGCAATTTAACAATTAAAATACTTAATTTCAGAAATAGGGATAGGCAAATTTACTCCATCACAGGCTGTAATATATTATTTTTTAATTTTTATTGTTTAACATCTACCTACTTAGTCAGACTGTAATGAAGATGATGGCAGCTTCGGCATCATCCTGTTTCACTGTTTACCTAATCTTGGACAATAAAACTACCATTGCAGGAAATAATAGGATGTCTTTACTCTTGCTCATTCACTAGTGTAAGATTCTTAAGTATAGATATCAAGCTGTACATTAGACTACATACACAGAGTTAATCCTGCTAATCTGAACTAATTGGGACCAAGACCTGTTGGATTAAGTGGAATTTTAGGGAACACCACGGATAATGTGCATTACAATTTACATCTTACTCTTAGGTGACGAAAGCACCCCCTTCACTGGTAACACTAACAGTTCATTTCCTGAGTGTTTATAGAAGTACTTCTGTGTGTTAAGTCATGTAGACCTTTATTGTGATATCTAGTAAGCATAAACACAGTTTATTTTCCTTAAAGGACAAGTTGAAGTGCTTAGGCTTAGATAATGGTAAAAGCACAACAAAATTTGCCTTAGACTTACAGTATTTTGTTGGAAAGGCCACCATAAATGATTGGGAAAAGAAAAGCATGCAACTAAGGTTACAGTAGCAAATGACTTGTAAAACTTTTGTGATAATTATCTGTTTCTTTCCATGTCATATTTTTGATTTGCTACAAAACCAGCAAATTTTTTTTTTTTTTAAATACTTTTTCCCCAAAAATCTCTTTTTCAGATATTGAAATTTTGGATTAGCAGAATTATTATATATGATTTGATATTTCAGTTCATGTAAGTTTAATTTGAAACTCTGTAGAATGTATTTTTTTAATCGTAATAAAATTTTTAAAATAGGAAGCTCTGCTTTCTGTTATTTATTTATTATTATATAGTATTATCATTAGTTATAAGACAGTAGTTTGTGATATATATTATTTCACTTTCAGCTATGATTTCCAGTCAGCAAAAGTGTCTTTTCTCAGAGTAAAACAAAATCACTTTGATTCCTTACAGCATTGTCATGCCTTTCAAGTGGAGATTGAAAAAGAGCAGAAGCTATGAAATTTCATCCAAAAACTCATTTATTGTAGGAGTCTATTTACTAGACAATTCATTTCTGGAATGCACCTTAAACTCTGATAGCACTGGCCAGGAATGTCTTGACAGCATTGCTCAGCGCATTGAATTGACAGAGGTATATTTTGTGTACATTTATGAAGGAAAGTACTTTTTTACTGTAAATTAGTTGTATTAGTATATGTATTTACTGCTCATATGTGTAAAAGTCTTTAGTCTTTAGATATATTACTATTAGGAGTATTGACAACCCCACTATATTGATAATTATATATTAATACTATAAAGTATGTTTATATTACACACAACCAGAGATGTACATGCACATAAATATTAGTTTTGTACACAGCAATGTTTAACATTTATAATAATTTTATTTGTACAATATATGAGTCTGTTTAGCTTAGCACAAGTGCTTGTTAAATTATACAGAATATATAAATAATCTAAAATCTTTGGGTCTTTGAATTTTTGAAAGCTGATAAAAGTGATGAAATTTTTTTGTGTTTGATGACCAGACATGCTACTTTGGTTTGCGGTTTGTAACAAAGAAACTGCAGTTTCATTGGGTGGACTTAGAGCGACCTTTAAAGCGGCAACTCGACAAGTATGCTCAGCCATCCTGTCATCCACACTGCCTGTATTTTGGTGTCATGTTTTATGTGGCAGGTGCGCACAGGATTGCAGATGAAGTGGCACGGTGCGTAAAATAAGTATTGGATTACCTGACATGTGAATGTTGTTATTTAAAATTAGGTAGGTAGAATCAGCCTCTTTATGATGATAGTGAATAACTACTAAATTCTGAAATTTGTCACAAGTGTTGTGTTTGTGTTCCATATTTATCATGCTTGTGAAATAATTTGTTGAATAATAATAATAAATTCATTTCCAAAGACTTTGAAAAAATAGCTGGTTCTATCTAAATTGTGTAATCTAGTTGGTCCTCCTTTTCAACTGGTTCTTTTTGAAAGGTCATTTAAATGTAAATATGACATTTTTTATGGGGTATAAATTAACTTTAAATTTACATTACCAGTTAATTGTGAACACTTCTTTCATAGTGTAGATTTTGCTTTAGATACCATATCACTAGTCTTAAACACTCACTAGTTTGTTATTTATATTTTTTTTCCCAGTCTTGGGTTAGAATTCCTCAAGTGTTATGAAATAATTTAAAGATAATGGTGCATTTTCTCACGACCATTGATGCTGTAGAAAATTTTCTAAACATTTAGTGGGAGTTTTATACATTCAAGCATTTCTAAAAGAAATAAACATCAAAGCACAAAGCAGTGCTCATCAAAGAAAAGAGGAATGATATATAAATACGATATACTTTGATTTGAATGCATTTCTTGCTCACTAGTTTAAGGCTTTGACCCACAATAATGCAAATGCTTTGACAAACAGTTATGTGAAACCTGTTGTATAATAATAAACTTTTTTTTTGTTTTATATGGAGAGATATGATCATGAAAAATATATTAGTTCAAGAAATTTATCTCTGCTTTTTCACTTTTTATTGACCTCTTAGATTATGCACAGAATACATGCAAATAAAATTGTGGTTATGAATTTTTGATCTTTTTCTAGTGATATTAATAATGTACCTCAGTAATTTAGACAACCCCCTCCCCATATAGCTCAGATGAATAAGGTTTTACTGTATTTATTTACCAAATGAAAAATTTGGTATTGAAATTAAATAACAGACTTGCCATGGTAAACTCTATTAACAAATGCTCACTTCACAAAGTTTTATGGAAGATATGCAGAAAAGTTTAATGCATTAATGAAGAATATTCTTTTTACAATAAATTTTGCAAGCAAAAACAACTGATTAACTGGGGGTGGGGGTCCGGGGGCACTAATTAGTAGGGGCATAAGAGATAAGATAATGTGGTTGGTCCAAACCAGCACTTTGTCCAGATTATGCAATATCCTGACCAGAGGGGTACAAATTAGTTTTATTATACATATTAGTCAGTTGTTTGTCAATGTTCATATCACTGTTCCTGATAATTTGATTTCAAATAATTCATTTTCATACCTTGTACTGTTAGCAGTGTGAAAATCACCTTGGTCTTTATATTATTATTTTGCACAGAGTATTCCTTTTTTCTTTTGTTGATAAATTTGTTCATTTTATAGAATTTTATGTATAGGGTTTTGTTTTGTTTTTTTAATAAATAAAGAAAACATTAGATTCACAAAATTTCAGTGTCATTTAGTATCATTTTGTTTAATTGTTAAATAATTATTAGTTTCAGTTTTTGTATAAATACAAAATTTTGCAGATACCATTACTATCTTCAGCTAAAGAATGACATTGTGGATGGTCGCTTACCTTGTTCTGTCGAGCAGGCAATTCGTTTGGCAGCATTTAGTTTGCAAGGTAAGTTGTTAATAATGTAGACTTCTCTTTGGGAATGCTTGCAACAGAATTTAATCTCCTTTTGAATCTGGTATTCAAAACAATTATAATTATTTTTAACTTCTGGAGTGCTCAAAATGTGTTAGTAGATTTTAATTATTGTATTTTAATGAACAAATATGATTAAAATACTTCACATCAATACTTACTATCTTCTTGATTATAAAATTTCAATTTACTTTTACTTAATGTTTGGACATGTCAGACACCTATATCCGTTACTCATTCCAGTGCCTAATATCCCAGTATTTTATATTTCAAACATTTTTGCTCAAACATGCTTATTATTGCCTATTACTCATTCCAGTGCCCAGTATTCCAGTATTTTATGGTATCAGATACTCTTGCTTAAATATGCTTATTGTTGTCCATTCACATAATTTTTAAAAAAATTAAATGAATGGTTTTACTAATCAAGAAACTAAAGGCAATTTTAAAATCTCAATGATTTATTGAAAATTAAAAAATAAAAGAGTTGCTTTTTTTTAGATGTTAATTTGAATTATATTTAAGATGATCATTAATTTTCTTTGGTCAACATCCATTTTTTTCTTTTTTAAAATAATACACTAAAACATGATGAATGTATTTTAATTAATGCAAGAAGGAATTCATTCTGAATCAGTGAGTTTGGATCATAACATTAACTTTTATGGTTAAACACTGGTTTTAATAAGGAATATAATTCTTGAATCAGTGAGTTTGGATCCTAGCATTAATCGGCATGGTAAAATAGCTATAGCAAAACTTCAGCTACGTTGAAACTTGGGTGAAATTCCTTGGAGAGAAAAATGAAATTGTGAATGGAAGATGATCTTACTCTAAAGAATATTTATTTTCATAAAGCAGAGTGGATGAACAACATAATATTCTATATTGTTTATATTTGATTTCAGGGAGCCTGAAAAATATACTTGAATCAATGGCATTTATCTGTTGATAAATTTTAAACAAAAATAATCACAGTCCATACTAAAAATGTGATAGAAAATAAATATGACATAATCATTGATAAAATATATAGTCAGATATTGGGCATTGTAATTAAATACCATCCAAGAACAATTTAAGAGCAAAGAAGCCACCATTTTATTCAGTAAGTTTATGCACTTCAGTAAACTTAATTTCATTGTTATTAATAAGGGTTTTCTAGATGACGGCTGTTCACCTCTTGTAGTTTTTGTTGAGTTTTTTTGGTATTAAATATCTAAAAGTGTCATAGATTTTTATATTGGTTCATGTTTCTATTTAAAAGGGTGGTGTATTTCTACATTAATTAGTTTTCACTACACATTAATTTATATATTTAGGGTTTAGAAACAGTTTTTAATGTTTTGGGATGGATTTAATTTGTTTTGCTGATATTTGTCTATATTTTTTTAATTATTAATTCTTTTATATTGATTTTTTTGTTTTTTGTTTTGGATGATGTTTTCAGTGAAGGTTGTGATATTTAAAAAAAAAATTCTGTATCTGTTGGTTATTTTGAACATCAATATGCTTTTAATGCTCATATGAATCTTCTTGTCTTTTACAGCTGAATTTGGGGATCATGAACAAGACAAATATTCTGCTGAATATTTCAAAGACTATCCTTTACTTCCAAAGGTATGGACTTGAAAAGCAAGGCTGTAAATATACTTGTTGAAAAATAAGGTTGTAAATATACTTAAGTGACTTTATTAGTTTATTTAGTCTTTTGAGTATTTTAAAGACTATATACACTCAAAATAAGGCTGTATATATACTAGAGTTAGATTATTAGTTTAAATAGTTGAGTATTTCAAAGACTATACTTTATACCCCAAAGAATGCACCCTTGGCTCATGCTGAAAATTAATTTGATTTAATCTAAACCATATAGAGTCACAGTAAACATTGTTGCCTTCAACAAAGTTTCCTTAAAAAAATATTTAATATATTTCACTACTTGCACAGGTCAGACAATGGGGTAGAACTGAGATTGTCTTCAGTTTGTTTTTATATTTTGGCTGAAAAACTGCATGATAATTGCAGGGGGTCTTACTTTCTGGTTGTTTTGCAGATTTTTTATTGTGTACTTCGATAAAATAATGTATAATAAAAAGGAATATCTTGATTGTTTCCAAAATAGAATTAGATGTTAGTTTTTATCTGCCCAAAACAAGCAAGGACATTGTATGGAGAGATAAATTGATCAAGAATCATTTTGTTCAATTTTTCTCTTCGTTTTTTTTACAGGTTATTCAGCAAATAGGGCTGATTATATGTAAATAGTGCAAAAGTTTATTAAGTGGAGCTACAAACATTTTGCAGGTTGTATACAGGCAATAAGTCAGAATATGCTAAATTAATATTCAAATTCATATCTGCTGAATAGCAATTTTTTTTTTTGAGATTTGGACTAGGTGGGTATAATCTTATTCATTAATTCAAAACCTTTCTCCTTGCCAAGAGACCAGATTCTCTGTGTACAACACAGATTTTCATAATTTCATTAAATAATTTGATGCTTGCTCATCATGAGTATGCTGTTGGATTTGCAAATTGTTTCTAGTTCACCCTCATCTATTGACCCAATCCCTAAAAGTGATTTATCTACCTTTATCCAGTGAAGAAAGAGTTAAATATAGTATGCCTGTTTATTTGAAGAAAAAATAATTTACTAGATTACTTTAATTAAGAGTATTTATTCATTTCACCTATTGTGACTCGTTGCCTGTTTGTGTATGTTTGAAAATTTTAATATACTTATAACAGAATATGACCAAAGATGAAGCCACACATATGGATCTGCTGAATGAGGTAATGGCAGCCCATGCCACACTGCAAGGGGTGACAACCTCCCGAGCTGAACTTCAATATATTAAAGATGTCTTACTCATGGATGGTTATGGCTGTGACTATTATGTAGCAAAGGTTAGATATCAAGCAAGTTATAGTTATTAAAGTTTGTTGTTTGTGAACAGGTCTTGTTTTAGCTCCTTAAATTATAATACACCATTCGTAAACTGCTTGTCCAGTTTTGGTATTTTTTAAAAACATATTTAATTTTGTTATTATTTTGTTTGGCTGCTTTTGTTTCAGTCTTTAAAAGCAGAAGGGTTGGGGTGAGGGTTATATTTTTTCTGCAATAGGAACATCCTTTTTTCTCTTGTTCTTTTTCTTCCTCTTGTTATTTTCTTCCTCCTTTCTTTCTAGAGATTTGTTGTTAATTAAAAATTTTAATAACAATAACTACAATAAACCCATTTAATATTTTAAAAGTATTTCAGTATAATGATTTCCTGCAAAAAAGAAATATTCCTTGTTAACAGTCCTGTATATTGTTACAACTAATTAGCATGCTGTATCAAAACATTCCTTGTTAACAGTCCTGTTCATTGGTACAACGAATTAGCTTACTTTGTCAAACCATTCCTTTTAAACAGTCCTGTTCATTGCTATAACAAATTAGCATGCTGTTTCAAAACATTCCTTGTTAACAGTCCTGTTCTTTTCTACAACATATTGGTATGCTATTTCAAAACATTTCTTGTTAGCAGTCCTGTTCTTTTCTACAACAAATTGGCATACTGTATCAAAATATTCTTTGTTAACAGTCTTGTTCATTGCTTCTACAAGCTGGCATACTTTGTCAAAACATTCCTTGTTAGCAGTCCTGTTCATTGCTACAACATACTGGTGTGCTATGTCAAAACATTGCTTTTTAATAGTCTTCATGGCTACAACACATTGGCATGATGTGTCAAAAATATTGTTAATAGTCCTGTTCTGTGATACACAATTCAGGAACATTATTGAAGATCAAACATTTAACATATGAGACTGTTCATATTGTCTTTCCATTTTCATATTTTGTAAATGCTTTGGAGAAAAGTGACAGGGTTTTTTTTTTATATTTCTTTCCTTCTATCATATTGATTGACATTGAACTAGAAAAATGTTACTTGCAGTGTTAACTGTGGTATAAAAAATATAATATCTTTGTTTCCAGGATGAGTCAAGAAAAGAACTCTATCTTGGAACTTCCTATGCTGGAATCTTTGCAAGATATTTAGACACTCAGCCTACAGTGTATTATAGGTAACTATAGTTCTCAATAATTTTGTAGGTTTTAACTTTAATTCTCAGCTACGTTTGAGGTTTAAGGATGGACAACATTTTATATATTTTTTTTCTTTACTCATATATACATTTATTTATGCCCTTTTAGCTTTTTATACTTTAGAATTATCCGTATGCATTATTGCTTGCATTTATTTGATTCAGGCTGATTAGAATTTTTAGTTGGAGGTGTGTAGCTATCCATGTCTGTGGTCGTTTAAAAAATAGAAAAAAAACAGTGATTTTCTTTAATTTATTTTTTCTTCATTTTACTCATATTCATTAGAAATAGACTGAAAGTGAAGTGCATCTTTAATTTAAAGCATAATTTTAGTTTGCTCATTATTTATTTCAGATGGCTAGAAATCGCCCATCTCTCACAAAACAAGAAAAACATTCAAATTGATACTTCCAAGAGTTCAGTGCAGTTTCAGTTGGTAAGTTGCTCTGAAGCTTGTGTTGCCACTGTTGTGATTTCTACAAATTTATCTAGTGCTAGGCTTGCTCTTTTGACAGCACAGATAGTATTTCTGTCATGTTCATATGCATTCAGATGATGACCTGTTTAAGATTCTTTCTCAACCATTCATCCAGATTAATTTACTAGGAGATTTTGCCCATAGTTTTTGACAGGGATACAAAGTTTTATTCTGTGAGAGTAAGAAGGATGCTGTATTGAGTTAGATCACCATAAGAGTTGTTTCCAAAATATTATTTATGGTGGGAAGAATGAATGGTGACTGTCATCCCCATTGTATTACAATATCAGCAGCCAACAAGGGAATTTTTATTTTTAAATGAAAATCCTCCAAAAGACTAAATGCATATCATGCCAATATTTTCACAAACTCTCCCTCACAACTGTGACAGCCACACTGTCATAATATCTACATATTACTGCTGTGTGGCATGCAGCTTTTACATTCTCCTAAGTGATATCATATACAGTTTTGAGTTAATTTTACTACTTATTATTGATGTCCTAATTTAATGCAGTATCATTTTATATAGCGTAGCACAAATTTCATTCTTCTTTAATTGATCTAACGTTGGTGTAGTTATGGAAAAAAAAATTGTTTAAAATCAACAAGATTTATGTATGTAGTTTGGGTTGGAATTGCTAACTGTTGAATATCACAACTGGGCAGATATCATTTTTAATAAGTAATACACTTCTTATTCATGGTGAAATGTTTTGTTTATAAATTCTGGGCATTTTAGAACCAGATTTTGCTGGTAGTGACATTGATGAACCAATTATTTCATTCGGTATTGTTTTGTCAACTCTTAGATTTTCTTTGTTTGGGGTCTGTCATTTAATCAACTGCTTCCTAGTGATGTTGTGATGCAGATAATTGTTTTACTTCTGTATTTGCCTATTTCAGGAAGACACTGAATCAGCCAAGTACGTGTGTCGACTTGGTCAACTTCAACATCGGTTCTATAAATCCAGTCTTAGCAATCTCAGGTTTGTTTTGTATTTGTTTATTAGGGCTTGTCATTTCTTATTCTCTCTTTTGAACTCAGTATTCAGCAGTCATATTCTGTCTTTCATTTGCATCAGCAATTTTGTAGCATAGTCTCAACCCAAGTTGTTTACAACTCTGACACTTACAAAAAATACCTTCATAAGGATTGCCCAGGATCGGGTCATTTTGACAATTTAACAATTGTAGGCAGACATATTGCCAAACAAACTCGTATAGTGAAATGTACATTGCAGGCAGACATATTGCTAGACATAGACTTGTATAGTGAAATGTTCATTGCAGATAGACATGTTGCTAGAGGTAAGACTCATAGTGAAGTGTTCATTTAAGAAAACATGTTGCTAAGATGTAGACTTGTATATAGTGTACATTGCACACAGACTTTTACATTATGCTTACTTTAACATTTTACACCAGTACAAAACCAGTATGTTATTTAGACAGAAAAAGCAAGTTTTCTATAGAAATATTAAAGGGAGGATTGCTTTTGTTGCTGTGAATTTATTAGTGCATTAAAGTGATTAAACCATTTACTTGGTCCTGATAACTTTTTAAAGAAGATATTTTGACCTGTTTGTAGGTCATCTTTGACCTTGATCGGCTAACATTACTGATTCACTAAGTTTACCAAGCTATTTAGTAATTTTATTTATATCTAAAATTTTCCATTCAGTTTGATATAAAAGTATTGATGTTGTAATTTACATGTAGTTTATATGATAAATTGTATAAAAGTATTATAGAATGATGATTTGCAAATGCTTTTATTGATATAATACAATAGTTTTATTCAAGTTCTAAACTAGAAATGATATCTAATCTTTACTTATAAAGTGTATTTAGGTGAGAATTCTTTTAAAATTTTAATTATGTTGAGCAACCTAGGGTTCCAAGCATTTTTGTTGCTTTTGCATGCATTAATCAACAACTAAGTTTGAAATTCATCATTGTGCTGAATATTATCATTATGCTTATGATTGATAATTGTTGTTGCATATTTATGATAATTCTTAAACTGCATGAGCTTGTTAATTTGAAGATAAAAGTATTTTACCTAAGAAAGATAAAGCTATACATTTTATTTTGTTTGGTTGGTTAGGGTTTTGTTTGTTTTGTTTTCTTGGTTTTTCTTGGTTTTTTTTTTTTTGGTGGGGTGTCTTTTATTATTATTTAAAGACCAAGTGAAGAGGAATCTATCTATCAGTCAAATCTGTCTTTAATCTATATTTAGCGAGCCTCCATCCACCCACTTTCTTCTCCAACATAAAGTCATCAATAATTATAACAAGGTCAATAAATTTATTAAATCAACAATCAAATATACATATAACAAATACAATGAAAAAGATTACTTGACATCAATATTTCCACGAAACCACTCTCAAATAATTTTAATAATAATATCTATACAGTCTAATATCCTAACACACAGTTCAATATATTGCTGTCAATATAAGAGAATAGCAATGGAGTTATTAGAGATAAGTGATAATAGTTTGTAAATAATCTGATTTAGGCACTGTCTCAATAATCTTTTGCATGCTTTTGTAACAAAGTCACAAGTTCTTGTTCACATCAATTCCAAGTGTTTCCCTCATGTTGTAGAACACTTATTTGCTGCTGTTCTCTTGAGACTAATCTGGCGATCTGCCATAATAGCTCCCTTAAGCAAAACAACATTTGTAGCAATCAGTAATCTTCTTGTACCAGAAATTGCTTGATGTAGTCAGCTTACCTTGCTACCATACATCAACAGAGTGCAATATATTTCTTACACTTACCCACCATGGCAGACACCTAATGCATCTTCCATGGTCATAGTGGTCTATAACCAGTGAACCAGGAGATTCCGAATAAAATAAGGAATGGTTGCTTTTTCCCTGTAAAAATATAATCAGGGAACAAATGCTAAGTTTTCAGTTTATTCCTTTTAACTCCATTCTTTCTTACATTCAAGTCTCAACTCTCAGTTTCCTGCAACAGTATTTATTAGCCCAATACACACATAGCATAAAAAATACAGCTTAATAGTTTTATGAGTGGGTTCACTAGAAACAATGTCAAGAGTTTAGCATACCACATATAAGTATCATAGTTCACAATTTGTAGAAATAATAGTCTACTCACATAATACATCTCTACATAAAACGCAAATATAACATATCAATAGCATGCACAAAATATTTCTAAGTCCATTCTCTCTCAATCAGTCACTTAACTCACCATTAAGCTAATGGCTGCCTTTCATGCTCAGACATCTTGCCGCACCAAATTCAACTGATTAGACAATAGAATTCTCTACAGCATGTAAACTTTTGATCTCAGCCCATTGGCTGGTCTCGTTCTCATAAATCTTAACCATTGGATAAATAAAAAACTATTCATCCAGTTGGAACTGGTTTATATGCAACAGCAATTTTTAGCATATTCTCAACTCGAGTGTTTACTCCAACTCTAACACTTAAAAAATACCATCATAAGGAGTGCCCAAGGTCAGATCAATTTGACAATTTAATAATTTATATAACAGTTAAGTCCAGAAATAGGGATGGACAAAATTTACTCTGCCACACTATCTAATCGTTATTTTTCTGCAAGAACCATATCCTTGTTTTTCTTTTAACATCATGATGTCTAACTTCACCCTAGAATAATATCATTCTTTTTCTATCAACATCATATTTAACTTCCCCTAAAACCTTATTATTATTTTTCTTTTAATGTCATATCCAACTTCTCCGTAGAACATCATCATTGTTTTTCTTTTAACATCATAACTAACTTCCCTCTAGAACAATATTATTCTTTTTCTTATAACACCCTATCTAACTTCCTCCTAGAACCATATTATTGCTTTCCTTTTAACATCATGACATCCAACTTCCCTCTAGAACCATGTCACTGTCCTTTTTATATTTGAATTCATGTTAAAGCTATGCAAAACTTGCTATTATTTGCTTCTCTTGCAGTGAGGGTTTGTAATGTTTTAAGAAACTCATGCAAACATTTGCATTCTTTAATATAAAAGTTAGTGTGACTTTCTTGTATGTCATCCACCATCCCTCTTTGTGTTTCTAAAATCAAATATCTCACAGAAACATATTCTTTCAATTGCTTTCTTAAAATATCTATTGGAAGTTTGAAATTTGTGTGACTAAAAACACACATCACCCTTGATTTAGTTTATTTCCGCATTGACAGAGATTCCTTTTTGCTTGCATGTGACTGATATTTCAAAGCTGTTTACAATCTACAGGGATGAAATTACAATGGGGGAATATTGACTTGATTTTATTAATTTAACATTGTACTTCATTACAGTTATCGTCTTACGCTATTTAGCATTTTATATCCTCTATTACAGTTTTCATTCTCACGCCAAACTCAGAATTATTATATTCATGAGTAAAAGATTTCATTATATATACAATAAATGTATGCATGATGTATTTATATTGATTTTTCTTTCTTAAAGTATTTTTAGTTTTTGTGTGCTCATACAACTAGGATTTCTCTCTTGTATCTTGATAAGTCCAGGGAAATGGCTGGGTATTTTTTTTTTTAAACTGCTTTGCAATAAATTGGTGAAGGGGTGACAATAAAATGTTACTTCCAAAAGGAATATTTGTTCTCCCTTACATCCTTACAACCACATTGTTTAAGAACTATATTTCTCTTTATTGCAAAAGTTTCTGTAAAGACAGAAATTTATAGATACTTGATAAATGTTTTTGAAAACTCATAAAATCAGTTTTCTGTTACACAACTGAAATTCTCAAACTACTGGGATAAACATACAGGAGAAGGGTAGGAATAAGTATTCATATAAATCTCTAACAGTCTACAGATGGCATATGTTCAAATCCTAGCAAGAGAGATGAATCCATGTAAGTAGTGTCACATGTACACCTTCACTTGGAATCTGAACCTATGCAAAATACTAGAGACTAAAGAAAATAATTTAAGCGTGTTGCTAAGATAAATCATAGCAAAAGTAGACAGAGTTCCAAAGGACATATTCCAACTATGATATTAATAATATTGATTGTGTAAGTCGGGAAAATTTGTAATCCTTGGTGATCTTGAAATCACAAATACAAATGGGTGATTGTTTCATTTCCCTGCCACCCAGCTTCCCTTGACCTATCAGTCATCCAGCTTCCCTTCTCATTCACCCATCTTCCCTTGACCTATCAGTCATCCAGCTTCCCTTCTCAGTCACCCATCTTTCCTTGACCTAGCAGTCATCCAGCTTCCTTTGAAATAGCAGTCACCCAGCTACATCAGTAACAGTATGATAGCTTAATATCTACAGAACCAATAAATATTAGATCAGTTCTTGTACAGTAAATATTACCACTGAGTCCAAAAAAAGCCTAGCATACTCATGCATGCACCCCACAAGTGCCATTGATAATAAAGTTTATGGTTTGATGACAGTCACTCAAAATAATCATTATCCTATCTACAACAAACAAGTGTCATATTCACTGGTAAAGCACATTTATAAGAAAGGACCATGTGTCAATCAAACTAAACCTTATTTCACCTACAACACACAAAGGTACATTCACTGATAAAGCACAGTGACAGGAAACATCAATAGTCAAAATAAGCTTTATTACACTACGAGACACAAGGGTCACATTCACTGATAAAGCACATTAACAAGAAACATCAATAGTCAAAATAAGCTTTATTACACTACATTCACTGATAAAGCACATTAACAAGAAATATCAATAGTCACAATAAGCTTTATTACACTACAAGACACAAGTGTCACGTTCACTGATAAAGCACATTAACAAGAAACATCAATAGTCACAATAAGCTTTATTACACTACAAGAGACAAGTGTCACATTCACTGATAAAGCACTTAGACAGGAAACAACAGTCAAAATAAGCTTTATTGTACCAAACAAATATATGCACCATATTTTATGTACACACATTTACATGATACATTTACAGAGTACTGAAAAGGCCACAAAATATGAACTGTACAACAAAAAGAAAAGCATCTGGTCCTTATCAGTGTCAGCAAAAAGAAAAACCGAGTTTATTTACATTGGATTGCAAGGATGTCAAAGTGGATAAGTTTTCCTTTCAGAAGTGAATTTCCAACTCTTTATTAGAGTGCTCTATGCAATAGTAGCCACTTGTTCACTGAAGTTAGGATCCTAGTAGTTGAGCACATTGTAACAAATGAACGGATAACCTTCCACATCTTTTGTTCACTTGCTTCTTGTGGAGATTGTTTTCTGTGATTGGGGAAGAGTAGCTGTTGGGTTGCATCATGTGATCGTTGTGTGGTGCATGCATTTTCTTGCAGTGGAAGCATGGCAGATGTCAGCCTCCTCGACTCAGACAGCTCGCTTGTTCAGTAAGCAGTCTTCTTTAACTTTTTCTTTTCTATTTATTTTGTTGTTACAATATTATAATCAGTCTGTTTATTTTTTATTATTTGTGTGTGCTGTTTCTTTAAATATGAGACATTCAGAAAGATTTTTTAAAAGGGCTTTATTATTATATTCTTTAATTTTATGCATGTTCTGCTTAATTTTTTAAAATGATCTTTCTAAGATTTCATTCACTGGTGGTGTTTTTTGATAAGTAATGGTATACATAAAACATTTCTCTTTTCAAATGAAGTCTGTTCACTTAATATTCTCATATTCTTTATATGTCAGACTTGTATACAGGTGGGTTTGAAAAGCCTTAGTATTACAAGACCCTCTCTAGGTATTTGATTGTTGGTTAAATGCTTCCAGGGATGAATTTTTACTTTCAGAATTAGTGCATGTTGGCACATTCACTATGGAATTTTAGGGGATGCTAAGACAATTCTGGGGATAGGCATTATTTTTAAGTGTGGAGTGTAAACATAATTTGTTAATACAAACAGATTTTTTCAGCCATCCTAAGTTTTCTGAATTCATTGGGACAGACTCATTTTGTTGAAGTCAAGTAGTGCTCTTAAATTTCACTCATTAAGTGTCTTCTTTTTGATAGTTTTTTTTTTAATTCTAAACACTAAACCCTGTTCACTTCTTGCTGTTGAGAAAGGAGATTTAGCTTTAGGTGATATAGAATTGCACCTTTCATTAATTATATCTGTATCGTGAATGTTTTGTTTTTTAACTTGGTTCTTTATAATTCCTACAATAAAAAGTTTAATTTTTGTTCTAGGTTTACTTTTTTTAACAGAAAAATTAAGTGAATTCATGTGACTAATGGGTCATTCAGTCTTAGAAAGTCTCATGATGCCATTCAAATTGGTTGGATTTTAGCATTAATTTGTTCACTAGTGCTGCTACAAAGCAAATGGTAAATTAGTCTTGAAAATTTTGGTATGTGTCAAAATGAAAATTATTGGAAACATTTCATGATCGATCAATCAATCTGGCAGACTTAATCATATTGGATGCAGATACAACATTCTTGGGAGTCTGCTATAAATAGCAGTGATCCTTTATCTGGGATACATCACTGTGTTTATACTCATCTGCTTGTTTTCACAGATCATTACAACATTGGAAACCTTTTGCAAAAGTAATTACTCAAGATAAGTCAGTGGATTGTGAATAGTGATTTTTTTCTTTCTTTGTATATAAAGTATAATTAGCATATTTTATGTTATTAACTGAAAATATCAATTCATTTGTCTACTGAATATATCTTGACAACAAGTATATGAACCTTTGATTAAATTTCAGAGGTTTCACAGAAAGCTCTCTGTGGCTATCTGTGTAACAAATAACTTGGTTCAGAAACTTGATTTGAAGTTTACAACTTGATTTCAAGTTTACAATTAAAAATATATGTTACTCATTCACAAAATATAGGCATTTGTGCAGTCTAAATCTGCTTTACAAAATTAGTCAAACTTTGAAGTCATTTTAGCTTATTTAAGTAGATAATAATATGACAAATTAGTGAAGAGCAGGCCATATAAGCTGTTAAATGTTGCTTGCATAATTGCAATACAACCATCATATCTTTAGCATTTCTCAATCTTATTTTTGCGAACGATCTAAACTTTTGAAATATATTTGCCTAGTGATCCAGCATTTGTTAATTAAGAGAGAGAGAGAAAATTTATTTTTTAAAGTTTAATCTGATAATAGCATAATATAAATACACTTATATTGTATATTTGAAGATGCATGTTCATTACACATTGCTTGTACTCATTCAGCACTAATATTTTAAATTAAATTTTAAATGGAATAAAATTGCATGTACAAAAAAAAAAAAAATCAGCACTAATATTTTTAATTTAATTTTAAATGGAATAAAATTGCATGTACACACACAAAAAAATCAGTTTTTTAATTGTCCAGTTGCATCAAAAATATCTCATTAACTTTGGGTCGCAACCCAGAGGATCAAAATTGCTTGTCTAGAGTATTTACTCTAATCTTTTGGCACTGCAAAAAATTGTATCACTTTTTTCAATCAAGTTGAAATTTGCCACATAAATTTAAGTATTGTTAACTTCAGGCATAGAGACAAACAAACCACAGAATTGGATTGTTAACACCATTAATTGTCAGTGTACATGCCTGTATGATTTTCACTCTTCAGTCTGAAAAGCTCACTACAGTAGCTAATGAATATATGAATCCTCTTGTTCTGTTAGTAACTTAGATGCTTATTGGAATATTTTCTTTATCCTTTTTAATAATATAGAATCTGTATGTTTATCAATTTTAATTGTACAGAATTTGTGCAATTACTCATTTTAACAATGTAGAATTTGTGTGTTTACCCATTTTATCAGTGTAGAATTTATGTTGCCCCATTTTAATAGTATAGAATTTGTGTGTTATCCATTTTAATAGTGTAAAATGTATATGTTTACCCATTTTAATAGTATAGAATTTGTGTGTTATCCATTTTAATAGTGTAAAATTTGTGTTTACCCATTTTAACACTGCCGAGTTTATGTTTGCCCATTTTAACAGTATAGAATTTATGTGTGTATCCATCTTAACAGTGTAGAATTTGCACATTAACCCATTTAACACTGTAGAATGTGTGCATTTATCCACCTCAACAGTGTAGAATTTGTTAAATTATTCACTTTTAACAATATAGAATTTGTGAGTTTACCTATTTTAACAGTGTAGAATTTATGCATTTACCCATTTTAACAATGTAGAATTTATGAAGAAGTTTTTAGTTTACCCATTTTAACAGTGTAGAATTTATACATTTATCTGCTTTAAGTTTAACAGTAATTTGTTTATTTCTTCACTTTTAACAGTGTAGAATTTATGCATCTATCCACTTTAACAGTAAAGAAGTTTTTAGTTTACCCATTTTAACAGTGTAGAATTTATACATTTATCTGCTTTAAGTTTAACAGTAATTTGTTCATTTCTTCACTTTTAACAGTGTAGAATTTGTGTGCCTACCCATTTTAACAGTGTAGAATTTGTGTGTTTATCCATTTGAACAGTGCAGAATTTGCATTTTCCCATTTTAAAATTGTAGAATTTGTGTTTATACATTTTAACAGTATACAATTTGTGTGTTTATCCATTTTAACAGTGTAGAACTTGTGTTTACCCATTTTAACAGTGTAGAATTTGTATTTTATGCATTTTAAAAGTCTAGAATTTGTGCATTTATCTACTTTAACAATGTAGAATTTACCCATTTTAACAGTATAGAATTTGTGTGTTTATCCATTTTAATATTGTAGAATTTACTTTTTTACCCATTTTAACAATGTAGAATTCCACTTTAACAGTGTTTAGAATTTAGAATTTATATTTTACCCATTTTAACAATGCAGAATTTGTTCATTTATCCACTTTAACAATGTAGAATTTGTTGGGTTTTTTTACCTATGATGCCAATGCCACCTAGTTAATGGTTATGATTATTATTATTTATTAATCGTTCCATGACAAGTGATGAGAATCTCAATTTATGTTATTAATAATTCTCCAGAAGACACCACTTGTCTCTCTTACTTGGCACATATGGGGGCACTGTAAACGTTCTCTCTCTTCCACAACATCAAAGATAAACATTTACCATCAAACAATATTTCCGTATATGGAAAACTTCTTACCAAAGGGGAAGACAAAATCCATCTTTAATCTATATTTAGTGAGCCCCTATCCACCCACTGTCTTTCCAACATAAGGAATGTTCTTGAATTTCCTTGTGCATTTACTCAACACACCATGAGGAACATTCAAAATAGTCTTCATGAATTCTTGAAACCAAGCTAAAGCCACAATTTCTGTTGTATTGGCACTCGAATGGAATTCACAGGAATCAACTTACAGCAACATTATTACTGATAAGTTGATGACAATGCCTGATGCACACACAACATATTTAAGAAGAGTATGGTAGTCACTCTAGCGTGAAGTGACAAACAAAACCAAAATGCTTGCTCTGCTCACGATCACCTTTAGAGCCGGACTTGAGTCATGTTTAAATTCAAAGTGATAGAATAGAGTACTTCTTCAACATAGAAACTTCTGTCTATCTCCATTGGATAAAATAAGTGTGAGACTATTAGTCAGAAAAACTACTCTTCCAGTTGGAACTGGTTTGGATTGCATCAGCAATTTTCTAGCATGTTCTCAAGTTGTTTATCCAGCTCTGACATGTACAAAAGTACCATCATAAGGAGTGCCCAAGGCCAGATCACTTTGACAATTTAACACTTTATTTAACAGTTAATTTTAGAAATAGGGATAGGCAAATTTACCCTGCCACATTACCCATTTTATCAGTGTAGAATATGTGTGTTTATCTAAAAACTATTCAGCTGTATAATGCAAAGCTTTCTTGAAGCCATGTAACAAAATTTTTTGTAGCCACACAACAGAAAGCTTTTATATAGCCATATACAAGAAAATTGTGTGTAGCAAAATAACAAAACCCAATCTTCAGTTTTGCCTATGTTGAAGATAACCACCCCAGTTAAAGAATTTCTTCCTTTTTTTCGTGAATATTTGAATTAAATCTGATCAGTGTAATCTCATCCTATTCTTTACTTTCATATGTTTATCAGACCAGTTTATCTAATTAGAGTAACCTCATTTTCCTTGACATTCTTGTGTTTTTCCTCTTCATTCTTTATCTAACTAGTCTTATCATTTTCCTCTTCATTCTTGCATGTATAAACTGACTGGTCTTATCTCTAAATATCATTTTCCTCTTAATTGTTATATGTTAATCTGACTTGGCTTATCAGAGTAATCTTGTATGCCTCTTCTTCATTCTTGTATGTTTTTCTGACTTGTTTAAAGCCACTTGATTACCGTGGATGCATTGATTTTTTTTTCTTTTTTCTTTTCTTTTTTTTTTTAAAGCATCAGAAACTCATCTGTTTTTGGTTCAGTCTTCTATTAGCTAAACAGTTTGTATAATTTTTAATTAATTTATTTAAGCACTAAAGCAGTCTTGGTTTTAAAGTTGTTGAAATATTTTTGGTAATTAATTTTTATCAATCTTTGTTTCTTTATGAGACAACTTTAAAATAAATATTACAGTATTTTTCATTGAAACTCTCCCACCATGATTTAAATTTAATTACATTTAGGTTATAGTATAGTGTATTTTTTGCCTCTCAGACCCCTTAATAATAGTGAAACATATATATATCAGGCAAAAATGTAAGGATACACATTCTAATCCTACACAAACAAACAAAAAATCAGCATCATGAATTCTTGTTATTGCTTAGTGAAAGATGAAGGTGAATAAGAGAAATCAGCAGCATCTTGATTACAAAATGTTCTTTCACTTGTTTTATACTACTTGGTACACTGTTTATGTGATTGACATAAGAAAACTGAATTATACAGGAAACTGTTACATCACAATTACTGGTTAGGGAAAATCAGCATCACAACTAAAATGTTCTGTGGTCATTATATGGTAGGCTCCCCATAGACATAAGAGATCTTTGATGGTGGAGATGGGAATAGTAGCATCTCAACTAGAGCACAGTTGTGTGAGAAATCTGATGCAGGGACAAAGCAACATCTCAACTAGAGCACACTTTGTGTGTGAAGTCTGGTGAGGGGAGAAAGCAACATCTCAACTAGAGCACAATTTGGGTGTGAAGTCTGGTGAGGGGAGAAATGCAATGACTCAACTTGAACACAATTTGGGTGTGAAGTCTGGTGAGGGGAAAATGCAACAACTCAACTAGAGCATGATTTGGGTGTGAAGTCTGGTGAGGGGGAAAATGCAACATCTCAACTAGAGCACAATTTGGGTGTGAAATCTGGTGAGAGGAAAATGCAACAACTAACTAGAGCACAATTTATGTGTGAAGTCTGGTGATGGGAAATGCAACATCTCAACTAGAGCATAATTTATGTGTGAAGTCATGTGAGGAGACAAAGCAACAACTCAACTAGAGCACAATTTGTGTGTAAAGTCTGGTCAAGGGAAAATACAACAACTCAAGAATATCAGTCATAATCTTATCATGTTTTTGACATAAGAACAGAGTATTACAAGAACAAGGCGACATCATATATACATGTGCTGTTCATAATATAGACTTTTTAAATGCATACATAAGAAACTAATGCAATGAGATGTTAGCTCAACACCACAGTAAAGAGTTGTGTGCAAGTTACAAAATCAAGAGAATAATATGGAAAATAATAAAATCACAAATTAATAATAATAATAATAATAATAATATAATACTGGAGCAATCTTAATCCTTTTAGTTTTACCCTGGAGGCACCCGTGAAATAATTTTCAGGTCTCAGGGACCCCCTACATAAAAATTACTATGTCTATAATGCTTATGATTTTGGGGGGAAACCCCTAGTAACCTCCCCTGGAACCCCAATCTAGAGTTATAGGTATTGGATTTGAAGTAAGCTTTTGGTTGTTGTTTTTAAATTAAAATGAAGAGTTTTATTTCAGTATTTTTTTTTAAAAAGGACTAGTCATATTTGTTAAAATATTGTGACCATTTTTATTTAGGATACTCATAGACGGAGTCAAATACAAGTCGCTGTGTTAATTATAAATAAAATACCTTGGTTTTGTTTTTCTGCTTTTTTGTTAGTGTTTGATTCTGTACCAAATAACTTTGAAGATTCATTTTTGTTTAACAGAGATAACCAGCCATTGCAAGTCGCACAGGCAGACACTCCTCGTGAACTGGTAAATAAAACCATTTTTATGTATCTTACATTGGAATTGTCGCCTTTTGTTTCTTTAAATAAAGCATATTCCTTCCTTGTTTTTAAATAGAGCAATATCTTTGCAATTATTGATTTTTTTAATACAGTACACTCCTTGCATTGGTTGTGAGTACTTAAATCTCTCTTTCCCATGATTTGAAATTGAAATACATGTACACCAATCTCCTTATTTGATTTTAAGCTGCATAAAACATTTCAGTTTTTTGTTTTGTTTTTTTGTTTTTTGTAGGGTTGTTTTATTGGTGTCAGTTTTAAATATTTGCACCTCTTATATTGAATATAGGTAGTAATGGCTTCTACCTGTCTTAGACATAAAATAAAGACCTGTTAAAATACCTTAAAACTACAGTATTCTTGCATAGTTTAGATAGTCTTGACTTGTATATTCTTTTCACAATAGCATTCTTTTGTGTTGATTTTAATTATTTTACTGTGCATTGATTTTATTCACCTCTCCCTGCATCGATTTTACATACATCTTACTCGTGTCATTGTAAGAACAAACTCTCTTTTCTTTTCAGACACAGTCCCAAACATCTCTTGTATATGCCCCAGATCAACGTGTGCAGCAAGGTTTGTACTACCACCAAATATATTTCACTTAGCAGATATGGCACATACACATACCATTTGCATTAACATACTTCTCCCAGCAAATTTCTTCTAGCAGATATAAGTACATTTAATATTTGTATTTTCATATTCCTCATACTCATAGCAAATTTAGTACTCTCAATATTTGTTTACATATTTCTCCTAATAAATTTAGTAGGCTTAATATTTGTATTTTCTTAGCAAATGTAGTAAACTTACTATTTGTGCTTACATATTTCTCCTAGCAAAGGTTAGTACTTCTGTTGTTCTCTAACTTGCACTTTTATTATTTTCCAAAATTCTTAGATATCAGCTAGAACTTAAATTTATATATCTTTTTCCCCCTCCTAACATCTCTCTCTCTCTCTCTCTCTCTCTCTCTCTCTCTCTCACACACACACACACACACACACACACACACACACACCATGCAGGTACAAAAATACAGCAACATTCTGTAAGATAACCTGTTTGGATTTTTTTAAGTGATTTTCATTGGATGTTTTCAGGTAAAGGGATTAATGTATATAGAGTCATGATAGGAGTCATAATATGTTATTATTTGGAGTTGTTTATTTATATTAATTTAAAAAATATGAAAGTGACAGTTGTGGTCCTTTATTTGTTCTAGAAGTCCCTCAGTCAGTCACTCCAGAAGAATACTATGGCCAGTCCCAACACAGCCTAGATAGTGTTGCATCCGAAGTCCACCAGCAGCTTCAACATCAGCAGCTGCAGCACACCCAGAGTGATGTAATCATCAATGGCAATGTCTATACAGTCACTTCATCTAACCAGGTATCAGCTCCACAGGGACCCCAGACAGATCCTGTCTACATAAACAGGGCTGCCCTTCTGCCAGCCTACAGGCCTAGCCCTGATTATAAGACTGTCATGCAAATTCGAATGGCTCAGGCACAGGTGCAGGTAAGGGGCTTTAACCACGACTGGTCTTCATAGTTGTTGTTTTGTTTTTTTAAATTGGTGTTTTACATTTGTAAAGTGGCAGGAGTGAAGTTTAGAATTAGCATTTTTTTATCAGAGAGAAAATTAGCTGTGGACATCCATGTTCTGTAGGATGAAAGACCAGAAAAAGAAGGCAGACAACAAAAAATTGCACATCCAACCTCTGAAAGATATAAATACTTTTATCTTTCATTTCCTGTGCAAGCAAGATTTTTGTGCCAGCATTTACACCCCCATTGTAGAGGGAAGCTACTTTTGACAGTAGTTAGTGAGGTACATGTCTGAGTAGAGCCAATAGTGAATTGAAACTAATGATCAGGACAGTTTATTAGCCACTGCGCATTAGATTTTTGCCTTAGCTAGTGAAATGCATGCAAATAAATCATGTGCATCAGTAAATTAAGATCACAAGGTGCAAAGCTTCTAGAACCTTCTGGAACTCTCAGAAAAAGGATTTAAGGAAGAAGGAGGTTTTCAAATTTTCATGATGAGAACGGGAATTTTACACGAGGACAGTAACTTCATTTTGTGGTGAAACTTCGTATAAAGGAAATTATGTTGTGTTTACTAAGGAGAGTTGGGAATATCTCTTTCTGCCTGTTTCTTCGACCGTCGATCGCCAAGTATTAGAACATCGAGGCAACTTGTTCAAATACATCATGGCGAAGTGAAAAGTTCAACCTTCAGGACAGCTTATGTATGCAACATCATTTGCATGCAGTTAATGACAGGCGAGTCATTCAATCTCTCCATCTGAGCTTTTTGAAAGTTCTCTGCCGCGGTGGAGGGCTGGTAATTTTGGAGCCCTACAGATCCAAAAGGTACTACATCCATAGACGTGAGGACATGTTCACTAGACAATTTACCTGGTAATGACAGATGTCATTGAGGTCTGCACGGCGACCAGAGAAATCTGCGATAATTACCAAGGTTGGCATCAGCCCAAACCCACAGATCCACCCATACATGGGAAATCTGAAAGATGGCAACCTGATCTTCAGATCATCGCTGTAAAGCACCACGACAAATTGCATCATCCTTCTTCAAATCATCGAATTTGAGCGACGCTATGAATTGCATCATTGATCTTCGAATCAACTTGCGAGCTGACACTACGACCTACGTCACCTCTCTTCGAACATTCACAGTACTAAGTAGTTATAAAAGGCAAAAGCGCACCTAGAACTTTGTAGCAGATTTAGAAATAAGAACATTTAATCATATTCTTATTGGACAGATATCTATGTTATTATTTTATATATATGTAATACGAACTTATATACTGTGGTAAATCCATATCTATTTTGTGTATGAATTGTTTATGTTAGCAGTGCGATATATCGCATAAGAATTGTGTATTTACTTTTATTTTCACTTTTTGAATTTCATCATTTTCATTCTCCCCTTCCCTAGAGTATATGACATTGGAAAGGTGTATGACTGATTTAACCACTGTATGAAAGAGAAATGCACCATTAGGTTAATAAACCTAATTCACACTTTCTAAAACTCATTATTCAGTTTTTGAGAGGGGCGAAAGAGTTTGTATTCATATTGTTTTGTTTCATTCGTCTGTTTGTCCAATACTCACTACCATCGCACACACAATCAATAAAACATTCCTTTGCATGACAGAATAAATCGGGTCCCACCCAAACATCAATGGTGTCTGTCTTGTGTCTTTTGTAAAATCTTAACGACGACGTATTACTGGCACATCTTGAGTTACCTGCTCCCTCGACAGAGAGATACACTGGAACAGCTAAATGAGACCTCCCAGTAGTGAGAGAGACATAGCATCCTGAAGTGACAATATATCATCATAAATCAGCATCCTAATAAAAGACACTTTAAAGCAGTCCACCCAAAAAAAAATCCACATTGTATGTTTTTAAAAAGATTTTGAAGATTTTTCTTTTTATTCCTGTGTGCTTTTGTTTTGTTTTACAGGATACGGCACAGAATCTTGGAAATGCTCAGGTTTACTCTCACCCAGAGGGCATCTCCTATAGTCAACCAGAGATTCACCAAAGTGGTATGCAGCCTGTTTATGCAGAAGAGGGAAATTATGTGAATGCTGCTGCCATTCGTAATTACAATCACAACATCTATGCTAATGTTTTCCACGATGGGCATAACTTCTATGCCTTGCGTGGTAGAATGGAAGCCACTGGAGACAGAGGAGCAAGCTTGGCAGTGCATGGTACCTACAGTTCACCAGAGCTTAATGTTCAACCTCAGCCATTGGAACAGTTTTCAGCAGGATCAGTTAGTGAGACTTTGATAACTACTGAGTCAATGGCTTACCATTTTCGTCCACCACCACCGTATCCTCGTACAAGCAGCAGCACCCCAGATCTGGCCATCCAGTCAACAGTTCCAACAGTCAGTGATCAGCCAGATCTTGTTTCTTCACAGCCTTCTTTATCTGCCATTGGTTCTGGTGGGGATGCTGGCAACAGACAGGTCAAAATCGACTGTGATGGAGACAAACTTCCTCAGCCTGTAGCTGTGACCATAACGCCTGCAGGTCAGACAGATGTAGAAAGTAATATGTCTGATAATGTTTTGACATGTTTTGCTAATGTGCAAGTTGCAGATGTAGCTTTTGATCAAGATGACACATCCAGTGAGCACTCTTATGCGACATTTCATGCTAAAGAATCTGAGGAGAGTTCAGATGAGTCGAACAGAGATGCAATTCAGGGTATCAAAAACAAAATCCATATCCGAATGTTGGGGCCTAAAGAGGCACCACCTCAGTCAAAAACTAAAGAAGTTGCAACTTTAAGAGAAAGTTTTCGTCGAATGATGATTGCAAGGTCTGGCTCCATGAGAGGCTCACGCCGAAATAGTCGTGATTCAAAAGAAGGCAAGTCTGGCACTGACTCTGTAAACCTCATGTCTGTTCGGGAACTGCCCTCTCATTCCTCTGCCACTCAACATCAAGTGCCAAATTCTAACATCATTATTCCTCCAGACATCCTTTCTCATGGGAGCATTTTAGTTCCACCTGACAGCACACTGGATATGCAAGAAGTGCTAGAAAAGCTTGGTGACCCTCCCCCTTACCCTGGTGTAAAGCCAGCCTTTCATGCACCTGGCACAGAGCAGACTTCATCTTCTGGTGTCCATGACATTGCCTCAGAGTCAGATTTAATTACAGCAATGCCTTTGCTTCATCCATCATCAGGCAGGTCAAGTATTAGCAGTGGCGCTAAGGAGATGATTGGTCGTATCTCAGAAGTGAACAGTGTTGGTGGTCAGGAAGATGGTTCTGACACCAGTAGTCTGCCCTTGGATGAGGAGGATCAGGTGAAAGAGGACATGGTGGATAGTGATTCTGATCTTGACAAGGTATGTGTTTTGTATAATGTGGCTCCTTTTAATTAGTTAATATATTGGTATTACTGTGATCACTTATTAGCTTTCTCAGCGGGATTTATAAACTTTACACTTTAAAGGTGTTTGTTTTTTTGTTTTTGTTTCATCTTGTCATGTTTGTCATATTTATCCATTTGGTCATTTTAATCTATTAGATTGTCCATGACTAATGGTATAAAGAGTTGGCTAAAGGCTAAGAATAGTCTGAATAATAAACATGTTGTGCATGAAATGTGAAATATTTTTTAATTAAATAGGTCCATCATCATCAGTCTTAATCCTGTCACTGTCTGTTTTGTTAGTCACTGAAGTACACTTTATTAAAGCAGACAAAGTGTTAGTTCGTGTTGCATCTTTTCATATTTTAGAACAATAGACAGAAACAAAACAAAAATATGATTTTACATTCTAATTACCAGTTAGTTGGCTTTTGTTGATAAAGTAACTGTCACTAAATCATTTCCATCAGAAGTGGGGTGTTAAAGTGTTGGAAAAAGAGTGGTTAACCAGTCCACTGTTTTATTAGTACATAATAACATACGATAACAATGACCAATCTTGTTTTTTCAACTAATTGCAAGGATAAAATATATATTATCCACTTGTTTAAATGATTAAAATAAAAATATAACATTATGTATAGTGTATTTTGAATGCTAGATACCTTTCATTTTAAGAGTCTCATAGGTGATCCAAATATACATAAATTTTTACTCTGTGTGTGTGTGTGCGCGCACGCGCATGCGTGCATGCATGCCTGCCTGTGTGTGTGCGTGCTGATAAAAGAAACAAAGAGGAAAAAAGGAATTCTTTGGGGACTTCTCCCTCAAGCAGAGATAAGAGAATCTTTACTATTCTAATAAACAAAAGGGGGAAAGAAAGAAATTAGAGATTCAGTGAGGACTTCTCCCTCACATAGACAGAGATAAGAAAATAGTCAAAAATGAAGAGAACTTTGTAGAAGGGGGAAAAACCCTAACTAACATGTCTTTTGATAATCTGGTCTTTACTTATTTTGGTCATCCAGCCTTTTATTAAGTAAAATAATTTATCTTTTGTAAAAATCCATTTTATCACTATCAGTGGACCTGTGAGTAAATCTCAACACTTTAACAAACAGATGGCAAGATAAGCAAATATTCTGTTTCTAAAGTTGAAGATCTAAGATAGCACACCATTTTTCTTTTCTTAGAATGGCACAGTTAAGCCACTGAACATGGGTCCTCTGAAAATGGCAGCCATGAATGGATTGTCATTGTCTCGTTCAATGATTTTGGCTCTTATGAATGACGAGAGCCGAGCACCAAAAGATGAAAGGGTATGCTTTAAGTTTAATTTTTACTTTGCCTTTCTTGGATAGTGCAATTTATTTTAAAATAAAGTCATTTAATTTATATAGTACTTTTATTGATTATTACAGTTATTTTAATTTTCTACATATTATTTCAATTATTGACATCTATCATATTATTTTTGCTATTTAAATAGTATTTTAGCAACTTTGATACTATTAGCCATCTAATTCTTTTCATCGCTATCTCATCTTCAATGTTATTTAATAATTAGTATTTAAGTTTTGAACTAGTCATTTAAATATTCTGTATTAATAGTATCATATTGTTTAAATAGTACTCTAATTGTATGAGAAATTTAGTCCTGTCATTACTGAAACTTTCAACAAAAATGTAATACCATTTGCTGAAGGATTTTCTGTTTTTATACTAATTTTACTATTGCATTTAAAAAGCTTAATTCTCAAAAACAATAAAAAAATATCAGTATACAGTATTTATTCTTCTTAATAGTTGTGTTAAATAAAGTCATTTCTCTTTAATTTATATTAAATACTTATTTTCATAATTGTTTTAATTTAGTCATTGTTTTTTAGGGGTTTTGAAAATTTCTAATTTGGGGGGGGGGTCATTTCTGTATTTTAGAATATATTGTAAATAATGAGACTGAAAGATGTATAAAAAATATATTTTTGAATGGAAATAACAGTTTTAGAGATGATCACAATTAAAAGGAAAAATTAAATTCACTTGCATAAAATCTGTTTACAAACTATCATTTTCACACCAGGTTATTTATCTTGTCATACCTATCTATCTATCAAACCCTTAGTCTTGCCGGCCATAGGGGCACCACTAAGGCAGAGTGTATAGAAGATATAAAATGGAATCATTATACCATCTGTTTCAATATTTTCTCTTGTTTGTTTTTAAGTAAATCATTTTTGTTTTGTTTTTATTCAGCATTTATCTTTATATATATATAATTTAATTTTTAAAAAATACATGTTAGGTTTAAAAACAGGAATTGGTGGCTCATTGTTTTGCATTATATAAGCAAACTTTAAATAATGAGAGGTGTATAAAATTATAATTTTGCATGAGAAAAACAGAATTAGAGATAAATCACAGGCAAATGACAGTCACTTCATTTACATTGATAAAGTTTACTATTAGTATTACCACATTTTGACGACCTCTAACACAGTGGTCCCCAACCTTTTCATCGCCGCGGACCGGTCAACGTTTGATAATTTTACCGCGGCCCGATGATGTGGGGGGACGTTGATTGTTTATATTTTAGATTGTTTTGATTTAATTGTATTTAAACGTGCCTTCAAATTAAAATACAATTTCACCAAAAAATGAATATAAAGTAATTTAACATTTTAACTCACTAGAACGCTAAATCAATGAGAACCCTGAGCTTGTTTCTTTGCAATGAGACGGCTCCATCTGGGGGTAATAGGAGACAATGACACCCAAAGTGTGTTGCTTATGTCCATCCGTTGTTTTGTTTTGATTGCTGTCACTGCAAAAAACCCAGCTTCATACAGATAGGATGCCGGAAATGGCAATAGGGATTTAATGCTGTGGTGGCCGTTGTTGTATTGGTGGGTGAGGGGGTTTACAGAGCCCAGGCTAATACCACATCGTCTGTACATAGTGTGTATGTGCGCCCGGGATGTTCACCCCCCCCCTCCCTGTGATGCTCACCAGTGGTGGTGTTGTTGTCGTTGGCACTGTTGTTGTTGATGTCCCCGGTATCCGTTGGGCTGTATATAGGTGGGTGTTGGCGGCCAGTATAGGTGGTCAAGCATTAGTTGAATTAGATCCGCAATGGGGTGGTTATAATATCCCCACTGCATGAGATGTTGTTCCCTGTGCTGCCACCGTTGTTGTTGTCGGTGGTGGTTGTTGTCGCAGCACTGCCGTTGTTGTGGGTGTAGTAGATGATACTGTTGTTGTTGTCTGATGTGTTGTGGCGGGCGCCTTCATTTTGATTTGGGACTCCGTTCTGTAGTTTTTCCTTGTGTGTCTGTTGTGGTTGTCTTTGTTGCAGTCCCTGGTGGTGACTCTGGCTGTGGATTGGTGGCAGTTGGTTTAGTCGTCGTTGTTGTTTCTTGTGGTGTAGTTGGACCGTTGTCGACTTCTGTTTCGGTCTGTGCGTCAGTTGTCTTCACTTCTTTTTCTGTTTGTATTTTTCTTTCTTGCGTCTTGATATGTACCGTTTGTGTGCTGGAGATTTTGGGCGTTTCTTCTTATTTTCGGTGGTAGTTGTTTTAATTTCTTTTTCTTTGCTGATAGAGCTTGTAGTCTGAGTTTCCTTAGTATCTGTTGTGGGTTTTGGAGTTTGCGAGAATGCCTGCCTGATTTCTTGTTTTTCTGTTTGAGTTGAATTCACTTTGGCCGTAGGTGGAATCTTTCAGATGATGTTGGTGTTTATTCCCTGTTCTGTTGTAGTGGCTTGTAGAGTTTGGGTGGAAACGTGAGTTTTTCCTTCAGACTGTTTGAGTTGTGCCATCTTCCTGTGTGGGTTTTTGCATTGTTTCCTCCTTTTCTGTTTGTGAAGAGCGTGTTTTTGTTGTCGGCGTTATTTTCCAGATCATATCTGTCTGTTTCACATTTGTTGATGTAGTTTTTTTTCCGGTTGTCTTGTCAGGTGCTTGTTTAAAATCTTGTGGAGACCAATTGCGGTTAAGATGGCTTGTTGTCTAGTAGTAAGTTCATCTTCCATTTTTGTGTGGAAGAGGGTCAACAGCAAATTAGTGAACGCATTTTTTAGTTCAACGTTTTCAGTTTCTAGTGTGAACATGAAGGGGGTAACTTTTCGTATGCCCCCATTTTCGGTTGGTATGCTGATTTCGCAGCAGTATTTGGTCCAGTCTTCTCCTTGTGTACTTCTTAATGCTTGCACCTCTTCAAGCCTCTTTTGCCGTATCTGTCTCAGCTGGGCTATGCGCTAGCTTGTGAAACAGAAAGGGCCATCCGCATCTTCTGTGACTGGCTCAGAATCGCGTAAAATGTCACTTGGTGGAGTGGGCAGTAGTGGCGTTTTTGCCAGCCCTGAAAAGGGCTGAGGCTTGGTGCTGGCTTGTCTGGTGTGGCGCTTTGACATGACTCTCCTCCAGGTGGTCCGATGGATGGAGTGCGTTCGTTGGTGGTCCGAAGCGAAGTGTGTTGGTGTGGTTGGGAAGTAGAGCTCGAATTCTTTAAAAGCAAAGACAGATGATCGAGCACCAACTGGGAGAATGAATGCTCAGGCTCAATCTCGTCCATGGAAAGTCGCACAAACCTGAGAGAAATACACCACAGTAAATAAAATTGGGCGGCCCGGTACCATTTGATCTAACACATTATAAAAGGGGGGTGGGGGATGGTGAAGAAAATGTGTACCACCCATCCTTGTAAATGGGTTATAGGGCAGTTCGTCCTCATTGAACGTTCTTGTATATTGACTATTGACACTCAATTTACACTTTTCCTTTGTATACATATGTATACATATGGTACTGTTGCATAATCTAGTACTAGAAAATAATGCACATACATCTTCCTCACTGTACCGGAAAAAATCATGGATTTTCAGAATCTGTTAAGAACGATCACTATCAAAACCATTTAAAATTTATATGTGATGTAATTTCACTTTTCAGTCAAGGCATAGTTAAAAATTAGGCACTTAAATGCTACATGATTTTAAATTGATGTAAAATGATTTTAAATTGATACTAAATAATTGATTTATTAAAACTGTAAGTGTAAACACTACTGACACTGTTAATTCTGGTTGTGCATTTTTCATTTTATTTTTTAATGGAATTATCTCTATTACAGTGATATTGATAATGATGAATGCATTCTTGGTCCACCATTCTGATTCTCTCTACAGCGAAAAATCCTAGAAAGCAAGATTTCAGAAGGTCAGGTTTTTATTGAGTTTGAGGAAATACCAAAGAGATCACCATCTTTAGAATGCAATGTGGCAAAGTCTGCCACCAATAAACCCAGGAATCGTTTTAAAGATGTACTGCCATATGACTCCACTCGTGTCAAGCTTACACCGAGGAAAGATAACCCTGATGGTTACATCAATGCTTCTCATATTAAAGTAATTGTAACTATATATTTTTTCCTTTTTGCTTATCTTTTTTTAGCAGTACAAATTGTAAATCTTTGCAGATATTAGATATAAATTGTTTTCTTTCTTTAAAAAAAAAAATGTTCTTTTGTTTGTTTCTGTTTTTTTAAGTTGGCCAGAATAAAAGTTTTTTCTTTTTCTTATTGTCTTTTTTTAAATTTTTCACTGGGACACTAACAGAAAGAGGGGTGAGGGCATATTGTCTGCATCAAACACTGAATGATGACTTTGCTTTATTTCACTAAACTGAATTGTGGTTTCATTTTATTCCATTTTTCTGTAGCAAACACTGAGTAGTGGCTTTGTTTATTTCACTAAATTGAATTGTGGTTTTATTTTATTCCAGTTGTCTGCAGCAAACACTGAATGGTGGTTTATTGCTACACAAGCACCTCTACCCAATACCACAGTTGACTTTTGGCAAATGGTGTGGGAACAGGAAGTGGATGTTATTGCCATGCTAACAGACTTTCAGGTATTTATGTCTGTGAGGTGAATTTCTTTATTAACTGACTGTCTCATTTTGTTGATTATATTACAGTTTAACTGTACTATTTTATGTATAATTTTGTTAATTTATATATTATTTTATTTTTCTGGGGAAAATAGATTACAATAATAAAATTAATTTTCTTTGTTTGAAAACGTATAATGGGCACATTGGCTATTAACCAGTCATCTTTTCAGTTGTATTGCATTGATTTGTACAGGAATTGGGAAAAGAAAAATGTTTTGTTTACTGGCCGCAGGAGACTGGTCCACAACACACACAGAAATATGGAGAAGTGAGTAAACATTGAGGCTAGACTCTACACACACGCATGCACGTCCCCTTTAAAAAATGCTAAAGCAATGTAATAAATTTATGGTATATTAGTTTGTTCATCTATCTTGCCTCTGTTTAATAAGGAAAAAAGTAATGCAAACTTTATAATTTCTGTTATTAATAAATTATTTATTTATTTAACAAATTCTGCATCTTTCATTAATCATTAAAGGCATGTTTTACATAACTAAATATTTGTTTTTAATTAAATAATAAAAAGTATATTTTTACCAAATAATTTTGGGAATTTAAAATCCTATTTCTGCTAATTGTTTTGTTTTTCCTAATAGCAAAGTGTAGTATTAGCAAATGTTGATGATGTTTGGTTGATCCAGGGTAAACATTTGGTATTAATTTTTAGCAGCTGAAAATGGTAAAAGTAATGAATTTGACATAGCACCTTGATTTAATGCCTTTGTTATTTGTATCCCTTCACCTTCATCAAATAAATTAAATATAAATAATAAGTAAATAAGCTACTGTTATGCCCTCTTCTAATGGATACACATCTTCTTTGTTATCAGAATGTATCAAACCTCATTAAATAAGTTCTTATTTTAAAAAAAAATTGGAGAGATATTGTTGTTAATATCTGAGATGCATGAAAAAAGGGCAGTCAAAATTTTACTTAGTACCCCTTAATTTTACAATATATATTAATATGTTATAGTGTACATTAAAAATAGAAAGAAGAAGAGATGGTTTTTAGATTAACCCATACCTGTTTGCAAATCACTTCAAAAATTATCTTAACAGAATCACAAAATTTCTCACATTTTACTTTCATTTTATATATTTAAAATTAAAGCAAAATTATTCTTCATCTCGCATATTGCTGAAAGTTAGTGAAGACTTTCAGTTTGTTCTTTATTTTAATTGTCAGTGCCTCATTGTGATTTTTTAATCTTGCACTTTCTTATTTTGGGAGATAATTTTACAAAGATGGTTTGTTTCTTTAAAATTATTTTACAGTTTGAAATTGAACTGCAGTTTATGCATGACTCTTTATGCTACTTGACAAGTGGCATAATGGTCCGACATATGCCCAGTCACAAAGAAAAGATGGTATGGCACCTCCAATACACAGACTGGCCAGACCATGGCTGTCCTGAGGACACATATGGTTTTCTAGGTAGATATCTTTTGCTTTTAATTCCTTACAGCTTCTCTTCCCCATCTTCCCTTATTTTCACAACCCAGCTCCACCCTTTGTATTTTATGTAAATAAATTTTCTCTAAATCCTTATATACTCATACAGATGTGATTCGGGCTTAATATCTTTTAACCTTTACATTTTCTTTTTCTTCAAATAGTCATCACTCTTGGTCCCTTTATTTTGAAATCTGGAGCACATTTTTTAAAAAGTGACCATGATATCTTTGCAGAGACAATTCACTGAATAATGAAAGGTAAGAAAAATGTATGCCTGTTGGTTTGTTTCAGGGTTTTGGCATCATCCACTTGACAAGATAATGCCCGATTGACTCTATGGTCAGTTATCTGTTTATATTTGTCTTACCTTCAGGATTCCTGGATGAAGTAGACTCTGTGTCGCGTTTGGCTGAAAGTGAAGAAGGCAGTGGAAAGAAGGCACCAGTGGTGGTCCACTGCAGCGCTGGTGTAGGACGTACAGGGGTGGTGATACTCACTATGGTCATGAAATGCTGCTTGGAACTTAATCATGCAAGTATCACTTCTTCTTATATTTGTGGTGTCTTTCACTACTTCTGCATGCTTTTTCATCACATTCAGGCCAGAGCTAAGGGCCCACCCATTCCATACAGGCCCATCCCATACAGGTCAGAGCTAATCACCCACCTATTTCATATACATTAGCACTAAGGACCCACCCACCTACCTTATGGGTGGACGTTTTGTCACTTCCTTATGGGTAGACGTTTTGTCACTTCCTTATGGGTAGGTATTTTGTCACTTATGGATGGACATTTTATCACATCCATATGTGTAGGCATTTTATTACATCTTTATAGGTAGACGTTTTGTCAAGCCAGAATATTTGTATGTAAAGCTCTGAAGAGTCATCTCTGTAGCAGTTTTGTCACTTCACTATGGACAGACATTTTGTCACGCCATAGGTAAAATGTATGTAAAGTTCCCTGAACTATGTGCCTCTCACATCATTGGTTAATTGTTCTGTGTCTGGTGACAATAAACCTTGGAAGGAATGGGGTGACCATATTTACAGGGACTGTCAGACTCCACCATAGCACTTGCTATGTGTGAAAGTTAGCAAAAGTAAACAGTACACTGGGTCTGGTCAGACATCTTCATATTTATTGCACTATTTTGAGGAAGGGGTGTTTCAAATAATGGATAATTTGTAAAAGTAAAAATAAAATTCTTGTTTGCATTTTAAGTAAAAGATGATATTTTCTTTTTACAATACATTTTTATTATTCTTTATCATTGTACTCTTAAGAATGATTGTATTTGTTTATATTAATGTATGGTGCAATTATATTTGCAGGGGATGCATATTCTAAATTAATTTAATCTGTAAAAAATTAAATGAATGTTGTGTTTGCTCTAGTCAAAGGGAAAATCAATTTAAATATTTTCATTCATTTTGACAGAGTGTAGATTTGCCCAAGGCACTGCTTGGCATCCGTAACCAACGCATGCATATGGTCCAGACTCTGGCCCAGTATCAGTTCATCCATGACACACTTATCCAGTATCTGAAGAACACACGCTTGATCTGAAAAGTTTCTGAACCCATATCAGTTCTTCCATGATGAACTTATACCCGTATCTGAAGAGCACATGGCTGATCTAAAAAAATCATGAACATGTATTGTTTCATCCATGACACATTTTACCAAATATCGGAAGAACATTTGGGTTACTGAACCCTTACTAATTCATCCATGATGCTTTCATCCACTGTTTACAGAGCATAGAGTTTGTAAGAAGAAAAATTGTGTTTTTCTTGAACAATCTCGTCCAATGAATAAATTGATCTTGACTGGCAGCTGTCACATTTCCCCCCCCCCCCCCACATTAAGTCTCTTTAAAGATAACCTTGGTTGTGATATGATAAAAGATTTGTGCAAATTATTTACCATTCTGACTTAAATCTAAGGGAAAGAGAATAGATATGAATGGTAGATGAATGATAGCTGCTCACTCATAATTTTTGTTCTTTTGTTTCAAAATGAATATTTGAAGAAGAATTGTCTGGAATGATTGAAAATTACATCGACAAAATCAGATATTTTTGCTGTTGTATTGATTGTTAAATATTTGGGTGTTACTTAATGGGTACTGACAATAAACTAGTATAAGATAAAAAGTAAAGCCGTTAATACATACAACTCATTTCAGTAGGTCACTTGAACACAACTCAGGAAGTGTCCTACTTTGTCAGGTGAATTTTATTTTTTAATAAATGTGTAAATGCATTTGTTGGGCCAGATTAAAATTGTGAATGAAGCAGTATGTATAGTTGTAAATAAATTATAATATGTATAGTTATTTGAATATGTTGGTTTGTGTGTCCAATATGAACACCACTTGACATTTTAAAACACTTGAGACAGTGCTGCTGGCCTAACTATACATATTTGTTGCTTGTATTTGTTGAAAGTCTTACTTAGTTATTCATTGGTACCAAGGACCATCATAAAAATATTTACTTATTCATTCGCTGGCTGTCTTAAGATTATTAGTTGCTTCTGTTTGATGAAAGCCTTACTTAATAATACACTGGTACCAAGGACAATTATATATACAGTGTACTTTTAATTATTCGTTCACTGGCTCTCTTAAGAATATTTTTGTTATCCAGATATTATTATTAGTTACCTGAACATTATTAAGTGGATCAGTCTTTATCCAGTACATTGAATTATTATATTACATTTTTTTTCAAAAGCTTTGTACAGATACATGAAACTGATGATTCATGTTGAATTAATTGTTTTTGCATTTGTTTATGGTCTTCATTTTTCTTTCAACACAGCAAGAAGCTTGAATAGGAAGTAAAATTTGTTTTGATTTTATTTAGCTGCAGGATTTCTTTTTTCTTTTTATTGTGGGGTGGGGTGGGTTAATTTTTTCTTTTCCCATGTACTGCCTAGGAGCAGCTCATTGTGTAAATTCCCTTTGTCTTCTTTGATGGATCTGTAAATCCAGCCACATTAGCTCGGTCACAGTGACTTGCAGCAGTAATGGAAAAACTATAGGGTACTTAAGTGTTCCAAGATTTAATTGGTATTCTTGTTTCAGATTGGTCTCAGGTTGTACACAATATAAGTATTGATTTTTGTTCTTATTTATTTCCTGCTTAACACTCACATCACATATTCATTGATGTTATAACTGGGTTTGGTTTTAAAACTAAAATGTAACAGACATCTCACTTTGATTAGTTCATGGCATTGGCTCAAGATAAAATGCTCACCCAAAGTGCCTTCACCCAAGTTCTCTCATCACCTTTACATGTGTAAATTTATTGGTATAATGAAAACAAGATAATCTTAACAGATCTGATTGTTTGAAAATACCTGCAACAAGATCATCCATATTTTTTTGTTACTCTACCTTAGGTAATGGTATGGAAAGATTGTAATTATGTGTTATTCTATATCAGGGGTGCACAAACGCGGCCTGCAAGCCGCATATGGCCTGAGACAGGGCTCTGTGCGGTCCCCAGAGGACTTTTGGATGTTACCATTATTACAAATGTAAAGCACATTATTTCATTATTTATGTTGTTTTTCCTACTGCTTTTATTTATTTTTTTTGCAAATTAACGAGCACAGATAACTAATTTAAAACAATGGTTAAAAAATGGACTTCCCAATAAAGTTTTCAATTTTCATATACATGTCCTTAAAATAAAATATATTTAGCAGTTATTTTGCTTGCTGTATGCATTTTTTGTCTCCTTACTTTGGTAGAGTGGTATTACCAGCTGCAGGTGCTAGTAATATATTTACTAACATTGCATACAATCAATACAATGTGGACTCGTAATGCAGTCAGATGTATTGGACCTCAGCTACCAGGTTATATTGGGTCAGCCATTTGTTATCAAATTTATTCCTCAATTAGTAAGTCCAAGACACTTTCTTCTTTCTCCTTCATTTAGTGCAATTTTTACTCTTACACATTTATGTCCTGTATATTAAAAATTGTATGGCAGTGAGGTAAAGGTGCTAACTCATTAGGTAAATGGGTTCAAGCCCTGCCATGGCATTGGGATTTTTCTCTGTCGACCCTCACCCACTCTCTAGCCCATGAATGTTGAATTTGGTGATCATGATTGTAATCACTTGGAGATCCGTCAGGCATTAGCACAAATATATACTCATTGTTGTTATTATTTGTATTTGAAAGTCATTATGTATTTATACATTTGTGTTTATATGTTATGAATATGAAATATGTAGCAGATGTATCTTTTGTTGACATTTTATATATGTATGCTTTGTAGACAGGGGGTTGATTAATAAGTAAACTGGCCTTTTTTTTTTAAAAAAACATTTTTGTTGGGGGGTTTGCACAGTTGTTTTTCTGCGCAATTTTAGGAACTGTTCCTATATATAGTTATAGAGGTCACATAATGCTGTTAATCAGTGATGTAAGATTAAGAATAAAAGTATTATGTTTATGCCTTTTGTCTTAATGTTGAATACAGTATAGTTAAATCATTCAGGAAAATAATAAGACTGAAGGGTCCCTGTATTTGACTGTGATATAACTTTTATTTAATTTTTAATTCCTAAGTTTATTTCATGTTTAAAATGTTCATTCTTTAGATACATTTACTAATTTAGACCATGGTCAAGTTCTATTCTAGGACTGTTGAGGAGTTTGATCAAGGGGTATTATACATCTAACATTTAATTCTTGCTTCATTCAAATTGTTTCATTTTATTTTATTTAGCATCATTTCATTTAGTTTCATATATTTTCAAAGTAAAAGATCTGTTGAATTTGTTCACGATATTATTTGCATAATTGTCCCAGTTAATTCAACCATTTACTTGTTTACTGTATCCAAATGGTTATGATAACTGAAATATCACAGAATTGACATGATAATTGATAATGCATGGTTGTATCTTATTAATACAGTTATGTGAAATTATAACTATTTGTTTTATAAAAAAGAAGAAAGAATTGATTTGAATTTAGATTCACTTGATGCTCTTCCTGATAATTGTTTTCAAGATATGAGCACTATAAATGTACAGTCAAATCTGCTAGTGTAAATATGAATTGTAGACCAAATTTCAGAGGTAGATTGTTCATTTCTAATTAGACTTGGCTTTTACCCAAGTTTTAAATTTCACTGAACAAAAAAATGTTTTGAATTGGTTAAATTATAATTTTTGTTTATTATGCCATTTGGACAGTATCTGCTTTAATAAGACCCATTGATTGATTGAGTTTAAAGTCGGTTAGTTTCTTTTTTAATAGATGTTATTTGGAAACCACTTATTGAGAAAGAAGGGAATAACTTCTGCTAGAACTCAAATGGTGATGTTGAATGAAATGCTGATCACTGGGTCACATACCTTCAATCATATTTTTAATTTGTGCAGTGGTAAAATGCTCATATTAAATTTTTTTTTTCTCTGAAAGACAAATATTTATACTGCAATTTGTACTTTCATGACTGTGATCATCCTCCACTGGTTGGTACATGGCACATGTAATCAGCATGTCATTTGTTGTCCCAGAAATTCATGTGCACAAGATGCATTTTGTGTAGAAAATTACAGTGCAAGAGTTAATGTTTCTTGGATCTTGGCTGTGCTAATTTATGGATATCATCTATGTAGTGGTATTAAAGTACTGGTCTAAATAAACTATGTCATCAGAGCTATCAAAATGTCATGTAGTGATTTTTTTTAATAAATTTTTTAGTTGGTGGTTAATGCTGGCAGCGTTGTTAAGAAGTCGATTGCTATTTTCTTGGAGTAAGGGAAGTCATTCCAGTCAGTTTGCCCTTTGGACTTATTAGATTCAATTAAAGTAAAATTAAAAATAGATATTTTTATACAGTCTTATTCTCATACATTTTCATTGAACCCTTACTTTCTTATTTCTTTCAAATCGTTTTTACCCATTTTACTTAAACATTTAGGAAAATGTGCGAGGGGGAGAGAGACCATTGAACATGTCAGTGAAGTGCAGTTCTTTTAGTTAAATAGCATCGATTCACATGGTCTAGGTTATCTCAATCTAATCATTCATATGTTAGTAGTTAACTAAATCTGATTTTTGCATATGATAGTGATACTAAATCCAATTATGCATATGGTAGTCATTAGCTAAATCTTATCATGCATATGATAATGGTTAGCTAAATCTGATAGTTTTATATAGAGGTGGTTACTAAGTCTGATTATGCATATGGGAGTGGTTAGCTAAATATGATCATGCTTATGATAGTGTTAGCTAAATATAATCAATCATGGCTGAAGTCTTGGGTACCCCAGCTCCTCAGTTTGAACGTGTGCTCTTGGTATAGAATTTGCTGTGGAAATAGGGAACTAAAATGTTGATTGTGAAACTTGAAGAAATTAACATAGAATTTGCTATGGAAATAGGGACTAAAATATTGATTGTTAAACTTGAAGAAATTAACATAAAATTTGCTGTGGAAATAGGGGACTAAAATATTGATTATGAAACTTGAAGAAATTAACTAAGGAGCAAAATTAACATATCTAGAAGGGCTTTTTGTTTGGTAGTTTTGTTTTGGTTTTTATTTTTTGTTTTGTTTTGTTTTTTAGGAGGGAGGTTGTTGGTCTTCACTTTTTATGATTACCAGAAAGTTCAAAAAGGTTTCACAACTTTTTACAGTTCATTAATTTCTATTTTTTTTTTTTAGGGAGGAATAAATCAATAATGGTAATTTTTTTGTGAACTCAATTATGTGACTGCTGTGGTTGGGTATGATTAGTCAGATGAATGAGGAAAAGGGAAAAAAAACAGTTATAAAATATTAAAAAAATATAGACAAAGATATATTTAAACACACAACAACAAAATGTTGGTTAACAACCAATATTATTTCTGCACACCTTATATTTTCGTTTTTTTTATTAAACAAAAAAATAAACAGCCAAACGAAATAAAAAAAGAAAAAAAAACAATAATTCATCTGGTGATTTATGCATGCGATAAGGGATATAATTCTCATCACACTTTATCAATGCAAGTATATGAAGACAATTGTGGAATAAAAATCATTATTAAGTTTGTGCTGCCTTTGTCATGATGCATGCATAGAGAAATATGGGATTGATTGTATATATCCTGTTGCCTATGCCTTGATGGCTGTGTCTGATAATACAAGTGGGTATAGGAAAAAGTAACACATACTACAATGATGAACAAATAAATAAAGAGCAATTTTTTTTAAGTTTTTACCTACTTACCCTTATTCTCAACATTTGTAACAGAAAACTAAAATTTTCTTTTGTAGGCCTTGGCAAAGTTGTAAAAGCATGAAAACTATTTTCATTTAAATGCTAATTCACAGTATTTTACTTATTAGTCAGTGGCAGGTTGGTTAGTGTACCAAGTGGATCTTGGTAAAATGACTTACAGCAGTACAATCTCACTTGATCTGGTTGACAAGAGGTCATCACTTCAGGAGTTGTGTAATTGAGCACAAGATAATCAGGTTTCGCTCTCCCTCTTATATTGTGATATATATATCATATACCTTTGGCTCCAGGCCAGTAGTGTGATTT
Source organism: Sinotaia quadrata (assembly GCA_028829895.1). Classification (NCBI taxonomy): domain Eukaryota; kingdom Metazoa; phylum Mollusca; class Gastropoda; order Architaenioglossa; family Viviparidae; genus Sinotaia; species Sinotaia quadrata. The sequence goes on from CM054177.1 coordinate 69,240,965, forward strand.
CCTATTTTTGGGACTACGTTATCAAATGTTTTTGAAGAGTAAACAACAGATCTATTCATTTCATTCAAGCAGATAGAACAAATAGTTACACATGTTCATTTTATGGTGATACTAGTAGTCCTGGCCAGTTTTGCTCTCTGCTTATCTCCCTTTTACTCTCAATGCTTCTGACCCATAACTTACTACTCATTTTGGTTTACTTTATAAGGAATGCAATAACAAACTCCAAAGTTGCCTGTGAAATCTGCTTTACTCCGTGCTTTAAAGCATGGCTTCTCCATTTCAAGAAATGCCTTCATCTTGTAAGAATCATTAGCCAAACACATTATTTGTGAACTATTTTTTTTTCCTTTATAAAAAAAAGAATTGTGTTAAACTGAGTGCATTGTTTTTGGATTAACAAAATTTGTGTTTATTTGATGTGTTAAAAATTATCTGAACTAGACAAATTTTAATAAAATCTAAACTAAAAACTGCAACATAAAGTGCTCGGGGCTTTTTAAAAAATTTCTATGCTTAAGAATTAATTTATTAATAAATTAATTTTTTATAATTCTAAAATATGCATATAACATTTTATTGTGTATTAGTCTTTAAAATCATATTTTTATCATAATATAGAGGGTGTACAGATATATATGGTTTGCTTTCTTTTTTTTTATTTTATAACCATTTCATATCATTCTACTTTGGTCATAATAGGTGGCTTCTTTTTTTCTTGTATACTTTTTTTGATTTCATTTTAAGGTGCACTTTTGTGCAATAAAGTAAATTGTGTGTGTGTTTTGAATTACAATACTCCTCAGAAATGTCTATGTCTGCAGGATGTTTCATGTTGTTAAATTAGTATGTGCATCTAAATATAATTGAATCTGTGCTGTAGATATATGGGCTGTGTAACGTACTTGTATCTTATTATAAGAAACATTTATTTTCATTTTTACATTTACTGGCTTTTTTTTCCTGTTAAACAGTTGTAGTTGATGATCTTGAAGTCCATTATAAGTGGTGGTAAATGGAGGATGAAAGGGTAAATTTATTGAATCACCAAATTTAAAAACCACAGATCCAAATACTTTTATAGTGCATTATATTTCTTTAACAATGAACCTGTTTTTAAGGCGTAATAAATTTCAAACTTGACCTTTAACATTTCAAATAAGTGTTTACTAGTCAAAGCTTCTGTCTTTAGAGGCTATCTTAAATCTGTTTAGGTTTATTAATTATAAGTCTTCATTATAGATTTTGGGAAAAGTGACTAAAGAAAAGTGTCAGCCACTTGGTAAATATTTTGTTCTTGTTTTCTAAGATTTTGTGAATAAATTTTATAAGAAAAGCAAAGACTAGTATATTCACATATCTTCCTCCTCTCTCTCCCCCCCCCCCCTCCTACCCGCATTTGTTGAAGAACAGGGCAGTTACAGAGTTTTTTTGTTGTTTTTTTTACTGTAAGATTTTCTTTTATAAGCCACATCTTGTGTTGTTGTTTTTTTCTTTTTTGTTGTAAAAATACATTTTTGAGTACTCAGAGAGAGGTACCCAGTTTGTTGATATAAAAGCACTCTAACAGTCAACAAAGTATAAAAGTTCTGGCTTGCATATAGAAAATAATCAGTAATATTGGCTGTGATAAGAAATATACACAATTAAATGGTTTAATATAAAGATTGCTTACTTTTTTAATCGTGTTATTTTTGGCTATAGTTGTACAGTTTTCAAGATTTCAGTTACACTATTGCTCTTGTGTTTATATTATTTTTTAGTTCTCTATGGTGGTGGTGTGTGCATATATATATATATATACATATATATATATATATACAAACATATATGTATATATGTGTATACACACACTTGTTATACAGTTTTCTGTATTATTTTTTTCAGACTGTTTTTATATAACTGGGTGATAACTATACAAAATATTAGCCATTGTGAAAGATATTTAGTTATTGGCACTAATCAGCAGTCTAATACCTCTAGTCATACTATTCTTTGCACAATAATCTTATATAGATAACAGCAACAAAGACTAGCTGACATAAATTTGTCAATATATGCTTATAATTTTTAAAATTAAAATACGGTTAAATTCTTGAATAAATAATAGCTGAGACTGCAGAAAGCATATTAAAACATATGAGATATAGTGACTGCACACTTATAAATAGGAAAGGAAAACAGGCACACCTGAATAAGAGCACAAACATTTGATGATAATGGAAGTTCTTACTTATTAAGATAGCAAGCATTCACATATATTTTATTTCAAATAGCCAAACACATTCAAGATAATTAAGCAAACACACCATGACTATTAACAGACAGTCATATAATATTCAGAAACCAGTTATCATTCAAGTAGGCATAGATACAGATATGAACAGACAATCATATAATATTCAAAAACCAGTCATCATTCAAGTAGGCATAGATAAAGATATGAACAGATAGTCATATAATATTCAGAAACTAGTCATCATTCAAGTAGGCATAGATAAAGATATGAACAGATTTCAGCTGCAATACATTGTACATTTGTAAATATGAGGTGTAGTTCTAGTTAAAGAGCAAACTTGTATATGGTAGATAAGCAAACTTGTTTACAGTAGATAAGAAAGCAAACTTGTATACAGTAGATAAGAAGGCAAACTTGTATACAGTAGATAAGAAAGCAAACTTGTACACAGTAGGTAAGAAGGCAAACTTGTATACAGTAGATAAGAAAGCAAACTTGTATACAGTAGATAAGAAAGCAAACTTGTATACAGTAGGTAAGAAGGCAAACTTGTATACAGTAGATAAGAAAGCAAACTTGTTTACAGTAGGTAAGAAGGCAAACTTGTATACAGTAGATAAGAAAGCAAACTTGTATACAGTAGGTAAGAAGGCAAACTTGTAAAAAGAAGATAAGAAAGCAAACTTGTTTACAGTAGATAAGAAAGCAAACTTGTTTACAGTAGATAAGAAGGCAAACTTGTAAGCAGCAGATAAGAAAGCAAACTTTATACTGTAGATAAGAAAGCAAACTTGTATACAGTGATAAGAAAGCAAACTTGTATACAGTGATAAGAAAGCAAACTTGTATACAGTGATAAGAAAGCAAACTTGTATACAGTGATAAGAAAGCAAACTTAAAGTGTCACAGAGCATATTAGGCTGAATGTTGTAGTATTTGAATAAATTCATGCCTAAATTTACTGATACAGCTAGTTAGAAATACAGGTATATTTATAACAAGTTTATTTATAGGTTTATAATTAAAATAGCACATATTGTACATGTAGAAATATAACTAAAACAACAAACATACAAATATAGTTAAGATATCAGGCACATGTAGTGGTATAGATAAAAGTAGTAAACATGTTCTAACAAACAATACAGATATTTGTAGAAAGGTAACTATATCAGCAAACATCCACACATTTAACTATGAGAAAGCATTTGTAGAGGTATACCTATACCAACAAACCTGAGCAAATTTACCTAACAGTGAGCATTTGTAGAGGTATGGTTAAACAACAAACTTGAGCAAATTTAGCTAATAGTGGGCATTTATAGAGGAATGGCTAAAACAACAAACATGAGTAAGCTTTATTAACAGCAGGCATTTGTAAAGGTGTGGTTAAAACACTAAGCATGAGCAAGTTTAACTAATAATAGGCATAGGTAGAGGTGTGGTTTAAACAACAAAATTGAGCCAGTTTAGCTAACAGTAGGCATTGGTAGATGTATGGCTAGAACAACAAATATGAGCAAGTTAACTAATAGCAGGCAGTAGTAGAGGCAAATCAATTTTTTTTAAAACCCAAACATAATCAAGATAGGTAGAGCAATCTTTTATAGAAATATTAAACTGGTACTAATTTCATTAGAAGTGCAAACATTTATATATGCATTTACTAATTAATCAGTCACATGAGATAACATTTGACCTTTTCTTTAAAAGTATCTATCTTTACCATTAAACTGGTAACTTAACATAAAATTTGTTTGTTTTTTTATGTGCATTCTTTCCAGTGCAAATTTGGGCATAAACACGGTATATGAAAAATCTGTTTAAACATTCTTAAAATGGGACTATGAGAGAGTCAAACAAATTGAACATATTCCAGTCTGAATGAGTTTTGCTGGAGAGAAAACTAGCAGATGTTTTTGATTATGAAAATAAACCAAATCAAAAGTTCTGAACATCAGCTGACTGTTACAAGAATATGAAACATGAGAGAGATTTACCAAACGTGCACTGCAGAAATAAAGATAATAGTAGGTATGCCTGGGAAATAACATATTGTTATCATTGTCTTTCTAGAGAGTGTGTGTGTATGTAAACATTGCTAGATAAAATCTTTGTACTATGTTCAGACGTTGAACCCTTCTACCCTCCTTTTTTCTTAGTCATAACGTGTTTTATTAAAATACTTTTTAAAAATATAAATATTTTGAAACATGATTAGTATGGCAAATATTTTTTAAGAAAAACAACCCTCTAATTGTTTACATTTGAAGGTGTTAGATTTTGATAAATAATAAATTAATTTTGTATGTTCATGAGGAATATTAAAGGATAGCACTTTTTGAGATAATTAGAATTGTGGCATAAAGCCAATATCAATTGCTCATCCTAGAGGGGTTTAAAGCACACTTAAAGTAAGGATACCCAGAAGAACTGTGATTTTTTATACAAAGTTGAATTAGAGTAGTTTTCACATGCCCAAAGATAACATGCTTTTAATTCTCTTGTATGCATGTGAGACTGGCATTTTAAGTATGCATGTATACTTTTTCATTATTTCTTACATATATAATTTATAGTTTTCTTGATTTGTATGAATAAATCATTCTTTTAAATTTGTGTATTTGTAAGCTGATGCTTTTACAGTATAAATTGATATAATAAATTCTCAGTAAATATATACATACCTGTCTGTATTACTGCATTTAAATGAGGGATATTTTAATTATTTTCAAACTGATGTTTCACAGTTTTAGTTTGACTTTATTCACTATGATGCTTATGGTTGTGATTATGTTTGGATTTTGTTTTTACATTAATTGTTAACTAGAATGATATTAATTTTTTGCTTCTAAAATTGAGTATACATGGATATTGAGAATGTGTTATACATAAACAGCAACACAAAATTGGTGTGATTAAGATTTTTTTAATTTTATTTAAGGATGTATTGTTGTGAGAGAGAGAGACTGTGTGTGCATTTTAAAAAATTGTGCAATTGATATGCTTTTCATAATCTTCATGCTGTAAATGTATGTTTAGCTAAGTCATCATTAAATATGTTCTTATTCATTCAAATATACATAGGGCTGGTTAAGGAGTAGAAAGCTAATTTCTTTCTTAAATTCATGGGATTTATTTTTTGCACCTGTATGATAACTGTGGGACTTTACTTTTATTTGAAAAAAATTTGCTGTTTCTATCTTTTATGTTTGTTGGTTTATTTGATAGAATCTCAAACACCATTACACAGACCTGAGTAATTTATTTAAGAGTAATTGTATTCCATCTTAAAAAATCATTAATTTAAAAAAAGAGAACAAGAAAATGAAAACCAAAAAATTAAGCAAACATTTTTAATTAGCACACAATAGTCTCCTATAGCTTTAAAAGCTGAGCATGAACAACATCCATCAAAAAATGTAAATGGCATGCAATAATTGGTGGGTATAACAAAAGTCTGATTGGAGTCACTACTTTTGCATACAGAGGTGGTTTTTTTCTTTCTAATATTTTATGTGTAAAAGTTCTAAAACGCTAGAATTTTGAAGCATCATTTTGTAATTCTAAATATTTTTTTCATATTTCTCTGAGGTTTTAGATAAATATTTTACACAGAAAAAATTGCTCCAAAGTTATCAATCTTTTTTTGATCAGTTTCATTATATAAAAACATGTTTTAAAAAATATTTCATGGTTGAGTTACTTCAGTGTTACTTTGTGTATGATTAATTTTTGGCTTTAATCTTTTAGCCACAACACTGGCACCTTTACAGAAACAGTTTGTGCTATTAAAAGTGTTAACTTTGAATTCTTATTATTTATTTATTGTTTATTACTCTATAGTTTGTCCTTCAGTTTGTGTTGTTTTGTAACTAAAATACAATTTCTTTAAATTGTTTTAATATTTATATTAAAATAAACCGTCATTCTTGTTTTTTTTATATATTTAAAAACATTTCTTTGACATGCTTTATTATTAATATTTAAAAAACAATTAATGAATGTCAATGATTTTGATGTATCATTTTTGCAAAATGAAAATGGCATTAATTTATTTATTTTAATGTAGTTTAAGATTTACTGGGATTTTCCCCTTTCAGTCATCTGGAAAACATTCATAGGGGGATCCTTGTATTTCTTGTACCATCGAACCTTCTTAAATTATTGAGCCCATGTTCTTTTAATGCTAAATATCCAAGATATGGAACAGCATACATATTCACTGATAGACTTTTTACTATATTTTATTTTTCTGATTTGTGCCAGCAAACATTTTAATATTTTTCAAAATATGGATTAAAATGATGAAAATACATCCCTGTTTACACTAGTGCTTTATGCTAATGCATATCTTCACTCCAACTCAACTCTTGACTGTATTTTGGTCCAGAGCATTTCTTTATCATCACTTGTATAACTACCAAATGATTTTCTAGAGTGCAGAGGCAAATACACAGTAAAGAAGTACTTTAATTTAAAAAAATTTTTTTTTTTTTTTTACTTCAACACCAAAATGAAATTCTGCAAGTTGTTGAATATTTACACTTTGATTTTGGGAAAGATTTATTGTTATTTATCATTTTTTTATAAACACATCTGCAGGACTTGGATTCTTTTCATTTAGTCTAAAATTTTGATGAAGAATATATTTCACTTCTAAAGAATGTTGTAGATCATTTTGATGTATATTTAGACAGTAACTTTGTTCCTGTTTATATGACTGGATGTAAAGTGCACAGAAAAATAAAAACTAAGAAGAAATATTTGAATGCAAAAACGGGGAGTACATTTGTGATTTGGCAATGGTGAGTTGTATTACATTTCATTAATCCAAGCAAGAAATACATTATATATATATATACCAGAAATAGGTAAGATCACTTAAAGTAATAAAATGCATAATTAGTCTTGCATTCTCAATAAATTTATTCAAATAACTCTGTGTAGGGGTTTGGGGAGAGGGAGAAAATAAGCATATACATATGTGCTCGAAGCACTCTCTAAGATGAGTCATACACAAACACTTGTAATCCTGGGTTACATCAATTTCTTGGCAGTAGTTATTAGAAAAATGTAATATCAGATTATTAATAATCTGCTACAGCATAGGAGAAAAACATGGCTTCTAGTATACACAGCCAATGAAATAAATCTTACTAATTGTGTTGATTAGATTATATGGGACTGTATGAAAAAAATATGGCAAAATCTACACCAGTATATTTATATGGGTTAAAAATTTACATACTTCTAACTCATTAAATGCATGGATACATTAGCACCAGATGAATGTTTTGAAATGGTCTGCTATGAAGACCAAAAAAAACCAAAGGTATTACCAACAAGTTAATCATAATGTACAAATTTCTTTTCAATTTGTTTCTTTTTCTAAATACAGGAATGTTTACATATTCAGAGAAGGAAAAGAAAGTGAAGCCATTCAATTAATTCTCAAAATGTAACTGCTTAGAAATACTGTGAATTTAAACAACCTGTTCAAAGAGTCATATATATATTGACAGACTATTTCTTGATTTCAAAGTCTTTGAAAGTGTTGCTTTCGATACTTTTCTCATTTTTAAACTCACACTTCAGGATCTTTGATTTAGGACTGCCCTTTGTCCTGAGCCACGTTTTCCTGAAGAAAATAAAATACCCACCACAAGAATTTTGTGTGCATTATAATGAAAAAAAGTACTTACATAATGAAGAAAATAAAATACTCACCACAAGATTTTTGTGTGCATTTATAAAAAAAAAAGTACTTACATAATGTTTAGTAAAATGTTATGATTCTGAAAAATATAAGCTCTCAAAATATTAAGGATTGCAAAAGATAATTTTTTAAAAATCAACTACAAACATAAAAATAAAAATATGCTAAGGATCACCTTTTGATTATTTCATTCAATATGGCTGGATTAAAGATAAGAGAATTACTAGTTAAACTGACCTATTTTAAGAAACTGGACATATATGAAATGTTAATTAAACTTTACAGTCAGAACAAGCAATAGCAATTTTTTACTGTGGTAACATGCTAGTTCAGTTCTAATAACTTTTTACAAAGTTAAGAAATTTTTACCGTGGCAACATGCCAGTTCTTAAAGAGTTATGAATGCTGATAGAGAGTTGAAAAAATTTGCTATGACTTCCAGTTCCACTCTTTATAACATATTTCTTATTTTATTTGAATAATTTACAGAAATCAAACCTGGAGCAGCTTCTTTGAAAGACCCTTTCATTTTATTTTAATAACATTTTTATATATGACTGTGTGTTTTAAAGTTAATACAAATAGTTTCTCCTACATAAATGCAAACTATAAAACATCTATGGGATGATTTATATTATTTTTTAAAGTTATTTATGCATTTATTTATTTTATTTATTTATCCGGAATGGGGAGGGTGCTTTCCTAGTGTGTATTTCTACAAATGTAAATTCCATTTTGTTTTCCAAAGATAAAGGTGGAAGATTGAAATGTTTACAAATAGAAAGTAAAAGACAAGTCAATAATCTTGTTGTCAGTGCCAATCTCTTTATAAAGATGTTTGTTTGTTTTGTTTTGTAAGTGTCAGTCATAAAAAAAATGCATGTGTTTTCTGGTCTAAAAATTATTTTACCATTGTTTGAATGTTTCTTGTATATAATATATTTAAGTTTATGCATTTTTTCCTCTGTAGACAGACTAAAGCAGCATGTAAGATTTACAAGAAATATTATGTATAGATAGTTATAAATTGCTGACTAACATCTGAGCAATCTTATCTGGTGGACCCTGTACTTGTCCAATAACAGTTTTTCTGGGTGTGTTCTCTACCCATCCCACCAGTCCAAGCTTGGAAGCCGTTTCCTTCGTATACTATGAATTCAAACAAAAATAATTATATTTTCAGCATGAATGAGAAACCTGTTTTCAGAATGAAATATAGTTTTAGGACAGTTTTAAGAAAAATGAATTTGATGTTTTAAAGTGGGTTTATAAAGCATTCTAGAATGGTATAAAAATATTTTTAATAAAATATTATACCATGAGCAATGTAACTGAAATTAAATTTATAGAGGCTGTACACTAGTTATGAGAGAATTTTACAAGGCACAGTGTAAACTATATAAAAGAGCTTAATACTAAATCTTAATTATTTTCTAATTTAGTAATAAATGTTTATAACAGTTTCCAAATTAAAATATTAAAAAATATATATTACCTTACGAAAGAACACACCTGCAGAATAAAATTGGAAAGAAATCAAAGCAATATATTATAAAAAAGAAAGATTAAATTTATTAAAATTAAACTGATGACTAATCTAATCTTGCTAGTATTTAGATTTGTATGCTTAATCTGTTTATGGTATGTTCTTAGACAACTGTCAGTCACTTTCTTACATGAGCATTATGCAACAACAATGGGAATTCATGATAGAGTTAACATTTGGGTATGACAGCAGTCTGAATTTAAATATTCAGAATTCATGCCAGTAAGAGACATTTAGCAAATGGTCCTTGACTAACCATAGTAACAGTTACTGTTCACCACTTGAGAAGGAAAGATGTCACTCTTGTCAGTTTGGTTATTGGAGTACATTTGGCAATGTGGGGACAGCTCATGCTTTCCAATGAAAAACAAGATGAAAGTATTTCTAATGTGTAAGTAAATACCCTATTGACAAATACTTTAATCTGACCAAAATTGGATACCTATTTAAGAATATATTAAAATAAATTATTTGTCAAGCAATCAAATTTCATTGATAAGCAGATTTGTTTCAACCTTAACAAGCACATTTGGTGATTAAACTTTAGAAGCATATTCTCAAAATGTTCCTTTTTTCCAAATTGATAAGATTTGTTAGTTTTGCATCATCAGGAAGTTCTATTTGGGGAGAATTCCACTCGTACTTCCCCCTAAACTAGATAAACTTGAAATATGATAAATTGTGCTGATCAAATTTTATTAGCAAAGCTTACTCAACATTAGCCTAAAAGTATAATACATAATAAGGAATTGTTTCATTTTGCAGAAGGAAGACATGCAAGAATGATTTGTGCAACAGTTAACAAGTCATAATAGCACCAGATGACTCAGAATGGTCTCAACTAACCACAATAACAATTACTGCTCAAATGAGAAGGAAAAATGTGTGAATCTGCCTCAGCGTTGAGGATACAAATCAGAAAATACAAAAACAGAAAAATAGTACTCTGTTCTATAGATTCTCAGTGCTTCAGAACCACAGTATAATGTCAGCTACAAACTGAGTAGCAGGTCTCTGATCCCTCCACAAAAGTCATAAATGGTATTGATCATCATCAGTGACCTTTTAATATGTATGACTTTTCTAAGACTGACTAACCAAAAGCATCTTAAGTGTTGGTGGCACTAGTCAGAAATCTCTTCACAAGGGTTGTACATCTCAAATTGTCTGCAGAAATCTAATGCACACAAAGATATAATTTGCAGTCTAAAATAAAGAAAAGAGAGAGCAAGATTCTGGTTACAAATTTTATTTATTTATATATTATTTAAATAGTGTTTTTTTTCTAAACAAAAGCAAGATGTGCTGAGGCATCATACTATATTAGTAGTAAATATCTTGCATTTCTTTCTTGAACACTCAAATTAATCATTCATAGAAGAGTCGGTTACTTGTAGTTTTTGTTTTTTTAACAGAAGCTAACCTTAAGTCGTTTAAGAGGCTGTTTATGGGATCAATAAACGCTGTTATACATACATACACACACACAAGCATATAAGAATTTCCTATACACTCTTAGTTATAAGTAGTGGTTTGATTGATAGATAGATTCTTTATGTTTTATCCTTCTGCAACCTTACAAAATAGCTGTGTAAAAGTCATAAATATATGCTTCAATAAATTGTATTTATAGCACTTTAAAAAGTAAATAAATCGGTTTTAATTCTTATTTAAAGAAATGACAATTTTTAATGTTAATAGTACATTGCTCTACAAGAGCGTCAATTACGGCATGAGTGTGTGTGTGTGAGAGAGAGAGTTACATGGAAGACAAGTTTTATATTTACTAAATTCCTTTGAAGAGAGGATTAATAACCAGTGTCATAGCTTATTTTTGATCGATAAAACCGACAAAAAAGAAACAGTCGGGAAATAACAGCTTATTTCTCAACATTTACCCATTCATGAACATAACATGATGGGGGGGGGGGGCGAAAGGTAAACATGTAAGAGACATAATGACTTCTAATATATATTAAAGTTCAGTTATCGTTACCACCACCCTCAGATACATTGGAACCCTGGTCCCAGATTTGTTGTTTTTATTTGTACAGAGAAAATAAAGCTTCATACTAACATTGGAGGGAGAATTAATCACACAATGACAGACTTTTTCAAAATAGGTACAGTTTTTATAATCTCTTACATTATATTACCTTGAACTTTTCCATATACTTCGAAATCAACAGATAAAAACTGCCTCCCTGTTGCCATGGTTAATATATAAACTATATACCAAACTGTTTTGTTACATTCGTATTGATATGCTCTGCTAATATTTCAGCCAATCAAATAGACTGATTCTTAACACGCTTGGATTTGTAGAAAGGGATGCTACTTTCAAGACAACTGCTATAAATAATTTCATCGGCGTTCGTACTTTTATTACATCAAATTTCATTTTTTTAATAAATGTTTTCAACTCTTAGTCTGTGGAACTTGTGAAAAGTTTTACAAAATAAAATAAGTTAAACGACAAGGATGAACTTGAGAACCAATAGGTGAAAAGGGGCTTTGATCGGTTGTATCAAATTGTTTACTAGCTCTATACCTGTATACAGAGTATAACTTCCGGTACTACAAACAATTCGTAGGTATAGTAGCTATAGTAGGTTTATCATAGAGACACGATATCTTTTCAAAGATTCAACATGCACATCGAGCCATCAACCCGACTTATGTATTTTGAGAGTTTCTTTATAAAAGAAATTAAATGATGGTGATCAATAATTTTAATTTTGATGATCGTGGTTGGAGACTGGAGTTTATCTTCGTTTGTAAAATGTTTTTAACACTTTTAATTTGGTACAATAAATAATAGTTGAATCGCTTTGCTAAGGTACTGTGGCAGAGTAAATTGCCTCTCCCTATTTTAAAATGAAATTGTTATATAAATTGTTAAATTGTCAGAGTAACCCGACTTGGGCACTCCTTATGATGGTATTTTTGAAAGTGTCAGGGTTGAAGTAAACGCTCGAGGGAAGAATATTCTAGAATTGCTGATGTAATGCAAACTAGCAAGCAGTTTTATTTATCTAATGATTATGATTTACGAGAATGAAACCAGCCAATGGGTTGAGACTAAAACGTTTACTTGCTGTAGAAAATTCTATTCTCTGATTACTTTGAATTTGAAATGGCAAAGTCTGGTTTTATAAATACTTAATGCATTTTCGCTATTGATATATTATACTCGTGTTTTATGTAGAGATGTAATATATGAGTTGGTTTTATTTCTACAAATGTTTGAACTAAGCTGCTCGCATTTAGTGTGCTAACACTTGACGTTGTTTTGATATGCTGTATTTATTATGCCATGTGCATGTATCAGGCTAATAAATACCATTGCAGGAAACAAAGTTGAGACTGGACTGTAAAATACAGTTGAATAAAGAACACAGACACTCATACTACTAGGAGAATAAATGTTCAAATAATGTCCACTTACTTATTCAGTCTCTATCCCAACAATAAGAGAGTCATTTAGATTTACTAATCAATAATCAAATTGTGAATATTTTTCATCACAGAATTAGAGTAGGAGTGAAAGGAATGATAGCTAATCTTACATGACCTTATGATGTAAGCTATTGCTGGTGCAGGTTTTGCAAGAATGTCACAGGCTCACTTTACCTGCTTTGGATAATGGGTCTAACATGCACCTCTAGGCATACTACCTGAAGTGTTCCAAGAATACTGTAAGCAATTTCTCCAGACAAAAGCTGGACCCAAAATCTGCCATATGGTTCTGAAATGGAGATTCACATAACCAATTTCCAGCAATCCTGTTGCCAGTAAGTGTAACAAATAGTGTCGGACACACGTGTACCGATGTATTCAAGTAGAATACAGTAGTGTAGTTCACTACAGTTTGAAGCAGATAACATTTTTTAAAAAGGCATGCTCTACTTTGGAAAAGTCAAGTCAAGGGACAACATGTCAGATTCAGATCTAAAATGTTCTACACTTCCATATCACTTCACAAGCATTCTCAAACTTACATTCCTGTATCCCAATTCACATACATGAGCATAAAATATATAATCAAATTCAGAATAACATTTCCACTAGGGACAATGTCATGTTCAACAATGCAATATATAAAATCTCTCTAATTACAAGTCATACATGAAAACATTTCTAACTATACTTGCAAACTCATACCCAAGTCAACATTCTAAATATATGAAATCATCTCTGAGCCTAAATGACAAACCATAAATCAATAGTTCAAAATGCAAGAAAATATTTCTAAGTTCACTCTTTCTTAATCAGTCAAATAACTCACCAGCTCGCGATCAGCCTTTAATGACCGGACTTGACCATAGATAAAATCAAAAAGATAAGAGCAAGGGATTTTTCTAAAAGGTCACTTTCTGTCTGACTTATTGGTAAGATTTGTTATTGGCCAGTATTAGATCATTGGTTGCTTATAATTGGCCAGCAGCCTTGAAACTGGTTAGCATCATTGGGTGAGTTGTTTATTACTCCACCTGGTTTGCTCACTTCAAGAAACTTTGACCATGAAAAATTCCATGAAGGATGATGTGGTAATTTTGCTTCAAGCTATCATTTAGCTATGGTTCTGGAGAATTCTGACTTTCTTACGTATCATCTTAACGTGCAATGCATTTTTGTTTTCAACTCTTGCTACATTAAATATTAGCAGCATAAATATAATAATTATTTCATAAATATGTGCAAGCAACTTTTCTCTGTCACAGAGCCTTTGACAAAAACAAGAATTTTCAACATGCAACCTCAAATTCAGAATTATGCCATGTCTACAAAATGAGGTCAAAACCAAATTTACAATTGTAGGAACACAGTATACCACTGATAAGTAAATAAATAGATTCTTTGATGTCAAGCTCAAGGTCTACTGCCTAGGGACCAGAATCTTCAAAATATACAATGTCATTTGAAAATACAATAGATTATTTTTATTCTGCTAAGTTGATTTTAAAAAAAAGGATATATCTAGATACAAATTTATATTTTTGTCCAGTAATTGTACATCTATATGCCAGGATAATTTAACACTTCGTCATAATGATCAGTTATATTTGTCTCAGAACTCGTTCAGCAACTATGCGATTAAATATACTTAAAAACTAACAATAACTCACAATGCATCTTAATCACTTTAAATAAATATATTTGTTTAAATAAAGATATAATTTATTCACACACACACATGCATAGACAGTGAGAAAAAATGTTTTTTAATACTATAATTTAAAGTGTAGTTAACAAATTTAACTGGATTACAATCACATACTATCTGTATCATTTGTTAGTATTTATTACATTCATTTCACTTATTTTGCAACGGGTAATATTGTTTTTAGAAACAGATCTGTCAAGTATATGGTATTGATTGTAATATTAATAGTACTAATTGAAAAGTGATAATAATTAAATCTAATACTTTCACATATTAATTTCATTTATAATCCCAAAGGGCAATTTTGAATTACCCTACATGAATATTGACAATATTGACATATGACATTTATTCACCAGAGACCCATTTGAGACAGGCACCCACAAATTTCTCGACTTTACATAGAATAGAGTAAATACAATGTGATTAGGTGTCTCACATCTTTCTTTGTGTTTTAAATTATTTTCTTATTACTTATTTTACATGCTTAATCAATAATTTATAATTAATTTTTATATTATTTAATTTTATTCTTTCTTAAGTTTTTTACCCCAGTCACTGCAAGCTCATCATAACATATGAAACTAAATTTGATGCCACAAATACATTTGACTTGTATCATATGCCCTTTAATCAGATCAATCGAGAAACTCAGTTTACACTGAACTGATCATAGCAATAATATTAAATCATCACAATTTATTAGTCACATGAGTGAAACACTTCAAGTTGTTCAAATATGTACTATTTAACTGTTTAAAGTAACAATGACGCACCTTATAAATTTATATTATGGTATTTAATACTAGGGAGTTGTGTATTATTATATTTTAGTTGTTTTCATATTTATAATATTAAAAATGTAAGCACCTGTGCCACAAATTTTCAGTGCATATTCACTTAATAAATAATAAACACATTGATAAAGCAAAAAAAAATATGCAAGATCAGTTTCTAATCGACAAAACAGTAATAATTATATGTTTTTATTATTAGTTCTAAATCTAAGTAAGTTAAATAGTATTTGCACAGATTTAATAATAAATATTAACAATAGTTTAAAATACATCTGTACTTGCTGCTTCAATGAGTTCAAATTTAAACTGTTTCTAGCAGTTTACTAGTAGGTAATAATAAAAATTCAGTTGTATATATGTAAAAATGCACTTTTACTTTGTATCACTTATCACTCATTTACCAAACAAATTAACATTATCTACTCTACAGAATGGGATGCTTGAGAAGATTTTTTTTAAATAACGGAAGTTAGTACTTAAACTTCCTGGTTCAAGTTTGCACTCTTAATGAAATTTTACTAAAATATATACACTTTAGATGTTGGCTTTGCAAAGTATTCTTATTCCTATTGAAATTTAAAGCCAACATTCTCTCAAAGTCAAATGAATTATTATCCTTAGAGAATATATAAAGGAAATTTAAACATAATTTGCTCTTGTTGATAGAATACTGAGACTGAAGCCAATTATTTTTTTCATAAATGACGAGGTAGGTTCACGTTTATAGTTCTTAATTTATGTACACATTGAATTACAGTGCAATATTTTTTGTAATTTAAAGTTGTTCATAATACTTTATTTATTTTATATTGTTATAAATTGTTTATTTTTATTATTATTTACTTCTTAAATTATAATTTGTGATTGCTTTATTTACATATTAAGTTGTACTTTTAGTGTTCCCCATGGGCAAACTGAAGTTAAAACTGTTACAATTGCTTTACTAATATTAATAACAACAGTATAAAAATACTTTCCTCAAGGGAAAATTGAAGTTGAACTGTTATTATTGCTTTACTAATTTTAATAAAAGTACAGGCAATAAAATACTGCAATACTTAGACGAGGTTACTTTTGGTTTTAAATGTGTTTGTGTGCTTGTGTAAACTTATTACCATTGTTTTATACAACACATTAGTTTTCAAGTAAACATTGCCTAAATTTGACCACGATTATTGGAAAATTAGTTGTTTATAAAGCAAAAAAATAGCAGTTATTTGATAAGCTGAACTACCTAGATCTACATTCTAAATCTATTTGTAAGCATTCAAATATTACACAGCTTAATTAGAGAGGTTAATTGTGGCTGCTGCTGGACTCGGTCCATGTATTGACCTATTGTTGATTCATCTTTCATTGAAATTAACTTAGGCCTATTAATCCTTCTTGTTAATATGGGCTGATATATCTCTTCTTAGTTAAATTCTGAAAAAGAATGTGAAAGCAAATCGTCAGGATACATTCAAATCAAGTTTTGTATTTTTTTTTTTTAAAAATAAATTTGAGATCTCTGGTAATTCACTATCACTTTCTTTTGTCTATTTATTGGCTTTGTTTTGCCTTAATGACATCACATGTTTATGTTTCCGAAGGAACCTGAACACCTTGTGTTCGTAAGTAAAATAAATTTTGTAATTCATAAAGTGCAATTATCATTCATTCATTTATCAAAATGATAATTTTTGTTTTAAAACTATGAGGGGGAAATGTGTGAAACATTACTAACATTTTCGTATTAAGAAATATGTTGTTTATTTTGATAAAATAAACACAGTGAATTGAAATATTTAAAAACTTTTCTACTTATTAAAAAGAGAATTATTGCCCTTTATGCGTATTTTAAATATTAATCGTTTGCTACGTTGAATAACACAAGTCCATATACGGAGAGATCTGGAATTTTATTAAAATAGCTTATAAACAAAATATAAAGTTTATAAAATTGGTGGTGTTGTTAATAAAATATATTTTACAAAACTCAGTTTTAACAATTTTATTCATGTGATTTAAATGCATTCCTATCTTAAAAATTAAATACTATCTGCTGCTCTGTGTCCACCAAGGAACTTGACAGAATTCGAATCCTCTTTGAAGCAGGCACTTTTCTTAGATAAAAGATAATCCACAATAACTTCATAAAATATTGTAGGGAATCCTTGTTCTCTCTCTCACAAACAAATAATCCACAATAACTTCATAAAATATTGTAGGGAATTGCTTGTTCTCTCTCTCACAAACAAATAATCCACAATAACTTCATAAAATATTGTAGGGAATCCTTGTTCTCTCTCTCACAAACAAATAATCCACAATAACTTCATAAAATATTGTAGGGAATCCTTGTTCTCTCTCTCACACACAAAGAACAATAGAACATTGCAAAATACTGACGAGTGCGTATACGCATTGTTGACATCTGTCAAATTCTCCAGATAACGATATTTGGGTTATCGTTTCTAAAGTATTAATAATTATATCAGTAGTGAACGGTCTTTTCTTCGCAAATGTAAATTATTATAACAACGAAAATATACAAGTAGCAACTAACACGATTTAACGTACAGGTATCAAAATTGGTAAATCACTCGTCAAACAATAGCATTGTGTACTAATTTCTTTTAAACTCACAATAGCGAGATCTCGCAATGCATTGAGAGATCACACTACTTGCCCGAGGCCAGTTAGAAGTTTGACAAAATCCAATTTCCCAAATCTTAGCAGTAGTCAATTGTCATTTGAAGTGCCAGAGCTAGTTTAACAAATAACTTGTGTGAACCCAATAAATTAAAACAGTAAATTATTCATCGTTATAATGATTGTTTTAATTCATACTGCTAGAAGCATTTGAGTTTTAAGAAGTAAGCCTAAACTCATCATAGTTCTCAGTGCCGTCTTAACGCATGGGCACGCTGGGCAGTTTCCCGGGAGTCCCTTGCTAATATAATTTCTGATTGCACCACATAGGATATGATATTTTCACTTTGGATGGTCGCTATGTTTTATGCTTCAGTTGGAAATACGAAGTTTATAAATACGTCATACAATTCTTATCATGAACAAACAAGGCTGGTTAAAGTTCACCTAATGGTGTTAAGGTCCAAACTTTGCATAACTGTCCTGGGTACTAACGAAGTGTAATAGATTTCTCTCAGAAAGTGACCACTCTTGACCTCATAGATTACTGTTATTGCATTAAGTAATCGCACTTCAGTGTGAAGACGATAATTGTATGCAAGAAAGAGGGACCTACGTATACTTTAAAAATATTGTTAAAAGAAAATATTTAAATGCTTCTAGCAAGGAATCACACCTACGTACATTATTGTCTAGCAAGGAATCACACTTACATACATTATTGTCTAGCAAGGAATCAGACTCACACACATTATTGTCTAGCAAGGAATCAGACAGACCTACAGACATTATTGTCTAGCAAGGAATCAGACTCACATACATTATTGTCTAGCAAGGAATCAGACCTACATATATTATTGTCTAGCAAGGAATCAGACCTACATACATTATTGTCTAGCAAGGAATCACACCTACATACATTATTGTCTTGTAAGGAATCAGACTCACACACATTATTGTCTAGCAAGGAATCCATGAGCATTGTACGTTGGCATGAACATTAAATGGTTAAAGCAGCGTTTGTTGATTTTACCATTATTTGGAGAATTTATAATTTATCCTTTAAAAAAACTGATATATAGTATTTCAAGATTAGGCTGTGCTTCCGGCCCCTTCACACACAGGTAGAAAAGACATTTAATAGCCCCTTCATAAGCAAATATTGAAGACATTTACAAGCCCCTTCGTACACAGGTATAGAAGACATGTAAAAAGTCACTGATCTAGTCCATAGAGCAAATTATCTTTTAGACCCAAGATGACATCAGCAACAAAAAACGCATTACAAAAGATAAAAAAAAGTTAATATCTCTGATAAATTAGTGAAATGCGATAAAACTGCATATTGCCACATGTTTTGCCATTTGATGACATTCCGTGACTTGTCTTAAATTTCTTACATTATAAAGTACAAACTATCAGAAATCAGTGTGACACACACGATGGCTCCATCATCCTCTTGAAATGTGTTTAAAAGTTTCAAAATACGTGCCTTTACCTAATTTGAACTCTCTAGTTCAGGATTTCCAAAGATCAATCGTCCAGAAGTTAGTGTGCTCCAAAGTATGGTGATTTCCATTCAATCCATCAACAACTAAAAAAGACCCAATCACCGTCATTTCCCAGATGCTTCCATCTTGATTTATACTTCCCATACTGAGTGGCATTGTTAACACCTCTCTCTCTCTCTCTCTCTCTCTCTCTCTCTCTCTCTCTCTCTCTACTGCTGCTGTTGGATTTATTTGTGATAAGGACCAGATGATTTAATAATAATAGTAGTAAAGTTCAACACACAACTTGAAAATAATTACTGCCAAACCTGTCAAGAGCGGTGAATTTGTGACACAATATATATACAACACTCGACCAGTGTGATTTTTATGTAAGTCGTGATGAGCGTCCAAATATCATTTTGCTCTGCACACAGAGCAAATGCGTCAAGACATGACTGCTCTGCACGGAGTAAATGCGTCCAAATATGATTGCCCTACAGGGAGCACATAAGTCCAGATATGACTGCTTTACATGGAAAATACATCCAAGTATGACATTAATAAAGAAAACAAAAACAACACCCACACCAAAGGTCGAACTTCTTTAACACTGAGCGGTGAACTTGTGACACAATATAGCCGAACACTCGACCAGTGTGATTTTTATGACCCACAATTTTAACTCTGAACAAGTTTATTACAAACTATAACTAATTAAAACTGTGAAGAACAGCAGTTGTAATACTGAATTGTACTTCAGTAATAAGGAAACACACACACACAAATAAGGAAACTAATTTTAAAATGAACAGCACCCAGAATTAGAAAATGTAGAACAATCTATATACTGTAGTACTAATATAGGTCTTAGGAGAAAAAAAAATGTTAAGAACGGCTACTTTTACAGTGAAGTACATATCTAAAATATCCAAATGTGAACAAAATTCAGCTACATAAAATAGTTCAAGAGCAACTAATTTTAAAGTTGAATTATACATTTTAAAAAGCGAAAAGAAATGCAACAAACTACGTGGGGCCCATAACTGGAGCTATCAAGAGAGGCTGGCTTACACGTAGCACTACATCTAAAAGTATACTAAGCAAAATAATATACTTTGACATATAACTATCTGGATATGACATATAACTATTCCATACTCTCTTTGACATGTAGGCCCATTGCAACTTTACATGTGAAAGAACTTCCATGAGACATTAGAGTTCGTCGATTGATAAATGCTGTAGTTAATGACTTTTGCTTTTCTTTCATAAAAAAACTTTTAAAAATGCACGTGCAGCTCACAAAGAGCGAGCTGGGTGACTTGAAAATTGTTTCATCTACGAGGAAAAGTCGAGTCACGTATGACTTCTTGAAAACGACGTACGTGACAGTGATCGGGTAATACCACTAACCGATATATAGCCTATATGTCACTAACAGGCTCAGCCATTTGTACGCAATTTATATACTGCTAGTCAGCGATTTGGTTGACGATGCTCGATTCTCACTCCCAATAGGAAAAAAACCTACAAATATAATTAAGAAAATCTGCTGCTAGCAAGTGTTTATGACTTCGTTCCCCTTGGGCCCAGGCCGAGAGGATTCCGATTTTCAACTTTGAAAGTCTCATTAGAAGCATGCAGGATGGTACATATGAGATCTCATATTACCCCAACGATCCTACTGAAGGTCAATTACATCCCATGTAGAGAGATTTTTAACAACTGACTTTCTCTCCCCTTAAAAAGTGACTTTAAAAAAAAAAAGGGCGGGGGATGAAAAAGTTGTAAACAGTTGGCCTAACCTTGAACGACCAATTCGGTCATTTTAGTCACGCACGCACATACTATTTCCAATTTCCACTATGATTACATATCACTGATCGAAACAAAAGAATCTAACTTAATATCAGTATCATAATTATTAGTAATATTACATTAATAGTAAATTTAGTATATTCGTTTTTTCTAAACTGTTCGAAGCTATCTTCCCTTTACTAAAATATGGAATCGTCGACAAGAGTTACTCCACTTGAACTCGTTTTTAAAGGATGTTTCGTGTATAGAAGTCAGATCATTTGTAAGCAGTTCGTCTGATTACAATGGAGAGTATTTTAAAAGTGATCTTATTTTTTTGTTGGGTTTCGTATTCGTGGACGCAGTATCCCCCGGTTTACTTGCAGCCAGAACAGATTCATATTTCATACGGCAGTACGTACTATGTATAATTGTTATGCGTGATACATTGAGAATCAGCGGAATTCTGATATTAGTGTGTAACTTGTAGTGTAGGCCTACACTTTGCCATTATTGATACATATACTAGTTTAAGAATACTTGAGATGACACTTTTAGAAAACATTTAAATAAGAAGATTGTACAAACTGCAAATTATGAAGAAAAAAAATAGGCCTACTGTATGCCTATTGTGTTCGCGTTACGAATAATTCTTATCTCAAAGTCTAACGTTTTACTTTTACTGTTTTAGTTATTTATAATTTTGATTACAAATCTTTTTGGAATTGAGTTAAATTATAGGCTAGTCATCTTGGACATTTTCACGAGGACTAGTTTTGCCATGGTCCATGGCTGATATTTTGTTGTTTTTCTTTCTCAGTCTCCTAAATTAACCTTTAAATATTATAGGCTAACAATGTTGCTTTCTTTATTTTATTTATATTTCAAACCAGTAAAATAAATTTTTTAAAAACTGAAACACTAGAACAGTTTCCTAAAGTGTAAGTGTGCAACAGACAATAAATGATCATATAAATTATAATGATATATGTTAATTTAAATTACTATTACTATTAAAGTATTAGCCTTACTCCTGAAATATAAGGGAGAAGGGAGTGGTAAACCCCCACTAAAAAAAAAAAAAAAAGAAGAAAAATACAAAGATGACCACATGTAACGGTTAAGTCATTGATTTTTAAATCACTCTATAATGTCTGTGATTATAGTTAGGCCCTATACAAGTTAATAATGTCTGTGATTATAGTTAGGCCCTATACAAGTTACATAGACCCCCCAAATTTGATTGTAACAAAGTTTAAGAAAAACCATATATTTAATAATAACTGAGAAGAAATGAGTATGCCTAATGGAAGTATCATCTGTAACATGTGAACCAGAAAAAAAATAATTAAAATTGAATTGGAATGTAGTGCTTTTATTTCCATTTCACTGACATACATACACACTTACATCATATACACCACATAACACAAGTACATACATGCATAATACACCACACTACTGCACATAGTGAAAAGTCCTGTTTAGATGCCTTATATTAAAATAAATATATTGATTAGGAAAGCACTAACTGATAATGGCTGTTTACGGTTATAAATGATATAATTACCTAATACTCTTATAGTAATATTTTTAAATTAAACTTAAATTTAAAATGAGGAAAGGGAAAATGTGTACCTCACAGTCATAAAACAGAATTGTTATATAGTGGTGTCAAGTGATTGACATAGGGAAAGGAGAACAATGTTTTGCAGAGATATTTATTAACAATAGAGCATTTTGTTTTAGCAATATTAAGATAGACTTTAAAAAATAATAAACAATGGCATTACTAACTGAAAACTGTCTTAGTCATACTCTTATTTTTTAATTTGAGTACTGTAAAAAGAAATGTTCCCTGCTGTATACCTTGAACATAATTGAAGTCCAATGACATATAATATATAACTGCTTTAAAAAATAGAATAGAATTAGAAAGAAGACAAAGAAATCTTTATTGAATCATTTGATCTAGATTTTATTTTTTTTAAATTGGATTGAGCCACTAAAGAACAAAAATTTCAGTGAAATTGACTATATTGTTTATTTGTAGTCATGTTTAATATGTTAGACCGAGTTCAAGGAAGTTATATTTTAATATACACTAATATAGTAAATACAAACACTTTCTTTTTCCTTAAGCTTTATAATGTTTTTGTAATCCAAACAACTTGTTAAAAAAAAATATACCTGTATATAGTGTATTACTTTCTTTTTGAAGTGTGTATTACTTGGACTTGATTTTACTTGGCTTTCTGTGTTATTTTATTAAAATAAATGATTATGAAGTATTATTATAATTTATATAATTCTTTTTAAAATTACATATTTTAAAATTTGTGTGTGTGTGTGTGTGTGTGTGTGTGTGTGTTTTACTTTTATAGTTTTTGTAATATTAGTATGGGTGTATGTGGATAAGCTTATTATATTGTACATAGAAAAGAAGAGGGTTAATGTTTTATTAAAGTATTTTAATGAAGAGGGGAGGCTAGGCTACAGTTACAAATTAGGGGTAATGTTTTGTTGAACTAATTTAAAAAGGAGAGACTATAGTAAAAGTTATAGTTAATGTTTTGTGAAAGTACTTCAGGAGGGGAGGCTAGAGTACAAATATGATTAACATGCTTTGTTAAAGTATTTCAATAAAGAAACAAGAATTCAAATTAGAGTTAATGTTTTATTAAAAATATTTCAAGAGAGGAAGTGAGAGTACAATTTAGAGCTAAATATTTCTAGAGAGAATGTCTGAATAAATAGTATTCAAGATTTATGTAGCTTACAAAGATCCCCATTGATCTTTATGATAGATATGTTCTTTACTTTTTAATATATAAACACATTTAATAATTATTTAAAGTATTATTATTTAAATATGTATATTGATACTGTTTTAAAAACATGTAGGTTTACTTCTCATTTCATCTTTCACTTTATAATCAGATGATCCAACACAGATGTATGTTGTGTGGAGCACTACAAACAAAACAAAGGCTTCAACAGTGAGATACACCCTTGCTGGATCCACCCAAGAGATGACAGCTGTGGGATATAGCACCCGCTTTGAAGATGGTGGCGATGAGCGTCGTGTGCAATACATACACAGAGTCAAAGTCACTAATCTTGTGCCTGGGCAAAAGTATGGTAGGTAATAATAATGGTGCCTTTATAGTTGAGTAGTTAGTTTATTAGTTCATTCTTTTGTTCATTAGTTAATTAGTAAGTAAGTTAGTAGTACTAGTAGGAGTTTGTGTTTTCTTTTGATTTGATTCTATTTTTTCTTGCATTAAATTTTTATCACTGTTGTATTCTCACATATAGTTATAGCTGTGGTTTTGACTTTAGAGAAATTTCACATTCGGAATTGTTTATTTGCCAATTATAGATTATTGCCTATTTTCCCCAATCACTTTTAAGCTTCATTTAACAGAATGATAGTCAAAGTCCATTATGATAAAGAAGTATTGAAATATATTTGTCAGGAGATCTATTATCTATTATAAAACACAAAGATATAACAGACTTTTTCAATTTCTTTTATATTCCTACATAAAATGGTACAACTTAACATTTACTTTTTAGTTTTAGAAAGGTTCTAAATTGAAGAAATGATGAACTTATGATTATGATAATGGGTATAAAAATATTAATTTAGTTTAATTATTAATGATGATAACATTTCAACTGAAATAGGTACATTCTTATGGGAATTTTCCCCCA
This sequence comes from Sinotaia quadrata, assembly GCA_028829895.1. Classification (NCBI taxonomy): domain Eukaryota; kingdom Metazoa; phylum Mollusca; class Gastropoda; order Architaenioglossa; family Viviparidae; genus Sinotaia; species Sinotaia quadrata. The sequence goes on from CM054177.1 coordinate 69,266,074, forward strand.
CAATTTTTATATTCAGTAGACTTTTAAAATCCTGCTTGATGTACTTTTTTATTTTCAATTACTATACACATTGATTGATAAGAAAAATTACTCATTCTAAATGTATTTTTCTAGTTTATAGCTTAGCTGAAATTAAAAAATATATATATACATATACTTAAAAAAAATTAAAAAAAGCAGACCATTTTTATTTTTTTTATTATTCTTATTTTAAAATATTTATCTCTTATTTTGCAGAGTATGTATGTGGCAGTGACCAGGGTTGGAGTGAAGTCTTTTCTTTCACAGCTATGAAGAGTGGCTCAAATTGGTCTCCAAGGCTTGCTATATATGGTGACATGGGTAATATAAATGCCCAGTCAATTCCACGCCTACAGCTTGAGACACAGAAAGGAATGTATGATGCAATTCTTCATGTTGGTAAGTGGTAATGTTTCTATTTTACATTTTTTTAAAAAAAATAAAAAGCATGAATGTATGAATCTGTGTTGTATTGTTTCTTTGTTATGCTTTTATTCATTAGTTTGTATATGTGTGTGATGCTGTATTGTTTTTTTTGTTTGTTTCTTTCTTATTTTGTGAATGTGTGATGGTCGTGTTGTTTTATTTTGTGGATGTATGATTCCTTTAAAAGTTTTATTCCATGGATTTGTGATAAGAAGACTTTTCTCCCCAAAGTTATTTTGGACTAAATCCAAGTTTGGGGAAATTTTAAATATTTTCATAAATTATCATGATTTTTGCATGTTCTGATGTTAATATATATGTATCTCCAATAGTTAGCATTAGAGACATCATTATAAAATTATAATTAATTAAATACAAGAAATTCACTGAAAGCTATTATTGTTGAAGACTATGACACTAGCATGATGATTACTTTAAAGAAAACTAATCAGATTAATTTTAATAAATGTCAAAGAATTAATTACTTTAAATAGAAAAAAATGACGTTCCTGAATTATTTTTCTTTGCAGGTGACTTTGCTTATGACTTTAACACGGTAATGTTGTTATTTGGTTTTGCCTTTTTCTTCTCCTTTGACTTGAGAATGAATGAACAATTGAACTGTCATTTTATAAATTTATTTGTGATTTTGATGTTTTAAAAAAAGAAATAAATTGGTTTTTTGTTCAATTCTTTAAGAATTATAATTTTTATTTCTTTGTTTATTCAAAATATTATGCTGCCTATAATTTTATAATTAAGGATGGATAAGTTTTCAAAACATTTATTTAGCCTAAATAAAAACTGCTTTCATTTTTTTACTGTCTCAACCTCCCCCCCTCCCTCCCATACACACATGTGCAGCACACATATGCATGTATGCACACATACACCTGTTGTAAATTGCAAAACCACTTTTCTTAATTAGAATCATTGCTAAAATGAAGCTAAAGTTAGACTATTTTTATTCTTATCTGTTCTGTTTTAATTGTCAGGACAACGCAAGAGTTGGTGATGAATTTATGAGACAGATAGAACCCATTGCAGCTAATTTTCCCTATATGACCTGTCCTGGAAATCATGAAATGAAATAGTAAGATTTAGTTTCATATTGTGCTTTATTTGAAAATAATCTATTGTAGAAATGTTTCATTTGATATTTCCTGACAATGCTTTGAATATCTTTGTTTTTTTCCCATCAGAAAGACTAGAAGTGACATTAGCGTCAGTAGCGTGCACATGTAACATCTTTCCAATTTTGGAGGAGAGTGTATCAGATTCTGAGAATATCGAAGAGGAGTAGGGGGAATGGGTATCTGGAAATGCACACGGTTGGAATAGTAATACTTTAGCACTGAATATATCAGAATTTATAACACAAACGGGGCCGAATGTGACTGTAACTAGTGATAGTACTCAGCTGGCTTTCTTCTACCAGTTTTTCAAAGAAGAAACATTTGACAAGATAGCGGAATAAATGAATGAGTATGCAAGTCCGAAAATCGTGGAAAAACAAAATGGCGATCTAGGTTGGAAGGAAACTAATGCCACTGAAATTAAGGCTTATTTTGGACTTATGATTTTGATAGGAATTCACAATCTGCTGAGAAAAGAGATGTATTGGTCATCTGATGACAGATTAGTGTTCCTGGTGTCAACAAAGTGTGTGTACATAGTGTTTGTAGCTGACAATAACTGGACAATAATTTTAGTGTGTGTAAATATATATGTTCATGCATGGATTCAAATTTAACACCTGAAAGTATACTTCATTTTGTATTTTATTTCATTGAAATATATACACTAATACCTAAGATATGATGTTTTTACTAATGTTTTTACTTACTAAATCTCACTGAAACCCTGAAAAATCTTGCCCCTTCAGAGTTAGAAAAAGGAAAAATGTGTGCCCCTTAAAGATCTAGTCACACTGTACTTAATCTTTTTCACTGTCTTTACACTACTTTCTCTACCCTCTTTTTAAAACCAGTCTGTAACCATCTCTAGTCTCACTGTACTGAACCTTTTTACTGTCGTTATACCACTTTCTCTACTCTCTTTTTACACCAGTCTCTGACTGTCTGTATTTTCACTGTGCTTAATCTTTTCACTATCTTCATACCACTTTCTGTACCTACACCAGTGTCTAATCATCTCTGTTCTCACTGTACTTAATCTTTTCACTATCTTCATACCACTTTCTGTACCTACACCAGTGTCTAATCATCTCTGTTCTCACTGTACTTAATCTTTTCACTATCTTCATACCACTTTCTGTACCCTCTTTTTACACCACTGTACATCATCTTTGTACTCACTTTATACCACTCTCACATTTATTCCTTCTTTATGCCACTGTACAGCTGTTCTGTACCCTCTTTACATTCCTCTCAAACCATTCTCAATACTCTCTTTTTATGCCGCACTACAATTTTTGTGCATCATTTTACTTCACTCTCTTTCTGTACAGCTGCTTTACATCATCTTTGCACCCTCTTTACACTATCTTTACACTCTCTCTTACCTTCTTTCTGCCCACTTTTCTTTCTCTATACCCTCTAATCCAGGGTTTTCCAACTGGGGTTCTGCTAGGGGATGTGATTAAAAAAAATATACAGTGTAGATATAGTAATTTTATACACAGGTTCCCTTTTGAAAAGTTGAGAAAGACTGCTGTGATCTATGCCCACTGTATAGTTTCTCATTTTTATATACTACTCACTAACCATCTCTATACCCTTATTTTTAGCTCTCTCCAACTCTTAATCCTCTTTACAATACTCTCTAGCTTCTATACTCTCTTAACACCACTTTATAGCTTCTCTGCATCCTCTTTATCCTCTCTCTAGCCTTCTCTGTACTTTCTTTTTACATACTATACAGCTTCTCTGCACTTTACTTACATAATTCTAATTTCTGTAAACCTGTACATCATGTTTTGCTTCCTCTTTGCACCTCTGTACCCATTTTTACACACCATATAGTTGTTTTTCTGTACCCTGTTTACAATTATACCATTTACTTTTTGTATACCTGCTTAACATAATTTTTCCAACTTCTTTACATTGTTTTTAGCATGAAGATTGCACAGATCACTGTTTAAAGTGCTTATCTCTCAAGATATGTGCAATCAGTACATTCCATTATTTATCATCTTTTCTTTAAAAATTCATTTTTTGAACTGATAGACTAGATTTAATTTTCTGTTTTCTGTTTGTTTTTGTTATTCTCATTTAATGCTTTATACAAAATGTGTACTATTGCCACTGCTAACAAGCATATAATTCATACGATTATAAATGACAATTTTTATTTGTTTATTGCACAGCAATTTTTCCAATTACAAGAATAGATTTGCTATGCCTGGTGATGAGATTGGTGACAGAATGTTTTACAGGTAAGATATTGGAAGCTCAGAGTTACCTTTCACATGGATCTTGTGACCTTTACTGTTTTGTAAGAAATATTTTAATTAATTTTGCTGTTGTTTATTTAGCATAGATTCTGTCTTTCAACTGAGCATTCTTTCAGGCACATAAACACACCTACATATTCAATACATGATCTCTGCTTTTTGCACACACGTCATAACAGTAAGAGTGTAAATTAAACAATTATATTACATTTTACATTTGAAGGCACCTCACATTTGTGAAGCATCTCACATTTCATATTAGAATCATTCTGTTCCTTTTGTTATTCATTCTTGTAGTAAGGATAAATGTAGAAACATATATCATGCATGCATACTTATATGATTTAATCATTTGACATGATATAATAATCACAACAATGCTGATTATATATTTATCTCATTAATACTTAAGTCATTAGATATTTCTTGTTTTAGTGGCAACTAAAGAAACCTATTGAACAGTGTAATTAAGATCACTGTCAAGTGTGAATAGTATAAATAATAATAAGTTGAAAAAATAATCATGATGTTTAGAAAGTTTAAAATAGGTGACCAAATCCTTTTCATATAAAGATGGAAATTAATTTGTTTCAAGATTTTCACTTATGAGACATGAATTAATTTTGCTGTGAACCCCTCATGCTAGATATTGTATAAATGACTTATACAGCCCTCTTTTTTACGGTGTTACTAATATTTTATGTAATGTTAAGTTATTAAAATAACTTAGCTATTACCATACAATTTAGACCTGCATTCTTAGTCACTTTGAGAAGTCTAGTCTCAGTTGAATATCTTTAGGAAAAGTAGAACTAATATTTTATTTTGTAATAGATGACTTTCACAGAACCGATTATTATTTCAGGAGCAAGTTCTGCTCTCAGGTACACATTTAATTAGCTTGGATGTGATGTCCACTTGTTCAGCTGATTATCTACTGTGGTGCTAATATAGTTGAGCAGTTCTTTCTACCAGCAAGAGTTAGCATTGGACTGTTCAGGGTAGTGTGAGAGGCTGAGTGCAATCACAGTGTGGACCATTCCATCTTAAAACTTGGAATTAGGCAAATCATTAATTGATGGCATCTGTAGAGATTATAGTCTTTAGTACTATTGGTAACTATTGGTTTAAGAGAGGACAGTATTGTTCTATATGTTTTATGTGGTGTGTAACTATTTTAACACTTGTTTTGGTGATTAAACCTGTTAAATATAAATTTGGATGAAATATTACTTTTGTTTTATTCCTTTGTGGACATATTTCATAAGTTTGATTGAACATCTAATTAAGGGTTATCTGTCCAGAGGAAATGGAAACTTGATCAAACTAAAAATCACTTTAGGTAAATGTCTTATATTTGTAAAAATCTAGATGATGGACCTCTCAGAAAATATCCACCACCTTTCCACTGTGAGAAGATATTAATTTGTAAGCTTGTTGGTAGGTGGGAATGCTAGACCCTATCTAAGCAAGGTTTTGGTTGCAGTTTCAACATGGGGCCTGCTCATATTGTGTCCATCAGCACTGAGTACTATTTCTTTTTATATTATGGGATTGTGCAGCCTGCTGAACAGTATCGATGGTTGGAGCAGGATCTTGCAGTGAGTGCATTTAAATTTTTTTATTAACATTAAAAAAAATCAATATTATCAGCTGCTTACTTATTTTCAGTATAAAATTGATAAGCTCAACACATCAGAATTTTTACATTTCACTGCTTTTCTGTGCACTTCTTTTGCATTTTTTCTCTCTCACTCGCATTAACACAGATTCACAGCTTAGCGCATGTTGAAACAGAGAAACATACTGATATTATTCCAGCTGTACACACATACACACACATGCACATGTGCACATAGGTGATAAAACTTGGTTATACCTTACTTTTTTATTTATTATTCACTTTGACCTAGTTATCTTTTCTTTCATGTCAACTGACAGAAAGGAGGTTTCAAAGTAAAATTCCTTGTTTTGAAAACCACTGTTTAAATGTCTTGTTTCTTTATATCTGGTAATTTTGAAAAACAAATTTGATTGTTCTTTTTGTGCCAATTTTCACTGATTATCTTCAAAATTTGCAAGTTTTTATCAGAATTTTCAGTGATAAGTAGACACACGGTTTGGCAGATCTGCCTAAATCTGTATAAATATAATTCTAATTTTTTTAATCTACTACTTTTGAAGAGTTCTTTTTGTTTTAATTTATAAAATATTTTATTTTGTTTTGTTTTTATTTGACTGTTACCATAAACACATTTGCTGATTTGTATTTTTAGGAAGCTAACAAGCCAGAAAACCGTGCACAACAGCCATGGATCATCACAATGGGTCATCGTCCAATGTACTGCTCTAATTCTGATGACGATGACTGCACCAAACATGAGAGCCTGGTAAGTGTAACAAAATATAGAAATTTCACTGTGGTTTTTTTATCCAACAAGTTGAAAACTAATATAGTAAGCTTAAATGGCTTTAATACAAACAACTGGAAGTCTGCTGTATGTATGTCAATTTTAAAAAATGGCTTTAATACTAACAACTGGAAATCTACTATATGAATGTTGGTTTAAAACTAATACAGAAGCTTAAATGGCTTTAATACAAACAACTGGAACTCTGCTGAATGTATGTCAGTTTAAAACTACTACAGTAAGCTTTAAAATGGCTTTAATACAAACAACTGGAAGTCTCTGTGTCAGTTGAAGACCAATAATTATAATTAATCTTAAATGGGTTTAAATGGGCTTTAATGCAAAATAAATGGAACTCTTCTTTCATTATAGTAAATAAATATTATCACATTGCTTTTTATATATTGTATACAGTAAACTGGTTACTGAACACCATGACGATAATAGGAAGTAATTTAGTTGTAAATGTGTTAATTTAGTTTGAGTGCAAGTGGGCATACATATATATCCATTGTTTAAATATTGCTTGCCTTGCTTTGTTTCATTTTATTTAAAAAAATGTGTGGGTGGTGTTGATGGAGTTAAACATAGCAGGTTGGTTGAGTGATTATGTTGTTTCTTTACATTTTGTTAATCACTCCATTTCGGTCTCATAATTTATAAGTGTTATTTAAGGTATCATGATTGATGTTGTGTTGAAAGATTTTTGCCATCATGTGCTTGACTGCAAAAGAATGTGGAAATATATGTCAGTAACCTTTGTTTGAACCCATTGTGCAGGGATGAAGTTTTTTTTTATTAAAAATATACTCACCCAGTTTTCTACAAGCACAACTGGGGTCATGCTGTACATTTTAAAATCTCGGTTACCTCTTTTCTGCATGTGCATAACAGGGGTCAGGAAGTTTTGAAGAAAAAAATGTACATCTCAGTGTGAATTTTCTTTTTCTTTTTTAGGAACAGGCATGTCAGCAGTATTGAGTTTGTTTGGGTTTGTTTCTGATCTATATATAAAACATTTCTTGTTTTCATTATTATGGAATGGTTTCTGTGGATAGACTTTGGGAGACCCATCCTTATTAATGAAGGATCATAATTAATTATAATAATTTTTATTGAAAAATTAATTAATTAGTCATTGTCAAATGATTAAGTATGATTAGATTAACTGGTCACAAACAACTTGTAGACTAAATGGTCCCCCAAAAAACCTATAATCTAAATAAATGGTCACATAAAACTTGTAGACTAAATAAATGGTCACAAAAAATCTGTAGACTAAATAAATGGTCACAAAAAATCTGTAGACTAGAAATCACAAACAATATCAGCTGTTTGGTCAGATTAGATGTAAGCTGAATGGTCACAAAAAATATAATCTAATTAATCAAATTAGATGTAAGCTAATTGGTGGCAAACATTTGTGAACAAAATTATCACTCAGAATGCAGACTAAACAATTACATAGAATGTGAACTTAATGATCAAAATAGAACATAAGCTAAATTGTCACACATGTAGATTGTTAACTAAATTGATCATGTCGCAGAGTCTAAACGTCGTTTAGAATATAAAATAGTCATTTAGAAAGTAAACAAAATAGTCATAGAGAATGTACTAAATTGTCATATGTGTACCATGTTATTCATATACAGTGGGATGTAAAGGTAGATTAACAATGCAGCAGTGAACACAGATCAGCAATGACTGCAACAGATGATATAACCAACTCATCAAGAAATTCTCACTTGCTTTTATTTACTTTGAGCTAGCCATATATACTTGCCGTCAAGTGCACTAACCTTTCACTCTCACTCTCTTAAGTCCACTAATCTATAAATATTATCTAACCAAATTTTCTTGATAAAATGATTTAATTACTAATATAAAAATTAAAAATAACCAATCTTGCTAAACTGATCTCAGTCTCAGAAAGAAACCATTCCTTCCTTGTACTTTCTTTCCGATGCCTCTTTCCTGCCAGATGAACCTAATAGTCCTAATACATGCTCCTGAGTGTCATTACAACTGTGACAGAATAATTGTCATATTTTTAATGTTAAAACTGAGTATACACATTAGTTGTCTTTCATACAAGTTATGTGTATTTCTAAACAGATTTACACACATAAACTCTGAGTGGGACTTTGACTAAGTAAATAAGGTAGACACTTTATGGAGTCAGTAGACATCTATCATGACCTTAATAAGGTTCAGTCGGTTACATTCCTGGCCACTTAAGTAATAATCAATGTCCTCATGCCGTCAAAATAAGCAGCAAAATTACCAAAATCAAATGTCTTTATACTGAATTCTAGTACATCACTTTACATTGTTAAATAATCAATGCTAATTATAAAAACAAATTGTTAAACAGACTATGCACAAGTGCAATGCTATACAAAGCAAACCACATTAGGAAGAAACAGTTAAAACTGGCTTTTGACTATAAAGTATTAAAACTATCATTTAATACAGCTAAAATAATACGTGTAGCACAACATACTACCAATGCCAGACATATTCATAAATGATAGTCTCAAAAATACATATAAAAGTATGCATTCCTGTAATGCACCCATAACATAATAATATAGAAATAGTTAAACTAGATGAGACGGTCAGTTCCATGTATGCACTAATTTATTATTAAAACTGTTTCACCACATTTGCTGATTGTACTGTGCTGGTTTTTCAAGGTGAGAACAGGCATACCCATATTGCATTCCCTTGGACTGGAGGATTTGTTCTACAAGTATGGTGTGGACTTGGAACTTTGGGCTCATGAGCATTCATATGAACGCCTGTGGCCAGTCTATAATGGAAAGGTAAGGTGCAGTTGTTATACCGACATATTTTAGCTGAAGTTTATGTGTGGCCTTTCTTATAATGGAATGTTGAGTGTGGCTGTTACACAGACATTTTTTAGTTAAAGTTTTATGTGTAACATTTTTGTAATGGAATGTTGAGTGTGGCTGTTACACAGACATCTTTTAGCTAAAGTTTTATGTGTAACATTTTTGTAATGGAATGTTGAGTGTGGCTGTTACACAGACATCTTTTAGCTAAAGTTTTATGTATAACATTTTTGTAATGGAATGTTGAGTGTGGCTGTTACACAGACATCTTTTAGCCAAAGTTTTGTGTAACATTTTTGTAATGGAATGTTGAGTGTGGCTGTTACACAGACATTTTTTAGCTAAAGTTTTATGTGTAACATTTTTGTAATAGAATGTTGAGTGTGGCTATTACACAGTGTCACAAAACTGGAGGCTCTTTACAAGCCGACCCGAGCTGAAGTTAGAGATGCAAGGGGTGAAGTCTATTTTTGGCCTGCTCCGGTGCACCTCCAAGAAAAGCCCGTGACGTGTGCCAGTACTACGTCGCGTCAAGTTGTTACATAGACACACATGACATACGCCATTGATGTTTGGGTGGGGCCCAATTTATTAATGTCATGCCAAGGAACGTTTTATTGGCGGTGTGTGTTGTGAGTGTGTATCATAAATGTGAATAAATGGACGAACAGACGAACGGTGCAAAACAATAGTACAAATTCTTTCGTCCCTCTCAAAAACTATGAATAACAAGAGAGTTGAAAGATGTTTAAATCAGGTTATTTATTTCCCGATTTAAAAGGGGGCACTACTCTTTCGCACAGTGATTAATCATTCATTCAACTTTCCAATGTCATACACTCTGTGGGAAATAAGGGGAGATGAAAATGATGAAATTCAAAATATAAAATAAAGATTAATTACACAATTCTTATGCGGCAAATGGGGCCGCTTTAACAATAGTTCACATGTAAAATAAGCATTACTTTTAACATTAGAGTTCTTATTTTACAAACGATATAATAGTGTTCATTTTCTTAAGAGTCCTAGACTTAAGTATGTGCGCGTTAGCCGTGCTAATGATTACTCACTATTAATGTCAGAGTTCCAAGGAGATGACGTAATCTCACACGTCACTTATAAGCGGCACTTCAAAGTGAAGAATCACGACGCAATTGAGGCGTCGCATTACAGGTGAAGATTCTGCAGAATCTAGGCACCACTTTCAGATTATCACTGGGGAGAAATCTGAAATTTAGCTGACTGTTGTCAGCCTCGATAATTATCGTTGTACCGGTTGTCGTGGAAACGGACACCCCAACGACGTTTAGCATTATCGGGTGGAGTCGTCCAGTGGGATGTGTCGTCGCATTACATTGAGTGTAGAAATCCGGATATCTGTAAGAAAATCTCGGTGCTAGCCTCTCAATTAGCGGGATAGACTGCCAAACGAACTCAGACAGGGGGAAGACAAAATTGGTCCCTCGTGTCGTTAACTGCATACAACCAGCGTCGCATGCATCGGGTTTTCTTTGACAGCGAACTTTCCACTTTGCCAAAAGTTATACTGAGTAATTTTGCCTCGTTACTCAATATATGGCATCAGACGGATGGAAAACGGATGGAAAGAGATTATTGCAGCTTTCCTTTATGAAGTCTCTGTACATGAGATAATTCATACGTGAAGTTAGACTGGCTTCAGACGAATCGACGTTTTCAACATTGAGAGTAAAATCTTCATTTTGTCCCTTATATAGCTTTCACTGAAGGTTTCCAAAACTTCCAGAAGCTATGTCCTGTGACATGATTTTTGCCTTGGATATATAGTGGTAATCGAGATGCACGCTTTTCTGTGGTCAATTCTAATGCGCACTGGCCATTTCACTCGTCAACAACATGTGACGGTATTGCGCAGTTGTCCCAATTTATTTAATATACATATTCTTCATAAACTAATATATATATTCAATATGATAATTAACACACACTGCGTCACGAACGTCTGTCTACTAAAGAGATCTTAGGTGACCGTTACTGGAAGTTACATGCTACATACGAAAATAATAACAAAACTCGGGTTACTTCAATTAGTTTTGTTAGCGGTTTTTTATAATGAAATAAAATATAATTTCTGTCCCTCATTTCCTGTGACAACCCCCTTCTTAAAATTGATTGGAGCTCACAGAGTGGAAATCAAATAGGAACAAAAAAAAATTTTATTTCACACGATAGTCCCCACAGGAATTTTATGCGCATCTGTGGAGAGACTATCCTCTCTCTTGTTTATATCGCGGTTATGGCATGCCGGGATAATGCATCGGCACCCGAATTTTCTCTGCCCGCGATGTGTTCGACAACGAAGCTATACTCCTGTAGCAGGAGTGTCCATCTAGTTAGCCTAGCGTTATCATACATGCTAGTGCGCAGATATGTCAGCGGCTTATGATCGCACTGCAGGATGAATGGTTTAGAGTACAGATAAGCACTAAATTTCTTGAGTGCCCATACGATTGCTAAGCACTCTTTTTCAATCGTAGAGTACCGTGTCTCACGATCTAACAGTTTCTTAGAAGCGTATGCTACCGGTAGGTATTCGTCATCTGTCTCTTGGAGAAGTATGGCACCGAGGCCTTCGTCTGATGCGTCGGTCCTGACAATAAATCTCTTGTCAAAGTCTGGTAACTGTAGGACGGGTTTACTGGTCAAGATGTCCTTCACTTTTTCGAGGGCGGTGCTACACTCTGCCGTCCATCGTATTTTCGTGGGTTGTTTGTTTCCAGTTAAGTCCGTCAGTGGTTTAAGAAGCGTACTGAAGTTTGGGACAAATTTTCGGTAGTACCCCACTAGCCCCAAAACTGCCCTGACCTGTTTCTTTGTAGTCGGTAAGGTCATGTCACGAATGGCTGCAGTTAAGTCTAGATTAGGGCCTATTTGTCCGTCACTTATGATATGGCCAAGAAATTCAATCTCTCGAAAGCCCGCGCGTACTTTGGTGGGTTTCACGGTCAATTTATGGCGCTCGAGAATATCAAGTAGACCACCCACTGAGGATAAATGTTGGTCCCATGTTCCTGTTGCTACCAGTATGTCATCAAAGAAATTCAATGCGTCAACGCTCTCTAACGGTAATTTTCGCATGAAGCGCGCGAATGTTGCGGGTGCGTTCGCTAGTCCGAACGGTAGTCGGCAAAACTGAAATAAGCCTAGCGGGGTTGGAAAGGCTGTTTTTGGTCTGTCGTCAATAGCAACTGACAGTTGCCAGTACCCTTTGCACATGTCAAACTTCGAAAAGTAATGTGCCTTGGTTAGTTTTGCGAATAATTCGTCCTGATTTGGAATAGGTTCCGCATCGAATTCAGTTATCTCATTTAACTGTCTGTAGTCCACACAAAAACGAAGCGTACCGTCTTTCTTTTTAACTAAGACGACCGGTGATGAATATGGGGAGATTGACTGTTCAATCACGCCCTGTTTTTGCATTTCACGCACCTGTTCTGCTATGTACTTTGTGCTCTCATATTTCTGTGGGTACTGTTTTAAGCGTATCGGTTTGTCACTTAAAAGTTTGATGCGGTGTTCAACCAAATCTGAGTGGCCCGGTTGGTCGGTGAATATGCGCGCGTGTCTGTGTAAGAGCTTTGACATTGCGTCGCGCTGTTCGACAGTTAAGTTCGAGTCAATCTCGACTTGATCGACTGTAACTGCGGAGTTAGGCTGGGTTTCGGCGGACATCATGTCTGTTCTGAAATTGGAGTCTTCCAATTGTATCAGTGCGACATTCACGCTTTGTATCTGTTCGCCGCTGCGTTCATAGTAACGCTTGAGCATATTTATGTGATAGGTTTTCTGCTTATTTCCTATCTGTATGCTGTAGTCGTTCTGCTTCACACGCTTAATAACGCGATAGGGTCCACGCCAGTGCATTTGCATGCGGTTGTTATGCGTGGGCCGCAAGAGTAACACGAGCTGGCCTGGTTCGAGGTCACGTTCCACAGCAGTACGGTCAAAATTTCGCTTGTATCGGGGTTGTTTTTCGCGAATGTTTTCCTGTGCTAAGTGACATGTCTCGGTCAGACGTTGACGTAGTTCGGCTACGTACGTGTGAACATCTTTACCATCGGTCACAGTGTCTCCCTTGACCCATGTTTCTTTTATTAGCTTAAGGGGACCACGAGGTTGCCTTCCGTATAGTAGTTGGAACGGTGAGTAGCCCGTACTCTCTTGTGGGAGTTCGCGATACGCGAAGAGTAATGGTGCTAGAAAACGCGGCCACTGGTCGGGTTGTTCCGAGGCCATTTTAATTAACATTTTCTTTATCGTACCGTTGAAACGTTCAACGGCACCATTAGACTGAGCGTGATATGGTGATGAGAACAACTGTTTACACGCTAGTAGACGCATTGTTTCAGCCATCATTGCTGAGGTGAATTGAGTGCCCTGGTCACTCAATATTTCTCGAGGTACACCAGTACGAGAAAATACGTCTATTAAAGCGTCTGCGACTTCGATCGCTGTGATGCCCTTTAATGCGACTGCTTCTGGATATCGTGTTGCAAAATCCACGATTGTTAGGATATAGCGATATCCTCCTTCGGCCGCGGGAATGATTGGGCCAATAATGTCTACTGCGACTTTTAGGAATGGTTCCTCTACTGTTGGTACTATCTCGAGGGGAACTCGACTGACACGCCCTCGGTCGATATGTTGCTGACACTGCGTACATGTACGAACGTACGAGCGAACATCCCTACTCAGGCCTGGCCAAAAAAAGTCCTCACGAACTCGCTGCTCAGTGCGCCGTGCGCCCTGATGTCCGGACATGATTGAGTCGTGTGCAAAGCTAAGAATCAGCTGCCTGAGTGGTGTAGGGGTAAATAGACACGTGGTGCTTCTAGTATCATTTTCCTTATAGTCGGTGCGCCGAAACGCTAGTCCGTCCTTCAGGAAATACGTCATGGTTGCGTACTTGCTGGACGTAATAGTGTTTTTCCGTGCCAGCTGTAGCATTGAGGACAAACTTTTGTCCTCCTGCTGCAGGTGACTGAGTTGACTTGGGGTCAACTGCGGAAATGTATTCTCGACTATCTTTAGAGCTGGGGGTCCTTGTTTACTACGTTCCCGTTGTGCTCTAGTGGTTACGGGGAGAACAGGATAGATGCCCTCAGTGTGTGTGTCACACTGCCCGGGCGATAGTATGAATCCGAACTGCATGTCTCTTATTACTGCGGCGGTGACTGTACCGGAAAATACGGATGACGTAACATGTACAGTGGCTCTTGGACATGTACTAAGGTGTCCCATAACACATCGAATGCGGACACTACCTCTTAGATACTGTTCAGGGCGTACAAGTTTAGCATTTATGCAGCTTATGGACGCGCCTGTATCGACCAGTATTTTGACTCTTTTTCCGTTTACTGTAGCCTGTTGGGTCTTTAGAGTTGCACCTGTTTCAGTGCATACCTTTACATCACGTGGACTGGGACAGTTCTGAGAACTATGCCCCTTCCCTTTGCAAGTGTAACATGTCATAGGTGGGGAGTCACGTGTGTGACGTCGTACGTCTTGTGACTTAGTATATGTCCGCTGTACCGGTTCGGGTTTTTCCGATTTCGTCATTGGTCGGTTCGGTTTCGGTGTATACTTCTGCCGATTTGTAGGAGGAGGGCGTGGTGCGCTCCTCGTAATTACCGGATCAGGGTAATCATTATACGTGTCTGCTAACCTCAACATATCACTGAAGTTAGCCGGGGGGTTTCGCTGCAAATATGTCGTCATTGCAGGCGGAGCAATATGGAGAAATTGATCTCTTAATATCAAATCAAATAGGCCCTCATACGTCTTCCGGATGTCTGTCAAATCAATCCATCTATCAAGATAATGGCGTAACCGGGTACCGAAGGCTTGCATGGTGTCATTTGCTTTAGGTATGGCTCTCCTAAACATTTTTCGAAAGCCTTCTGCTGTACATTGAAAAGTACGCATCAAACCCGTTTTGAGATCTGCATAAGTAATAGCGGGATCGCGCGTTAGATCAGTAAATGCGCGCGAGCTTTCACCTTGGAGTATTTGACCGAGTTGTTGTTTCTTTTCAATGTCAGTGTAATTAAAGTTGGCAATGAAACTGTCAAAGCGTGTCAAAAACTCGTCAATCGTCTCGACTTCAGGGTTAAAGAAAGCTAGCCGTGTACGGGGTTTATTTAATTCGGCCTGTTGCTTAGCAGTCCCATCTAACAACTTCTCTCTAGCTGTTACCTCTTGCTTAGCTAATTCAAGCTGTTCCTGATGTGCTCTAGCTTTTAACTTAAGCTTTTTCTCTTCTACTTCCTGCCTTTTATCTTCTAAATCCCTAGCTGACTGAATCTTTAACAACTCTATTTCTCTCATATCTTGGATTTCTTTCTCTTTAAAATCTCTCGCCTCTTTCGCTCTTCTTTCCTCTAGCTCTCTCAGGTCTTTCATCTCTAGCTGTTTAGCTAACTGTCTCTTATCTTCTAGCTCTATAGCCTCTTTCGATCTTTTTTCCTCTAGCTCTCTCGCCTCTTTCGATCTTTTTTCCTCTAGCTCTCTCGCCTCTTTCGATCTTTTTTCCTCTAACTCTCTCAAAGTTTGCATCTCTAGATCCTTAGCTACCTGTCTCTTTTCTTCTAGCTCATTTTTCTTATCCTCTAGCTCTCTCGCCTCTTTCGCCTCATTTTCTTTCACAACATACCATTTAGCTATCTCCTCATCCACGTATTTCTTTAACTCGGCTTTTTCATACCCGAATTCTCTGCCCATAGCCATGAGTTCTTTCTTTATGTTTACTAGCTCGGCCATTTTTAAAATTGCTAGTTATCACGAGTATGGATAAAGTGACTTAGAATATTCGCGGGATTTTGACCACTGTAGGTCACAAGTGGTGCAATGGTGTGCGTATGAACACCAGCCACCGCGTGATTAGGATTATTACAAACACGAGTAAAAGAAATCCTAATCGGAAATTTGCAAAGTTAGCAAAATTAGCAAAACAACAGTTGCTAATGTAGCGTACAAAATATCGATCTATGTACGTCTAAACACGAGTCGGTACGCGTTAACGATAATAGCGTAAAGATAATAAAACTTATTTCAACACAATAATAAGTCTTATCAAAATCCAGTTCACCTAAGTCTCAATAGCAAAGCCCTAACATGCAATAACAATGCATAATGGTGATGAGATAGAAAAGCAGGAAAGAGATGACACTTTCTTACAACAACACAATTTACCTTGTCAGATCACGGTCAGTGGTCACCAGAATGTTTACAAAACGGGAGGCTCGTTACAAGCCGACCCGAGCTGAAGTTAGAGATGCAAGGGGTGAAGTCTATTTTTGGCCTGCTCCGGTGCACCTCCAAGAAAAGCCCGTGACGTGTGCCAGTACTACGTCGCGTCAAGTTGTTACATAGACACACATGACATACGCCATTGATGTTTGGGTGGGGCCCAATTTATTAATGTCATGCCAAGGAACGTTTTATTGGCGGTGTGTGTTGTGAGTGTGTATCATAAATGTGAATAAATGGACGAACAGACGAACGGTGCAAAACAATAGTACAAATTCTTTCGTCCCTCTCAAAAACTATGAATAACAAGAGAGTTGAAAGATGTTTAAATCAGGTTATTTATTTCCCGATTTAAAAGGGGGCACTACTCTTTCGCACAGTGATTAATCATTCATTCAACTTTCCAATGTCATACACTCTGTGGGAAATAAGGGGAGATGAAAATGATGAAATTCAAAATATAAAATAAAGATTAATTACACAATTCTTATGCGGCAAATGGGGCCGCTTTAACAATAGTTCACATGTAAAATAAGCATTACTTTTAACATTAGAGTTCTTATTTTACAAACGATATAATAGTGTTCATTTTCTTAAGAGTCCTAGACTTAAGTATGTGCGCGTTAGCCGTGCTAATGATTACTCACTATTAATGTCAGAGTTCCAAGGAGATGACGTAATCTCACACGTCACTTATAAGCGGCACTTCAAAGTGAAGAATCACGACGCAATTGAGGCGTCGCATTACAGGTGAAGATTCTGCAGAATCTAGGCACCACTTTCAGATTATCACTGGGGAGAAATCTGAAATTTAGCTGACTGTTGTCAGCCTCGATAATTATCGTTGTACCGGTTGTCGTGGAAACGGACACCCCAACGACGTTTAGCATTATCGGGTGGAGTCGTCCAGTGGGATGTGTCGTCGCATTACATTGAGTGTAGAAATCCGGATATCTGTAAGAAAATCTCGGTGCTAGCCTCTCAATTAGCGGGATAGACTGCCAAACGAACTCAGACAGGGGGAAGACAAAATTGGTCCCTCGTGTCGTTAACTGCATACAACCAGCGTCGCATGCATCGGGTTTTCTTTGACAGCGAACTTTCCACTTTGCCAAAAGTTATACTGAGTAATTTTGCCTCGTTACTCAATATATGGCATCAGACGGATGGAAAACGGATGGAAAGAGATTATTGCAGCTTTCCTTTATGAAGTCTCTGTACATGAGATAATTCATACGTGAAGTTAGACTGGCTTCAGACGAATCGACGTTTTCAACATTGAGAGTAAAATCTTCATTTTGTCCCTTATATAGCTTTCACTGAAGGTTTCCAAAACTTCCAGAAGCTATGTCCTGTGACATGATTTTTGCCTTGGATATATAGTGGTAATCGAGATGCACGCTTTTCTGTGGTCAATTCTAATGCGCACTGGCCATTTCACTCGTCAACAACATGTGACGGTATTGCGCAGTTGTCCCAATTTATTTAATATACATATTCTTCATAAACTAATATATATATTCAATATGATAATTAACACACACTGCGTCACGAACGTCTGTCTACTAAAGAGATCTTAGGTGACCGTTACTGGAAGTTACATGCTACATACGAAAATAATAACAAAACTCGGGTTACTTCAATTAGTTTTGTTAGCGGTTTTTTATAATGAAATAAAATATAATTTCTGTCCCTCATTTCCTGTGACACACAGACATCTTTTAGCTAAAGTTTTATGTGTAACATTTTTGTAATGGAATGTTGAGTGTGGCTGTTACACAGACATCTTTTAGCTAAAGTTTTATGTGTAACTTTTCTGTAATTTGGAATGTTGAGTGTGGCTGTTACTCAAACATCTTCTAGCTAAAGTTTTATGGGGTGTGACCTGTCCTTGGCAGAAATGTAAGTTACATCTTAAATAATGTAATAAACACATTTTTGCTAAAGATTCATCTGTGGCTTGACATATGTTTGTGATGAAAAGTTATGGTACAGCCAAATCACTGGCTCAATCATGACCCATTTGGTAGGCAGTCTTACACATATGCAGTCCCTGGCTTCCAGCTGGTGAGAAATTGTAATTGTGAACTGCAAGTCACACTTCTGTCTTGCTTTCAATATTGCAGAGGCAAGCGCTTCCATAACTTCACAAAAATGAACAGAAAACTGCAACCCCCCCCCCCCCCACCTGTTTTGGCTTCATTAGGATGAGAAACTTGTGTTTGGTTTCTTTGCTTATTTATATGTATAAAAGATGAGACAAGTTCATGGGGTCTTACACATTGTATTCTTTGCCTTACCTCACTTCTAAAGGAACATCTTTAGCTACAGATGTTTCAGCAGAATGATAAGATATTGCAGTTTTTCGAACAGCTTTATCTTAAGATTTGTGTTTGTGACCCATCTAAGATAGAAAAATAAGATATTTCAAACAGTTTAGCTTAAAATTTATTTATTTATTTACTTTGACCTGTCCAAAATTAATGTTATGAGAACAACTTTAGCCTAAGATTTATATCTTTTAACAAGTCAGAGATGGAAAAATGTGTAATAGTTATAGGAACAATTTTGGCCAAAGATTGATGTCTGTAATGAGTCCAAGATGGATAGATGTGTACAAAGATTTATGTCTGTAATGAGTCTAACATGGAAAGATGTATACAGTGATTCATACCTTTAATGAGTCTGAGATGGAAAGATGCATACAAAGATTTATGGTGAGTTTGAGATGGAAAGATGTGTACAAAGATTTATGTCTGTAATGAGTCTAAGATAGAGAAAGAACACACAAGACAGAAGAAGAGAAGGAGGTTTTTTTTCATTATTTCATGACAAAAATATTTATTCTATTTACTGTATATTTTTTCTAATTTCTTTAAATATTGTTGTCCATATGGCCACAGGTTTACAATGGGAGCCTGGAAGAACCCTATACCAATCCTGGAGCCCCAGTACACATTGTCACAGGTTCAGCAGTAAGTACATTATATACATATTTGATTTACTTTATTTTTCATTGATATAGCTAGGGTCATAACCCTATACCAATCCTGGAGCCCCAGTCCACATTGTCACAGGTTCAGCAGTAAGTACATTATATACATATTTGACTGACTTTATTTTTCATTGATATAGCTAGGGTCATATTATATGAATAGATAAAGACCAGTGCTTTTATTTGCACTTACAATTTGAAACTGAACTGGTAAGTTGAAAGTTTCAGATATCAACACTAACTGTAACTATACAGAGAGAAAACAAACTTTTGCAACATTTATGTGTATCATGTTATTTATGGACTTAACAAGCATTTAGCACTTAGCACTGTAAAACGTTTAGAAAGTAGATAACAAGCATTTTCCTTTAAGTGATCCTTTAAGTCTATTTTGAACATACAAAGGGAACTAATATTTCCCTATGAAAACTCTGCAAAGTGTGTTTAGATATGAGTAAATACTCTGTCAGTCTTGCACTTAACACAGAACAAGAACTCTGCAGAAAAATGACACCTCCTCACCCAACCCCCCAATTCCAATCTTCAGAACCATAGTTGTGCCAATCAGAGGTTTCTGATCCCTACCCCAACAGAAGACCTTGGCATATTTCAAGATTAGGAAATCTCTCTCCAGTGACCTTTTGCAACATATGCCACCTTTCCAAGACTCAGAGTAGTTGGACGCATCAAACAACTGTAATTTGTTATCACTGGTCAGGAAAGCTCTTGTCAAATTCTGTAAAACCGTCAGCTTGTAATGTATACTTTACATACTTTGATAAAGCATGTTGCATTCTTTGAAATGTACTTGCTATGCCCCCCCCCCCCCCTTGCCTTTTAAGATGATAATAAATGATAAATATTTAATGCTAGGCTTCAGAAAGCCAGTTAAACAAATTAATCAACTTTATGCAAGAATAAATATAATTTTCACTTAAAAGCTAACAGTGTATTATACTATAGTTATATAGTTATATAGTTATACTTTATTTTAAAGTAAATCTATTACATATTTTGAATTTAGGAACTTTGATGATTTAAAAACTCAGTGCTAGCAGGATGTTAGGCAATAAAATTGCATTTGTTTATATTTTTAATCTTTAGGTTTACTTGTATGTAATTTTTTTTAAAGAATAATGCAAATTTTAGGATAAAAACATTGTTAAAATATTTATGTGAGGCTCTTGTCCAGGAAAGTTCAGAAACACTTTTGTTTTTGTGAAGGGTTGCCAGGAAGACCATGACAACTTTATCAACAACACTCAGGCCTGGTCAGCTTTCCGTAACAATGATTATGGATACACTCGCATGATCATTTATAACTCTTCACACTTATATATGGAACAGGTTTCTGATGACCAGGTATATTTTCTAATAAAAACAACATTAAATGTACTAAGTATAGATGAATTTGATTAATTATTGAAAGTAAATATGTAAAGTTGATGAAAATATTGTACATTATAGAATATAGGATTCAAGTGGTAGAGAGGTTAAATTTAGGGGATATAATTCAGTAAGAACTGGTTTATAAAGTTCTTTTTCTCTGTTATATTTCTTGATATGAGTGATTGGTTTTGTTGGAATGCTTAAATTATATGATATAAATCGCAATATATTCATGCTAGTATAGGCATTTGATTTTATGATGTTAAGTTGCTAGTATCTAAAGCTCTGTTGTAGAATTATTTTTAAAATTTAATATTTCAGAAAGTTGTTTTGTCAAAAACAATGTATGAAAATTCCACACTTCCCCAGCTCCCTCTACAGAGTGGTATAAAAAATATTATATTCCCCTAAGATTTGAGTAATCACCATATTAGATCTTTTGTTTGAGCTATATAATGTTCAAGAATTTCTCAAATTAATCTTTAAGTAGAAATTTTATATTTTTTATAGTTGATAACAATAAAAGCTAATACTTACTTACCTTTACTGAAAGTAGAATATATTTAATAAAAATAAAATTAAGTGTAATATCAGCAATCTTGAATCTTATTGTAAAGTAGAATTGAAGTAATTCTATTTTAATTTAATTTATTTTATGATATTTGTAGATTTGCTTGATTTTATCCTTTAAAAAAAATTGCAAAACTATGTTTGTTTTTATATTGTAGGATGGAAAAATTATTGACACTGTGATGATAAAGAAGGATCACCATGGACCTTACCAAAGCAAGAAAAAACTAAAATATGATGAATTTTCTCGCAAGAATAATGACAACATTGTAAAACTAAAAGTTGATTAATCTTATTTTAGAAATGCGCACAACCAAACACTTTCACATGTCTGTTTATTATATCAGAATGCCATATACATATTAGTTATATATATATTTGCTTAATTTATACAGACTAGTTTCTTTATATAGATATATATATTTACTTATTTGCAGAATTATTCAGGAAATTTCTGCCATCACTAATCAATAATGTAAGATTTTGAATGAAATATTTTAAGATATTTTACACGTGTTTTAAAATATAAATCTGAATAAACTGAAACATCAGCCTGACACAAGTGTGTATATGTATATTCACACACTGATATGCACACACAAATATACATGCACTGCTGCTTACACTTATAATTCTAAACTAATTCTCAGTAGGAATTTTACATTTTATTTATTTATAAATAATGTCTAGAAGTAAAACCTGAAATTATGTCTGATTTGCACAAATGTAAATAATTATTTGAAAAGAAAGAAAAATGTTTTTCATTGCCAAATGTCCATATATTAAATAAATTTTGTAAATAATATAAGTCTGGCTTTGAAAATAAAATTGAAAGTTCTACTTAACCGTAAAGAACCACTATCTCACCTAACTTCTTGAAAATATTGTATTTGCCATAACTGTTTTCTTCCTTGCACATTATTGTTACTGTGCTTTCAGCACAAATATGAATGTCTTGAAAATATTTGAATACTAGTTTTATTTAAAGTGCACCTGTAGACAAATGGATTGTATACACAACATTGAGGGTGTTGTGGACTTGTTAACAATTGCTGTCCTAGGATTCAGGATAGGGATAGGTTAGTTCAGTTTACTATCTGATGCCTAACTGAGTGCTATCCTAAAGTTTTGGGTAGTACAAGCCTGGTTAATATCTGATGCCTACCTGATGTCTTAAGCTTCTGAATAGTACAGATGGTTTACTGTATAGTGATTCATTAGGTCTGAGCTTGGTATAGTCATCACATTTTCATTTTGACATGCAGAATTTATTATTGTTTGGCATTCTGAAATTGAATTTGACTGCATATTCATAGCTTGTCACATTATAACTCACTCCCTTTATTATTCATTTTTTAAAAAATGTACGAGTTTGGTTATGGGAATGTATGCTTATTTCTGTAGCATTCCATTTATCCATATCTTGATGTGCTACATAATATTGTTAAATGGCTTTTTATGAAGAGCAATTTCAGTGTGCTCACTTATGAATGTAATTCTGAGACCTTTTTAAAAATGTTCCCATTCTATTTGTATTGAATATTCTTTCATGTGATAATATGTTTATTCTATAATATTATTTCATGTGACAATATTTTAACCTAGTTTTAAGATTTGAATCTAATTGGAGGATGTTGAAGAAGTGACTGGTTTTGAAGTTTGGTTAAAAGTACATACATTGTTTATTAATAAATTAATTTTTATTGTGCAGAAAACAAGGACTTTTAAAAGCTTAACGTCTTTTCTTGCAAAAAAGTTTTCAATTTATATTTTTTCCCCTCTCATCACAAAATTTCAGTGTTTTTTAATACATGTAGTTCTTTTTAAAGAAGTGTATTTTGAAACACAAAGCAGTTTTTTTTGTTTGCAGTAACTGATATCTGGTAAAACTATATAAAAAGATGCTAATTATGCAATGAACTATAGGAAATTGAAATAAAAATATATAATGCATACTGTATCAACAGGTTTAAGTTAGTAAATAAATGTAAATGAACAAAACAATCCATGCCAAATTTAAATCGTACTTTTGTAGCTGAAAATGGCCAATGATGAGTAATATCATCTTGCACTGTACACAGTTTATGAGCATAGGAACTACAGATCTTTCAAAATAAACATTTACGTGTCATGTTATTAGTATTTAATCACCACACCTACAAAAAGCCTCTCCTTGTCCAAGATCTAATTGTGGGGTACTAATAAAAAATAAATCTCCTATAAAAGCAGTCATCAGTAAATAAGACTGTAAAGTATATAATAGTCAATTTATGAAAACATACATTTATCAAGTGATATTTTGTAATTTAGATCAATCATATATCAGAACTTCTTTGAATATCACTAAAAGTAGTTCAGTATTAGTGTGGGTTTTTGAAAGGCATCACTTTCCAAACTTATAATTCATTTTCATGGTGCAAACGAACCAGTGAGAAGTGTTTTATTAGTACTAATTGCTCATGAGTAGACTCAATTTTCCAGAATGAATGGAGAAAAAACTTTCCCATGCAATTGAAATCCCAATTAATCTTCCATTGATATGATTTTTACTAAAGTAATACCATGCATATTGTGTATTTAAGAACACAAACAAATGTATATACTTAAGGTACTTTATTCATTTGAAATAAGAAAGCAAGGATAGCAGATTTTTTCCATTTTGTTCTCACCAACCAGATGATGTGTAAACTACCATCTTCCCCATGAATTTTAAATCTAATGGCATTTGAAACTGCAATTCCTTCAGTCCTCTGCTGGTTCAAATGAACATCATTGCTTTAACGGGTCATCCAACATCATTTTTTTTTTAGGAATCTTGTACCATTAACAGTCCGGTTAACTAAAATAAATTATTTTTGTCTCACAATAACAGTTACTGTTTGGTCATTAATATTAAATTTATTCTTTAGAATCTTGATTTATGCCCCTCTTTCAGATGTTCTAATTTTTGTCCTATAACAAGAATAATCTTATTTTATTGGAACTCTGATCTTGTGTGAGTTTTTCAACTTTCAAATAATTTGTGTGCAAAATACTATCAATCTAGTGTACATCTCCACAAAACATAATGCCAGTGATCCCAGAATTTGTTATAGCTGTGGCACTGTATTTCAGACAGCCATATTTGATCCCATATTTTTCACACTGTTTTTTCAGCAGCCACCTTTTTGAATTCCATAGTTTATATGTAAATATATTTTGTTTAGAGCATATAATTAATCTGCATCCTGGTTAAGAGAAACTATATAATTAGCTGTATTAAATAAGTTATTAGAAGACCTGGTTTGAACCATATTCTAATAAAAGCTTTACTTTTGTTGATATTCATATAATTTTACAAGTATTTGCTTTCATACTTTAAATAAAGTTTTAATTTTGCTTATCTTACAACAGTAAATGTACACAGCTATTTGTTCATGTACATGAATTTGAATTTTTTTTTTTTTCTTAATGTATAATCTCCATGAAAGTGATTTGTTTGGAACTAAATCAACATACATTCTCAACATTCCTTTCTCAATTTTATTTTCTTGGAATATAAGGGTATTTAAAAGGAGCATTTTACTTTGAGAATGTTTCGTTGCATATGATGCAGGTAATTAGTAATTGTCTATAATAGGTTAAATGAATCAATAAAATAAAAATAAAGATAAAAAAGATTTGATTAAAGTCAAAAAAAAGAAGTAAACTGTACAGCTGCTCCCATGCATACATCTATCTTCTGTTTTCCATGGAATCTAGTGAATGTCTGAAACTTCAGTGTACAAGCTTTTCATAAATGCTGAATTAAACAGATTAAATATATTGTTGATTAAATGCAACCTGGTTTAGTCAACCCGATTAATCTTTTTTAAGTATTATTTCATTTTTTTAACATGCACGAAAGGATTATTATAAATGTCTATAAATAAATACATATGTACATAGCTTCAGATTTCCTATCTGGAATCTGACAGAAAGAGATTTTATCTTTCATTTATATTTGCTAAAATGTTCGTAGTGAAAGATAAGGCTTGCCAGTTTGCAGACGAGTTTTCCCACGTCTGGTGGAAACTGTTTCAAGAACTTATGACCTTATGTTTTGATTTTGTGCTATTTATTTTATTTGTTTATTGGCTAAAATAAAATAAAATATTGTTCCTTTTGCAATAATTGTGATCTAACAAGATCAGTCACATTTAAAGAATTTTATCAACACCATTAAGTAACAATTATAAATGTTTGTGATAACAAATTAATATTTTATTTAAATTTGGTTATTTAGTTGGGAAAAGTCAAAATAAAATTTTTCTCCTTATGACATTTTGTTTTATTTTTCTATTTTTTGTTTAATATTTAGGAATCATTGTATTAAAATGTTTTTATTTTGTGACAATTATTATCATTGTTTTATTTTTATTCTTGATTTCTTTTAAGACGCCAGATCGTTTTAAGTCTACCCGAACGTTACATATTAAAATCGTCAGTCTGTTCCTCAGACTCTATGGTCCTTCGATTATCTCTCTGCATCAGTCTAGTCATCTTGAGTGTGACTTAGCATCAGTCTAGTCATCTTGAGTGTGACTTAGCATCAGTCTAATCTTGAGTGTGACTTAGCATCAGTCTAATCTTGAGTGTGACTTAGCATCAGTCTAATCTTGAGTGTGACTTAGCATCTGACTAAATCTACACACCTACTTTTGTATAAATCTATCTCGGTGTATGACTTACCATAGTAATATTAGTTTAACGACTACCTTTGTGTATGACTATTTTGTTTTCGATTACCTTAGCATGTGTCTCCTTTATTATAAGACTAATTTAGTGTGTGGCTACTTCAATGGCTCAGCACCATAATGACCACCTAAATGTACTATTACTCAAGTGAATGGCTATTTAGTGTATAGCTACCTTAATGTATGACACCTAAATCTACAATTACCTTAGAGCAGTGGTGCACAAACTTTTTGAGTCGGGGGCCAAAATCTGACTTGTCGAAACCGTCGGGGGCCACAAAAAAGTGAAGATCAAAATCGTCCCTTATAAGCAACATTACATCGAAGAACACACAAATGATGATTAAGACTATAATTATGACAAAGAAGTTGTATACTAAGACTCATTCTAAAAATGTTATGATACGTCAACTTTCACAAAGTCAGTGTGATGGATAGTGCTGCATGTCATCTGCAAGCTTCAAAATGTCAGGCTTGATGTTTGACGTTGAAAGATGCAAAATTGCTTCCAGATTATCATCAGTCAGCTGACCGCAGGTGTTGCTTGTGTTCAGTTTCATCTGTGAGAAAGCCTGTTTGCAGCAGTATGTGCTGCCAAGTATGCTGGTGTGGACAAGTGCATTATCCAGTCATCATTAAACTGCCGGTTTTCCTTGTCAACTTTTCTTTTACGATTAGCTGCCATTTTGTCACAAAAATATAATCAAAATAAACAACAGAATGTGGTAGATCGGACACTAAGGCATAACAGCTACTGACCAACCATATTACAGGAAGGGGCAAGCATATATGTGTGGGGTTTGCTGCCTATCTTGGTATAGCTTTTTTCTCTTGCCTCTGTGAGTGTTATGTCAGCGGGCAGACATCATCTGCGCGGAGCGCCTGGAAAAATGGGTCAGGAGGTGCTGCTTTGTTTCATATCACTCAATGTATGAGTAAACATTTGACTTTTTCGTTTGACATGGCGGGCCACTCGGCAACTCTTCGCGGGCCGGATATGGCCCGCGGGCCGGAGTTTGTGCACCCCTGCCTTAGAGTATGAGTATTTTAGCCTAAAACCACCGAAATGCAGGGGGGGGGGGGACTACTTAAATGTACGGCTACCGTAGTGAAAGGCCACATAAATGTATGACTTCCCTTTATGACTACCTTAGTGTATGACAACTTTAATGTATGACCACCTAAATGTATAACTACCTAAATGTACGACTAATTTAGCGTATGCCCACCAAAATGTACGAATACTGTAGTGTTCAACCACCTAAATATACGACATCTTTGGTGTACGACCACCTCAATATACGACATCTTTGGTGTTCAACCACCTAAATATACGACATCTTTGGTGTTCAACCACCTAAATATACGACATCTTTGGTGTACGACCACCTCAATATACGACATCTTTGGTGTTCAACCACCTAAATATACGACATCTTTGGTGTACGACCACCTCAATATACGACATCTTTGGTGTACGACCACCTAAATATACGACATCCTTGGTGTACGACCACCTCAATATACGACATCTTTGGTGTACGACCACCTCAATATACATCTTTGGTGTACAACCATCTCAATATACGACATCTTTGGTGTACAATCATTTAAATGTACGACTACTATAGTGTACAACCGCCTAATGCATGACTACATTAGTGTACACCACCTAATGCTCAACTACGTTATTGTACGACCACTTAAATGTACGACTATTTTAGTGTACGACCACGTAAATGTACATCAATGTACGACTACTTTAATGTACGACCACCTAAAGTACGACACTTTTAGTGTATGACTGTCTAATTGTACGACTGCCTTAGTGTAGGGCCAGTTAAATGTATGACTGTCTTAGTGTACAACTGCCTAAAGTACGACAACCTAAATGTACGACTTCCTCAGTGTACGACTGTCTTAGTGTCAGACACACAAATGTACGAACACCTAAATGCATGACTGTTTTAGTGTACGACTACCTTAATGGTTAATCACAGTAATGACAAACCTTAGTGTGTGACTGTCATTTTCACGAGAGCCTCATTAGAGTTGAAAAGTTGAAAAAAGGTACTTCCTCTCTGGCTTCTGTCTCGCTAAGGAAAAAACAACAAAGGTACTTCAATGTCTAACACACTGACAAAATAGAACAAAACGATGCACAAAAAAAAATGTCTGGAAAAGAGTGAACCAGTTAATCTTTGTAGAGACTGTAAGATTTTGGTTTCGCATGTCTTGGGGGAAACCTAGAATTTTGAGGAGCCAATCATACACACTCTCTCTCTCTCTCTCTCTCTCTCTCACACACACACACACACACACATGCACGCACGCATTTAGAAGCCTCTCCGTATTGGCATTTAATGGAACTCAAGATATTCCCCACAATGGATGGCCAGCTTTGCTCCTAATCATTTCCCCTCCATTGCTTTCGTAATAAGTTTACAGGAAATTCTAATAAACTGCCTTAGTCTATATGACGTAAAAAATATCAAGTTTTGCTTCTTTTCTTTGTTAGATCATAAGAGGCTTTGAGCACATTATGTAGTAAATTATTGCGATCTTGGTAAATGTTTACAGTTTGGTACTTTCATATTCTTGATACTCCCATTTACAAGATTTGTTGTTAGGTACGAACATAAATATACACATATTATTAGCATGAATAAATAATTCTTTTAATACTTTAACGGTAATGTTAAGATATAAATTTTAAAAAATAATCATGAACGTAGAAATAAAGTTTGACTGTAAGATTATATTTTATAAACAACAAAAAGTAGGATGTATGTGTACAATTCTAAGATTATAAACAACAAAAAGTAGGTTGTATGTGTACAATTCTAAGATTATATTTTATAAGCAACAAAAAGTAGGTTGTATGTGTACAATTCTAAGAAGTCCTACATTACAGAAGGAGAAAGAAAATTAATTTTGTTGAAACAAATGAACGCGTGACGCCAATGCCACTTAGTTAATGATTATGACTATTAATTAGTCTTTCATAACTAATTACAAGTAATGAGAATCTTAATTTAATTCACCAGAAGACACCACTCGACTCTCTCACATGGCGGATATGCGGGTGCTGTAAACGTTTTCTCTCTTCCACAACGTTAAGACAATATTTACTGTCACACAATCTTTCCCTAGGTGGAAAACCTCTTACTTAAGGAGATGACAAATCCGTCTTTATTCTATATTTAGTGAGCCTCCATCTATCCACTAAAATTAACAATAAATTTTCAATCAACAATCAAATGTACATATAACTAATACAATGAAATAGATTACTTGACATACATTATTTCCATGAAACCAAGTTTGAATAATTTCCTTACTACACAGTCTTTATCTAGAAAAAAATACAATTCAGCAAGTCATTGCAAATCACAGGAAAGTTTTGTCAGAGAACAGAAATGGAGTTATTAGAGATAAGCAGTAAGAGCTTCTATATAACCATGTATAGATGAAGCTGCCATGTGCTTTTTCATATCAAAGTCACAAGTTCATTGTTCACATCAACATGTGTTTCTCTTCACACATGTCAAAAGCACTGATGCGCTATTATTCTCTTGAAGCCAACTTGAGCAACCTCCTCACTGTCAGTTCCTTTCAGCAAAACAACAATTGTAGCTATTTCCAGTAACTTCACTGTACCAGAAATTGCTCATGTAATCAGTATAATTTTCAATGATACATACATATTCTTTTACAGCTGAGCTGTGCTATGAATGGTTCGTTCAAAGTGAGATGTTACTCAGATATTATCTAGCCAAGGGATAAGATAATTGTCCTAGAACTAGTTTAGATTGTAGTCTATTTTTAGAGGAAGGTGGATATGGTACATAATGCCATTATTTGACAGGTTGTCTACAATGTTAGTAGATTTTTATTATGAGTTTGGTTTGTTGATTTTGCTTTTGATGACATTGTGTCATTTATTTTTTGTTGGTTTGTTGATCATGGGATTTGATACATGATAGAAGGAGTGACTTTTTTAATTTAATTTAATTTAATTTAATTTAATTTAAGTCAATTGTTGACTAATTTCCGATTGGTTTGGATAGTTGTGATGACGGAACTGAGAAGCAATTTGTTTTACTATTGTTGATTAAATTTTAGTTGTGCCCATAAACAGATTCAGAAAATTTGAAAGGAAAACTTTTATAAAGTTTAAAGGAAAAATAAACTTGTAGATTATTCTTCAATGATATATGCTATTCTTAAGAGGCATCATGATTCCCAGTAGCTGTGCCTTAAGCAAGGGACGTAATTAGACAACTGGAGTGTCTAACTTCAAAACATGTCAGAAGAGGAGTGAAAGCATCGAGAGGGGAGAGCAACTGAAGTACTTGAATTGGGATTCCGTGGTTCTTCAGACTGCTACAGACAGTGGATGACCCAGTTTAAGGAAGCTTGAGAAAAATTTATGGGCTACTGCTTGATTAAAAATTATTGTATACTCAGTCATCTGTAGAGTTACGCATCTCTTCAATACCAGGCCAGAAGCGCATGTCGCAATGCTTGTTTTTGTGATCAGTATTTCACCCCTGAAGGTATAATAAATGTTCACTTTTGTTTTTTCTTTCCCATTATATTTCGTTTTATTGTTTATTTCTTCTTCTTGTTTGTCTGTCACTATCTATCTATTTATATATATATATCTCAATACATCTTTCTATCTGTCTGTCTTTTTATTGTCTTTTTATTTCTCTCTCTACCCATCAATCCATCCATTCATTCATCCATCCATCCATCCATCCACACACCCACCTACCCACCCATCCATCCACCCATCCATCTATCTATCTATCTATCTATCTATCTATCTATCTATCTATCTATCTATCTATCTATCTATCTATCTATCTATCTATCTATCTATCTATTACTTGACTTTTATTTTGACATCGTTTCTTTGACGACAACAGCTTGTTTATTTGTTTGGAATGGCTATTTGTTTTTAGTCTGTGTCCGAGCTTCTCATAAAATGCCAGTATACCAAAAACTGTCAAGAATATTTTTTTAAATATAAAGGCTTTGAAATGTTTTGCGTTCATGTAATTCGTTTGATATGTAAGCCTTTCTTCCCTTTAATAAAATGACGACGAATTATCAAATTGATTACCGTTTGATACTTAAGCCTTTCTTCCTTTTAATAAAATGACGACGAATTATGTTCAAGTTGATTACCATTCATATAATTCTCTTTTCAACAGGTTTTTTTTTTGCATGTTCCCAGACTGTACCGCACTTTTTGTATAACTGAACACAAATATGACAGAAAATAAAACGGATCAACACGCTGGATATATGATATTAATAAAATAAATTCTGAAACTTTCCGTTCCTTGATTTT
Organism: Sinotaia quadrata; assembly: GCA_028829895.1. Taxonomy (NCBI): domain Eukaryota; kingdom Metazoa; phylum Mollusca; class Gastropoda; order Architaenioglossa; family Viviparidae; genus Sinotaia; species Sinotaia quadrata. The sequence goes on from CM054177.1 coordinate 69,297,523, forward strand.
TGTATGCAGCGCCAACGGTTTTCCCCATACAGAACCCCTACAGTAACAACCGGATATGAGTCAACCTCAGCAAGTAGCAACAGTAATCAAAATGATGAATTCTTTTTTATTGTCTCTGGCAGTAAGAGGATTATTTATCTTAATGGTAATCCAGTTCCCAATACTCTGTGGCAGTAACAGTAGTTTTAATCATAAGGGTAATCCAATTCTCACTACTCTGTGACAGTAACAGCAGTATTAATCATAATGGTAATTCAATTCCCATTACTCTGTGGCAGTGACAGTAGTATTAATCATAATGGTAAGTTGATTCTCATTTACTCAGTGGCAGCAGTAGTAATCGCAATGGAGAGTCGTCATCATTAGTACTTAATGCGATTTGTGAATGATGATATGAACCAATCACTAACGCTGGATGATTAAAGCAGGTACAATATTTAAAAACTAGCGGATAAATTAGTAGTGTACAATGTTTAAAAACTAGCGGATAAAATTAGTAGTGTACTTCCAGAAACTCTAAGAATGGCCAAGGACAAACTTATGCATATCGCTTTAGCCTACGTTTAGTGCAATAAGTTCATGTCTTGCAATGTAGATCTGCAGTCCTACTTGACTCCGCAAGTGGGAGAAGGAAGGGGTGGGTGGGTGGGGAAACTTTTCGATGCTACAACTGTGATAAATCTCATGCTTAGGAAAAAAGATATATTCTCACTTTAAATTTTTGAAGCCAAGTGTTGATTATATCAAACATCATAATGGTGAATTACTGTCACTGTCTTGTCAATAGAATCATAATGTTGATTCATCTCTTTTACAGCTGTAGTAGCAATCATAATGATGAATTACTGTCACTGTCTTGTCAATAGAATCATAATGTTGAGTCATCTCTTTCACAGCTGTAGTAGCAATCATAATGGTGAGACATCATCACTTAATATTAATAGAAGCAAGTAGCAATCCCAATGGTGAGTTACCATGACTGCTCATTGTCGACAGTAATATTAGCAAGAACAGCTGGGACTCGATGTCACTATCTTGTCAATATTAGTAGAAGCAATCATAATGGAGAATCGTCATCGATTCTCCAAGTTGACAGAGGCAGTAGCTATCATAATAAGTGGGTCATTGCCACTTCCTTTACCATAGTAGTAATGGACATCATCATAAATGTTCTATGCCATCAGTACCAAGAATCACAAAGATAGGCTGAGGGATTCATGTGTCTAACAACAAGAATCGTAAAGGTGGACTGAGAGGTCAGTGTATCTAGCAGCAAGAATCATAAAGGTGGACTGAGAGGTCAGTGTGCCTTACTGAAAACGTGATTATAGCTTAACGATGTAACACCTCACAGCATACGCGGTATTAAGAATATTTTTGTTGTTTAAAGTTATCCTTGCTGTTACGATTAAAATTGCCAACAAATCGAGCGGACGTTGCCAAGTAAAATATTAGAGATAAAGCTACTCAAACGTAAAATGCGATGCCTCTGATCTGTCCAGAAACAGGTAATTGATTTAGACTGGGGCATCTTTCAGTCTCAGTTTTTTTCTGGTACTGCTTTCACATCTGACAGAACCAGTGACACCAAAGTTATCCCTGCTTAATATATATATATATATATATATATGTATGTGTGCGTGTGTGTGTGTGTGTTTGTGTGTGTGTGTTTGTGTGTGTGTGTTTGTGTGTGTGTGTGTGTGTGTGTGTGTGTGTGTGTGTGTTGAAATTTATGAGAGGGAAATATGCTCTATAACATAATTAAGTATAATCGCTTTACAGTCTCACAGACATTATTCAAAATTGTGGATAAAAGTGTCTCTTCATTGGGATTGATTCTCTTTCACATTTTACCAGCTCACTCTATTAGTAAGTTCTAAATATTCTTTTTATTCGCATATTTCTGAAACACAACCGATAGTTTAGCAATGTATAAATTGTTGGTACGAATACCTACGAAAGTGTAAGAGCGTAATACGAATATCTACGAAAGTGTAAGAGCGTAATACGAATATCTACGAAAGTGTAAGAGTGTAATACGAATATCTACGAAAGTGTAAGAGTGTAATACGAATATCTACGAAAGTGTAAGAGCGTAATACGAATATCTACGAAAGTGTAAGAGTGTAATATGAATATCTATGAAAGTGTAAGAGCGTAATACGAATACCTACGAAAGTGTAAGAGCGTAATACGAATATGTAAGCGCATTTGTCGTATAGAAATAATAATAATATTGAAGTCTTTATTCACTCATAAACATTCGCACAAATGAAAGCTTTTAGTGAGCATAATGCATTTATTTATTTTTATCTGTCCAAGTGTGATTTTGTGTGTGTGTTTGTTGCAATACTAAGTCTTTATTCACTTGTAAATATCCACACAAGCAAACGTATTTTTATAGCTTAACGTACTTATTTATTTTATTTCTGTATCCCAGAATAATTGGCGAGCCCCCATCCACCCATTTTCTTCTCAAAAACATATGGTTATCCATTTTAATAAGAAGGTCAATAAATTTAACAATACATTTATTAAATAAACAATCAAATATATAACATATGAATATAATCAAAAGAACATTGACATTTACATCACTTCACAACAATGTTCAATTAATGCTGGAACAATCATTCAGTTTATCCTAGTATAGACATTAGCAGTCAATTAACATTAATATATAATCCAATTCATGGATATCATCAAGGAAATAAGAGTAGGGTTTCAAAGAATAAATGAAAATCTATGCACATAATCTTTTCAAAGATGGCAGCTGTCTCCAGCATGTGTTCACAATCATGTGGTTTGCAACAAGGGACTATCTTTCTTATTCAGGTGATGGTCTCATGTGTCCCTTCTAGACATGTTACATAAAATGTTCCAGAATCCTCTTTTCCATGTCCCTCTCTTCCATTGAATGCCATGTATCACAAACATTGAGGCAACATGTTTGTAAATACATCGTGGCAAAAGTGAAAGTTCAATGCTTCAGGACAGCCTTGTGTGTAACATCTTTTGCACACTATCATAAACAGATGAGTCATTCATTTCTCTCTGTCTGAGTTCTGTCCTGGAACATTTTCTTCCAAGTGTGAAGGAGTGGATTCTTCTCAGACCAGAGTACAGATGGAGAAGGTATCCCATTCACAAGTGTGACGTCACATTCACTCGACAAAGTATGGTGACAGCGCCGAAAAGTTTTTGAGGCCCAGCTGACTATTGAAGGCCATTGAATTCAGTGACAGCTGCCACTGCAGTGACAGCCAAGACTGCCAGACCAAACCCACACATGGGAGGTCTAGAATGGCGATTCGAACAATTGTCTTTGTGAGCGACGCTACAACTTTGCGTCACCCCTTTACAAACATTCACAATATCAGTGAGTAGAAAACTAAAGGCAAGGCTTGATAAGCACACTTAGAACATTTGCAGTAAATTTAAGAAAAAGAACATTTTATTCTTACCAGAACAAATATTATGATAAATGTAAAAAAATTATGGTGGTTAATCTACAGTTCTTGTGAGAATTTTCTCATGTTGGTGGTATTGTTTACCGCATAGAAATTTTGTGTTTACTTTTTCAACATTTTTAATTTCATCATTTTTCTCTCTCCCACTCCTCCCTCCCTCCCTGAGTGTGTGTCTTTCAAAAGGTGTATGATTCAATTAACCACTGAATGGGAGAGACGCCCCATTAGGTCAATAAAACCCAAGTCATACTTTCTAAAAAAAAAACCAGCTCGTTATTGAAAAGGGGCGAAAGAGTTCATGTTTGTATTGTCTCGTTGCTTTAGTCTGTTTGTCCAAGTATTCATAAACATTCATATTCGCACGCTCACAGACACAGCCAACGAGACATCCCATTGCAGGACAAAATAAATTCGACCCCCAGCCAAACATCAATGATGTCTTGTGGGTTTTGTAACATCTAAAATAATCCGATGCATTACTGGCACATATCACACGCTACACCACCACTTGCGAGAGAGACACCGGAGCAGCCAAACGAGACCTCCCACATGAAAATCCCCATTGGATGAGTTTTTTATGAGCAAGTGTGAAAAACTACTCATCCAATTGGAACTAGTTTGGCTTGCATCGCAATTTCTATCATATTCTCAAAACCCAAAGTTGTTTACTCCAACTCTGACACTTAAAAAGTATCACCATAAGGAGTGCCCAAGATCGCGTCACTTTGACAATTTAACAATTTAAAGAACAATTAAGTTTAGAAACAGAGATAGGGAAGTTTACTCCATCACAATACTTAAAGCCGGTTGTTGAATGGAAAGCATACAAAGGGCTTTCAGAGGAGGGCGACAGAAACGACGCCAAAATAAAAGAGAGACAAACAAACAATATGTATTGTTTGTCCATGAACTTTTTTGGTGTTAAATGTACACGAAAACACAGAAATGGACATAAAGAAAGAGAGAAAGAGGGAAGGAAGGAGAGAGAGAGAAAGGAGACAGAGAGAGAGAGAGAAAGAGAGAGAGATATGGAAAGAAGAGAGGGGACAGAAAGAGATAGAAGGAAAGAGACAGAAAGATAGAGGAGGAGCGAGAAAGAAAGGGAAGAGAGAGACGAGAGAGGAGAGAGAGATAAAGATAGGAGAGAAGAGACGAGAGAGAGAGAGAGGAAAGAGAGAGAAGAGAGAGAAGAGAGGAGAGAGAGAAGAGAGTAGAGAGAGAGATAAAGAGAGAGGAAAGAGAGAGGAGATAGATAAAGATAGGAGAGAGATAGGAGAGAGAGGAGAGAGAAAGATAGGAGAGAGGAGAAGAGAGGAGAAGGGAGAAAGAGAGAGAAGAGAGTAGAGAGAGAGAGGAAAGAGAGAGGAGATAGATAAAGATAGGAGAGAGAGAAAGGAGAGAGAGGAGAGAGGAGAGAGAGGAAAGAGAGAAAAGAGAGAAAGAGAAAAGAGAGGAGAGAGAGAAAAGAGAGAGGAGAGAGAGAGAAGGTAAAGATTGGGTAAAGATTGGGTAAAGAGAGAGGGAGAGACAGGAAGACAGTAAAAGGGAAAGATAAAGGAATTAGGTCCTAATTTTACCAATAAGATTCAGGCAAGATAGAAAACTATTTAAGCTTTGACTTGTACCACAGAGCCTGTAATCTTGCGTTATAGGCTTACATAAGCACTTTAGGGTTGTCTTACTAAGTTTGCAAAAGTCAATAATTTATTGTCAGATTTACAAAATAATTTGTGTGATTAATTATTTAGTGTCATTTTAATAATTACAGAGCAGTTTACAGCCATTCGAAAGATGTTGAGGCATATTAAATATTTCATACTGTATACTCCACCATTATGAGGAATGATTATCTTATTTCCTTTTCTTGGAAAAATTTACAAAAGTTCTTTACAATGTGGCTGCCAGCATTTAGTATGAGAGTATGGGAAGTCATCACCCTCATTATATAATTGTAATAATGATATTTTATTAGAGAGTACCACACGTCATCACCCTCATTATATAATTGTAATAATGATATTTATTAGAGAGTACCACACGTCATCACCCTCATTATATAATTGTAATAATGATATTTATTAGAGAGTACCAAACGTCATCACCCTCATTATATAATTGTAATAATGATATTTATAAGAGAGTACCAAACGTCATCACCCTCATTATATAATTGTAATAATGATATTTATTAGAGAGTACCACACGTCATCACCCTCATTATATAATTGTAATAATCGATTATTTCTATTGCAATGCTTTCCTCGTCTTGCTGGCTACTGCACTCAGATTTCTTCCTACGTACACGTAACGTAATTAAGTCAGCGAATGCGTATTGGAGTGAATTTTGACGCAATCACAGTGCGTCAGCTCGAAATTGATTACATTCATTAAGAAGTTAAAATTTATTTATTTGAACAAACCCAAATTTATTCAAAGACTTGTGCTTGTTTTACTGATAATCATTTAACTTTCTACGAATGTTGAGTAATCAACGAATTTCCCGTTTGCTGCACTCTGAACCGAAATTACCACCAATCGGACATTTGTCAGTGTAGGCTACTGTGATGCGACTGACCACGGAACCACAAGAACACTGTAAATAGGTCAGGGGAGCATTCAGATTGTTGCCTGGAATGGAAGACAGGGCTTATACTTTGATCGTGCCTTATGGGCAACCTCTGGAGTGCTTTTAGTGCGCCACTTAAGCTCTTCTGCAGACAGTCTCTCTAGCCGCAACGCCACCTGGCGGATTTGTTGCTGCACAACTGTAAGCTGCAAGTCATCCTAGTCTGCCAATGAAACTGAGAGACGCGAACAGCAAGCTGTCACACTCGAGTGTGTCCCCAGGCAGACTTAATGCTACTTTCAATTACCGTCACCAAGGTAGTCCTTTCCTTAAACAATTAATATTTTAATGATGAAATTTTAAAATTTATATTTTATTCCGTATTTACTTTGTGATTAGGATTAATAGGCGTAAATGGAACTTAACGAATCTTTAAGGGTGAAAGAGATTACTATCTTTTATAGTAGTTGGTCTGATCTGTGTGTATGTGTGTGAGAAAGAGAAAGAGAGAGAGAGAGAAAAGAGAGAGAGAAAGAGAGAAAGAGAAAGAAAGAGAGAGAGAGAGAAAGAGAGAGAGAAAGAAAGAAAGAGAAAGAGAGAAAGAGAGAGAGAAGATAGGACAAAGATACCGATAGAATGGATTTATAGATAAACACAAACACATACAGATAGACTGACAAGTAAATGGACAAACAGACAGATGGATACAATGACACGGAAATTATATTTAATTGATTTAAATGTGTTTAGTATTTATTTGTCTTATAAGAAGTGTATATGGTGAACGCGTATTGAATGTGTAAGTTACATAATTTAGGGTGCTACTGTAACGAAAGTGCAGATAACTACACAAGAGTATCAGACTTCTCTACTGAAAGTTGCTTACTCAGAAATTGCAAATTATATAAGATGGCTATAAGTAAAGTAGAAATCTCAAGGTCTGGATGTCCGGTCTTCAAATGATTCGTTTAGAATGTAGTATTCTTTCAGTTTGAAGAGATTGTCGACGTTTTTACATTTTAGAATAGACGACAAAATTCTTTGGCTATAAACGTCAAAGTTCTTTGGTTATCAGCTACTGGTTGTATTTCCGAAGACTAGTCACCCGTTGTGTAAGCCCGATATACTAAAGAGAAACACTGAACTGGAAACTCACAGGCGTAATGCCTATCCTCATGGACGTAAGAGTAGCCATTCTCACGAAGTAAGACTACCCATCCTCACAGACGTAAGAGTTTCCAACCTACAAGATGTAAGAGTATTCATCTTTACAGACTCAAGATGACACAAGCATTATCCAGACGTAATTGTTCTGGGATGACCAACGTTTTTTGCTCACGTTTGACTATTAGAAATGAATTACATTAAAAGGTGAATATATAAAATGTACAATGCCCAACATTCCTTCGTAACTTCGTAGCTGCACAGTTTGAGAGAGGTCAAAGTCTACAAAAGATTGAAAATCTGAGGAGCAGGAAAAAAAACTTGTCAATATGTATACTTGATTAATTATATTTCCATTCTAACAGAGGTGACATTTTCTCTTATAATAAACTGTGCAAGTCGAACCCCTCCTCCCCCTCCCTATCCTCGCTGAAGTGCCTGAAATAAAGGCGTACAGATGATTTAGTGGTTCGTGAAAAAAATTCTTTTTCTATCGAGAATACGATTACCATTGGGTTATAAGAAATTCAAAGTTAACACATGAATTTACAAATGCAAACAAATCTGTTGAGTGAAAATCGTTGTTATAGTCAAAATTCTAACTTAACCAGATGTACCTTTCACTTATTTAACATGTAGAAATCAGCCAAGACACAGGACTTTCTCAGTGCCCAGTCTGAGCCAAAATGGTCTATTTATAAAGATTGTAAATTTGGCCTGGTACCGTGCTGAAATCTGCATCTATAAACGTGACAGTCAATAGCGTCTGGCCTCAGGTAATTAGTTCTTTTACAGTCTTTTACCCCTTTGTCTTTGTCATCTCGGTTGAGTTATCATTCTCTTAAGATCGACATTTTCTGTGGTAGTTTGATCCTTTGAGATTTTACCTGACGTGAGTTCTCAGCCCCTCTCGTCCTCAAGGCACGTGCGGTTAAGTAGGAGGTTAAGTAGTCGAGTTCCTCTGGCGGTCAGTATTATGTAATACTCACTGGACCAATTCCTGCCACTGCTATACTCGGGTTCAATCAAACTCAGCACGCGGTCCAGACAAGAATAACTCAAGGTCCTCTTGAATCTTTAATCCAATTATAAGAATTTTTACTACGCAATTCGACCTTTTTGGAACTAGGTCAACAACAATTTGCGCTTATAATAAAATATATAAAAATGTAATTATAACTCATCTAGATTGCTTTATAGTGTTACACAGATAATAAATAATGTCTCGTGGTAGAAAGACTAAGCCGTTGAGTCGTGTATGTACACATTACACTAAATTAATACTCGTTTCTGTTTGATCCATTGCGAATAATTTTATTATTGTTTTATAATTTTATAATAACTTTTGCTGAACATTTACCTGGACGTACACTACCAGGATGAAAAATTAACATTGATCAAATTAACTCATACTTATTTGTGATTATATCTTGTTTACAGTTGACATTCAGCCCGAAATAATATCTGGATATTTGTGTTTTCTTACATTATACAAAATGTTAGGAGTGTTTAATATATATATGCTCACTAAATAAAAAAATAAAAACTTTAGCCAAGTTTATGATAAACAGACGGAATGGTGACTTAGAATTAAAATGTGTATACACGCTCATTTTGGGAACCTTGTGTTAATAAATGAATTAATAAATAGATGCTAAGGTCACACTATTACTTAGCAGACCATTCTCTCTTGTAGACTATGAGTACAGCCAGGATTGTGATAAATAGAAGAAATGAAGATAAATTAAATCAGCGTAGCCCTATGTAGCACGTAAACATTTGTAGCGTACTTGTAGCTTATCAGTTAGTATAGCCTAAATGTAGCATGTAAAAAGTGTAGCCTGGACGTAGCATGCAAAGAAGTGTTCCCTCATGCAGTATGTTAAGAAGTGTAGCATGCATGCTCATTAAATAAGCAACCTTTAATAAAGTTTGCGATAGATTCCTTACACATTTCTTATTTACTTTATTGCATCTGCTTCTCATATTTGCAGGAATGTTTGTAATAAATATGTGTAGTGCACATTAAGCATTTATCTGAGTATATGTGCTGCTTCAGAGTATTTTCAGCCGTGTTTGTAATAAATATGTGTAGTGCACATTAAGCATTTATCTGAATATATGTGCTGCTTCAGAGTATTTTCAGCCATGTTTGCAATAAATAAAGATGCAATATCACGACACAGTACAAATATTCCTTTAGAATATTATTAATATTAATCGTATAATAATATTAATTATTTCCCGCCCTGTCTGCAATAAAAAAAACCCGATGTTTTGCAGTTGTAGTATTTAGTTGGCTGATGATAGTCAGCCCTGTTTTGATAGATGTTGAATTCACGAAACATCATTAAAATAACTACTCGGAGATTGGCCTGCATTTTTGAAAGCGAGGTCACCTTAACTTTTCTCGCGCTCGGTCCTATTTCCCTTGCTATTAGTGCCCTGGATTGCAGACGACTTGGTCTCCCTTGACAGCAGACCCAAAGACATTTTGAGACAGGTCTTCCGCAGGGATACTATTCGCAGGTTGATCTCTGAAGACTTCCATCCAATATAAATAATGCCGAAACAAAATTCTTTCTGATTTGCAACGAAATCTCGCGAGGCGTATTACACTCATCATCCTAGACTGCGATTTTTGCTCGCCCGAACGCGCGGGGGTATTACTAGAGATGAAACCCGATGTCTGTCAGTACAACGCACCCAGTGGACATTTGTTTGTTATTGACACTCGTCCTGTTCACTCCTCTCTTTATACAATTACACCACAACGCAGAGATCCAAAGTAAAATAATTCAAATTAACAAGAAAAAAAACTTTGGAACGAAATATTCGTGCTGACAATTTTCTAGGTAGGGGACACGTCAAGAAAAAAAAAGCAACATATATTTAAAGTATGATCAGGCGTCGTGGTGGCGGCGTATGATTGTGATTCGAGTTGGTGCTAGTGTGAGTTGCTCTTCTGGACCAAACTTTCTTTGTGGATTTCGTCTGTACCACATTTCCCTGTGTTCACACACACACACTCACTCAAGTCATACATGCATACACACGTGTACACACACTCACACTCACAAACCCCATATAAACCCCATTTGTCCCAGTCAAATTTTCTTTCTTTCAAAATGATGACTCAAAGATATGTATTCAGCGCAGAATACTAAAGGACTGCACAATGATAGCCTAGAGACTTAACTATAGTGGAGTTCAAGGAATATCTTATATAAATGTCAATACACTTAGCTGAAAGAATCGTAACCACCAACCCTGTCAAAGTAAGTAAGTGAAATGTTTCACACACACACACACACACACACACACACACACACACACACACACACACACACACACACACACACACACACATACACACACTCACACATACACGCACAAAATGCAGGTACGTCTTCAGCTAACGAATGCTGGATATCTACAAATATATTCACTCCACACAAACACACACACACACACACAAACACACACACGCTCACATAAAAAATACAAGTATGTCGTCAGCTAACGAGAGATGGACAGTCACGCATACCCACATATATACACTGCATGCACACACATACAAACACGTACATGTACATATCAACTAACTGTAATGTTCATGAGGTGAAACACTTAAATACTTTGATGATGTGAATTAGCCTTTAAAAGACATTTTTTTTAACGGCTGCAACAATAAATATATTTCTTTTTCCCTGTCCCCAGTAATGAAAATATATTGGTAAATGGTTCAGAATATAACTTTCATAGTCTTAACGGTAAATTTCAACGTTTGCAATTGCCTACCTTGTTATCCCGCTATTTATAAGTGAGAATGGAAAGTTCAGTCTATTTGTGGAGGATATCCAAATATTCCGTTTACGCTTATGGTATCAAAGATCTGCGTGTACGTTTGGATTATTCTCCCCCCTTAAGAGATACACTCGAGTTAACCCCCTTTGCAAGCCCTCTCAGTTCTTTTCCTGTTTCTTCTCACCACTTTCACAATTCTCACCCTCCACCCACCCTCACTGTCACCTGAAGCTGTCTCTCAGCACCTTTAAATCCTCTTGTTATCAGGATCAACCTTCGCTAAGCGGTCCCGGGTAGACTATCAACAAAGAAAACGATATTAAAAGAATGCATAATTATATATTCTGTCTGTTGTTTTAATAGGCATTGTTTGAAAGAAATATTTACCGTTCTACTTGTAGTTGTACGTCTGAGTTTTGTTATTAGCAAAGAGTTGTCTATCGTAAGACAATTCACAGCTCACTTAAAGGTCAACAAAAGATAAATTGCAAATTATTTTATGCTCTTCAGGTTAGTTTTTTCTTGGAAATAATTTGTTTCTTCTTCGTGACAATAATTTGAAGGAAATTCGAGTGACAATGATTTGGAGGAAAGAAAAAAGAATTTAGCTTGAGAAGGAAAAGCAAGTAAATGTGTTAAGTCGAGAGGCTCTTTTCCATTGTAACAACTAAACAAAATAAAACATGTGGTCTGGGGCTTTCAATATAATAATAATAGTGACATTGTGACAAAGTATCTTGACCAGTTCTTTCAATTATAACTGACTGCTTTATATTTTCTTTTCGCAAGAAATAATTATTCATAGTAGTGAATGGTGTCTGTTCATTGCATTTATTATATATAAATAAACTTGTCAACTTTCTGACATTCAAACCAGAGTTGACAAAGAAAATAACAATAAACAAACAAAACAATAGAATCGATAAACCTACAATCAAAATCCACGTTTTTCAGTCTTTACACATTGATCTCCCCCTTTTCTCTATATTGATTTCGCATTATAATTCTGCGTTGATCAAATTCTCGAGTGAAAAAAGAAAAAGAAAATTGCTCAGTAATACTCTAATCTGAACTGGAAAAAAAAACCAAACACAGATGATTTACCATGGATTTCTTTAGATTGCTAAAAGAGATCGCTAAAAGTTATTCCTTCGGAAAAAAATTGTTTGCAGTTGAAACACTGGCACATCTTTAGATATGCACGCTTATCGTTAGAATTTTTAAAAAAAAACAACCCCAAACAACCCACATGGTTATACACCCATTGCAATACCTAATAATGTTCTGACATTTTAAATACGTTTATCTTCTCAAATATTGTGTAAAACAACAAAACAAACAAAGCCTTGGCAACCACTGAGGTATCCATGGAACTGAATGCGTTTGTTTTTCCAGCTCCGGTATCATTGTCATCTTGAATATCTTCCAGTTGTGGTTACGACAGTCATTTTGGAATCACTTGAATATCTTTCACAAATCCTTTTCTTTGGCGGCCATCTTGAGTCTATCTGAGGAGCGTTAAATCTTTGAAGTTCTGTAACGCAGAATTTTTCAACGATATTTAATGATTTATGAATACACGAAGTGGCCTTTACGCCGTTCAGTGATTTCATCAACGAAATAATGCAGATCTTTCAACAATAGTTACATAAATCCATGGCAATTACGTCAAACAGTCCCACTGAGCGCAGAAAAAGTGACGTGTTTTAGTCTCGTCCTAGATAGCTATTAACTTTATTACTCGATCGCCTCCCCTTTTGCTGGGAAGAGATGACCACGGGGCACACCTCCAGGTATTAAAATCAGACCAGAGCGGTTTACTTCTCAAAGGGACGTAATTCACAACACCTAGTTCGCTAGATTTTTCGACGGTACAAAACGAGCAATTCACAGGCTGAATAACGGTACAGGCTTCAGCGACATGAGGGAAAGTTTCACAATCCCCAGTGATAACGACTGGGGATAAATGATTGATTTTTCTGATTCCACCCCCCCCCCCCTCTCCGTTCTGCTAAGTACGACGTTACTACGACGCGAAATAATTCAAAGGAGAAAGAAATCTAGGATTGAAAGATTTATTGCTTTTAAAACTAACGATACATCAATTGTAAATGCAATGATTCCATGATCACACATTTCGCAATGTGTGGAGTTTGGTTGATCCTTTGAGTTTGAAGCACTTTATACAGTTGCTCTCAGAATTAAATTAAAATAAAAGTATTTGCGCGCGCGCGCGCGTGTGTAATGGGGGTGGGTGGAGAGTGAGAGAGAGAGCGAGCGAAGCGTTACATTTAGTTTGCTTTATAAACAGCCAATGTACCATTTCCATAATCAATGTTAATTTCGTATTGATTGATTATTTTTCCATGAAACCTAAAGCAATATTCGTTTATTTAATGTGGGTTTTTTTTTTTTGTTTTTTTTTTTTTTTTACCGATTTCTTTGACTTTCCTCATTTGTCACAAGATCGAATCATTTGATCACCAATATTAATTTTAGTTACTTAAAGTTCAAAGCGCACTAACCGAAACAGTTGTCGAACGTGAACTGAGCTGAGTAGAACCCTTGGAGTAAATTGCCAGAACGCTGCCAGATATTCGGATAACTCTTACTCATATAAGGCGGATACAAAGGGAGTTAACCGAAGAGACACACCGCAAGGGTAGTAAATCGATAGTTAACAATGAGTTTCTCGTGTTAAAAGTGTGTGGACGGGAGCTTGGGGGAACATCTCACATAATGAATTTTGGATAATTAAGCAATCAAAATTTTTCAGTCGTGGTAATATTTATAGTTTAAATTTACACATTTATAAATTTTATTTCGAAATTAATTGGTGCTTTGATTCATTGCGCACTTATAATCCTGTAAAGAAGAATCCCTAAAAACACAACACACCATATTCTCCGATCACCACCTCAACAATCAACACATTATATTCTCCAATCACCACCTCCAACTCTCACACGTACACCAGTCAACTAAACAATTATATTTTTATTTTTATGTCCTCGTTGTATGTCATTATTTGTATTTTTATGTCCTCGTTGTATGTGTCATTATTTGTATTTTTATGTCCTCGTTGTATATGTCATTATTTGTATTTTTATGTCCTCGTTGTATATGTCATTATTTGTATTTTTATGTCCTCGTTGTATGTGTCATTATTTGTATTTTTATGTCCTCGTTGTATGTCATTATTTGTATTTTTATGTCCTCGTTGTATGTGTCATTATTTGTATTTTTATGTCCTCGTTGTATATGTCATTATTTGTATTTTTATGTCCTCGATGTTCTTGCTATGATGTGTGCATTGAAGTAATTGTTAATAAATCCTATTTCGTTATTTGTCAACCTGTATTATACTATAACTGGGTTAAGGCTAGAGTGGTGTGGGGGCTTAGTAATTGATAAGTCGGATGGTATAGCCTTTTAAGGGAGGTTTTCGCTACTCTGTGTGGACGTACGCCAGGTCAGAGTTGTTTCTGTAGTGTTCACTAAAATACTAGGAATTCACTCTGGGGAGAGTGCAAGGGTACTCTTCCAGTCCCTTATCTGCAAGCTGGGAGGTGTAAAAATTATCGTAAGTTTGGAGATGATAATTTTCTCGTGATTAAAAAGAGGCCGTCTTGATAGTGTAAAAACTCTTTTTGCAGAGTCACCATCGCTTTTGGAATTTCCTGCACTTTAATACGCCTGCAGTTTGCTCCTTGATTTTGAACAAGTCAAGGCTGTTGCCATAGTTCGGGCAAGATACCTCCGACTTCACAATTTTGCATGAGTGAAAATTAAGTAAAAAGCATCTCATGAGAGCATCTCATCGCTGACTGCAATTGATTTCTTCGCAACTATACTGGAAGCTGACGAGAGGAAGATTGAACCTTTTGTTGGCCTACATACTTGGGGTCAGGCACATCATGGATAGATTCATAACTACTTTTACTTTCGTTCAGGGTTTTGTCACTTAGCCTCCACCCATCCTACCCAAACAAAAAGTGCACTCTTTCATGAGGTTATTGCGGGTTGACAATACTAGGCAAATAAAATCCCATTCTCCTGAAACGATTTCCTAATTTCCGTGCAGCTGTGACATCTAGCTATTCATGCGAAATCAGAGCCGGAAGTGACGACAGTAGCAGTGGCAGCACCGCAGCTTGACTCTTGCTGTAGTTTCTTGCAAAGAATAGGCTAGATGTCGGTACATTTTCAAAATGACATCATCGCATGTGGATAGCATAGACAAGAGAGTGAACACCATCAGAGAGAGAGAGAGAGAGACTTTACTGATATGTGGGATACTAGGTTACTTGCTGACGTGGCAGATAAAAATGGCTCAATGATGGTCGTGAAAGGGGTGAGAAGGATGGGATATAGGGGATGAAATTTAAACGAGAGATGAAGGAAGTTTTGAAAGAGAGGTCGGAGGTCCTGAAGATTAAACGTGCATTACCATATCCCACACTCTCTTCACATACATACCACACACACACCCGCCCACCCACCCACCCACACCACACATACACACGACACCCCCCGCCCACCCACACCCCCACACCACACATACACACCACACACACCCCCGCCCACCCACACACACACCACACATACACACCACCCCCCCGCCCACCCACCCACCCACACACCACACATACACACCACACACACATACACACGCACATACATTTACACACTTACGCACACATTTATAGACATACTTTACAAACACACACGAACGCGCACACATTCACATTCACACACACACGGACGACATACATGTATATGCACGCACGCACATCTACACACACGTGCATGCACACTTGAACAAGCAAAGAATTTCTACAGCCTGAGAAAATAGACACACGCATACATACTCATGGACAACCACACATTTACTATCACAAATAAGCAGAAGTACACTTACTCAAACATACACACTGATTTTGACAGCTTCATTAATTATTTTATGAGCCAGTACAAAGAAGAAAGTAGTAAATGTTTTATCACTAAGAAATCTGATAAAACCAGCTACAACTCGGTAAAGACTACAACACGATGCTTCCCAACTAGTACCGATAATATTATGTTTAGTAGACTACTTTTGCCTTGATATAAACTCAGACAATTTTAATTCATTTAAGTACACATTTTTAATTAACTACACGTTGGCCAAAAATAAATGAATATGGCGATGAGGGGGGTGGGTGGGTGAAGGAGGAGAATTGAAACTTACAACTAAAGGCATTAACAACCTGTTGTTCTTAAATTTCAATATATTCTTTGGAGTCATTATGTGTTTATCCATAATTTCCTTTGCGTGTGTATCATGCGTGTGTATATGTGTGCCTGCGTGTAAGTATTACACGTGTAAGGTGTGTAAATGTATGGGTTCATGGGTGTGTATGGTTATGTTTGTATGTGTGCATGTGTGTGTGTGTGTATTACGTGAGTATGGTGTGTATGATGTATGCATATATACGTATGATGTATGATGTATATAATATACGTATATATGCGTATATGTGCTAGGTCAGCTAAAGTATGCTACTGGTTCAAATTTCTAAGAGAAAAAGAAATCCCACATGGATTTAATGTCTTTCAGCTAGAAAGCCCGCCTGATGGAAATTTCTATTTACATCGTCAAGTCGACAATTTTTATATACACAATTTCGATCAGTTGCAACAATTCAAATTTTATGTCATTATTTTTTGCAATGATTTATTTAGAAAAATATTTTGAATGAGCTGGTTGCAAATATTCTATTTCGTCTTGTTTCTTCTTAACCGAGTAAAGTTAAAGTACGGTTAAAGAGTTAATGTTGTTAGTGCTGCTGCAAAAATTCTCTGAAGTCTGGCTGAAACTTAAATTAGATTTCTCATGCAGACCCAGTTGTAGTTAATATTTGCGTTATTATTTGAAGATGATGTTCAGTACCATTTACAGCTTACAACAGTAAGTATGCGCAGCGAATACATGACAACAATAGTTGTGAATGGCATGCGTATCCAACAGTTTTATTTGTGAATATTATACAACACTGTAAATAGTTCTAGACGATGTACCATGGCATACTGATGTAAAGAGAAACCCTGTCAAGCACAACACCCGGAATTTGTTTGGATTATAAAACGGACGTTAATTTATTGCAGAAAATAATCTGAGTAAAAAGATGATATTCGTTTAAAAGGTTCACTTCCATCACTATTCATCTACTTCTGGTTACATTTCATCAATTATTTCTGTAACCAGAAATCACTTCCAGTGCATTGGAATTATGCATTAATTGCACATCAATGATGTGTGTCCACTTCTGTAAATTTTCATTATGTGTCGCTGCTGCACAGTCAAAATCTTTCACTACTCTGCAGTGTCAGCACAAGTCAACACTCTAATATTCAATGTAGAAATGAGTTTATTATTTGTGCACAGGTGATGAGAAAATTAATTTGCAGTCTTATATTACTGTCAAGAACTGATAAGAGAATTATCTTGAGGCCATAGTCTACTGTCAAGAACTGATAAGAGAATTATCTTGAGGCCATAGTCTACTGTCAAGAACTGATAAGAGAATTATCTTGAGGCCATAGTCTACTGTCAAGAACTGATAAGAGAATTATCTTGAGGCCATAGTCTACTGTCAAGAACTGATAAGAGAATTATCTTGAGGCCATAGTCTACTGTCAAGAACTGATAAGAGAATTATCTTGAGGCCATAGTCTACTGTCAAGAACTGATAAGAGAATTATCTTGAGGCCATAGTCTACTGTCAAGAACTGATAAGAGAATTATCTTGAGGCCATAGTCTACTGTCAAGAACTGATAAGAGAATTATCTTGAGGCCATAGTCTACTGTCAAGAACTGATAAGAAAATTATCTCGAAATCTCATAGTACTGTTCAGTCAATAAGAGAATTATTTTGCAGCCTCAATAAACGTCAATAATGTTAAATGGCATCAAGCGAATTATCTTGCCGTTTAAAACTCATCACTAATGTTAAGTGGCGATAAGAAAATTATCTTGTAGCCTCAACACATGTAACTATTATTAAGTGGTAATAAGCGACTTATCTAGCAACCTCAATACATGTGACTACAGTCAAGTGGCAAATAGAGAATTATATTGCAGCATCAGGACACGTCACTACTGTCAAAAATTGATAAGAGAATTTTCTTGCAGCCTCAATACACGTCACTACTGCTAAATGGAATTAAGAGAATTATCAAGTCACTACTGTCAAATTCTGATAAACGAATTATCTTACAGCCTCAATACACGTCACTACTGTCAAATTCTGATAAACGAATTATCTTACAGCCTCAATACACGTCACTACTGTCAAATTCTGATAAACGAATTATCTTACAGCCTCAATGCACGTCACTACTGTTAAATGGCAATAAAGAAGTGCTTCTCGTTGAGAAAATCCGACACACTAGAATAAGAGCAAAGCGGCCTATCTTCACAACCCCAGGGACGTCGTTGCAACTTCACCATTTCCAGCACCACCACCTCCCAATCTCCTTCGAATCACTAACAAACAAACAAAAAGAACAATAGCAAATGTTGGAATTTTGTTGCCGTATTATCAGTTTTGTAGGGCTACTGATACCCTTAAACTAAGAGGCTTTCACATCCCAGACGACAAAGGGCAAATCATCTCGTCTATGCAGTCTTGTTTCAGATGAGAGGTCACACTTTGGCTTGGCCCGTCCTTTCTCAGGAACAAGGAAACGTTTGATTGTTACACCTTGCCATCAACTTCTGGCTTGAAACTGAAATATTTCCGCAGTCTGCTTGACTGCTGCAAGAGATGAATTTTCTCTTCATTTTTAATCATTTCCTTCAGCGCACAGATTGGGCCTGTTGGTCCATTCCGCTCTGCCAAATGGTGATGGATTCCGTCTGTGGCATTGTCTCTCTCTTGGTCCTCTCTTGGTTGATGATGGCGCGAATCTGCAGGGCACGTGAGTCAAATGGTAAGCACGAGCATTGTTTAAATGAAATAAAATGTGCGATTATTTACTGACATTTTAATTAGTTGTTCTCTCCCCCCACCCTCCATCTTTCTCGTCTTTCTCAATTCATTCTCAACTTAATGCATGTGTGTGTGTGTGTGTGTGTGTGTGTGTGTGTGTGTGTGTGTGTGTGTGTGTGTGTGTGTGTGTGTGTGTGTGTGTGTGTGCTGCATCTAACTCACTATTCCAATCTAATCTCATCTAGCCTAGGCTAATCTCATCTAGCCTAGGCTAATCTAATCTAGCCTAGCCTAACCTAATTTAATCTAGCCTAGTCTATTTAATATAGCCTTGTCTAATGCAATCTAATCTAGCCTAGTCTAATCTGATCTAATCTAGCCTAGTCTAATCTGATCTAATCTAGCCTAGTCTAATCTTATCTAGCCTAATCTAATCTGATATAATCTTTTAAAATCTAGTCTAATCTAATTTAATTTAATCCAGTCTAATCAAATCTAATCTAGCATAAGAAAGTTGTAGTATAATTTGTTATAATTTGTCAAAGCTAAATCGTGTACGCCGTGAACTGTACAACCGAAGTTTTTTTACACACTGCATTTACTGTTGTCCTTTCTTCCCTTTAACAAAGTAATCTATTTTAAGTTTTAACGTTTGTTCCTTTTTAGCATTTGAAACACAAAATTAAATTTCTCCTTTAGGAAAATATAATATATATATGTATGTGTGTGCGTGGATATATGATTGTGGTGTGTGTGTGTGTGTGTGTGTGTGTGTGTGTGTGTGTGTGTGTGTGTGTGTGTGTGTGTGTGTGTGTGTGTATAGGATAATGGTTATTAAACTTCGAGGGCGAGTCGAAACGTCCGGGATATCACGAATGTTGGAAGCGGAGGTTAAACGAAATTTAATCACTTAATAAAAGAGTTTTATATTTCTGGAACATATATCCCTTTCCATCCATCACCCACTTCATAACATAACAAAGCAAAAACTGCTACAAGAAACGTATTCGTTCTTAGTGAAAGGAAAGGTAAAATCCCTTGAAAGGAAGTGTAAAATCGCCTGAAAGGAAAGATAAAATCAATTGAAAGGAAAGATAAAATCAATTGAAAAGGAAGGTAAAATCCTTTGAAAGGAAAGATAAAATCAATTGAAAAGAAAGATAAAATCAATTGAAAGGAAAGATAAAATCAATTGAAAAGAAAGATAAAATCAATTGAAAAGGAAGATAAAATCTTTTGAAAGGAAAGATAAAATCAATTGAAAAGGAAGATAACATCAATTGAAAGAAAGATAAAATCCTTTGAAAGGAAAGATAAAATCAATTGAAAAGAAAGATAAAATCAATTGAAAGGAAAGGTAAAATCAATTGAAAAGAAAGGTAATTTCAATTGAAAAGAAAAATAAAATCAATTGAAAGGAAAGTTAAAATCAATTGAAAAGAAAGGTAATTTCAATTGAAAGGAAAGATAAAATCAATTGAAAAGAAAGATAAAATCAATTGAAAGGAAAGATAAAATCAATTGAAAAGAAAGATAAAATCAATTGAAAAGAAAGATAAAATCAATTGAAAGGAAAGATAAAATCAATTGAAAAGAAAGATAAAATCAATTGAAAAGAAAGGTAAAATCAATGGAAAAGAAAGGTAATTTCAATTGAAAAGAAAAATAAAATCAATTGAAAGGAAAGGTAAAATAATTGTCAAATCCATACAAACAGATTTTCCTACCAGAGAACATTACTTAAATAACGTTGCTAAAATGTTAAAAATAGACACAAAGCAATATATTATTTTAGATTACTTTTGCATTACCAGAGAAGCGCACGTGTCTGTTCGTAAGAGACCAGATTTTAAATCATTTTTGTATTGCATTAAAATTGTTTTGTTCCTGTCCAGACTTTAAATATTTTTGTATTGCATTAAAATTGTTTTGTTCCTGTCCAGACTTTAAATTATTTTTGTATTGCATTAAAATTGTTTTGTTCCTGTCCAGACTTTAAATTATTTTTGTATTGCATTAAAATTGTTTTGTTCTTGTCCAGACTTTAAATCAGTGGTGCACAAACTTTTTGAGTCGGGGGCCAAAATCTGACTTGTCGAAACCGTCGGGGGCCACAAAAAAGTGAAGATCAAAATCGTCCCATACAAGACGGACATTACATCTAAGAACACACAAATGACGATTAAGACTATAATTATGACAAAGAAGTTGTATACTAAGACTCATTCTAAAAATGTTATGATACGTCAACTTTCACAAAGTCAGTGTGATGGATAGTGCTCCATGTCATCTGCAAGCTTCAAAATGTCAGGCTTACGTTAGTTAGACTTGTAATCACTTTAAGTTAGTTAGACTTGTAATCACTGTGAGCGGTCTACTTACTACATTTGATTATGGAAATAGAAAAAGAACTACATGCATTACTTTTACTTTGTAACAGATGTTCTCTGAATAGTCCCTGATTATTATTTCAGAAAGTATTTCTGCTGCCAAGTGCGCATTTAATTAGCTTGGTTGCTCCTTTCCGCAAAGTGGATGTATGATTGTTTTATAATAAACAAAGAGTATAATAATTGTAGTAATAATAACTCTCCCAACTCTTATCAATTGATTACTGAATAATTACAAAAACAATTAGATCAGACGTAGGCCACGAAATATCATAACTAATACATCGTGGCTCGACATGACATTGATGATAGCAAGTATGTTGTGGCTCTTTATGGCAGTGTCTGATGATAACTAGTGTGTTATGGATGGCTCAACATTACATTGATGATAGCAAGTATGTTATGGCTCTTTATGGCAGTGTCTGATGATAACTTGAGTGTTATGGATGGCTCGACATGACACTGTTGGAGTATATCTAGTGTGTCGTGGCGCTGTATGAAAATGTCTGAGGATAATGTGTCAAGACTCTGTACGACATTGTCTCAAGATAGCGATTGCGTGTCATGCTCTTTATGATATTGTCTCAAGAAAGCTATTGCATATCATGACATTATCTTTATGACATTATCTGATGACAGTTACCAATTCTGTGTGTGTGATAGATTTCATTCTGTTTGGCATTGTTTGATGATAACTAGTGTATCAGTGTTGTGTGTGACAGTGTTCACTTATGTCTCAGGAAGATGTGATAATGAGTGTGTCATAGCTTTATATGATAAAGTTTAGAAGTAAGATTCCGGCTGGAGATGAAAATTAATGTTTCGTGGTGGCTCTATTTTTACTATTTCTCACAAGTGTGACAATGATTGTCTCTGATGGCAGGGTTTAGTTTTATATACCTGCATACGTATACTGTTTTTAGTGTGGTATGTGTGACAATGATTGTCTCTGATGGCAGGGTTTAGTTTTACATACCTGCATACGTATACTGTTTTTAGTGTGGTATGTGTGACAATGATTGTCTCTGATGGCAGGGTTTAGTTTTATATACCTGTATACGTATACTATCATAAGTGTAGTAGTGCACATCTGTAGAAAATAACACAAACGATACAATATAGCGATAAATTGTAATTAGATCTTTAAAATGTCTAAGTTTTACCGTTGGAAAAATAAGTTTCATTCATTCATTCATTCATTCATTCGTTCATTCATTCATTTCTTTTGTAAAGAATATTATCAACAATACTTACATTTTATGATTTTCAGAATGCCAGAATGGCACACGTTTGGTCAGCAATTTAAACCTTACGATACCGGATGAGTTTATCCCCACACTAAATATTTCACTTTGTAATAAAACCACGAATGTCACCAAATGTGAGTTGACAAAATACAGCAACACTACGGATCCCGACAACAGCAACGTCGTAACGACATACCTATGTAAATTGCTTGATGGCAAGTCTGAAAAGTTCAGTGTCACTAGAAACTGCTCGTGCACGAAAAGTAACGATACGACCCTGACCTTACGTCTGGAACCCCATGGCTTCACGAAGACAGATGCTGGATTATGGAAAGTGAGCATAAATAACAAGACATCTAGTGATCACGTGACTATTCAACTTAAAACTAAAAGTAATTATTAATTTTTAAAATGTATTTGAAACATTTAAATTAGGGCTGTTAACGATTAATGATTTATTTGACGATTAATCTTACAACAATTAACGATTAATTAATAGATAAAAAACAACTAAAACTGTATAACCTTTTTACCATTAATAACTTTGTTGTTATCGTCTACTTTAAAACCAAAATGGTCACGCAATTTACCTTTAATCGGTTTATAATCTTCATCTTAGAATCGGCCATTTTGGCAGAAAAAATAATAACAAATAAAAACTTACGGTGCAATTTGTTAGCGATCAATTGGGAGATTAATCGTTAAAATGGGCAGCCCTAATTTAATATTGTTTTACAACAAGATATTGTAGTGAAACCGCTGTATTCCACCACCCCCATCTTAAAAACACCCAAACAATTATGACGTTTTATTGATTGAATTATAGTTCACAATTTGTAGAAATAATAGTCTACTCACATAATACATCTCTACGTAAAACGCAAATATAACCTATCAATAGAATGCACGAAATATTTCTAAGTCCATTCTCTCTCAATCATTCAGTTAACTCACCTTTAAGCTAATGGCTGCCCTTCATGACCGGACATCTTGCGACACCAAATTCAAGTGATTAGACAATAGAATTCTCTACAGCATGTACACTTTTGATCTCAGCCCATTGGCTGGTCTCATTCCCATAAATATTAACTATTTGATTATAAACACTACTCATCCAGTTAGAACTGGTTTGCATTGCATCAGCAATTTCTAGCATATTCTCATCTCAAGTGTTTACTCCAACTCTGTCACTTATAAATATACCATCATAAGGAATGCCTAAAATCGACAATGTATATAACAATTAAGTTTATAAATAGGGTTAAGTACTGCCTGTCAAAACATGTATAGGAGGGAGAGAGAGAGAGAGAGAGAGAGAGAGAGAGAGAGAGAGAGAGAGAGAGAGAGAGAGAGAGAGAGAGAGGGAAAGAGGGAAATAAAAATACAAAAGATATAAATACATTTACCATGCTTGTTTTCCTTATTTTCCTTTTCCTTCTTTAAAGAAAATGTTTTTTCTGATATATAGCTTGCCATGGAACATTTTTCAAGGAGCCCCCCTCGCCCAATGGCACAGAAACAGTGAAACGTTTTGCAAAATCTTTCAGTGTTCCACTCTGCTCCAAGAACCAGTCAAGTCATATTACCTCATGCAGACTCACCAAATTTAGCAATGCCACGCACCCGGAACTCAGCGATTCCACCAAATCCTTCCTGTGTCACAGCTCTGACTGCGATAAAAAATGCACTCGATCAAAACAAAGCTGCTGCAGTTGGACTTTAGATGCAGAGCCCCGTCTGACCATCAGTTTTGGACCTGAGGGGTTCACGGTGGACGATGTTGGACTCTGGCGAGTGGAAATTAATGACATAGCAAATTCCGAGCACTTGAACTTTTCCCTGCAAGTCCATGATGAAGGTGAATAACAATAAGTGCTTATAAGAGTGATAATAATTAGACACAATTGAGGACACGAGAATTTTGTTTCTCCAAGATCCGTGCATGCTTGTGGGAATCTGAATTTTTAAAGATTTATATTTTCGAGTTTTTATATATCCTCTTTCTCCTTCTCTGTCTGTCTTTGCATGTCTCTCTCTCTGTCTCTTTCCGTCTCGCTGTCTGACCTTCTGTTTCTCTCCATCTCTGAATCTATCTCTGCCTATCTCCCTCTTTCTGCTTGCCAACACCACACACCATTTTATATCTTCACTGAAGATTTTTAAAACGAATGTTCTTATTTTTCTTGAAAGACATGTGGCAGCACGAGTACGCTATTGACATCGTCACCATAGCCCTGCCTTCTGCCATGGTCATAGCCGTCGCCATTTTTGCTTGTTGTAAATTCCAGGTAAGAGGTAAACATATTTGACTACATAGTTTCTGAAGCGTTTTATCGTTTGTCGTGGGGTTTTCCCCTCATTTTAAAATTTTGAATTTATTGTGGAAGTTTTTCCTTTCCTTGTTAGTAGAATAATTTCTTGTATAGTATTTGGTGCGTGACCTCGGTGGTCGTGATGTGGCAACAATATCGAGGTGTCTTCTTAGTTCGTTGAACACAGTAATGTGAATGTGTTTATTCACCGGCCAGCGTCGAAAGAAGAAAGAATATGGTATCTGCAGACCTGCGGCAATTTAAGAAGATAGGAATGAGGTGTTTGCACAACTGCGGCAATTTAAGATAGGTTTATGGTATTATATAACATCAATTAAGAAGATAAAATTGAGTATTTATCTGCATAATATCAATTTAAAAAGACACAACTGTGGTATTTGAAAGCTGATAACAATTTAAAAAGATAGAATTGCAGTATTTATGTACATTACAGCAGGTTAAGAAGATAGAACTGTGGTATTTATCTAGAAAACAGGCAATTTAAGAAGTTAGAATTATGGATACACAGCAGCAATTTAAGAATTAGGATTAAAATATTTATCTAGAATTCTAGATAATAGCAATTTATGAATATAGGATTATGGTATTTATCTACATTTCAGCAATATAAGAAGATAAAATTATGGTGTTTGTACACATTTCAGCAAGTAACAGAAGATAAGATTAAACGGTAGGAAAACAAAACAATGCACAAAGTCACTAAACTGTATACTAACTTCAGCGTTGGTGATTCATTCCATGAACTAATCATAAGGTGTGTTTACTGCATTCCATATTACTATTTTTAGTGGGCATTCACGTCATTTAGTACTATTGCTTTGAGTTTGCATTTACATCTTTCCATATTAATATTTTTAATTCCATATTACTATTTTTAGTGGGAGTTTATGTCATTCCGTATTACTATTTTAATGGGAGTATATGTCACTCCATATTACTATTTTTAGTGGGAGTTTACACCATTTAATACTACTATTTTAATGGGAGTTTATGTCATTCCATATTACTATTTTAGTGGGAGTTTATGTCATTCCATATTACTATTTTTAGTGGGAGTTTACACCATTTAATACTACTATTTTAATGGGAGTTTATGTCATTCCATATTACTATTTTAGTGGGAGTTTATGTCATTCCATATTACTATTTTTAGTGGGAGTTTACACCATTTAATACTGCTATTTTAGTGGGAGTTTATATCATTCCAAATTACTATTTTTAGTGGGAGTTTACGCCATTTAATAGTACTATTTTTAGTTGAAATTTATGTCATTCCAAATTACTATTTTTATTTGGGGTTTATGTCTTTCAATATTGCTATTTTTTAAACTGGGAGAGTATGTAATTTCATATGATTGTCAATCCAAATTACTAATTTTAGTGGGAGTGTTTGTCATTCCATATTACTATTCTGAGCGGGAGTTTATGTCATTCCAAAATATTTTGAGTATATTTTACTTCCTACAGTGCTTATGCTATCGACAGCGTTACTGGTTAATTATACTGGAAGTAAGCAATATTTACCCCCTCCCCACCCGTTCATTGCCTTTATCCTTGTCAGGACAAAAACTCACAGGATAAGACCCGCCATTCATGCAAGCCCTTAATGTCTGCTCACACCTACCCTTATTAATGTTAAGTGTTGTAATTCTTCTTCAAGAACTCTTATATCCGTCGTAAACACATTATAGTTATAACCCAACCGATACATTTTATTTTAGTAACTATAACCTCTCACTTCTTTCATTCAAACTAAATGTCTGTCAGTCCATCACTGGAGAATAGAATTTTGCAGGGACTCTGACTCTGTCAACCTATTCTAAATTTAATTCTATAATCACGAGCGACTGGCCAAAATATTTGCCGTACTTATCGAATACTCAGGTGTGGAAACTGTACTTTACCCATAACCCTCTGCCCTTTACCCATAACCCTCTGCCCTTTACCCATAACCCTCTGCCCTTTACCCATAACCCTATGCCCTTTACCCTAACCCTATGCCCTTTACCCTAATCTACCAAGATGCTGCACTTTTACAAAATAGCTTGTCTTATATTTATCAAAACAGGTTAATTTATGTTCACGCATAATTATTTTTTTAATTTGGTACTGACAATATAATTTGCTTTGTTTGCTATGGTATAATGTTTAGGGTAGTAATTATCTTTGTCTCTTTATCTTAAATGCATTCTTTTATTTTGTCCAGCATAGGAAATATAACCCCATGGTCAGTGAGTACCAGAAGAAAACACTAACGGGTGTCACAGGCATGTACTCAAGACAGAAATCTAAAGCATGAATGCCAAACAAATTTGAAGATGGCCTTGAAGAACAACCTTCAACCGAAGCAGACCTTGACAAGCCTATCTATCTATATGTCTGTCTATCTATCTATCTATCTATCTATCTATCTATCTATCTATCTATCTATCTATCTATCTATCTATCTATCTATCTATCTATCTATCTATCTATCTATCTATCTATCTATCTATCTATCTATCTATCTATCTATCTAACAATAGCGACAGCTGGACGGCCTGACCTATCTCCTACGAATATGCCAAGGACTCAGGCTATTACACAATGACACATCGCCAGACAATCAGTTGACTTGCCCCAAGCTAGCAACATTATCTTCCCCTTTATTTATTAATTAGAATTAATGATTCATTTAATCCTGGCTCAGCCCCCAGCTAGCTAGTCTACAGTCGTGCTTCAAACAATTATGTAACAATGGGTAAGATAACAAAGCAGAATTTAATAACAAATTATAATAAAAGGAACTGGTTGTACATGGATAATTAGAGTTAATCTATCCCACTTAGCCCGAATTCCGAATTCGATATCATCTTGTTCTGTTCATAGTTGGGTTCAATCCCACGGTCACCCTGGACGCGATTTATCTACCCCTGTAAATGTGCACTGTGAAGAAATATGCGTCTGAGGAATTTCAATTCATTCACGCATATAAATGAATGACTCTAGGTCAGCTGGCGGATTAACGCTACATCATGATACGGAACACAAGTGACCAAATATGGGCGTCTCGTATCCAGTTAAAGGCCTTTTCCTCACCTCTAGAGCGAACTACATACTTCTAACTTGTAAACAGGTATTGCACCACTAGGCACAAGTCTACTAGTGGAAATACCTTCTCATAAATTAAATAGCAGTGGTTAGGAAACAATTAATAAAAGTAAAATAATATTTCATAACTCGGCATAATTTGCCTATAATTCCTTACACACAACATAAGCTAACAATTGCCTTTTCATGACTGGACTTGAGTTATGTCAAAATCAAAATGATTAGAATATAGAGCTTTCTACAACAAGTAAGTTTCGGTCTCTACCCATTGGCTAGTTTGTTATTTGTAAACCTTAAACTAGTGGATAGCAAAATTACTCATCCACTTTGGATGGGTTTGGATTAAATCAGCAAGTTCTAGCAACATTCTTAAATTGAATTTTTATTTTAACTCTGGTACTTACAAAATTATCGTCATGCGCAGTACCCGAAAGTCATGTCACGTTGACATTTACACAAACTATATAATAATTAAGTTTTAAAATACGGACAAGCAAATTTTCTCTGCCACAGAATATAAGACTATTTTGTGCACTTAGGGAGTAATCAGTAATCTTATCGAGCCGTTGCCTTATCTCTTTACCAACATTTTTATTTAAAGCAAAAGACAACAAAAAGATCAAATTAGACCTCTCACTTCTTTTAGAATCTTCTGTACAAGATCACAAAAGCAATTCTTTCCCCCTGAGTTGGCTGGTTCCGGGGTCAAATGTTGCCTACAAGAAAGGAATAGTAATACACTAAGTTTATGAGAGAGGAAATTGAAAGTATGTTTTAATCCTTGAAATGACCTCTCTTAAGAGGCAATAATCTACTACTGCTACTACTATCACCGTCACTAATATATAATAGTATATATGATATACTACTATTATAACTATTACTATTACCTCTATTTATCTTCTATTGCTACTACTACTACTATTATCGCCAACAGTAATCTACTACTATTTTACTACTACAACTATTGCCATCCTTAATCTACTACTATTGCTATTACTACTGTCACCAACAGTAATATACCTCTAATAATGCGTCAACTACTCTCACTACTACCACTATCACTACTAGTACTACCACTATCACTACTACTGCTGTCACTATTACCACTTTCGATACTACTACTAAAAAATATTCAAAGATTTCCAGGCTTAGTGGCATCAAAATCATCAAACGATATTTGCGAATGAATGCTCGTTTCTGTCTTGTCAGATTAGGAGAAAGCCAGTTACTGCTTCTCTGGAGGGTGGGGTGGGGTGGTGGTGATGAAAACGGCAAAAGTTGTAGTCACCACCAAGCTGCGATATTTTACAGCACTTTCTAATCAGTGAGCATCTAAAGCACCTCCCACGTGACCCTACGACTTGTCGCTCGTGATTATGTTCTCGCCGCTGACTTGGTTACCTCGGGCGATCACGTGGAATTGATATGTAGCTGGACGGAAATATGCCTCGGCACGCGAACTCTTTCGCACTTGTTTGCTATTCAGTTTAGTCTCTCGGAATAGTATCGCCTGTGCGCAAGTAGTTTATACAATTTTGGGGATGTTTTGTGGGAATATTTTATTTATTTATTAGCAGGGTGTAAATGTAAAGTGGCTGCCCTCGATGTGATATGCTGAATAACTTATTTTACTGTGAATAACTTATATTACTGAGGTAACTTATATTACTGAATAACTTATATTACTGAGGTAACGTATATTACTTAATAACTTATATTACTCAGGTAACGTATATTACTGAATAACTTATATTACTGAGGTAACGTATATTACTTAATAAATTATATTACTCAGGTAACTTATATTACTGAGGTAACGTATATTACTGAGGTAAATTAGCTTGATTGATGAGATCTGTTAGATGTATTATCGAGGTCCGATTTATTGTTTTCAAAGTCATATATTATTCTGATTAAAGAGATTAATAATATATACAGAGATTAATCGTATCCCCCTGCTGAGAAAGTGCATTTACGCTGAAGTTCATTATTAATTAATGAAGTCATAAAACATTATTGAGTTTTCTTAAAATTAGTGATTACTGATATTTATATTTATTAATAAGGTGTGGTTTAACTGATTACTGATATTTGTTAATAAGGTATGTTAACTGATTAGTTTTAATAATCTCTGCAGCTAGTTAAATTATTTACCGAAGTTCATTATGTTGATTAGTGATGTTCTTTATATTATGGGATTCATTACATATTTATTATCGAAGAAAATTATGATGTCATTCATATATTTCCGATTTTTGTTGCCAATGATAACAGATAAAACAAGTCGTTATCAATTGTGTGTTTCTACAGTGGTTGCTGTAGCTTAGGCAAAACATTGACTACTGCAATAGACGGATCATCCACAGTTTAACTATCTCTATTATAACCTGACCGTATACAGTCAGTTAACCCCGGGAACCCTGGGAAAACGTCCCAAGTATTCAATAACTGGATGCTAGAAGAATGATAATCAAGAGTACAGACTCGAGTTCAGTGTTGATGTCTTGATTTTCAGTTCGAATGCTAAGTCAGTGCACAAGACTCTAAGTCCAGTGCCAAGTCAGTACACAAGACTCAGTCCAGTGCCAAGTCAGTGCACAAGACTCTAAGCAATGCCAATTCAGTACACAAGACTCAAAGTCCAGTGCCAAGTCAGTGCACAAGACTCTAAGTCCAATGCCAATTCAGTACACAAGACTCAAAGTCCAGTGCCAAGTCAGTGCACAAGACTCTAATCACAGTCCGGACTCGTAGATGTACACTGCGAATTTTTTTAGATGATATGTAACCAATTGTCAGACATTATTTGTACTACAGTGTATGTTGTTTTTTTTAAAGTATAGCTCGTGGTGTTTTCTAGCTGCTGTTATTAAAATCCACGTGTACCTTCAGCTAGCATTTTTGTGTAATATAGCCTGAGTCCTTGGCATATTCATTGGAGATAGGTCAGGCCATCCAATTTTATTCACTGATTTAATGTTTTGGCATGAATGTGTCGTGTGACTTGAGGCCGAAAAAGGTCTGTTGTCTGATACAGTGACACATCATTTATGACTCTGGCTAGATAAATAAATGATCACGATAATCTTCGTTGTTATGCTGCAATTATTTCAAGAATACGCCACAAATCCTTTAGTAAACTAAAACCTTATTTTCCGTGTTATTATGTTCAGGAATTACTTTTTAAAAAAATGTTTGAATAGAAAAACAGCATCCTTTATTACAACTATAGTGGCAAAGCATTCAGTCTTATGCACAAAGTCCCCACCCCCTTCCACTCTCCCGACATAATTTTCTTTCTTGAAATATCTTCTTAATGGAGAGTTTTCAGTGCAAAGAAATGAACTGCAGAGGAAGATGTCTCGATGCTTGTATCAACAGGCAGTACATTCCCAAGATCATTAATAATTCAGGCTCGCATACTCATGAAAAATAATTATATTGTTTCTTCTCAGGATGCAGTCGATCGAGTCAATTATTCAGTGCCAATGTTTCATATTCGTCTTGATGTTTTGACAAACGACCACTATGAAACGGTTATTTAATTTTCACACGAGGCACATAAGCAACGATTCTATCGTGTGGAAGCACTGAAAAGCAGATGAATTATTTCTTTTCTTCAATTTTTTTTTCATAGCACTTAAAGACGCCGACTGCAGATTGGCTTCCCTATAAAATACGAGGGACAATGCAAACGGAACCATGCCAATTACCGTCACCCAGAGCTCTGTAAAACCACGTGATGCACAACAAGGTTTGAGCACACCGAGATTGACAGTGTGTTTGTGTGCGCGTGCGTGAGTATGTGTGTGTGTGTGTCTGTGCGCGTGCGTGTGTCTGTGTGTGTGTGCACCTCTCGGACACAACCAACGAAGAATCGACAGAGGATAACCCTAGAATAAAGAGTATGCAAAAGCCATTTACGCTTTATGATGCGGCCATACTGAACCCTCTTATGAGTGACAATGACAGCCATTTGGACGGTCTAATTCAGCGCTTCCGATTAATTTTTCACCCCGCACCCCCACCCCCTCCCCGGGACTGACGAAGCCGATCTCGCATTCCGTTGTTTTAAACCAAGATTTACTGCAAAAGAAACTTTTCTCTTCCACAATGAATTTTCGCACCCCCGGCAACAGCTGCGAGGACCCCCAATCGAGAAAATCGAGAAGCGCTGGTCTAATTCGAGATGATCTAACAGCGCCGCCATATTGACTTGAACAAGAGCGATATAGACGTCTAGAGTTACGCCGCCTGATTTTATGGAACGTAGCTGTACATCAATATAAACTTCAATTCTATTTTTAAAGAAAAGGTCGTATTTTTAATACTTAAAAGATAACATCGACTATTTTTAAATAAGACAATGTTAATGAAAGCACGAGTTAATTTACAATTGAATTCAATTATTGCTAATCGTCATTTATTCGTAAAAACGTTTAGAACACTCTCCGAAGTTTGAACAAAGTAGAATTGAGATTAGAAATCAAAGAACGATATAGTTTGGTTTTGTCAGTCGTTACTGATTAAAGTGCCATCAGTGCCTGGCAGTAGGCCGCCAGCGTCAATGGCGTACTGTTGTTCAGTCCGACAGTTAAAGCAGCAACGTGGACCGGCTGGAACTGGTCAATCGAAAAGGACTAGAATAAGCAAACGTTTAAACAATAAAGAAATAAATCGCGATTATTGCTTTTGTATGTGGCACAAAAAAAATGTCGATCATAATGCCTACATGACTAATGATTGTTTTAGTTTGTGGCAATATAAAATGTCGATCATAATAATGCTTACCTGACTAATGATTGCTTTTGTTTGTGGCAATAAACAAATTCGATAATAACGCTTACATGACTAATGATTGATTTTGGCAATATAAAATTATTTTGATTTTGGCAATATAAAATGTCGATAATAAAACTTACATGACTAATGTTGCATTACATAAATTGTATGTCGATTTAAACTGACAAGATCGGTCTCAAAGGTCAAAAGAAATTAAAAATAATTCCATGTCTTGATTTTAGTTTAGAAATAAATATTTTCTGAAAACCGAATGTAAATCCCAGCACTGTGGACAAAACCAATGCTTGTTCCTTTGACGCCTTGCAGAGTGTGTAGGAAGGAAATATAAAATAAGAAAATTAATTTGTCCCATAGGCCAGACAAGTACATGTGGCGGGGTAAATTTGCCTTTCCCTATTTGTAAACTCAATTGTTGTACAATTGTTAAATGTCACAATGACCAGTCCTTGGGCACTGCTTATGCTGATATTTTTAAGTGTCAAAGTTGGAAGTAAACAACTATGGTAAAAAATGCTAGAAACTTGCTGATGTAATCTAAACCAATTCCAACTGGATGAGTAGATTTTCTGACTAATAGTCTCACACTTGTTCATAAATTCATCCAATGGGGACGGACCCAAAGTTATTTTGTTGAAGAAAGTCTATATTCTGATCACTTTGAATTTTATGAAACTCGAGTCTGGTCATAAGGCGATCGTTAGCTTATAGTAAGTTACCTGACTGATAAAGAAAGAATGAACTTAGAAATATTTCGTCCTTGTTTGCTATTGATCTATAATTTGAATGGGAGAATACTTTATGTAATTGAACCATCATTTCCATGTTTACTAATTTGATTACGTTGTAAATTATACTTGTGAATTTTGATTGATGCTATATTTCTTATGCTGTATGTGTATCGAGCTAATGAAATTGTTGCAGGATTTGTAAGTTGATATGTAAATAAGAGAGAAAGAAGTTGAATATGCCTGAAATTTAGTGCTGCTTTAATTTGACATTTTTACTTTCACTTCACGCAACAGTGAACACTTGTACTCTAACAAAATTACATTGGTGTGAGAATCATTATCATCATCATCATTATCATTATCAGCATTATCATCAAACTTAAAAGCAACGTTGCTGCAAATTGATTCACGTGGATTCCATTCAAGAGCTAATAAGGTAAAGGTGTCACAGTATAATTGTGTCAGAGTATAATTTCTGTCACAGTATAATCGTGTCAGAGTATAATTTCTGTCACAGTATAATTGTGTCACAGTATAATTTCTGTCACAGTATAATTGTGTTAGAGTGTAACAGACAAAATGGGTCATGAGCTCTTGGCCCGGTTCTGCAAATTCGAATTCGAATGCAGTTCCTTTGTTAGGACATTTCCCTACACGCATCTGACGGAGCGACTCATTATACGTAGGTAACTTTAGAACAATAGGCGAACCCGTAGCGTCACCACGTGACCAAGTCCGTGACAAATTTCGGGCACTTCCATAAATACACGGACACGCGCGAAGCTCTTTACTTTCACGAAGGAAACGGCCGACGAACACAAGTATCGTGCCTCCGACATTCCGTGTTAGTCGAGACGGAAAGGTAGTAAAAGACCCGCTTTCTTTGTTTGCAGTTATCTACTGAAAAGGTAAAAACACATCCACTTCTTAACGTATTAAATGTATTCTTATTTTATGATTTGTTGTATGAATTTATGCATTGTGTTTTGTGTAGGAAAATAATATTTGCAACTCCTCCAAACACGTGTATCGGTTAGAAGTGTGGCTAAAGTCTAAGATTCATTGTACATAAATTAATTGTAATCTTTGGACTTTTAATTTACGAATCTTTAAACCATTCTATGACGCAGAACGTCTGTGCACGTTGCGGGATTTTCTTGATAATTCAAATTCATTTTTTGCGTTAAATTCCATTGTGATTTGTAAAACGCACATGCGTTGATTTTGAATTATATCTGATTTTTCTTTATATGAATTCCATTTGTATTAACGTAAACTTTTGGGAACTCATATGGCTTGTAAATGTTAATTGTAACACACATGTGAATTATTTGTATCCTTCTTTATAAATGTAATTATATTGTAAAGACACAATACGTCTAGGATCAAGCTATGCATTTTATTATCGAACACATGTGTTGGAATGCGAACGTTAGAGCAATAAGCTCATAGGGAAACATTCTATTTCCAGAGCGGGTTTTTTGTTCTTCCTTGGTTCTACCTTGGGCTTTTTCCGTTACCATTGGCCCGCTACTTGCCCGTGACAAGTTTGCCTTTGTTGTCTTGTATCTCGATGATACACCTGCACAAGTACACCATCAGTGTTACCTGTAAAGTCGGATGGAAGACTGGTATATTTGAAGTCTGATGCAAGTACTGTGGCGGACCCTTTGTTGCGCGAACTGTGTTCTGAACCACTCTACTGTGGGAACCCTAGACCGGCAACATTTTGAAATAGCTAAGTGGAACTCTCTCTATACACTTATTCCAATAGTAAAATCAGCAGAGTAAAAGGTTACTGACTTTGACGTTCATAATAATGAGTATAGCTTGTGAGGCGGGGATTGTCTGCCCTGAATTAATTGTTATTTGTTATGAATGTTAAACGTATTAAATCTTCTTTTTCATTTGTTAAGACTTCTTATAGTAGTGATTTTTATGCATATTATAGACCTAATTGTGGTTTGGATGGGGGACGATTGAGTTAAATGTAATTTCTGAATGCAAAATAATTTAAGAGTATCTTAACGGTTTCCAAGCCGGCTATTGTACGTAAGTTTGTCTGTTCGAGAATCTGTTTGTCTCTACTACAAAGACGCATTTTCATAGGAAGCGAAAGATAAATTTGAGCAACTAGTCTGTTTAGGATAACGAGGAGAAGTTAATTTAAATAATTAAATTAAAGTTCTATAATTTCCTAAGCAGGGTCTATAAACAAAAACTGGACACGTAACACAAAGTATAATTCTCTAAAAGCGTCATTTGTTGAATCGCTGCAAAGTAATACATGATGTATTTATTTCTCTTAAAGCGTCGTTTGGTGTGACAATGCAAAACTTGAGAAATACACGACCTATTTGTTTCTCGTAAAACGTTGTATGTTGAGACATTGCAAAACTTGAGTAATATATGGCGTATTAATTTAGAACTTGAGTAATACATGTTGTACTTGTTTCTCTTAAAGCGTTATTTGTTGAGACATTGCAAAACTTTAACAGAACACGAAGTATTTGTTTCTCTTAAAGTTCTTTCTCTTATTTGTTGTGATATGCAAAACTTGAATAATACTTGACGTCAGCACACACCGATTTCTTAGTCCAATGTGGACTGAATTCTCTGACCGGAATTGAGGGATGCATTTCCCAGTGAAAAGACGAGCTCGCACGCCAAAGGAGTATACAGTTAGATGCAAGTGAGAGTTGTGTACCCTTTGTATTACAACCCTTTTCCAAACCCTTAAACAGAACCGTTAAGCCCCAGCTAAACACAGTTTGTTTTCTGTATAAATCTCAGATAAAAGTTCAAATATTCTTTTCAGATAATTGTAGTTCATATTCGCATTTAATTTAATTTTAAAAAATAAATCGAAACCCTTTTGTCGATTAAACTCAATGTAAAATTCCAACACGCCTGCGCACAGTAGGCCGAATATCTTGTGAACTAGTAACAGCACTATAGAGTGGCACTTCGCAACCCGTTCATTTCTCACGCCAAATCCTCTCCCGTTTCCAAGGCACATTTCAAACACAAGCAATTATGAGCATCGAAAATTACGTTTACACTGCAAAACAAACTGACCAATGTACCTCGAACCCAGCAAGCCAGTTTCAACAGCTTCTGTAGAGGTCGCAAGTTATAGATGCGAATTGCAGCTTTACAAAGTTAGGTAAGTCTGTCAATGAAAATCGACAACACATGGAGTAAGAGTAAAAAGCTGGGTAATTGAGAATATGTAGTGAGTATGTTAAAGATATTATTTCTATTGTAGTTTTTGTCTGTTTTGATTGTTTTCTGATTGCTTATTTCCTTGCATCATTAATCCTGCTCATTCCAGTTCTTTCTTTCCTTTCTTTTCTTCTTTCGTTCGTTCCTTCTTTCTTTCTTTCTTTCTTTCTTTCTTTCTTTCTTTCTTTCTTTCTTTCTTTCTTTCTTTCTACAAACGTTGTGTTCAAAAAAAAAAAAAAAAAGAAGGAAGGTTAACATTAAAAATAAGCACACAGAAAAACTATTTTACATCCTCCAATCACTAATTACCGACCCCCTACTTAAACAGCCGAAGTTTCTCATATTTCTAGACTTTTCTTATGCGTGGCGCTTTCGGGATTAAAAATTGTGAATTAAGGCGATTTGGCGCAAGTACGACTCGGCGCAAATTGTGTTAACACTGCTAAGCTGCCATACTCCCACATTTGTCAAGTAAGAACTCTATGGGCGTTGTTTTCAGTTTGTGTTGTGCTTGTTGAGAATGAGAATTTGTCAAGTAAGAACTCTGTGGGCGCTGTTTTCAGTTTGTGTTGTGCTTGTTGAGAATGAGAGCTTTTTCTTTCTTAAAAATAAATTTATAAAAACAGCAACTCCATTTCCACGGATTTAGCTTAAAGAAAATGTAGTTTAAAGTTCATAAGGTCATCCATAGGTAATGGTGCAATTTCTGTAAGGTGGTGGTGTGTCAGCATCCACCCTTCCATCCATTCGTCAAACCTATCTATCTATCTATCTATCTATCTATCTATCTATCTATCTATCTATCTATCTATCTATCTATCTATCTATCTATCTATCTATCTATCTATCTAACTATCTATCTATCTATCTATCTATCTATTTATCTATCTATCTATCTACCTGTGACATGTGCACGCCACTTAGTTAATGAAATGATTATTTATATTAATTAATTTTTCATAACCAACTTCAAGTGACGAGAACATTAACTTTATTTTATTAATGATCTTCCAAAAGGCACCACTCGTCTCTCATTTGCCAGCTATTTAGGCATTGTAAACGTTTTCTCTATTCCACAACATCAACCAACATTTACAGTCACATAAGATTTCCGTGACTTGACAACTTCTTACTAAGGGAGAAGACAAATC
The DNA here is from genome assembly GCA_028829895.1 of Sinotaia quadrata. Lineage (NCBI taxonomy): Eukaryota > Metazoa > Mollusca > Gastropoda > Architaenioglossa > Viviparidae > Sinotaia > Sinotaia quadrata. The sequence continues at coordinate 69,335,474 of CM054177.1, forward strand.
CGACCTTTAATCTATATTTAGCGAGCCCATATCCACCCACTTTCTTCTCCATCATAAGATTATCAATATCAATATGTGTAAGAAGATCAAAGAAAAATCAATGACAATTACAATAAATAGATAACATGAAATCAATATTCTACAAATCAATCTACATTTGGATAATTATAGTTTACAGCCTCTCACTACATATATATATATATATAATAATAATAATAATAATAATAATAATAAAATTACAGTTCAACAACAGAGTTAATACAATTCACAGGTTAGTCCTATCAAAGAATAGAAATGGAATTATTAGAAGTAGGTTATTGTAAACTTTCACATAACCTAGATTAAGCACAGATTTGACAGTCTTTCACTGGCCTTTGCAACAGTATTACAATGTCCATGTCAATGCCCATATGTGTACAAAAAAGAATGATGCACTGTTAGATTCTCAAACAAACTTCAGCGCTCTTCTCAACATGTCTGTTCCTTCAAGCAGAACATGATGATTACAGTGATTCTAGTACTGATGTACTTATCATCCTTGCTTTGATACATCAAGAGTGCATAGCGAATTCCATTAATGCTTATACACTCTGCGACAGACGTTTCACTCACTTCAAAGTCAAAAGTCAGAATCAGAAGGCACTTGCTCACTGCAACATACAATTAAGGAGCAAGCCTAAGTTTCTCATTTAGCACATTGTAATTGATTCTATTTCACATCTATTCTCAAACTTACAATCCCTGCAACAGTATTCATTATCCCCATGCATGCACTTGGTAAAATAAACATAGTGTATCAAATAATTTCACATATTAATACACCATGTGGGTGCAGCTTAATTCAAACATAATTTTTAGTAATAAAATCAACTCACATAGTACATCTCTACCTGAACACAAGTATAGCATATCATTAGTAAATGCATGAAATATTCCTAAGTCCATTCTCTCTCAATCAGTCAATTAAACTCATCACCCAAGCTAAAGACTACCTTAAAGCTGGACTTCTCTCTTTGTCACTTGAATTCAAAGTGATTAGGGTGTAAAATTCTCAGCAAATGAACTACTTAAACCCAGCCAATTGGCTAGTCTTGTTCTCATAAATCATTATCATTGGATAAATGGAAACTGCTCACTCAGTTTCAGTTAGGTCAGCAAATCTAGAATATTCTTGCCTTTATCCCATCATTGGATAATAGGAAACTGCCCACTCAGTTTCAGTTAGGTCAGCAAATTTAGAATATTCTTGCCTTAGGCTGTTTACTTCAAACTCAGACACTTTAAAATAATACTATAAGGAGTGCTCAAGGTTAGGTTACTCTGAGCATTTAGCAGTTTACATGTATATAACAATTTCATTTAAAAATAGGGAAGGGCAAATTTAATCTGTCACACTACCTATCTATCCATCCATCCATCCATCCATCTGTTCAATGGTCTGTCCATCCATCATCTGCCTTCAAACCACTCTTCACCTCTACAAAAATCTCCATTTATTCAACAACAACAACTATGATGCAAAAAAAAAAAACAACATAGCAGCAAATGTACGATCAACAAAGAAGAAATCTCTATTGTTAAAAAAACCTTAAAGCAAAGAATTAACTTTAGCTAAAAATTGGGGAAATTCCACTTTCTTCTCTCTCCCCCTTCTCCCTTACACCCCACATAATCTTCTCTTTTCTCTATCAATAGTGGTTTTATATCAAGGATTTCGAATGTGCTCACAAGTATTTATTAATTTACATATCTTTCAAATGGAAAGTTAGAATCTTCTGATCTTTGGCCATTGAAAGAAGAAAAGAAGTGAAAAACTCGCATTTGAGCCATCTTCGTTTCAATCTTGTTTCAATACCTTTTAATTTCCCTCTAATGCTGCAACTTGAACAATCTTTCTGTTCGCAAACATCTGTATAAGGAAGTCTTACTCACTTAGTCCGCTCTTTCAGTTCGCAAACATCTGTATCAGCAAGTCTTTACCCACTTTGTCCGCTCTTGTAATGCTGCAAGTTGAACAATCTTTCTGTTCGCAAGCATCTGTATCAGGAAGTCTTTACCCACTTAGTCCGCTCTTGTAAGCCAAGAGGAGATTCCGTCGTGTGCATTTAAACAAGCATTTTATAATCACTGATTTTTTTCCTCTTTATATCCACCCAACCACCCCTTTACATTCCCTTTGGTATCGTGATTTTGGATATTAAGGAATCATCTCTCTTTCTTCAGAGGTGGACGAGAACATCAAAAGTGTTTCGTAGTCAAATGCTCATACTTATGCATTATAATAATAATAGTAGTAGTAGTTTTATTCAGGAGTCATCCTCGCAATTATCCTGTCTTAATTTTCAGCCTTTTGTGTCTTCTCTTTATTTTATTTCCTTTTTTTTTTTTTTATCATTTTACTTTTAACCTCAATTTTTCTCACTTTGTTAACTCTCCATCCCCCCGCTTTCTTTATCTCCCTTCCTGTAATCTTGTTAACCTCCCTTTCCCTCATTTTCATTACCCACTTTCTCTTGTTTTCATTACCTCCATTTTCTCCTTTCTTTTCCTCCTTTTCCTCTCGCTTTCAGTACCTCTCATTCTTCATCTTGGCAACTTCCCTTTCTCCTATCACTGTCTTCCCTTTTCTCGGAGGGCGGTTGAGGGTGTGCGCCAAACTAAGTGTGACCTGTTTCACCCCCTTCCGCCAGCCCTCCTGCTCAGAAGCACCTCGAGGCTGTGGAGTTCCCCCAGAAGCAGCCCAAGACTGAGAACATCGTGAGGATGAAAGATCTATTGCGGCTTCTGTGGTGAGAGCGTAACACACAAGTCAAACCTCTTGCTACTTTTTTCAACCCCCTCTTGCCCTCCACCTCAGACGCACCGCGAGGCTGTGGAGCAAGCCTAAGTTTCTCATTTAGCACATTGTAATTGAAGCAAACCATGACTGAGAAAATCGTGAAGATAAAAAGTCTAACGCGGCTTCTAGGGTGAGTGAGCGAAAGAGGAGAGAGAGAGACCGTGTCTAATTGACTGGCCGAAATGTTATAGCAGATCAGACACACAAAGTAGATACTCTCGATAAACACTGACTTCTCTAAAGTGTGGTCGTGAGTGAAATAGATTCTGATGTTCCTAAGGCACTGGACCTTTAGATTCATGCTTGTAAGTGTGAATCTTAAATTATTCTCTGCCTGATCTCGTGTGTGTGTGTGTGTGTGTGTGTGTGTGTGTGCGCGCGCGCGCGCGCTAGCTTTGAATGAGATCAGTGACTGAAGTTTTCTTGCTCCAAAGTGTAGATGGTGATTACTAAGAAAAACTAAAAGCAACAACAGACAATACCCTCTATCAAGCACCGCGATTCTATTGCTACTATTACAGTTACGTAATTACTATTACAGTTACGTAATTACTATTATAGTGACGAACACGGTGAAGCAGTTGACGATGCTCTAACTCTGAAATATGAAAATAAGTTAAAGCTCCATATATAATTGATTTAATCCTGCTTAAAGCAAGTGACGACGAATTGAAACAAGTGATACTAACTGCACTTAAACAAACACGCACAAACAACAAAAACAAATAATAAACAAACACCACATAAACAATAAACACAAATAATAAACAAACACCACACAAATAATAAACAACAAACAAGCGCACTCAAACAATAAAAAATACACAAACAATAAAACAAAACACAAACAAATAACATAAATACAACAGTAAACAAGTACACAACAACCCCAACAAAACAAAAACAATAAACAAGAACAAAGAATAAATGAACAAACAATCGATCATACAAAAAAAAAGAAATCCTTTTAAAAACCAAACAAGCAATGGATACAAAAACATGTATTTAAAAAAATATCACCTATGATAAGATAAATGAATAAAAGAAACACGATTTGTGCTAACGAATTAATTGAATAATAATAATAATTCCGGATATTCCAGGGATGCAGAGTTGAACAACGTTGGTGACTTAGGAAATGGTGGGATAAATGGATTCCAGGATGTCTTCAACACAGCAGAGAAAAATGCTGGCTTTTAAAAAAAAATCATGTAGTGGACACACCTGATGAGTGCTAGTCAATACTGCCACAGTTTGGGTCAGTGATTACAATATGTTAAAAAATGGTTGTCATTGCACACAGTATCCTAATCAGTTTCGTCAACAGCAGTAATCACCAACAACAGTGATATCGCTAAGAGCTGTGATACCGCCAACAATAATACGGTTGTAAAACTGGTTCTTGTATCAAATGTCACAAAATGCGCGTATTATCTATAAAGGGTGGAAAATATAATACTGTTTATGACGCTGTTAATCCAGCATTCCCATTCTCCGTCACTATCCATCCATCCATCCATCCATCCATCCATCTTACTCTCATTTTTCTTTCAACCTAATTACAAAGTGATTTTCATGCTGAAGGAGCGATAGATTAGGTTTTTGTTTATGACATGGAGTGTTACTGCCAATTGGTATTAAATTTTCCAACCGATTGCTCCTTGCAGAAACTTATCAACTTTCTCAGATAATTTTTTTTCCTGCACTTTTCTAAGAAAAAGGTATTAAAATTTCTTGTCATCTCTACATTGTATGATTTTTTTTCTTTACATTATTAAACCAAAACAAAAAAAAAACAAAGTCAAGTTTCAATATTATAATTATTTAATTTAAAATTGAAATGAACAATCCCCCAGTTTAGATTTGTAAGTGAATCAATGTGCGTCTACTGCAATTTCTTTGGGTTTTTTTTCATTTTCAGAGGAGAAAACAATTGGCAAACAGCGTCTATAATCCTCTGGAAGGGTTAATCGATTTTCTCTGTAAATAAGACAGGCACTGCTGCAGTGATGAAGGGTGTCTTTAACACATTCCTGGCTGTGCTCGGGAAAGATGTTTATATTTTTTGCAGGAAAGTTAATATGAAACACAACTGTGCACATAATTATAAAGAAACAAATGCAAATGCTATACAAACTGCTTATATATATATATATATCACTCATCCAAAATCCATACTAGCACTCGTGTGTTCATGCACACACAAACATGCACACATACACTCACACACAAATTAACATGCACACATTTAAGAGAAAAGAATAAACAGGAAAAATCCATGGTTCAACAGATCTATCTATCTGGAGTAATTGTTTTGCCGTTACCCCAAATTTAATTTTTCTAGTACATGAATTTTTATATGCATAAAAATGTGGTATATGTTCTTGCTAAAAGTGCTTATAATTAAATAATGTTTAGAGTAGAGGTCATGCTGTGCATATTAAGAGCAATATTATTAGAAGTTAGTGTAAGTTATTTTCTCCAAAATTTGAGTGTGAAGAAATAAATCACTGAAAGTAGCAATCACGCTAAAAATATTTAATCATCTGTCACGGAGATTTCAATGGGCCAGCACTTCCATACATAACTGGTAGCAACAGGGCTTACTGTCTAAGGATTAGGTAGGCTGGTAGTGAGTGACAGTTAATGACTATTATTAAAGGACGCTTTATTGTCACTCCCAAAGAACTCCCACGTGCTTGAGGGTAAAACTGGCCATGTGAAAAACCCACGTGCTCAAAGGGTAGGGATGCTTTAGCGTTATACAAAGGTAGAGTTGGAAAACTATCTGCAGTATTCTGTAACCACTGAAGGTTATTTTCATTGTACACTTTGATTCAGTAGAAAAATGCTTCATGAATTATTATAAAATATTTTGGTCTGTGATGTTTATAGTCACTGATGGAACGCTTCTTAGCATGCCTTAACTCTGCAGATTTAGATCTTTGTAGAATCTTCTTATACTGATTTGGGGATTTCATAGGATAGTTTAATTTTGTGAAAAATGCTATATTTGTTTAATTATACTTATTTGTTATGATGTATGTACAAACCTTGTAGTAAGATTATGTACTGCAATCTAAATTTATAAAGAACATTACACTTGTAAACTGTAACAATTTTGTGTGAATACTTGTAATTTATAAAGAACATTACACTTGTAAACTGTAACAATTTTGTGTGATTACCTGTAATTCGTAAAGAACATTACACTTGTAAACTGTAGCAATTTTGTGTGAATACTTGTAATTCGTAAAGAACATTACACTTGTAAACTGTAGCAATTTTGTGTGAATACTTGTAATTTGTAAAGAGGGTTTGTAGTGTGAATTAACTGAATGAGAGAGCGCTACATACAATAGTGAAGTAATATTAATCAGCAAAGACCGAGAGAATTGAGGTAATAAAATTATGTATTTAATAAGTACGTCTGATAAATTTATTTAATGAAAGGAATAAATAACCGGAGCTAGGCCAGACTGTTAAGAAGTAAGCAGTAGTGTTGCATGATATAGTGGCAGCACCTTTGTGGCTTCTTTTGGCTTTTTGGTTCCAATTTCTGATTTATTTTCCTGTGTCTACGTAGTTTTGTGATCTATTGTGACCCAGCTCATATAAATTTTTGCTTTGACCCACTTTTGAGAGATGACTACAATGGTGATAACCCGCTAAAGAGTGAGAGCGGTGAATAAAAACATTGTTGCTGATGTCATTGCTGGCTGAGCGACAAGAGAAGACAACTCTGCAAATGTATGGTCAGGTACTTATTTAATAAACACATATCTTATTTTCCTTCTTCCTTCGAGATGTTCAGTATGTTACTGATTTGTCAGTGTTGACAGTTGTAATATTTGTAAGAACCTTGTCTTCTGGATAATGAATGGACTTTACAAAGATCATTGAAAGACATATATTAGTACTTGTCACAAACTGAACTTTATTCTCTATGCAAAGAGAGCAAGTTAGAACATTACTGATTTCTTAATATTTATATGTTTATAAATGTCCTCATTGTGTATCTTAATTCAATGTTATAGATTGTGTATGTGTATTGTTAAAATAAATTTATATTTTAGTGTTGTTCATCCACTACGTCCTAGTTATATTTGGGGAGAAAAAATCCCATCGCCATGGTGGGTGCTGTTACAAAATGCCCTCCCTCCCTCTCTCTCTCTCTCTCTCCCTCTCTCTCTCTCTCTCTCTCTATCTATTTATGAAAGAGAAACACTCAGTTCACTCACGCATGGAAGCATACATGCACAGATATGGATGAATATGGATAAAGATCATTAGAAAGGTAGATAGGTCTATTAAAGACAGATAAGTGTAGATAGCCATAGCGATTGAAAGATACATAGATTAATAAGTAGAGAGATATGCTGGTAGTTAAATAAAAAATAACTTGATAAAGTAAATAAGAGGAAGATGGTTAGGGGTGGAAAGCTATGGGTGTGCAAGCGTGTATATAGACCTAATTTATACATGTGCTGTTCTGCACGTACGGACGCACTTACACACACACACAGACACACACACACACACACACACACACACACACACACACACACACACACACACACACACACACACACAGAATGTTTCTAGGAAAGAAGATGGTGAAACGGGGGAGGGGTGTTGTTAGAGACAGAAAAAAATTTGGAAAATGGCTCACATATACGTTAAAAATGGAAGAAATCGTATCGTATCCTTCGAGAAAGTCTCTCTCTCTCTCTCTCTCTCTCTCTCTCTCTCTCTCTCTCTCTCACACACACACACACACACACACACACACACACGCACACACACTCACGCACACATACGTACTGGGATGGTGTGTATATATATATGTGTCTGGTTTAATATAATACAATAATATAGGGAATTACGTGAATTGACTGATGCAAAGATAAAGAAATGAGTAAGTTGTTGGGCAGACGGGCAAACAGGCTGAACGTAATATATTGCCAAGGATGCCGTCTTTGAATTGATATTTAACTCTCTTCAGTAAGCAGTGAAACTTAAAGCAACAAGATGAAATATTGCAGACAGGCAAAGGAAAGAATTTGCATTTATCAACAAACAATCCTAATGATTATAATAATCCAAATAACAGTTGTAAATGTGTATTGCAAAAAAAAAAAAAAATAGAATGAAAGATAAAAAAAAGAAACAACCAAGTAAGGGGAAATAAACAAGTGCTAAAATGTCAGACTGTTATTGATTACTGAATGAATTTTGATTAAGTACTGGTGAACTGGTGAAAATTGACGCCTGCACAAAAGTGTTTATTGCAAAAAATAAGACTAAATAAAATCCCAGAAACCCGTCGATCTAAAGGAGATTTCTTCTGAATTTCTGTGTAGTGGATAGCAGTGAAAGTGGTATGGTCCGGATTGCTGTGGGTGGGTTGACAATGAAACAGTGGGCGTGGCACGAGAAAGGAACGAGATGTATGTGTGAGTGTGTTTTGCTTTTGTCGGTTGCGTGCGTGATGAGTCGATATAAGCATCTCTGCCAGAAACACGACTGCAGATACAAACTTACCTTTACAGATTTCGTGTCCCTAGTTTAGTCAGCGCACACACCACAACCACGACCTTTACTGGACCAAACATAAACATCATTAAGAAGCGCTTATTCCTTGAATTGTGAAGAATAACACTAGAGGACAGTAGGGCTGGTTTAGAGGAACAAAAATTCATTTTTATTTAGGGAAAAAAAAAACAAGTCTTTGACTCGATAAGATTTAGAAAAGAAGTAGAATGCACTTATCACTTTAAACACCCATCGCCGGGACAGTTTGTCAGCACAGGGATATTTCACGGAGCAAACCGGCTACCTATTTCCTCCCAAGACCATCTACGACCTTTATCCATGGCTATGAAGGCAAGTTTTCACTTATTTTACTTATAAATTGTCACGGATCTGTGTCGACGCCAAGATCAGTTAGGTTCAACTGCTCTCTCACTCATAACCTATCACTTGTGGATTGTGGATACTATATGACTCACTATATCATGATATTCAAAACGACTCTCATTGAACTTATATAGCATTATTTTAGTTTTACTTTATAACAATGCGGTTTTGTGGGCTCTGTTCTACTCGGTGTTTGCTGATGTCTAATTTTAGGCGCTCAGTACGGGTAACTCTAGAAGCCAATAGTTTCCTTGTATTACCTCCCTTGCATTATTAAAACCTCTCTCGTTATGGTACGTGGCGGAACAGGTGCAGAGTGGAATGACCGCACGAGGCGCAGAGTTTAGTCTAAATAATTTGTTAGTTGGTTTGTATATCTGCGCAAATCTTTGCACTAGTTTTAATTATATAATATGCTTTTTGGCGACAAAATACGAAAGCCGATGGATTTTATAATCTGTTGTCGGTGCCAATTTTCACATCGCGGTTTTGACGACTACTAAAGTGACATTTATGGAGTGTAGGGGGCGCTTCCGGCTTCCGCCGCTTTCGCGCTGGGTGAGGGGGGTGTGGGGGAAAAGGGAGGGGAAACATTTATATATTTGATTGGGCCATGTTTATATGTGCTTGGATCACGACCTTAATCTTGAGAGCACACAAAATATTTTTTCACTGTTACTAGTAAGATTGATTTAACTTTGTAAACACGTCTAACTGTACCGCTTACAGACAGATTGAATTCTACACATAGCTGGCCCAGACACTTTTTTAAACTTGCAAACGTGTACATTAGATTACACAGTGCGTACACTAGACCACAACCTTGAGTTGTACCTATTTTTGACTGTACATGCAAAGAAATCATAGTATATATTCAGTATGGCCAGAAGTCGACACTAATACTAATACCTAGGACTGCGCGGGAATTATGGGTCTAAAGGTCATTAGATGAACTTTAATCAGTAATTTTAATGAAAAGAAGTATGATTTATATTTGTGGGATTCTTATTTCCAAACGAGGAATAGAACAGCAACTGTCACTATTAAGTTCTATTGGTGCAATTTCAGGATGTACAAAACACTCAACAAACTTTAATTCTGACAAACGTTACTTTCCTCTTGGATTCAATCTGGATTAGATTTACACTTTACCAAATACATGTATAGTGTAGTTCTTAATTTTCGTGAGATGTTACATCTTGTCAGTGCCAATGCAGCTCAATCGGATCGTATCTAGGCATTCTCCCCTTTCTGTGAGTAATCTGTGAGTAATGGGACGTATGACGTCATACTTCCTTGTAAATCTATTTAGTTTTTCAGTCATTAACAAAGTCTAAATTTTGTCTTATTACATTTGACTCTTGCTGTTTCACGAGTTAAATTAGACTTTTCCAGGTACTTACGCTGTTTGACGTCACCATTGTTGACCTTAGAGGTCATAACGTAGGTGTCTCTGGACAAAAAGTTACTTGAGTCTATAGTTTAAATTAGACTTTTCCAGTACTTACGTTGTTTGACGTCACCATTGTTGACCAGCAATATATATATATACACATAACCATTTGTACATTACAAAAAATAAAAAAAGATTTAAGGGGTAGCTTGTCATATTTTAACTTATTTACAGCCAAAATCACGCTTACAGAGTGCATTTAACCCAACATTGTGGTCATCGACTCTAACCAACAGGAGGAATTTAAACTGGCACGTCAATTCAGAAAATATGAAGGCAACATGTTTGGGTTCCACCGCAGCTCAGCAGTAAATATTTACATAGTACATAAATATTGGTCAGCAATGAATAGTACGTAAATATTGTCAGCAATGAATAGTACGTAAATATTGTCAGCAATGAATAGTATGTAAATATTGTCAGCAATGAATAGTACGTAAATATTGTCAGCAATGAATAGTACGTAAATATTGTCAGCAATGAATAGTACGTAAATATTGTCAGCAATGAATAGTACGTAAATATTGTCAGCAATGAATAGTACGTAAATATTGTCAGCAATGAATAGTACGTAAATATTGTCAGCATGGAATAACAAATGATGATTAGTCAGCATGGAATAACAAATGATGATTAGTCAGCTTGAAACACGGAGAACAATAGCCCACCTGAGTTTCAATACAATTCCGCAGAAATGATTTTCTTAATAATTAATTATTTTCCATAATACAAACTCTAGAGATGAATAATATTTCCCGATTAAATTCGCAAATTACCGGTTTTAGTGTAAACAGTCGCAATGTTAAAAAGTGCCGTGGTTACATTGTAGGCATCAGAGGATAAAATTCTACATAGTTACATCATATAAGTTCGCTGTTGAGATTTCGAAATTAAGTTTAACTATCGCCGTTTCTGTCTCAACATTATTCCCTTAGATGTACAGAAACAAATGTAGAACAGTTTTGAAGACGTAACACATTCTTTGGGACTTTAGAGTTTTCAATGGTCGGCACTTAGATGTATAGAAACAAATGTAGAACGGTTTTGAAGACGTAACACTTTGGGACTTTAGAGTTTTCAGTGGTCGGCACTTAGATGTATAGAAACAAATGTAGAACAGTTTTGAAGACGTAATACATTCTTTGGGACTTTAGAGTTTTCAATGGTCGGCACTTAGCGATTGTTACACGTGCGAAATACCGAAAAGGAACTTTTTAATTTAAAGAGCTTTGCTGTCAGTCCATGGTTATTATTGATATTTTCACCGTAGTCTGAATACTTTCTCTTCACGTATTTCAAGACCAGAAAGAAATGAATTATTCATTACTTTCTTCCGTATTACTAATGCTATTTGCATTGGCTACACTACATTTCCGAAAGATTTATTCAGATTTATACTATTTTGATTCTCTCTTAATTAATCAATGCAATTTACAAAATACGTTATTTCATTAAATATATTATGCGTCTTGACATTTCTTTTCAAGTAAACTCAAGATGTGTTTCACATTAAAAAATACTAATTTCATTTATATAATAAAAAATATTAAATCTCAATTTCAAATACGTTTGTTTGTGTGTACCTGTTAATTTCTGCCTTTAAAATACTTTAATTAACCTACTTGCACATTTTATAATTATTTCGCTTGCTATATAGCTTACATAAAAGAAATTAGTTTGTAATTGTTTATCATTAGTCGTAACTATTATAACTATTTCGTTTGATGCATGAGTTACATAAAAGAGTTGAGCTTGCAATTGTTCATCATTAGTCGTAACTATTCAATTAAAAAAATATGTATATGCATGCATGTCTGCTGCAGGAATTAATCTCTGCAGATACAATTCTTATATTATCGAATCTACATATTTTGCAGCAAATTATCTTATACATATGACATGTTTGTGTGAATTTTTTCTGCAGCTTTTCTGTACCAATTCAATATGCTTTATAGTTAACAATACAACAATTACAAGTCAAGATATAAAGCCTTTTGATTTTCATGTTGCAATAGTTTCTCTGTGAATGCTTAATAATTGTTATGTCTATATTTTATAAAACTACATCTTTTAAACCGCTCCCCCCCCCAATTTTTAAATATACCCCTAAGTTCTTCAGTAAAGAAAAAAGTTATCTCTTTCTTAACAGAATAATAAAATACTTGTATTTTAACATTTGCAAGAAGATCTTAAATTACACGAGCAACCAAAGATTCCTGGTGCCAGAGTGATTTTTGATTGGATAGAAGGTTTCCTTTAGACGGAAGGTAAGACAGCAAATCTGATACTGAAGAATGGCATTGTGAACAGATAAAATCAACAGAAAAATACTCACAGATTTGCTTTCTATTCTTCCTTCTTCCTTATTGAGAAAGGAACATTTAGATGAATCGACACATTTCAGTTGTTAGGTGCTTGTCCATTTTTTTGAAAACTTAAAAAAAAACTTAGGTTCACATATCTATTGCAAACATCGAGATAATTTTTTTACTTTAAAAATGTCACGTGCAGCACGACTTGTCTAATTCCTGAGTAAATGTCCGTATTCAGATCCGGTCGTAAGAATGTTGTTGATTATGGTCGCTTTGTTCCGCAACTTCAGTCAATATTATTAAGACAGTCAACCAACCTTTTTTATCTTGTCAACAGACTGTGTCATTCGATGCCAATTAAACTTTCTTGAAAACTCTTTGAATAGGGAAGGAGTGTGCTTCAGTGCGAGTGCGTGTTTGTGCGTATGTTTGCGTGCATGCGTGTGTGAACCTGTGTACTATGTAAGTCCCGCGGATGCGTTACCGTTTCACCTGAAGGATTGTGCCCCTTTACTTAATTCGCAGAAAAGTCTGATTGAAAACGCCCACGTCAGTAATTGCATGGTTACGGTCTTTTGTTTTGAGACGACCTTGAACCTGTACGCTTTTACAAAGAAACTAAAAATAGAACGCCCGTGTTTAGTCAAACTGTGTAATGTTTGTGATTACGCGTTCTTACAATAAAGGATTGCTAAACGAAGTACAAGTTTAGTTCGTAATTAACTACGTAATTATTTGGGATTGTCACTACAAGTAATAAATTACAGGTAGGCATGCTACAACTTAACTCTATTTATTAATCTGAATACCTAGTTTTTATCATTCAGAAAATTGTTCCTCCATAGATTACGTCGACACTAGGTAGAGTTATGCCGCCTTGATTTGTGACGTCAAACAAACCTTACCCAACGTTTTGAAAAACTGATGAGTATTTCGAAAATGTTGTGCATAATAAATGAAAATGAAATTAATTTTAAAATAAATTAAGGTGTCAGCACAGTATACAAGCCAGTTTTGTTAATACTTCTGTTTTACAAATTATCAATGGCACCTCTGAGCAGTAACGAGAAGATGCTACATTTCTCAGAGAACTGTTCTGTGAATACTTCTGTTTTACAAATAATCACAGGCACATCTGAGCAGTAACGAGAAGTTGCTTATTTTACAGGGAATCGAGTGTATTCAAGTCTGAGAGTTGTGGCAATGAAAAGGCGGCTTTTGTTAAATCAAAGCGACTATTTTGATTAAAATTAAATCTAATGCTCTGTGGAATTATTATTAACTAATTTTCCAGTTATCATCAATGTAAAAAATTCAGTAGTTGCACTACTAAAAGTATACCGAAATGACTACACTAAAGCCGACTAGCAGAAGACAGAAAGAGTTGCAGTGTAAATTTCCAAACGAAATCGTCTAAAAATCACAAAGAATTTATCTTTAAAATTTTAAAGCATTATTAAACTTTATCTGTTTCGTCCTTAGCAAACCTTAAGCAACCCAGAAGCAATAGTATTATTTTTTTTTTAAATCGAGGTAAATCACGTGCAATAAGGTATACCTAGCCGGACATTGTCTAGTCGTAAGAATGTTGTTTACTGGGAATTTTTCGTCGCTTTCTCTTCACACCGACCAGTCAAGATAACAGACAGCCTACGACCTTTTGTTGTCTTTTCAAGGGAGATGGGATCAGTTGAGGCCAATTAATTTTCTTGGAAGTGCTTTGAATGTGGAAGGGTCTGTTTATTTTAGTGTGCATCTGTGTTTATGAGAGGAAGCGTGTACGCGCAGCATGCGTCCCTTGTAAGGACTGATTGAGGACAGGCTACAGTGTTACTGGAAGAGCCCCGACGTTTCGTTTAACGTTCACAGAAAACTCTCAATTAGAACGCCCACGTTTAACTGTCAATCTCTGATCGTATGGTAGAGTGTCACTCGCTTGCTAAATAGAAACTACCTTAAACCTCGTTATCCATTTACAGAAAGGAAGTTAAAAAATATGGAGTTTGACCAGACAAAAGGACGACATTAAATAATAATTAATAAAAATTAAACAAACAACACATCTAATTCCGACTTTTCTATATTTAACCAAACCAGTACAACTCTTCCAGTGACTAAATAATAACTCAAATGAACTCTACAAAAGACTCAACTGTAGGACCACGAAGTTAGTTGCTGGCCTCGCAAGCGAACGGTCAAAGTTCAAGCCCCATTCCATCGGCTATAGAGAGATTTTTATTTTAAAATAATAAAACACAGAACCCCTCCCTGACTCGTTATTGTTGACCCACTCCTGACTCGTTATTGTTGATCCGCTCCCTAGTTACAAACACTAAGAGGTTGTAGTTAATAAGAAGCACTAATAAAATCTACAAATTTGTTCGGATTATTTTTGAAAATTATAGTCTTCTGTCCATAAGATCAATACAGTATTTAAAAAAATCCTTTGTCACTTTAAATGAAGAGACGAAGGAATAACACGGTAAAAGCTTTAGAAAACCCTATACTGAAGCGTAGTTCCTGGGTTAAAGCCTATGCAGCACCATATCGACATAAGCTGACCAAGTCAAACTTCACTGGCAAAAAGAAAATAATCTTTCTTAGAGTGGAGTCCCTTTTTCGGTATGCGCAGTGCAATGCTGACAGTCAAAATCTTTTTCAATAACTGACTTGGATTCTCACAAAACTTCACACAATATACACTCCTGTTTCCGTTTTATTTCTTATGGTCATCCGCTGTGCAGCTGCACTGACACTGACACACGTCGTTCTGAACACATTTCTGACTTACAGTGGCAAAATTCGAGACAGACAACTAATTTCATATGTCGAATGTAGTAGCATATATTTGGTATCTCCGTCAGTAAAAGATTTGTGAAATAATTTGTGATGTTTCATCTGGGCCTGAATTTACATTGTTTATTACTAGGTACCAAAGAATCACGTGACCTGTGACGTAAGAAAGTTGTATGTGCATGTACATTTTGCGAGTGCTGTGCGTGCGTGCGCGCGAGTGTGTATATGAGCGAAAACTTTGTTTTAAAAATTTATATGACATGCTTTAATCTGGGAGGATCTACAATGTGTAGATAACAATTATTCTTGTTAACAGAGTATTTTATAAAAGTAAAACACAATCTATCTATCTATCTATGTATCTATCTATCTATCTATCTATCTATCTATCTATCTATCTATCTATCTATCTATCTATCTATCTATCTATCTATCTATCTGTCTATCTATCGATGCATTAAATTACTTATGCACTCATCAAATCATCAATCAATATAACTTTTCTTTATTAAATACTTTAAATGAAGCGACTATTGTTTGAAGTACATAAATCGATGGTTCCTAATGTAAGAGATCAAAAGTAGGTTTCAGAGAGAGAGAGAGCAATGAAAAGAAAATTGCAGAAGTTCGACAACTGCCCGTAAACCCAAAGGGCTTCATTAACAGTGTTGCTGGCAGCACTACCTAGTGTATACTCAATTAAAGATTCATTGAAATGAAAATCTACTACTCCTGGGTCGAGTAAGGAAGGCCGATTGAACTCATAAATGTATCCTAACTACTAGTTCATTCGTGCATTAAAACTTTGTTCCAGTTATATAATCCTGCTAATTAAAGAAAGAAAGAAAAAAGAAAGAATGAAAACAAGAGAGAGAGAGAGAGACAGAGAATGGAGATCAGTTTTATAAAAATTTATGAAATTATGTTTTAAACGCCAGTTTTGCTATATCTAGAAATTCAACCAAGGTATTCTAACGAGAGAAATAACAAATTATGATATAGTCGTTAAAAGGAAAGTTACTCCTAGAGAGATGAGTGTGATTGTTTCCATTCTTAGCAGACGGGATGAATATTGAGACTGTTCGAATTTAAGATTAGAGAAAAGACAAGCAAACGGTTAGAGCTCATTGAAAACCAACACGACCTGTTGCATGTCATCATTGCGGGCTGACGTTGCTTGCTAATGTAGGGGGCGCTTTCGGCTTCCGCCGCTTTTGCGCTGCGGGCTGACGTTCTTCTTTATGTAGGGGGCGCTTTCGGCTTCCGCCGCTTTCGCGCTTAATGGGCTGACGTGTTCTCTCCCTCTATTTATATTTAGCTCTGTTGTGACGTAATGACTTAGGCACTTTCTAGCGAGCATTCAGAATATACGTCAGTAGCGGCCCCATCAAAAGATAGGTAGGAAAGTGGCGCGTATGGATCCGAACTTACTGATAAAGAAAATGCTTGCTAATCCTAAACCCTTCTTATTGTTTGAAAACTGACTTTGAATTGGATGTAGAACATTTTACTACGCCTTTCTTGTTCTAAAGATAACTTGTGCTTTACTCAACTCCAATATAATAATTATGAGCGTTTTCATTAATATTTGCAAAATAGATATATTACGCCTAACAAATACTATTGACAACTGTGTCATTGGACATACTAATGTGACACCTAGGTCTTTATAAATACAAATGAGTTTCCTGTTCAGAAATTAAATGACATAAAGAAGTTTTAAATCGTGTTCATGCCATCCAGTAAACTGCAAAAGTGGAAAATAGACTCGTTGTAAGAGTTTCAAACTTACTACCTCAACCAAATAAGAGTTTCAACCTTTAATATCTCAACATTATATAAAAAATTACGGTTTCAATACTGAGAGTCACAACCGCAAAACCCCAAGCAGTTTATAACGAAAAGATTCGCAAAACTCCATACATATGCACCTTCCTAATTTAAGTGGAACATCTCATTTGCAGAGAAACTGCATTTAACAGTAAGAAGATATTTTAATACCTTAAAATTCACACTGCCCTTAACTTTAGTTTCTTAAATCAAATACAGATGAACCCAGCTTAAATAGTGGTTTGAATTAATTAATGACAGATTTCATATTTACGTTCAAGCCATGGAAATATAATGAAATTACTGATTTTCACCTACTTCATTCAAATGTGACTTTTGTGTGTTTACAGAAATAATTTTGAACCTCTTAAATTATCCGTTACGTTCCTTTGAATAGTGCCGCAAAAGTCTAGTAAGATGTCAGGTACATTTGCCTTCCTTAGTAGTAAACTGATCTGAAAACTGATTAATGGCGAATATGAATATAATTACCATAATCAAAATACATCATCATTTCAATATTTTTTAAATTAACACCTAAATATAATTATATGCCCTGTGTATATTTCACTTTAATTTATATTAAAGATAATTCATGAAAAATCGATTTCGAAACCTTGATGAGCTGGATTCATAAAGACATATTTTGAATAGAATTTAACATTTTGATCGCTCTACCATTTGTTTACAACACAAACACGGACACACACATACGCACGCACACACACATGTGTGTGTGTGTGAGTGTGAGTGTGTGTGTGTGTGTGTGTGTGTGTAATTATAAATTAATAATTATAAGGAACCTCAGAGATGTGTGTGAATGTTTATTCATAATATGTTTGCATATACGTATGTGTGCGTATTCTCGGACTGTGAATTTCACACACACACACACACACACACACACACACACACACACACACACACACACACACACACACACACACACATTATATATAGTATACAGGAAGAGTCAGACCAGAGAGTTTTAAAATATTATTTCAGCTGCTAAAATTTGGCTTATAACTATAGGAACATTCCTCTTACATATTCAGACTTACCAGTTACACATGAATAGAGAACATAAATGATGGCTGTATATTTGTTTATTTTTCATCTATGATAATTAAAAAACGAATAGTAAAATATAATAATGATAAAAGATTTTGCATAAAACGGTGGGTGGGGGTGGGGAGAAAGTGATACAAAAAGGTACTGGAAGAAAAAAAAATATTTATACCATTATAGTAAAATCAATAGTGACAACAGAAGTAAGGTTTTTGCTTTCACTGTTTCAAGAAAACACACAAAAACATCACTGCACAGAAATAAAAATAAGGAAGCTTTGGTTAGACTTACATTTTTTAATTGTATCAGGTTTTCTTGTACAGCTGTTTCTGTGCCATACATTGGCCAAAATCTGTGACGTCAGCAGCAATTTCACGCGGAGGGAAAGTGATATGGCACGTCTGTAGTTATTTTAAGATTGCTTACAACTACATAATGCATTTTTTTCTGAAACGACGATTCTGTTTACCTGGCGATGGTGTAGTTCGAATCTCTAAGTTTATACTCTTATTGCCCTCTACAAGAGCAGTTTCCAGATAATCCAGGCACTTAACTTTAAACTTTATATAGCATTTCAGGACGCAAAACATTTTCTTACTTAAATCTGCTAGTAATTATTTCGGTTCATTCAGACATAGTGAGCAGACTTCTCCAAACTTCTCCAGTCTATATCATCTTACCCAAACAATTCATCTTTAGAAATGTCAAACAGACGTCGTTTTATAGAGTATCAGATAAGGTGAAGACATTGATCACGAGGAGCATGGTTACGAAATGAAATATAATTTTCCCTATTTCAACCAATCAGAAATGTCTATGTAATCTTAAATAGGAAAATGTCAAGGCTTCAGAGATATAATTTTCCCTATTTCAACCAATCAGAAATTTCTATGTAATCTTAAATAGGAAAATGTCATGGCTTCAGAGAATATTTTCCGTCTATGGAAATAGTATAAGAAGACATCTTTTCCTTGTAAAACCAATGCTGCAAGGTATGAAATTACCAAAATGATTTGTTCCTGGATTTGAAATTATTTCACCATCAGCTTATGAATTATGGGGAAAAAACCATTCTACAATCTCGTTTGGATTCACAAAAATTAACGATCGGTTGAATTCTCTACCCTGGCCTATTGCATAGAGTTAAAAGCAAAAGAGGTAAAATATTTCCGCTGATCTAGATATAACATATAGATATGTTGATCATTGGCTATATCATTTCCTTACATTACGTCATGGACCTCAACCACAAATGGCGACGAAGTGTGCGATTTCACAAACCGTACAAATGTATCAGGCAGACAACTCATTTTCTAAGTATAATAATAATGGTAATAATAATAATGATGATGATGATGATGATGATGATGATAATCACAGATTCCTAAAATTAAAAACACAAAAATCTTCTGGGAAAACATTTGCAGCAAATCACATGCGCATAATGTCTCAGCAAAATAGATTGAAGAACTGGAAGACGACCGTAAAGACACGCTGCATCAATACAGTATCACAATCATTGACGATATAATAATAAGAAATATATAAGATAGATGGCAAAATGGAAAGCGCCATTTTTAGGACAAATACAAATATTATGGTTAAAACATCTTACCTCTTTTAGTCTTTACATGTCCGAACTGCTGACCAACTGCAGGCTAAACAAACCAGAGACCTTACCAACCTGATGGTTAAAGGGAAACAAGCCTGGTTATGAGATATCCAGAGAAAGGCACAACGCCAAACAACATTGGCCAATTATATGCTTATCAACTACTTGGAAATTATTATCAGGAATTATATATGATACAATCATGTCCCATCTCGAAATAAACAAAATATTAACAAATGAACAAAAGGGTGCTAGACCAGGCAGCAGAGGAACAAAGGACCAATTGGCAAATGATAAGGCAATATTTACAATTAGCAAGAAATGAAGAACAAATCTTGCCATGGCTTATATTGACTACCAAAAGACCTTTGAATCAGTTCCACATTCATGGATACTTCATACAATAAGAATGTACAAAATAGCACTTTCACTACAAAACCTTATAACTGCAACAGTATAGAAACTGCAGACATACCAATAAATTATGGAATTGTTCAAGGAGCTTTCCTATCACCTCTACTCTTTTGCATAGCCCTAAATCCTCTGAGTCAAGTAATTCAGAAAACAGGATTAGGGTACAAAATGAAATCAGGGCATATTATCAGTCATTTGCTGTATATGGACGATCTAGTTCTTTATGGTAAAAATGAACATAATATCAGTTCGCTGATCAGTCTGTCAAGATGTGGAGAAGGGACATTAACATAAATTCGGCCTTGAAAAATGTGGCAGAACTATCCTCCAGAAATGCAAGATCAAAACAACAGAAATCCTACAATTCGACATCGGAAAAATCAAAGATGTTTCAGTGAGAAAAGGATATAAATATCTGGAGATACTGCAACATCAAGAAAATATGCAGAGAGAAGTCCAAATCTAAAAGAGAGTATTAAAAAAAAACATTAGACAAGTTCTAAACTCAAAGCTAAACGGGCTAACAAAATGCAAGCCCTTAATGTATACGTAATACCTGTAATTAGCTACACTGAAGGTATCATAGATTGGACAACAAATGAAATAAATGAACCAGACAGAAAACAAACGTACTCACAATACATAAAGCCCTACATTCAAAAGTAGACGTAGATAGACTCTATGTATCTCGGAAAATGGGAGGCAGAGGACTCAAGAAAATCAAAAATGTCATTCAAGGAGCGGTTTTAGGCCCGAGGGACTACATCTGGAATAACAACAAAGATGAGTCACTGACAGAAGCAGTGAAGATGAGTGGATTATACCAATCTTCACAAATAGACAAAGAAACATGGAAGAAAACAGACAGTAGCAAGTAACACCTTTCCACAGTAAGTGTGTGCGACAAGCTGATCAATTATAATTGATAATTATCAACATATCAACAAAATAATCAACATACACATGGTTAAAAGAAGTCGGTTTGAAAGCAGAAAAAAGAAGCAGTAATAATAGCAGCACAAGATCAAGCACTAAACACAAAATCACACAAAACCAAAATCATAAAAATCTTAAATGACTCCAAAAAATGCAGACTCTGCAGAATCATAGATGAAACAGCAGACCATATACTTTCTGGATGTCAGTTTCTGGCTGGAACAGAACATACCAAAAGACACAACGAAGTGGCATAAATCCTAAATTGAAACATATGGGAGAACAATTGCGAATCAGGAATGCAGCGATTAAAAGACTACCTATAACACATTGTGAGTCAGGATTGCAGCGATTAAAAGACTACCTATAACACATTGCGACTTAGGATTGCAGCGGTTAAAAGACTACCTATAACACATTGCGACTTAGGATTGCAGCGGTTAAAAGACTACCTATAACACATTGCGACTTAGGATTGCAGCGGTTAAAAGACTACCTATAACACATTGCGACTTAGGATTGCAGCGGTGAAAAAACTACCTATAACACATTGCGACTTACGATTGCAGCGGTGAAAAGACTACCTATAACACATTGCGACTTAGGATTGCAGTGGTTAAAAGACTACATTACAACGCATTGCGAGTCAGGATTGTAGCGATTAAAAGACTGAAGTTGAAAAAAACACACACAAAAGTGAAGAGTAAAACATGACGAACATAATAAATAAAGCACTTGCATGAGATTTCCTGACAGTTCTTGTTGGTGTGTGATGAAATCGACCAGAGGTGAAGCAATCTTTAGATTTTAAATTTATTTCTTTATAAAGTAAACTTGTAAAACTTGTAAGCGTTCATCAGTGATCTAATTGTAGTGTCTGTAAAAAAAAAAAAGCGTATTTATGTTTGTCTGAAATTTAATAAGTGAAATCATCATCTCGAATCAACTTTTCAAAACATGGCACAGGATTACAAAGATGTAGTAGTGTTGATAGGAGCTGGAGTAGGATTACAAAGATGTAGTAGTGTTGATAGGAGCTGGAGTAGGATTACAAAGATGTAGTAGTGTTGATAGGAGCTGGAGTAGGATTACAAAGATCTAGTAGTGTTGATAGGAGCTGGAGTAGGATTACAAAGATGTAGTAGTGTTCATAGGAGCTGGAGTAGGATTACAAAGATCTAGTAGTGTTGATAGGAGCTGGAGTAGGATTACAAAGATGTAGTAGTGTTGATAGGAGCTGGAGTAGGATTAGAAAGATATAGTAGTGGTGGTAAGTGTAAGTACTGGGACAGAAAAATATTATTCAGTATATTATTGGAAATTGAATTATACACAAATAAAAAATGAATAAAAATGAATATTATTAATAAAACATAATGAAAGCAAACAGACAAAAGACACTTCTTGGTAAGAGACATTAAACTTTCACACCAATAGCAAATCGTAGATGTTTTCTTTTCTAATATTATTTTTAAAATATTAAAATCCTAAAAAAAAAAATCAAGTGTCTAAGAATGAAATAAAATGCGAATATATCCGCCTACACAGCTTTCGTATTAAACCTGATCAGTAAAGTCTTGTTCGCCCACTCAAGTAAAATGCTTTAGAATATCTCAAAAAATGCCACCGAGTTAAATTCATCAGACAACGCCTAGTCTCCGGACATTGTGAACCAGACGACACATCGTGAAAGGTAATACAGTAAACATACTGACAAAATTCAAATGACATACAAACAAACAAATACAACTCATTGTTGTCACTTTTGATGGCTTTCGCTCTACTTCGACTACTGAAAACGGTTTGGTTAGAAATTTGCTTTGCTCGGGACCGTCACATTGTCAGTAAGACCACGGTGCTCTGTACATACGAAATTCAGGATTTTTTTAAAGGGGGAGATCATATTACTTAACGTATTACACTTTATCCTATGAGCGATGAGGGATCGAAGGAAAATATAGTGAAATTGCACTTATCGCACGAGTGATGAGGGAATTGAAATCAAAACTCTGTCGGCATGGAACATCTTGAGGGCTCTTTATATGTAACAAAGGGGAAGAAAATTCCGTCTTAAGGGCAGTTTATGTAATTACAAGAGGGAAATTGGACAAACCTAGAGTTCTGTAAAATAAAAAGGTAAAGAAATATGGAAAAATATCAAGAATGCTATTAAGGAAGGAAACAATACTGGAAAACTATCAGAGTCCTACGTTTCATGTGACAAAATGGAATTTTAAAAAATTTCTGAAGCGCTCGATAAATACTTAGAAGGAGCAAAAATGGACAAACCTAGCAGTCTATAAAATAAAATGCAAAAATATTTGAAAACATCGTGAGGTCTTTTATATAATAGAAGCAAACAATACGGAAAATCTATCTAGAGTGTTACTTTTCATGTGACGAAAGGGAAGAAAAGTGTGTCTTTAGAGCACTTTACAAAACAGAAGAAAAAATATGCAAGAAAACTATCCAGAGGGTGTTGTATATATAATAAAAGGGGAGGAGAATGTAAATAGAAATTCAAAAACGCTCTCGAGGCTTCTTAATATGCAATGATCGAGATGTAAAGTGTTTCAAGCCTAGAGACTTCTTAATATGCAATGATCGAGATGTAAAGTGTTTCAAGCCTAGAGGCTTCTTAATATGTAATGATCGAGATGTAAAGTTTATTAAACATAGACAAGTAGGAAATCAAACAGAACATCTAACTCATAAGAGGGCGCTGTTCACCTCATGGAATCTTTAAAAAGCGTTAAAATGTTAACTGTAGATAGGCGCTTTGTACTTGCTAGAGGAAGAGAACAAAAAACTATAAATGTCTAGCGGCCACTATATGTGTGACAGAAGTCTAAAAAGAGAAAACTAAACTGTCTAGCGGACGCTTTGTGTGGCTGGAGTCTAGAAAAGAAAACAAGACTGGCTAGCGGACACTTTATAATCTTGTACTTCAAAAAAGGAAAAACATAGGAAATACTTGTAACTCTCTAACATGCTTTGTTATAGGACAGACAAATGTCCCTAACAAGGGCGGTCCTTTAGCTATCTAACGAACTTGCTTTAACAAATATACTACCTACTTCTAGTACGATCCAGTCTGCATCGAAATGAAGTCTAACAAGTAAAAGCTGGTTTTTTTGTCCAATGCTGAAACTAATTAACTTTTTTTCAATTAATGCCTATTGCCCAGACACCTAAGTTCAAATTTTTTTTATCGGCGTCTAGCATCAAAATCAGCAACATTATCAAGCCACCCACAAAGAGTCTAATCCCTCAGTTTAATCAGTGTTCAGCACTCAACAGAGTAAGCAGCCCTTCCCCCACCCCCCCTAAAAAAATAATAAAACAACAAAAAAGTGAAAGGAGCACTTTTCACTTTATTATTATTGTTGTTAATTTATTTCTTACTCACTAAAATAATTCGATTTCGAAGATCGCGATTGACCCTTTAGCTTAAATGACAATTTTCCGATGTTCTTGAAGCCTGAAATTGCTCATAAATTTGGACGAGATAACACTTGTTAAGGGACGTTACCACTCGGCAACATCTTTTCCAGCATTTCGGGGACAGACACTGATAAAGCCTGATTAATTTCAGTGGAGGAAAGTTCACTCGCGTGGGATTAAAGTTCTGCGTGTTAGCGTTCGCTTTATTTGATAATAAAACTCACGAAGACGCGTGGATAAACGAGAGCGGAATTTTCCTCCAATCAAAATCCGAGGCGTTCGAAGTACTGGAGCATGGTTTCTATCATGCGGATGCGCGGTAGCCAAAAAGGAGTTTTTGGGTCACGGCGTTCATTAAAGATGCATTAGCGAGTTTCAAAACAGTGCGTGCGTGCGCGCGCGCGCGCGTGTGTATGTGTGTGTGTACTACGCTAAAGAAGTCGCGAAACTGGCTCTTTTCCCGCCATGCTTAGCTTCGGTCCTTTAAACTTCTCATATTTATTTGCATAAATCTAACATCCAAAAGACTCATTTGGTATTAAAATACTAACAAAAAACCGTCCAAAATATTCATTATATTTAACGAAAAGAAAGGTACCATGTGATCTTTTGCAAAATAAATCGATCAGGTCCTGCCATGAATAAAAACTCAAAATATTCGCTCGCATGTTGTGTGGTTCCTCGAATCAATTCGATTTCGAGTTTGAGAAATGTAGGGCAAAAGTTGTTTCGGGTGCGTGTTAAAGGTTAGGAGTCTTCTGACCTATTTTATAGGATAGAAGTTCAAGCCTGTATCATTAATCAGTACTCTGACTTTTCGTAAGAAATTCAGCAATGCCTTATTCAAATATTATAACAAGGAATGTATTCGTGCGATGAAATTAACTGTGCATTTATGAAAAAGCCGAAGATATTACTGGTTGAGGATAATTAGTCATGCTTTTCAAAAGAATCCCTTTAAATAAAAAGAGCAAACAGGATAAAACAAAAAAAAAAAACAACCCCGAATCAACCAGTTAGCCAAAATCTATCCAGCCAGCCAGCCAACCAACCAATCAAATAATTAAAAAAGAAAAACATAGGTAAAATTAACATTTAAAATAGTAAAAGTACTTAATTTACGTCAAAACTGTATGTACATTTTAACCAAACAGACAAAACGAAATAAGAAACAATAATAAACCACACAAAACAACGAAAAACTAAAGAAAAATCCCAGCAAAGCAAGCAGCAAACACGAAGAGTGTTGGCACTAATATACACACATGCACACAAAAAGCAACATTAAACTAAAACATAAAAGCTAAAAAAGTCAGTAAAAATTATTATGTGTATCTTACACGTACTTTGCTAACTAAAACCCATGTTCCTCATTGCTATTATTATCCTTTATTATTATTATTATTATTATTTTAAATAATACTGTTTGTAAATGTCTTTCCAGCGATGATATTAGTAAAGAGTTGTATATATGTCATCCTGCTTGATATAAAATTTGTCAGATTTGTCATTGTGTCAAACTACCTGGAGACTCTGGTATGTCATCCTGCCTGATGGAGAATTCAGTACGTCATTCTGCCTGATGGAGAATTAGAATAGTTAGTATGTCATCCTGCCTGATGGAGACTTCAGTATGTTATTCCCTCTGATGCATGCTTTAGTATGTCATCCTGTCAAATGGAGAATTTAATGTCATCCTTTCTGAGGGAGAACTAGAAATGACGCCAACGCCACTTAGTTAATGGTTATTATTATTATTAATAATTAATTAATTAATCGCTCATAACTAATTACAAACGATGAGAATCTTAATTTATGCCATTAATAATTATAATTCTCCAGAAGACAACACTCGTCTCTCCCGTTTTCCCTCTTCCATAGCATTAAAGACATTTACCGTCACACAATATTTCTGTAGGTGGAAAACGTCTTACTAAAGGAGGAGACAAATCCATCTTTAATCTATATTTAGCGAGCCCCCATCCAACCACTTTATTCTCCAACATAAATTATCAATATGTTTAAGAGGGTCAATAAATATATTAAATCAACAATCAAATATTCACATAATAAATACAATAAAAAAAGATTACTTGACATCAATATTTCCACGAAACCACGTTCGAATAATTTTAATATGTATACAGTCTTATATCCTACAACACAATTCAACAAGTTAGTGTCAATACAAATCACAAGATAGTTCTTATCAGAGAACAGAAATGGAGTTAATAGAGATAAGCAATAATAGTTTGTACATAATCTGATTTGGGCTCTGTCTCAAAAGTCTTTTTTTTTTATGCATTTTTTTTTTGTAACAAAGCCACACGTTTATTTTCAGTTATTACTGTCAGTTCCACATGATTCCCTCATCACGTTGTAGAACACTGATTCGTTGCTATTTTCTCAAGGCCACCGGGAGCTCCATTGCTATTCTCTCAAGGCCACTGGGAGCTCCATTGCTATTCTCTCAAGGCCACTGGGAGCTTCATTGCCGTACCAGCTCCCTCAAGCCAGAACAACGATTGTAGCAATGAATTGAAATCACCTGTCTGACAGATAGAGCAATGAGCATACTTCAATTATATTATTTAATAAAATATAAAAAAGAGAATAACTAGTGAAATAAAATAAAATGCAAAATTAATTATAAGTCTTCCATTCCCGAGCAATAAGCAAATCTATTCACCTGGTTTGGTGTCCTAGAGTCAATTACATTTCAGATATCGGCGACAATACAGTCACTTTAACCACACACACTAAACGTTTTGACAACACATGATAGGAATAATATATTCCTAGGATTAAATTAACACATGTAAAACAAAACGCTACAAGAAGGCTTCAATCATTCATTTGTCCTTCAACTATGTCATAAGTATTACAAATGGTGCATACATTAATTAATGAATTCCTGGAATAATGCCTTTGCACACAATAGTCCAATTAGGAATTTACAAAATTCGCCTCCAGAGGAACAACACGTTTATACAAAGTAATCCAAAGAAGAATTTACACCAAAAAAATCACTTGCAATGCACTTAAGGATTTCTAATTCTCAAGGATTCTTGTGACTAGTGAGTTTGACCAAATTCGTCCCCAAAATTTGGGTTAATATAAAGTTTTGATAGTGTGGAGGATTAACGATTGCGTGTCTGAGAGCAAGAGAACATTCTGGCAAACACGAGTTCAAATCCACCAGCCAATGCCTCAAGCTACTGTAAAGGTATGGGCAACAAAAGTGGCCCTGGCATACTCTTGCCTTTTGATCTTGCTCTGCAGTTCCATCATGTTGAGTGTGCCCACCTAGTGGATTTTTGGTGCCATGGCCACAGAGGCAAAAGCAGCTTCTAGCCAAATGCGGCCAAAAATATACCTGAGCAATGCTCATGTCTTGATCGTAAAGTCGATATAAAAATTAAAAAATATATCTCCCTAATCGGCAAGACTTCAAACACACCCTCAAGCAGTCAGTCACAAACAGCCTTCAAACAAGGTTCAAATAAAATGTTTACAATAGAAGAATTATGTAGCTGACCTTAGCAGCTCATGAAAACTTCAAACACACACACACACACACACACACACACACACACACACACACACACACACACACACACACACACACACACACACACACACACACCCCAACTAGACAAGCATTTCAAAGTAACAAGCACTAGCTACAGTTAAAAGGTTAGAAAATTACGAATATTAACGAAGTATTAAATATGTAATTAGAAGAGTATTAATTAAGCAACTAATAGGTGATGAAATATTTAGATATTTAAGCACATTTCCATCAGTAAAATACTGTACATACAGTCACATAACAACAATTTTTACCAAGGTGAAATATCTGTGATCTCGCTCAGAGTATCACCTATTGCCCCTCCATTGACGTATGTGTCCTGGCATTCGGCTCAATTCTCGTGACATCTAGCTCTGATTAGTTTATATATATATATATATTTCCGCGTTTCAGTGTTCCATTTAATTATAACTTTGAATGGCGTCACTTGATTATCTATGTCATTTCCGGATTAGCTCCTCGAGACAGGTCTGATGACATTTTGCTTGACTTTAAATGGCTTTAATTATTAAGATGCGATTGTTAACAGCGAGACACGAGGACCTCTATTAGTTCAGTTTAGTAAAAAAAATTATTCCTTCCATCTATCAATATGAATGCTGAATTAATCAGTTAATTAAAATTACATTTTCGACATGAAAATTTGTCACCAGTCACGTCCGTTTAATTGAATTGTACAACCAAACTATAAATTAAAGTAAGAAATTAATAAATAAATAAAACTATAAATGATATGATGAGCTTAAAATCGCAAGACCGCAAAATGGAAAAGTAGAAAAAGAAACAGTATAGAAAAAGAAGACAATATATATTGAATTACTTCCACATGTCTACATGATTAATATGTTTTTCTGCTTTTAACAAAACATCATATGATAGATAAATGCACGATTTTTAGGACCTGTTTACAAATGATATTAAATTATTTTGACATTAAAATATTTCGAAAGTTTGTTCATTTTATATTTTACAGTCTCCAGTGTTTCTCTTTGTGCATCAACATAAATTTAATTTATTTCTACAATGGTGGCCTTGGTGCTTATAGCTTCTATCTATCTATCTATCTATGTATCTATCTATCTATCTATCTATCTATCTATCTATCTATCTATCTATCTATCTGTCTGTCTGTCTGTCTGTCCGTCTATCCCATCTCATCCATCCATCCATCCATCCATCCATTCATCCATCTATCCATCCATCTATCTATCTATCTATCTATCTATCTATCTATCTATCTATCTATCTATCTATCTATCTATCTATCTATCTATCTATCTATCTATCTATCTATCTATCTATCTATCTATCTATCTATCTATCTATCTATCTATCTATCTATCTATCTATCTATCTATCTATCTATCTATCTATCTATCTATCTATCTATATATGTGTTATGTATATGTATCTGTAAATGTAAAAGGATCGTTCATTCGTTTTTCCTCATCTTTAGTCCTTAGAATTTAATATCGCCGACGAAGGTGGTAAATTTAGTGAAAGGTCAGATGAAGATTGCATAGAAATATGATGAGTGAAATAAAAATCGATATTCAGAATGAGAAATTGATACAATACCCAACTTTATCAGACAACCCCGCATGCACAAACGTGTACACAAACAGCTTTTAAAAGATGATTTATGATATAGGATTTGGCTGGAGACAAACATTACATATAGTTCTGACTGATACATATGTGCATTATTTCACGCACAAACGTGTACACAAACAGCTTTTAAAAGATGATTTATGATATAGGATTTGGCTGGAGACAAACATTACATATAGTTCTGACTGATACATATGTGCAATATTTCACTACAATAATATAGTTTCGTGCATTACAGCGCCGGGTTTTTTCCTCGACAAAAGTCACATGACTTTCTTTTCCTCTATTAATACTGTCTGCATTGATTTTTCTTCACAATCTTGCTCCATACTACACTTATTTTATTTTTATTTGACAAAATAACAGTCTGATGGAAATATAACTATATTAATAGGTATTTACATATAGGCTGTCGGATGATAGATAAGTACATACTTAGACACACAGAGGATAGCTAAAAGGAAAAATACTTAGACAATTTTTACGTATAGATAAACAGATAGATAGATAGATAAATAACTAGATAGACAGATAGATAATAGAAATATTAATAAAAGATATTTAGGTAAGTGCATAGTTATTACAAGTATTTGTCAATAAGTTATTAAACTTCTTTACAGAATGCAGTGCAGTAAAGTACCGTAACTACGCAAATTAGAATACGATTTCAGTACGTTTATTAATGAACAGATGTATTTCATTGTAATCTTAGATAGAAAAAGACAGAAGATAAGACAAATAAAATACAGAACATATAAGTGTTATTTGGTAAGACAATTAGATTAACACTGTGTTGTCTTACCAAACAACACAGTGTTAATTGGATTAGCACTAAGTTGTTTGGTAAGACAATTGGATTAACATCGCGTTGTTTGGTAAGAAATTGGATTAACATCGTGTTGTTTGGTAAAACAATTGGATTAACACCGTGTTGTTTGGTAAGACAATTGGATTTGGATTAACACCGTGTTGTTTGGTAAGACAATTGGATTTGGATTAACACCGTGTTGTTTGGTAAGACAATTGGATTAACAGTAATTTGAAACACACCATTATATCCTGTGCGTACTAATTATATAATTATGAACACTGATTTGAAGAAGGGGAAAGGACACTGACTACAATGTAGCATGAATACTGATTGTTATGTGAAGAAGGGGAAAGGACACGGACTACAATGTAGCATGAACACTGATTGTTATGTGATGAAGGGGAAAGGACACAGACTACAATGTAGCATAGACATTAACACAGACTCTTAACATCACTTTCGTTTGCACCAGATTAACATTAACCGCAAAATCAGAAGTTTAATGAGTGAATTAACTGGTTACTGACTCATTATATCTCACAATAGTATTTTTGAATTACTATACTCTTTTATTAAAAATACATCATTACCACTACTTAGAAACATCTGATTATGTGTCTAGTTTAACCGATATTATTATGGATTTTTAGTAGAGAGGAAAGAAAAGAAGTAATTAGTATTGTTTCTGCTGCGGAAACCTTACTAAAAACACTATAAGCGAAGGAAAAAGTAAAGAAAAAAAAAAGAAATCGAAAGCGCCATTTGCCTGTATGCGTGCAGCAATCGATTAGAAAGCAAATTATAATTATAATAATATAATAATATGTGAAATAGGAGAAAGGCACAAACGAAGAAAATATATAGCCTTGGTACATAAGTTTTCGACAAACGAATAATTTTAATTTAATTATTCCATGCTATTGAGAACGACTCTCACAGACACATCAGATATTGAAAACGACTCTCACGGACGCATCAGTTATTAAGAACGACTCTCACAGACAGATCAGATGTTGAGAACGACCCTCACAGACAGATCAGATACTGAGAACGACTCTCACAGACAGATCAGATATTGAGAACGACCCTCACAGACAGATCAGATATTGACTCTCACAGACAGATCAGATATTGACTCTCACAGACAGATCAGATATTGAGAACGACCCTCACAGACAGATCAGATATTGACCCTCACAGACCGATCAGATATTGAGAACGACACTCACAGACAGATCAGATATTGAGAACGACACTCACAGACCCTACACTGCATAGTGAGAAATACATTCACAGACACTCCATATACTGAGAACAACAGACATAGTTATTACCAGACGCATTGGTCCTCTGTCCGATTCCCAAATTAACACCTTCGATTCCAAGCAATTGGAAGCGAAATTTCATTCTAGATTTTTATTCTGTACTTGCGGGTGACTAAATATTTACAATTAGCGTGCGTACGGAAATGTGCGAGTGTAAATAAGTACACTATTGTGTAGTTTGTGTGAGTGTACGTGTGCTTGGAGGGGTGGGGTGTTGCGGTCGGTTTTTTGTTTATTGTTTAAACAATTTTTTTTAATCATACCTAGACTTGATAAAAATTACTTGCACACTGTTTAGTCGACAAAATATTTCTGTTCTTGCGAATATTTCATCTCTTTTATTTAACGCCAGCCATCATGCCTGGGTGGGGGTGAGCGGGCTCGTTGACAATGGATGTTAAGTTTGTCTTTGAAACACACCATTATATCCTGTGCGTACTAATTATATAAAATTTGCTTCGGTTCTTATGCCATACAAAATAAATATTATCCCCCCAAAAGCTTTTGGAATACAAGGTGATCGACTGATCAAAAATGATCGGACCAAAGGACCGATCAGCCGGATTACAAAAGGATGAGGTTTAGAACTGATCTATACTGAAATCCTGGATGTTTAGGTACACGTTACATACAGACTCAATTAACAGATGACAAGAGGATGAGGTTTAGAATTGAATTGATTGAAATCCTGGCTGTTTCGGTACACGATACACATACACTTAACAACGATAAGAATATGAGGAGGGGTGGGGTACATAGTGAAAGATTCAATTAAAACTTAAAAGAAACGAAAAAAGCGTAGCGTATTATCTAAAATTTAAATAAAATCCTTATAATTTAGGGGGGAAAAAAGTAAAGTAATATTAGTAAAATCAACAAATTATTTTTAAAATCTCCAGACAAGAAAAGTAATAACACTGGAAGCTTATGTCCAATTAGGCGGTGGCATTTGGGGCCAGCAAAAATATCTTACATTCAAAGTCTTCTTTTATTATATATATTTTTTAATTGTTTGTTTTAAATTGCCTCCCTTTTCCCACTTTATTTCTATTTGTTTGTATGAAAATGTCTTTAATGGCATCCGCGAAACTAAATGTAAACCGCATGGCAAATTTACTCTCAAAGTGCGTCGCACAGGAAGTAAAAATTAGCCAATTAAAATTAGAAACACGTACTACGCTTGCAGCCTAAAGCATTGATAGCCACTATCTTTGTGAGTGTACAGGTGTGCGTGCGAGTGTGTGTGTAATGTGTGTGGTGTGTGTGCACCGCTCGATCGTGCCTTAGACCGGTCCTTGACTTGCTCAGTGTTTTTCTGGCAATGACCCCCACATTAAAATTTTGCTGACCCCTGGCCAATAAAAATGTTGTCTTACTAGGTACAGTGTTCTTTTGGTCACTTGGTGTCCAGCCCTGACCGAGGTATTTTCATTAAGAGATCTGTGTGTGTATGTGTGATATGTGTGTGTGTGTGAGTGTGTGCGTGCGTGTGTGTGTGCACATTTGTTACTTTTATCTGCTAAAGCCTTTATAACATGAACAGCATATTTGTGTTCTTCTTTAATTCAAGTATTTGCCTTTTTGTAGTATAATTTGATCTATTGATCCCTTTCTACTGAAAGACACAGAGGCAGAGAGAGTTACACATAAAAACAGTGAGAACAAGACCTCTAGAGATAGTGAAAGAAAAGCATGTAGAGATAATGAAAGCTAGACAGAGATTAGTGAGAGACATAAAGATATACTGAGAGCTAGATATAGAGATAGAGAGAGCAAGATATATAGAGATGCTGAGAGAACGATATATAGAGATAGTGAGTCCTGCTCGTCACAGTCCCAACAGCCCACAGGTATAGTGTATGAGTCCTGCTCGTCACAGTCCCAACAGCCCACAGGCATAGTATGATTCCTGCTCGTCACAGTCCCAACAGCCCACAGGTATAGTGTATGAGTTCTGCTCGTCACAGTCCCAACAGCCCACAGGTATAGTGTATGAGTTCTGCTCGTCACAGTCCCAACAGCCCACAGGTATAGTATGATTCCTGCTCGTCACAGTCTCAACAGCCCACAGGTATAGTGTATGAGTTCTGCTTGTCAACAGTCTCAACAGCCCACGGGTATAGTGTATTAGTCCTGTTCATTGCAAGAGTCCCAAAAGCCCACAGGGTATAGTGTGAGTCCTGCTCATTGACAGAGTCCCAACAGCCCACAAGTATAGCGTATGAGTCAAACTCGTCGCCAGAGTCCCAACAGCCCACAAATAGAATGTATGTCCTGCTCATTTCAGTCCCAACAGCCCACAAATATTATGTATGAGTCCTGCTCATTTCAGTCCCAACAGCCCGCTAGTATATCATATGAGTTCTGCTCATCGCAGTCCCAACAGCCCACATATATAGTGTATGAGTCCTGTTCTCACAGCTCCAATAGCCTTCAAGTATAGTGTATGACGGCTAGCTTCACTACTACATGTCAGATCATTTCACATTCCACCACCATGATTTTAGAAACTGGTAATGACCTATAACACCCTCTCACACTCTGTCTCTCTCTTTCACACACACACACACACACACACACACACACACACACACACACACACACACACACATACACACACACACACACACATACACACACACACACACACACACACACACACACACACACACACACACACACACACACACACACAGCTCTTACTGAAAATGCCTCATTCAGGGCTGGACACCATTGGACCAAATGAACACTGGACCAAGTCAGACAAGAATTATATTTGGGCAGGGGTTAGCAATATTTTAAGGTCAAGGTCATTGCCAGAGAAACATTGACCAAGTCAGAGTGACTCCACTAGAGAAAATGCCTTTCCCAGAAAGTCCATTTTCTAAAATGGTAGTCATATTAATTTGCATATAATTTTCCAGTTCTGTCCATCTGAGCAAAACATATTCCTTCGAGCAGGTGGGAGGTTTTTTTTTTGAGAGATGCTAAAGCGTCTTTGACCTTTGAGCAAGTGGGAGGTTTTTCACATGGCCACCTGTATGTTGCATTTACAAAACAGAAACATCATCAAAATACTCATTAATAAAACCTAACATTAAAAGTCATTTGCTAAATGGTGCTCGAATTTTCACTCGCAGTTTGACTTACAATGTAAAAATATTAATCGAGCAGGTAAGGGAGAAAAGTTATAAAAACCGTCAGAGGTGTTCAGAAAGGGAATAATTGATAGAATGATACAGTTTTAACTCCTGAAATGTTTCGGCAAACCCATTACACACTACGCAATCAAGTACACTATGACAGAGTCCCAACAGCCCACAAGTATAGCGTATGAGTCAAACTACGCAATCAAGTACACTATGACAGAGTCCCAACAGCCCACAAGTATAGCGTATGAGTCAAACTACGCAATCAAGTACACTATGACAGAGTCCCAACAGCCCACAAGTATAGCGTATGAGTCAAACTACGCAATCAAGTACACTATGACAGAGTCCCAACAGCCCACAAGTATAGCGTATGAGTCAAACTACGCAATCAAGTACACTATGACAGAGTCCCAACAGCCCACAAGTATAGCGTATGAGTCAAACTACGCAATCAAGTACACTATGACGTCGTCAGTACAGACACAGGCACTGAGTTTAATTTCGTTCCACTTATTGACCCAGTGATACACTTATTTTTGCTGTGTGCCTGCCTGGAATACGTAATGCTGAGTGGTGCTATGGGCACCCACTACTTTTATGGGTGGAGGGGATGGAAGAGAACTCTTTCCTGATATGTACCTTTAAGAAACCTCTTCTCGATTATAAAGGGTGAATGTTTTAAGACGTTCCAATTATAATTATACGATATGACTACAGACCCTTTGCTTGCATAAGACAGCGACCTTGACTTAACTTAGCCACACTTAATCAAAGGTTGAGATACTGTCCATTCA
The DNA here is from genome assembly GCA_028829895.1 of Sinotaia quadrata. Lineage (NCBI taxonomy): Eukaryota > Metazoa > Mollusca > Gastropoda > Architaenioglossa > Viviparidae > Sinotaia > Sinotaia quadrata. The sequence goes on from CM054177.1 coordinate 69,371,382, forward strand.
GCTTATTGCCTCTGTTACGTTTCCAGTATTTATTTAAAGACCCTGCTTAGAATAATTAAAAGACTTTAAATATAATTAATTCTTCCTCTCATATTCTACGCAGACTGGTTGCTCAATTTATTATCTGACTAATTAAAAGTGCGTCTTGTAGTTCAGACGACAAATTTACAGACTAATAAACTGCGAACTTTTAGCTAGATTTGAAAACAGTTAAATCCCTCTAAATTAGTATGCACTCGTCATCAATCTTTCTGCTCATCCGCCCCCATTCAAATCTAAGAATTAATCTAATTGGTCTATTGTGCATAGAAATCAACTACTAAGAGGTATTAACAAAGAAAATAAGATTTAATAAAGTTTAACAAATTAACAATAAATCGAATGCAACGCGAATAGTCTTCACTCTGTCTTTACGCGCCTATGCCTGATTTTTGTCAATCTAAATTGCCAGAAAAGTGTTCCTTTGAGATCTGTACACTTGATCTTGCACTTAGCTCTATTCTTGTATCCTTGGTCTCATCACTCAGTCATGCCGGTTCGTTCCCTCAGTCCCCCTTTAACGACACACGTGGTGCATAAGGAATGATGTCCCTTTGTTAGTGGCTAGGAACTGGAATTTTAGCAGCATGGCCCTCAGAGTGGTTTTCGACACGCTTATACCAATAAGCTAGTGCAGGTGAGGCATGGTGAAACATGAACCATGAGCCGACCTGTGGATGCAACGTGTTTGGATATAATTCTCAACCTAACAGGCCCTACTTAGGCATGGCTCAATTAAATGCGCTGAACAAAGAGTTTCGACCTCGCGTCGCTTACAATTAGATTTTAGACAAATATAATCGTCTCACATGTGTTCCATTTAACAGTCATGACGTATGAAGCAATAAAATAGATACAACGTTAAATTAATGTTCATACAAGAGGTAATTCAAACCGACAGAGCGCTTCACAATTTACAATTAAAATTACACGCAATAATTGAATTACATGAAGAATTCATATCGAGCGCAGCATTCTGGCTCTTAGTGAATTAAAACAATATAAATTAAAGTACAGAAAATGGAAAAATGGTTACAATAAATTTATATTCCGTAACATATAGGTTTTCAGCTATTTCTCTGAACCATGCTCAAGTGTATATGGAAATCATATAATACATAGCACAAATACATACTTAAACAATACATAGGCAAATACTATTAAATAAAATGATACCTTTGAGAGAAGTCGAAGGGTACCTTGATTCTCTATGGCGCCGGCTGCCTCTACGACCCGAGTAAGCTGATGGAATTAGCTAAAGTGTGCTCGAAGTGAGGGAGCGGAAGCGTGTAGGTACATATATAGAAAGGTATATTGCGTATCACGTGACTGTTCGCAAAGCATGTGGTTGGTTCGAGAACTGGACAATGGTCCTAAAGTTACATAACATCTTGACCTGTTCTAGAAGCACCTAGAAAAAGGAAGCTTTGAACAAAGGGCCAAGGGTTTCAAATATTCGAATTTGAAGTAAACAAGGCAATGTGGGTCATCAGGTCGGACATTTTTATCAGACTTGTGACACCCCCTTGCTTTTGAGGCGTTTATCTTACCAAAGATAAAATGCCTCCTACAAATTATGTATGATAAAATGTAGAAGTCCACAATGAAGAAAAATTTACACAAAAAAAATTTCGACATTCCTAGAAATAAAGTGTGCAACTATATTTCATATTTACAGGAAGGAATCCGTAGGGTTCAGTTAATTGATTAAACAACATTCTATCAGTACCGGCACTTGATGGCATCAAGCACGACTCATGTAATCTGCGCCAACATTCAAAGACCCTTTGATGTAATGAATATTTGCGTCATACTGTGTCAGAAACAAAGACCAACGCATTAAACGGCTGTTCGTAAATTGCGCCTGTCCGAGAAAGGCCAACGGCTGGTGATCGCACTCAATGACAAAGGTTTTTCCGTACAAATAGTTTTCGAACTTTTTTATGGCCCAAACTATTGCAAGACATTCCTTTTCACTGGTGGAATATTTCTGTTCAGTAGTTGTGAGTTTACGGCTTGCATATGCAACTGGGTGTTTGGTGTCATTGTGTTCTTGTAATAACACTGCTCCTAATCCTGTGTTGCTAGCATCAGTCCTTAACAAGAATGGTTTTGTCAAATCTGGCAGTTTAACAACTAAATCTGAAGTCAGTCTAGATTTCAGTGTGTCAAAAGCGTTTTGGCATGCATCAGTCCACACTACTTTTGTAGGCATATTCTTACGTGTCAAGTCAGTCAGAGGACATGCAATGGCACTAAAATCTGGTACGAATTTTCTGTAGTAATTAGCAAGACCAAGAAAACTTCTAACTTGTGTTTTTGTTAGCGGTTGTGAAGTGTCCTTAAGTTGTGCTATCTTAGCTTCACTTGGCGACATAGTTCCATGACTCAACTTGTGTCCCAAGAAGTCTAAGGAGAATTGTGCTATTTCACACTTCGTAGGGCGGGCAGTGAGGTTGGCTTGTTTTAATCTGGCTAGCACATCTCGTAAGAGTGTTAAGTGCTCCTCCCATGTCTGGGTGCCTAGAATTAAATCATCCATGAAGTTCTCAACTCCACGTCCGTACAGTGGTTCTAACAATGACCGCATCATTTTAGAAAAAATGCTTGGAGCGTTTGAAACTCCGAAAGGCATAACTTTCCATGTGTAGTTTCCTACTGGTGTAGTGAAAGCTAGTATGTGTCGATCAGTGTCCTTGACCTTGATTTGCCAAAAACCGCGTGACAAATCTATTTTGGTATAGTAATGAGCGTTAGCTAGCTTAGTGAAGATGAGATCCGGATCAGGAAGAGGTTCGGCACAAAACTCTGTCACTTGATTGAGTTTGCGGTAGTCTACGCAAAAACGGAACGAGTTATCACGTTTTTTAATCAACACGATGGGTGATCCGTAGGCACTGTCAGTCTTCTCTATGACCCCTAGATCTAACATAGTCTTAATCTCACGTCTAACGTCATCTATCTTAGCGTGTGGCAACGGATACGGCTTCAAACGTATCGGTTTGTTGTCAGTCAGCTTCAGTGAAAATTCTATTAAGTCTGTCAACCCTGGTTTGTCTGTCAGAGTAGATGAGAACTCATTAAGCAATTCATTCACTTCTTTTTTCTGTCTTTCTGTCAAGGCTTCATTTACCCTAACGTCTTTGACAGTTTCGTCCGTCTGTAGAGGACAGTTTGGTAAAGTACCAGTGACGCAATCAGTCTCCCCCTCGTCTTCTGTAACTATCGTCGCTACGACAAAATCAGCTTGAGTGGTTTGATCCTCACGGCTTATGTACTTTTTGAGTAGGTTAACATGAAAGATTTTCTCTCTCTTTCCTGTCTGCACCTTATAGTTCAGTCCCCCTAGCTTGGCGGTAACTACAAAGGGCCCCTTCCATTTCATCTGAAGTTTGTTATGTGCTTCAGGAAGCAACAGTAACACTTTGTCATTAACTTCAAATTCTCTAGGTTTGGTGTGCTTATTGTAATATTCTGCCTGTCTAGACTGAGCTATCGTCAAGTTTTCCCGTGCTATCTTGCCTATAGTTTCAAGACGGTTTCTTAAGTCAGTGACGTATGTATAAGTTGTCTTAACTTCGTCATCTGTCTTTTCATCAGTCCAAAGTGCCTTCAAAATCATCATCGGTCCGCGTACAGTACGTCCGTAAAGTAGCTCAAATGGTGAAAACCCGGTGGAAGATTGTGGCACCTCCCTATATGCAAATAGTAGGGCAGGGATGTATCTGTCCCAGTCTTTCGGTTTATCTGTGGCGAGCTTTTTAAGTGCTGTTTTTAATGTCCCATTGTATTTTTCAATCAGACCATTTGCCTGGGGGTGGTATGGTGTGCAAGTAAGATGTTTGATGGAAAGTAAACGATTTACTTCCTTCATTACGTTGCCTATGAATTGACTCCCCTGATCTGTCAAAATTTCAGTAGGGATTCCAACACGACTCCAAAGACCGAAAAGGGCTTCGGCGACAGTTTCAGTATCAATATTTTTCAATGGTACTGCGTCGGCGAATCTTGTTGCGTAATCAATAGTGGTCAGCACGTATCGATTACCTCTCGTTGATGTGGGTATTATAGGCCCAATCAAATCCAATGCTACGCGCTTGTAGGGTTCACTGATCAGTTCAGGCTCTCCTAACGGTGCGGGTCTGATTGAATTTTTAGACTGTGTTCTCTGGCATGTGTCGCAACTTAACACGAATCTACGGATATCGGCAGTGATGTCCGGCCAATAAAACTCACTTGTAATACGACTAGTTGTTTTTTGTACACCCATGTGTGCACCAAAAAGACTCTCATGACCTAATCGTAATACGTCATTTCGTTTGGTTTGTGGAACGACTAATTGTTTCCGAAATTCGTCTCCCACTTTCGAATAGCGGTACAATAAACCCTTTTTCAGAATAATGCACGCTTTCTTATTCGAATCGTCAGTGTTGACGTCACTAACAGGTACAGCTTGTCTGCGTAACTTGTCTAGTGTTTCGTCCTCAGCTTGTAATATTTTAATCTCGCTAACTGTTGCTTTATCTACGGCTGGTGCGGCAGACATCGGTGCAGTTACAGATTTGTCTTTACTACTCGCTGCTCTGGTTACAGCGTTAACCAGTGGTGGTTCGATTGAAGTTTGTTTTTTGCACGGCAAAACATACTTGCAACCAAGGATCACGTCATGCGGTGAGTTTTCCATAACTGCCGCTTTGACTGTTCCTTCTACAAAGTCTGAAACAATCGAGACTTCAGCTACTGGTAAAATGTCTTGTTCGCCGTTTGCAAAGGTGACAGAGATTGTCTCCCCTGTGTAGTCGGTACGGTTAACTAATGATGCATTTACTATAGCGTCCAGCTCACACCCTGTATCAAGCAAAGCGATTGTGTCGTGACCGTTTGCCTGTACTGGTGTTCGATTCGACTTTTCTGTTTTAGGTGTATGACTTTCTACTGCGTAAACTTTAGCTGTTTTCTTTTCAGGACATGTTCGTGAAAAATGGCCCTATCACCACAAGTGTAACATGCAAGATTCTTTTTATCTTTCTGTTTGTCGGACTTGTTTTTAGTGTCGGGTTTAGATGTTTTATCGTCACGCTCACTAGGTGCCTTCCCGTCATTTTTCTTATCCTTTCGAGTCTGCGGTTCGTTCGGTCGAGACTTGTTGTTCGCGTGTGCGTTCGAGAATTGAGAATGTGCGTCATCAAAGCGATCGGCGGCGTTGCCTATCTCCTCTAGCGTAGATTTTTCCCTTATTGCTAAGTGAATCAGTAGATCTGATTTGTATGACCCGAGAATGTGGTCTTTTATCATTTCATCCCTAAGACCTGCGTACGTCTGTGGAGTTTCGGCTAGATCTATCCATCTTTGGAACAAGTCAGCTACGCGTCGTATGTACTGTGCGTGCGTCTCTGAACTGGCTTTAGTGGCCTGTTTAAACTTACGTCGGTATGTATCTGCTGTGAGTTTGTAACGTTTCAATAATGCGGCCTTGACTGTGTCGTAATTATCTGACTCAGAATCGCTAAGCTTATTGAACTCGTTTTTCGCACTGCCCTGCAATAACCCCGATAAATTTATCGCCCAATGTTCCGCTGGAATGTTTGTTGCTCTGGCTAACTTTTCAAACGTTTTTAAATACGCGTCTATTTGATCTTTGTTCTCATCAAATGGGACCATATTTATCTTTGGAATGATATTTTCAATTCTACTGTGATTATTTCCATCGCTAGAACGCGAATCACCACTGCTTCTGCGGTCACGGTTTGGATTAGTAACTTCTAGTTTCTTTACTTCCCATTCTAACCGTTTTATTTCCGCGTCTGCGGCGATGCGTTTGGCTTCCGTGTCTGCATTGGCTGCTATGCGTTTAGCCTCAGTTTCAGCTTCTAACCTTTTAGCTTCGGCTAGTCTATCAGCTTCTAACTTCTTAGCTTCGCGGGCAGCTAACCGTTCTTCCCTTTCTATCTCTTGCCTCTCTTTTTCCGCTTTCTCTAGCTCAGTTTTAATGTAGCTTGTCAGTTCGTCACCCTGATATCCTAACACGATACCGGTTTCTTTCAGGTCTTCGAGAACCCGTTTGCGATCCATTTTACTGTCTTAGCGCGCTGGCTACAATAAGAATGTATCTCGTGAATTGTGTGTTTTAACCGTCGGCGATAACTACGCTTATCCCGAAAATAACTTTTAGGCTACAACCTTACAAAAATTATTTAATTTACTCAGAACACCTTCCGAAATAAATTACGCGTTAACTCTTTACACGTTTCACCTGCTTGTCACAGTGTCCGCTGTTCCAAGACTTTCGTAATGTCACGGCTCCTACCATACAACATTACACATTATATCTAGCACCCTAAATATAATAGTCCGAAGTCTGTTACTACCGATAACTCTCCTAGCTGGCGGTATAACCTTCGACTCCTCACAATGAAGTACTCAGTAACACAATACTAAATAAATCATTCAATAGCTAACATGACATATTTAACTACGCTTAAATATATCAACATTAACTAACATGCACGCTACTCTGCAAAAGAATACATGCACATGTCACAACAAAAGCAAAGAAAATCAGTGATACAAAAATCAAAAGAACAATTGGCAATTCTGTTCGTTCGTTCGTTTCTAGGTTATGATGCGCCCTATGTATAAAAATGTTACAATTTACAATTTAATACATATCAATCCCGCGACGACCCACACTTGTTACGTTTCCAGTATTTATTTAAAGACCCTGCTTAGAATAATTAAAAGACTTTAAATATAATTAATTCTTCCTCTCATATTCTACGCAGACTGGTTGCTCAATTTATTATCTGACTAATTAAAAGTGCGTCTTGTAGTTCAGACGACAAATTTACAGACTAATAAACTGCGAACTTTTAGCTAGATTTGAAAACAGTTAAATCCCTCTAAATTAGTATGCACTCGTCATCAATCTTTCTGCTCATCCGCCCCCATTCAAATCTAAGAATTAATCTAATTGGTCTATTGTGCATAGAAATCAACTACTAAGAGGTATTAACAAAGAAAATAAGATTTAATAAAGTTTAACAAATTAACAATAAATCGAATGCAACGCGAATAGTCTTCACTCTGTCTTTACGCGCCTATGCCTGATTTTTGTCAATCTAAATTGCCAGAAAAGTGTTCCTTTGAGATCTGTACACTTGATCTTGCACTTAGCTCTATCCTTGTATCCTTGGTCTCATCACTCAGTCATGCCGGTTCGTTCCCTCAGTCCCCCTTTAACGACACACGTGGTGCATAAGGAATGATGTCCCTTTGTTAGTGGCTAGGAACTGGAATTTTAGCAGCATGGCCCTCAGAGTGGTTTTCGACACGCTTATACCAATAAGCTAGTGCAGGTGAGGCATGGTGAAACATGAACCATGAGCCGACCTGTGGATGCAACGTGTTTGGATATAATTCTCAACCTAACAGGCCCTACTTAGGCATGGCTCAATTAAATGCGCTGAACAAAGAGTTTCGACCTCGCGTCGCTTACAATTAGATTTTAGACAAATATAATCGTCTCACATGTGTTCCATTTAACAGTCATGACGTATGAAGCAATAAAATAGATACAACGTTAAATTAATGTTCATACAAGAGGTAATTCAAACCGACAGAGCGCTTCACAATTTACAATTAAAATTACACGCAATAATTGAATTACATGAAGAATTCATATCGAGCGCAGCATTCTGGCTCTTAGTGAATTAAAACAATATAAATTAAAGTACAGAAAATGGAAAAATGGTTACAATAAATTTATATTCCGTAACATATAGGTTTTCAGCTATTTCTCTGAACCATGCTCAAGTGTATATGGAAATCATATAATACATAGCACAAATACATACTTAAACAATACATAGGCAAATACTATTAAATAAAATGATACCTTTGAGAGAAGTCGAAGGGTACCTTGATTCTCTATGGCGCCAGCTGCCTCTACGACCCGAGTAAGCTGATGGAATTAGCTAAAGTGTGCTCGAAGTGAGGGAGCGGAAGCGTGTAGGTACATATATAGAAAGGTATATTGCGTATCACGTGACTGTTCGCAAAGCATGTGGTTGGTTCGAGAACTGGACAATGGTCCTAAAGTTACATAACATCTTGACCTGTTCTAGAAGCACCTAGAAAAAGGAAGCTTTGAACAAAGGGCCAAGGGTTTCAAATATTCGAATTTGAAGTAAACAAGGCAATGTGGGTCATCAGGTCGGACATTTTTATCAGACTTGTGACAGCCTCGGTGACCTAGACTTCTTTCAATATTTTCCTTTTGATCTGAAACTATTAAACTAATTAAAGCTTATTACCATGGTTGATCTAGACTCTACTTAAATAGATCTGAAACTATTAGAAATTATTACCATTTATTACCATGGTTGATCTAGACTCCACTTAACTAGATCTGAAACTATCTCCCCTTTGCGACATTTTTTCTTGCACCCCAAAACTTTATTAAAATTATATTTATAAACATAATTTGGGAGGGCGCAAACGTTGGCGCCCTGTTCAGGGGCACTGCTCGATCGTGCCATAAGCCGGCCCTTGAGGTCGAAATGGTATTTTATTTGCTGAATGGAAAGAGTTATCTCCAACTTGAGTTCTTCTTACAACTATTTCTTTTTGTTTTTTCAGAGTGCTATTGTGCGAGTGTTTGTCTTCATCTAGGCTTTCAGCCAGCCAGCTGTGCACATACAGGTGTGCTGATTGTAACAATATCACACGTGTGCCTGCCAAAGGTTCACAAATAAGTCACGAGGTTGCGATGTCGGACAGCATAGCGCTATCGTCTTCCAGGCCCAGGGGGACATAATTCTGCTACTGGTTATTAATTCATTGCTTCTCATGCCTTAATTTTCACACAAGCTTCATAGCAAAATTCCTTTTGCGATTGATTTTTTCTCTCTTTCCAAGCACTAACGGCTTTTGAATGTGATATTGTATTAAACAGTAATAAATTTAGGTTCTAGTTTCAGCATCCAGAGGATTTATTTTGTCAGTGAGATGTGATCCTGCTTTCAATACCAAGAGATTTATTTCATCAGCGAGGTGTGATTCTACTTTTAATATCAAGATATTTATGTCACCAGTAAGGAGTGGTCTTAGTTTCAGCATCAAGAGGCTATTTATTTAAGCGAGGTGGGTTCTACTTTTAATAGCAAAAGAATTTATCATGTCAGTGATTCGTGGTTTTATTATGATAGTGAGATGTCCTGCTTTCAATGTCAAGAGGTTTTATCATGATAGGAGATGTGGTCCTACTTTAAATGTCAAGAGGTTTCATCATGACAGGAGATGTGGTCATACATTTAACAGCAAAAAGAATTTACTGTCAGTGACATGTGGTTTTATCTTATCAGTGAGATGTAATCCTACTTTCAGTGTCAAGAGGTTTTACCTTGTCAGTGAGATGTGGGCATACTTTCAAGTGTCAAAAGGTTTTATCATATCAGGAGATGTGATCCTACTTTCAGTGTCAAGAGGTTTTATCTTGTCAATGAGATGTGGGCATACTTTCAAGTGTCAAGAGGCTTTATCATGACAAGAGATGTGGCCCTACTTTCAGCGTCAAGAGGCTTTATTATGACAGGATATGTGACCCTATTTTCAGTGTCAAAGGTTTAATTTTGTCAGTGAGATGTGGCCTTACTTTCAGTGTCAAAAGGTTTAATTTTGTCAGTGAGATGTGGCCCTACTTACAGTGTCAAGAGGCTTTATATTAGGTGAACTGAGGATCTACTTAACAATATTAAGAGGCTTTATATTTAAGTGAAGTGAGGTTCTACTTACAACATTAAGAGGCTTTATTTTTAAGTGAAGTGAGGTTCTACTTACAACATTAAGAGACTTTATATTTAAGTGAAGAGGTTCTACTTACAACATTAAGAAGCTATATCTTGTAAGCTTGAGCACTCCAGGTTAAGTGAGGTAGATTATACGAAACACTTTATGCAGTCCTAGTGATTAAACACTGTATTACACTTTGCAATACTTTTTTAAAAGGCTATATTATACTTTACATAACAAGTAGGCCCACTGAACAAATAGACATACGAAGCTTAATATGGTATATATTTTATATGTATATTCATACAACAATGTGTTGTATGCAGCTTGAATGTTTCCATAACGATATCGTTAGAGTCTCACTAGACATTACCCATCAAGTCTTGTATGCAGCACGCACTGTTCGTGTTAAGATATCATTAGAATCTCACTAGACTTGAGATAACGTAAGCGTTGTATGTGTGGTGTTGGGGTTTGAAAGCTGTTTGAAAAAGACATAATCACGTTTAAACCCTAACGTGTCCATCCTTGTAAACAAATATTCAGTACATGCGTATCAAAATGATTTAAAGCACTAGCGCCTTAAGGGTAAGGCCAAACTAAAAATCAAAACACATCTTTGCTATGTATTTTAAAATTATCAGTAGCAAATTATCTTTCTCTTGACTGGTTGCTTTAATGCTCTTCACGTCTTTGTTTTCACTTATTTGACGTCACAAACTTCAGAGTTACCGTAGATGCCTGAATCCTTGTATTCTGCAAAATCCATAAAGGAAAATATATTTTAATTCACAAAGTGCGTTTATCGTTCATTCACAACAGAACGAAATCATAATTTTTCTTTCAAAAACGTTCAGAAGCAATATTTACCCTTTAAGTTTTGTATGTAACATGCAGACAGACATCTGTACCATCCCAAAGACACAGGTAGGTGTCGTTAGAAACACGTGGTGCTTTTCCAGTTTTAGTCCGAGAGATAATCCATTAAAATGTTTCTATTAAAATTCGCAAAACGAATTTGAACATAACTTTTGCTTTTGTCTTAAAATCTAGTACATGTGTACTAATCCTCAGCTCCTATCCGATACCGCACTGACCGCAGTACAATCGGCTGAAACTCGTCCAAACTGGTTTTGTTTTCACTAGCTCATATTGGACTAGGACCCGTCTCACTGGTTGAGAGAATGCCGAAAATCTTTGAACTACGCAGATTTCATTTTTTTCCAGTACCATTTGAAAATTCTTACAACATATGAAACCTCACTTTCAACTGAATATAATTATTTCTTGCGTGCAGGTCAGGCTGACCCCACAAACACTTTTGATGAGGATGATGCCCGCTATACTCATGCTGCACGCTATCTGCCTAGCGGGTGCCGCGTATATACAATCTAACCTCCCTCCAGGCGAGATTCCGGAGTGTTTCCCGGGTACCCTTCGTCCGAGATGCTTCTACGGCTGTTTTAACTGCTGGAGAGCGTACGACCCCAGGGTATATGACTTGGACGCGTGTTGCCGAGACTGTCGACTCACGGACGCGAATATCATCGACGATGGTCCGTCGGATTGCTCGCTCGCGTACGTCAGGCCCAACGCCCCGAAGAGAAGAGAGCGGATATTAGGTTAGAGAAGTCTGTCCAAGGATCAATGCATTACCCTTGGACTCCTCACCTCCAACCCTCCGGATGAAGTAGTGCATTCTTGTTGTTCTGATGTCTCAGTCAGCTTTGTTCATTCGACATGTATTTGCATAATACTACGTGTTTCCGGTATACTGATTTCAGGGGAATAAAGTTTAGGGAAAGCCAAGACTGCGTGTTATTCTTGGTGCATTATGTTTGGTAGATGTTGCTTGGATTTATTGTTTGTGTGTTTTCGGCTTCAAGTCTATGTGGTGTGTGTGGATTTTTTCCTCTTTTTTTTTTTTTTGTTGTTGTTGTGGTCATACACTAATTTAATTAGCAACGTAGACTTTTTATTTCATGTTTGTGACAGGAAAAGTACACAGCTCGACATGTAGGAAGAGATCGTGGCCTCTTTTACTTTTAATACGATTTCTAACTGTATGCTAAATGCTGCTCTAAGGATCCATTGATCACAACGGTTGTCCATCTCTACAGAAAGTTATAATGAACCATAAACTTACTGCCACAGGTTAACCGTAGGTATAAATAAACCTTATCTCACTGTCTCTGTATGACTGCACATGTTTATCATAATAGCCCATTGGAATAAAAGTCCGTCTTTATCAGAGCATCAGTCATACCAGTTGATAACGAACAACGGAATTCTTTACTGCAGAAGTGGTTGGTCCACATTTGATCGACAACGAACAAAGGAATTCTTTACTGCAGCCATGGTTGGCGAACCAACCACTGTAATGTCTTTAAGATGTTAATAAATGGACAACGTAGAAGTTACAGAAAGGAAGCCTGTTAGAGTTAAGGTTAAGCTTAGCAGTCAGAAATTTCTAAGGTACCGAAATTGAATAGCGTGCCTTATTACTGAACACACTACATATTTTACGATTGGATGTTAGGGCACGTGTTTTGTAGTTCGGCCTAGCTGATAACCAAGCTATATTACAGGATTTGGGTGTCTTCTCTCATTTTCTATTCGTCTATAGTAAGATCTGGGCCCAGGGGTCTTATAAACTGCCTAAGTAGCTTCCATCCTCCGTCATCAAACTGTTCTTTGAATGGGGAAAATGTATTATTACAGCCACGTGATGTGCTTTGCTCTAAATGGTTCCGACAGAGAAGTGCAAAGAGGCACATGAGAATACAAAGAAGCTCATAGGAGTACTGTGACCCAGTGCCATACTAGTTATCGGTTATGATGATTATTATAATATTTAATCATCAATAATTAATGACAAGTGATAAAAATCTTAATTTGTTGTTAATAAATCTTTAGAATACATCACTCGTCTCTCTCCCTTGGTGGATATTCGGGCGCTGTAAACGTTTTCTCTCTCCCACAACTTTAAAGACAAACTTTTACCATCAAACAATATATCCATAGGTGGAAAACTTATTACTTATTAAGATAATCCAACTTTTAATCTATATTTAGCGAGCCTGATCCACTAACTGTCTCTCCAACATATGGTTATCAATTGGTGTAAGAAGGTCAATAAATTTATTAAATCAACAATAAAACATGCAACATATGAATATAATCAAGGAGCACTGACATTTACATCACAACAATGTTCGATTAATGCTGTCAATCATTCAATTTATCCTAGCATAGACATTAGCTGTCAATTAGCATAAATATATAATCAAGTTGATAGATATCATCATGGAAATGAGAGTAGAGTTTCAGAGAAATAATGAAAGTCAAATGCACATAACCTTTTCAAAATGGCTCTTGTGTTTCCTAATTCTGACATGGTTAAATACAATCTACTATCACCAGATCTGTGATACTAGATTGACTGTCACTTGACCAATCCTAGATTAAGTTACCCTTCAGAAACTTTGTTTGTCCTCTGAAAGACTGTGGCTCTTCATCCCAATCTGTGCTCAATGAAGGGGAAGCAATGCATTTTACTCAGTTAACATTTGGAGAGTGTAGAGTCCCTTGGACCCGTTTCTCATCATTTCCATTATACAGAAAAGAGCATAAACCTGTTGTAACTATCATTATTAATCATCTGGTATTGTTTTGACTAGATTTCTGGTATTGTTGTTGTCGTCGCTGTTGTTCTTGTTGGCGTCTCGGGCAAGGGTGAGAGAGAGGTGGGGCCTCTAGCATCCTTGCGAACTCGTTCAGTAAGATCTCGATTTCAGTCTGTCCGGTTTCATTGTGTTGACCGTTTCTGTCTGTACTATTAAATTTTTCTCTTGAATTCAGTTTTGCTGGTTTTCGTGTTGGCAATTTTGTGTTGTTTCTTATTTTGCTCCTTTGCTGTTGCAGGTGATGTCGTAGGCTGTATTTTTAAAATCTTCTTTCGCAGTGGTTGTGTTTGGCCTTTCCCCCCTCAGTCTTAGTGGTGGGAGTCTGTGAGAACGTCTCTCTTTTATTTTGTTTAGGAGTCTGTGTGTGAAATTAATTTTCGTTGTTGGTGGAATTTTCCACATGATGGTTGAGTTGATTTCATTATCGCTTGTTTGGGTGGCTGTAGTCTGAGTCTCTTTGGTTTTGGTTTTCGATTTCGCTTCTGGTTTGGAGACATTTGAGTAGAATCCTCCTGAAATTTCTCATATGGTGTATAAATCTGTGGACATCTGTTTCTTGGTCGTTTGGAAGATTAGCATCTTTAGAAAGGATTCTCATTGTTGGTAGACATTTGAAAATTGAGAGGTGATACGACGAATTCTTCTTTTCTGTCATAATCTGTAGTTTCCTGTTGTAATTAGCAAGCGAGAACCCTTCTCCAGTGTCTTCATCATCATCGTAGTCTGTAAGGTTGTCTTTATCTTCTTCCTCCTTTTTTCCACTTCTTGCTCTGAAAAGGGCGTGGGAGTGGTGAGGGCTGACCATGTAGTGATTCTTGTTTGATCCTCCAGCTCTGACAAGGGCTTGGAAGTGGCACTGGAAGCTGCTCGTGTGTTCCATCTATCCATCCTCAATTCGGGTAGCCCGTTGAAAAAGAATGAGAGCAAAATGGAGCCGCTGCAGTCTGTAATGGGCGGTTTAACAGATTATGCTAGACAATTCCTAATCTACTTAATCCCACCCGTATAGGTCTTCATCACTGCAGACAGAGAAGCTTGGTCTGGACTCAGAGACATTAACCATTATTTAATTTATTTTTTACCTTGTCTCTGAGTGTTACGGGTTCAGAATTCCTATCCGATTGTGAGTTCATCCACCTTTATTTCCCTGGCCCACACATTCTCTGCATCAATAAAGTCTGATTTTGGGGAGTGGAGGAGGTTGGGAGATGTATGCTATGGTGGTGGAGTAGTTTTTGGGGTAGTATAATGTTGGGTGGGTGCTAGTGTTTAGGATAGTTGTGGTGTTTGCAAATGTTATGCAATGTAATTTTTGTATGTTGCTTTTGAGATTTTGCCAAAGTTATTGATGAGTACTAATGCTTCATGGTTGTTGTAAGGATTGACTTCTTTGGAAATGTTGAAGGTGTGTCTTCTGCAGAATCTCAGGCTTTTGGGGGTGGGAGTGGTATGCGACCTTATAGGAACTGTTTAGGGTGTTTGAATTTTGTTTGTTTGTATAGGTGAGCGTATGTGGTGCCTTTGTGTTGTGTATGAGGGGGTTGGGGTGGAGGGGAGAGGCAAAGGCTTACCTTGATTTTCTGGGGGTGTTTACAGGTGGAGCTCTCTGTTGGATACGTTCTTTGTTTTCGTGGTAGTGGTGGAATACAAAATACAAAAAACTGTCATCTTGGTCAGTAATTCCACTTATTTTTTTTTACAAACACTTTAATCTCAAAAGAAACTGTTACCATTTCAACAAGAATGTGTACTTATATAATAAGTGAATTTTGAGGTTAACTAACATATTAATGTTTATTTATTTCAAATCTATTTTTAAAAACAACGGAGCCACACACTTTTATTTTGTACACCAAGATCCAGTCTGAATCATAATATATTCTACTTTTAAGTTAAAGTTTAAAACTATTTTATCTACTGTGTTCTAAAATTAAACGCACGGAAAGAAGTGCTTTATCCTATTTTTTTATAAAATACCTTATAGTACCGGCTGGCCAAATTGGAAGTTTGCTTTACAGAACCTGAAATATAGCAATTAAAGAGTTCTGAATGAATGTCAATGATGCATCTGAATAAAACACTCGAAACATCGAATAAATACTTATTTATTAATGTGTGTGTGTGCTTCTGTGCGTGCGTGCGGGTGTGTGTGGTGAGAATCTTTGATATCAGCTATGGCCGATTTATCTGCGTGGATTTCAAAAGGGCCAACAGGACCATTTAGCCGCACGAGTCGTCTACATGCAATCATCTTGCTTACCTCCCTTGAACTGATCTCCTTTGATTATAAAGCTGGACATAATGAGCGAAGGCGTGTGGTTGCTTTAGCAACACCACCACATCGCTTTGAACAAAACTAGCAGCGGTACCTCGAACGCTAGAGGCAAAATTTGCAGTCAGGGTTCACACACTTTCTTTAAGTTGAATTATTTTTAAACACACGCGCACACACATACATACATACACACACACACACACACACAAACACACAGCCATGCACACGCGCGCACTTAGTTAAAATAACAATAGCATGTATGAAGCACGAAGTTTTGATGAAAACAAAAGATTAACTGATAAAATACTACTCTAAATTATCGTTAGCTTGTATCCGCACTCTCGAATAATATAATTAGTTGTAATTAAATTAGTTATTAGTAATTAAATTAGTTGTAATTTATTGGAGTAGTTTCCTGCGGCAAGTCACTAGCAGACGACATTTGTGAGTCATATCAGTAGTTTCCGAACGCCAGCTCAATCTTTTCCATGAAGATTGGTTCAAACGTTACTTCCGTAAACAGTTCAGGTAAAATTTATTTTCCCACAACCCCCTTCTTTCTAAATGAGCATAAAAATAAGATACTGGCATTGTTCTAAATGTCAATGGACAGAACAAATTGTAAAAAGATTTTCTTTTTACCATAATTTTTAAATACATGGATACAAATGATTATTTGGTGATGAGAGCAACGCCTTTCCACATTCAAGCAACGCCACTTTCCACATTCGCAAATGTGACATCAAAAGCTCAGAAAGAGACACACTATTTATAGCATTGTCAAAAATGTGGACCGCAGTTAAGAAACAAACCAAACGTACTCGATGGAATAATTTTCTCACGGAGTCGGTTGATGATTAACGAGCAAGAAAATATCGAAAGGCAATGTGCCATAAATAAATATTGAATTATAAATAATAAATACTGAGCTTTAAATAAATATAAGTACTGAGTTATAAATAAATATCGAGTTATAAATAAATACTGAGTTATAACTAATTATAAATACAAGAGTTAAAAATATAAATACTGAGTTATAACTAAATATAAATACGTGCACTGTATTATAAAAATATATAAATACAGAGCTATAATTAAATAAAAATAAATATAAATACTGAGCTATAAATAAATGTAAATACTGAGCAAAAAATAAATATAAATACTTAGCTATTATTAAATATTAATAGTGAGTTATAAATAAACACTGGACTTTAAATAAATGTTTAGTTATAAATAAATAAAAGAATCGCATCGGAATTACATTATGACCCAGATTATTTTAAGCTTTGCTGAAATGACACCCAATGTTATATGTTTTATTAAAAGGGAGGCAATTCACAGACAGCATGTTATGTTTTCTATGAGCAAATCCCGCATAAACAAACGGGAGAACCATAGTGCGTATATATAAAATTTTATCTAAAACTCATGAACATGTACCAAGCTTTGCAAAAAATATAGTAAATGACTGAAAACTGATACACCCAGGCTCATTCATGAACCATAAATCCCGCACTTCTCCTTAAAAGAAAAAAAAATCATTAAAAATGTTTTTAATATTACGTGAAAACATGCAAAGTATTGTCAATTGACACTCAACAACAAAAAATATTAAAATACAACGGACTTCTAATCAACCCGCACGGTTAGCTTCATTTACTCAACCACACTTTAATTTCATTTGCTCTGGATCCCCCATGGCACATCCCACATTCCTGGGTTACATTGTCAAGTGTGTGGTATTGCATTCATTACGCGTGACGGAGCAGCAAAAGGGAGAGAGACATTTTCGCTGAGCTTATTGATGGACATCACGTAAAAACGCGTTCGCCCCCTTCTGTCTCGCGCACTGAGTGACTGCCCCTTGAGTCTCGGAAGTGTCTGGGGAGGAGGCTAGCGCGCTCTAAATATATTTACACTTACGGAATTTCACTTCTGTTTTGTGTGAAATTTGGTCTCCTGTCACATACAGGTGGCAATTAAATCATAAAATCTGAATCTTTTGTTTTAGTCTCGCGAAGCATGTGCAAAGCGAAATTGATTAAATCCGATAGACGCTGATAAATTCGACAAAACTGAAAACAGCTTTCTGAAAGTGGCCACTACGCACGAGCCCAGCTTTGATTACAATTCAGAGAATTCTATCGTTTCAATAGTCGCAGCATAATCTTGGTCAAATATATCTCGTAAATTAAAAATTAAATCAACTGTTAGACTAGCCTTAGCTACTGTGTATCGCAGTACGCGTAAATAGCCACTCATACACGTTAAACTGTACAACAACAAAAATACAGTCAGTAATCATTGATTAGACACTTTACAATACTTACACGTTAAACTTTACAACAACAAAAATACAGTCAGTAATAATTATTGATTAGGCAGTTTACAATACATACACGTTAAACTTTACAGCAACAAAAATACAGTCAGTAATAATTATTGATTAGGCAGTTTACAATACATACACGTTAAACTTTACAACAACAAAAATACAGTCAGTAATAATTATTGATTAGGCAGTTTACAATACATACACTTCATTTAGGCTATTTATAGAGCCTTATTCCATTGGTCTTATGACAAATAAAATATTCCTCGACAAGGTCTATATAATAATGTTGATGGCGATAATGATAATATCGCAACAATAATAATCTACCACCATCTCCTCCCTTAATCATATTTAGCATTTCCTACACTGTTTATTGATAAGTAATTATTATTTCGTCTGTGTATTAAGATAATTTCCTGATGTGTAGCTGGATCTGAATTTGCTTGTTTTTGGTGTGTACGCGTTTTTCTTCATTTCTTTTTATTTGTAGTCATTGTCTGTACTTTTTTTTCTCCTCTGTTGGAGGAGTTGTGGTATCGGTGAAAAAGCCGTTTTTTTCGTTGTTCAAAGTCTGTATGAAGTACACTTTTGTTGCTGGGGGTATTTTCCAAACGATGTGAATATTACATTCTTTCTCACTTGTGCTGGTAGGTGATGTTTGGGTCTCGATATCTATTGTTGTCGGGGTTTTTTTTTTTAATCTCCTGGTTCAATTGTTCTAGCGAATAGCCAGTTCTCCTTTGTTGTCACTGCGTCCCATATGACGTGCTCTTTTTTGGGTGCAGAATATTGAATAAAGTAGGTTGTTGAATGTCGATTTAAGAGTTAAGTTGTTGGTTTTAACATCAAAGCAACGAGGTGATAGCCATAACGCGTGTCTTCTTCCTGTTTCTGGAGATGAAGTCAATTCTTATAGCCTGGGGAGGGGGAGTATCTTTTCTATTTCTTCTTGTTCACCTGGTCCTGAAAAGGGCTTGGGAGTGGCGCTGGTAGCTGCTCGAGTGCTTCGTTGGTCCATCCTTGATCCTGGTAGCCCGTTAAAAAAGAAGAGGAGCAGAGTAGAAACTCGACTGGTCGGATTGGCTGTTCGAGTAGGAATGATGTTTCTTTGCGAGGACCGAGAGCTAACCCTCTTGGAATCTATGGTCAGACCAGTGTCCTCGCTCAAGAGTGCCCAAGCCGTCTAACGATTAAGGGCCACCCGCTCAACTCGAGTACACTTCCGGAAAATGCTTTTTGACCAACCATCCCGTTGTACATTTCTTTTACATGGTGCTGTTATTCCAGGTAGCGTTCCGACTGCTGACATACGAGAGTTACTGGAACTGGTTGATTTTCATTCCTCCCTCCAATTAAAGGCCGCCAGCAAAAAGGATGGCCGTGCTGGCCAGCTAAACATAAGCGGAAGTGTTTCTGCAAAAACCGGAAGAATGAAACTTTGTTTCAACATTCGGGTCGGCAGAGTTTTCTCAAGGGTCTGTGACGCCAAAGCCACTTAGTTAATGGATATTATTATTATTAATTAATTAACCATCTAAAACTAATTACAAGTGATGAGAGTCCGAATTTATTTTATTAATGATCCTCCAGCAGACACCACTCGTCTCTCTCTCTCACTTAGCGGATATACGGGCGTTGTAAATGTTTTCTCTTTTCCACAACATAAAACAACATTTACGGTCACACAATGTTTCCGTGAGTGGAAAACTTCTTACTAAAGGAGAAGACAAATCCATCTCTAATCTATATTTAGCGAGCCGCCCATTCACCCTCTTTCTTCTCCAACATAAACAACAGCATAAAGTTATCAATATGCATAAGGTCAATAAATTTATTAAATCAACAATCAAATACACATATGAAAAATACAATGATATAGATTACTTGAAATAAATATTTCAAAGAACCCATATTTAGATAATTTTATGCTTACACAGTTTTTATCTTTAAAAATACACTTCAAGAATAGAGTCAATACAAACCACAGGATAGTCTAATCTAACAGAAATGGAGTTATTAGAGATAAGCAATAATAATTTTACATAACCAATAGTCCTTCCAGGACTTTTGCAACAAAGACGCAAGTTATTGTCAGTAGTTATTACGTCAGCTCCACCTGCTGCCTCACTCACACATTGAAAAACACTGTTCTGTTACTTAGTGTTAACCTTTGCGTTTAGTGTTACACTTCTCAAAACAGAACAATACATGTAGCGATGTCCAGAAACAGAACAATAAACATAGTGATTTCCAGCAACTTCTCTACACTAGAGATTGTTCAGGTAGTCAACATATCTTGCCACCATACATTTCAGTGGAGTGTATGTGTTCTTACACTTACACTGCAGCAGAGGATTCCCACATCTCTCTGGTGGCAGTGGTTTACAATCATTGAACCAGTACATTCATATAGCACGTGAAAGGCATGCTTTGTCTCTGGAAACAACAATCAAGAGACAAAAGCTAAGTTTTCCAGTTTATCACTTTATAACTACATTCTTACTTACATTCCAGTCTCAATTTAGAGTTGCATGCAACAGTATTTATTAGTCTGATACATGTACACAGCATAATAAATACAGTATATCAAAACAATGGCAAGTGTTAGCATACTACACTCAAGCATCTTAGTTCATACATTTGTAGAAATGTAGAAATAATAGGGTATACACATTATACATCTTATTATATAAGTATAACACAAGTATAACATATCAAATAGATACTCCGCCACAGGGTCAATAGGTCAGATGAAGTTTTGGAAGCATCATTATTTCGGCAGAGGTTTTCTGATGGGTCAAAAGTCAGATGAGGTTCTGGAAAGGTCATTAGTTCAGAGAGGTAATCTGAAGGGTCAATAGGTCAGATGAGGTTTAGGAAGACTCACTTTTAACTACAAACCCATAATATTTTAAAATGAAACAGTCCAATTTGTGTTTATTTACAGAACAACAAAAAATCATAAAATTTAAAGAGAAAGAGGGCTAGATGATAAGAGGTGTTTTGAATGGTCAAAAGGTCAGATGAGGTTTTGGAAGGGTCATTGATCGAGAAGAGGTTTATGAAGGATGACGAGGTCAAATGAGGCTTTGAAAGGTTCATTAGTTCAGCAGAGGTTTTCTGAAGGGTAAATGTAACCCTGATGTAGTATTGGATACAATCTTCATTTTACACTGCTAAACACAAATTAGCTGATGAAGAAGATAATTAGAAGCCAGGCTAATAGAAGTAGGCTTGGTTTCATCAAAGAGCAAGTGAATGCTATGATTATTATACCTGTTAAACATCTGTGTGCTGAGTATCTGGCACATCCATGCTGACATGACAGAACTCAAGAATAAAATAAAGTAATAATAATAATTTAAAATATGCTCTTTTGTATCTGTTAAATTAAACAGAATAATATTTCAAGCTAAGTTACATTACAACACATTTAAAGGCAGTTATAAAGACAAATTTTTATAGAGTGTTACTGAAATTTATTTTTATTTTCGATTTAAAACTGGAGAATTTATCATGTCTCAGATGGAGCTGGACACATTTTTATTAAAGATAAGTCAAAACAATAATCATTTATTTCCATGATTTAACAATGTGACATGATTTAATGTACAACAAGATCTAACAATTAGATATGATTTAATGTATAACCTGATCTAACAATGTGACATGATTTAATGTACAACAAGATCTAACAATTAGATATGATTTAATGTATAACCTGATCTAACAATGTGACATGATTTAATGTACAACATGATCTAACAATGTGACATGATTTAATGTACAACATGATTTAACAATGTGACATGATTTAATGTACAACATGATCTAACAATTAGATATGATTTAATGTATAACCTGATCTAACAATGTGACATGATTTAATGTACAAAATGATCTAACAATGTGACATGATTTAATGTACAACATGATCTAACAATTAGATATGATTTAATGTATAACCTGATCTAACAATTAGATATGATTTAATGTATAACATGATCTAACAATGTGATATGATTGAATTACAGAACATGACTTAGGTATAAAACTGCTCTTTAAGTAATTTCAAATTCTTAGAACAAGTAATATTTTAAATATTAACACATTTTCACTTTAAATTTTTACAAATACATCTTTACAAAAGCATGTCAAATCATTCTGTGCACATCTGAAATGTAATTTTTACAGATCACATACACAGTAATCAAATGCAACATAACCATTTAAACACAGAAAAATTAAAATTTGAAACCATTTTAACAACACACTTAGCCATTTTCTATATATAAGGCATAGTTAACTACAGGTAAATAATTAGCAGAAAAGTATTTGCACTCATTGCATATTCTAAGATTTTCGAAACATCTCAAGGTATATTGGAAGTTCTTAGAAACTCATCTCAATTGCTGTTAAAATTACAGATATGGACAACTCAAAGTGACTAGTGACCACTCCAAACAGGAGATATTGTTAAGGATGCTATCAGTATCATACATGTTTTTAAATCTACAAAAAATCACAGTTGTAAAATAGTGAATTCACAGTCACTAATTTAACCCATGTTTTCAAAATGAAGTTATGAAACAGAGGCAATAAAACAGACACATCACAGATAAATCTTTCAAACAGAACCTATAAAATAGAGGCAATGATTCAAACATAACAGTATTAAAGGTTCTAAACTAAAGTTATGCAAAAGAGGCAGTGAGTGATTCAGGCATTTCACTGATAAAGTTTTGAAAAAAGACGTTACAATATCAAGGCAATGTTCAAATGTATCAGTACTAAAGATTTTAAAAGTTATGAAATAGAGGCAGTGATTCAAATGTATCACTAACAAAGATATTAAAACTGAAATTATGAAACGAAGCAGCTTTGTAGACATATAAATAAATTTTGAAAGAAATGCAATGATACAAATATCTCATAAATGTATATTTCAAATCAAAATTATGATACACAGGAAATAATTTAGCTGTATCAGCAATAAATGTTTCAAAACAGTTATGAAACATAGGAAATGACACAGCTATATCACAGGGCAACAGATCTCCATCTTGAAGGGATTTGAAGATTTCTGTAAAATTGTTTCTATATTTATTTTAAAATGTAGATAAATGTCGAGCAATAATTTTCCATTATTAAATGTAATGAAAGATTTTATAAATTATCTAGTACATATACTTAATGATTAAAGAATGGGTAAAAATTGCAAAAAATATCTTTCCAATAATCTTTAATAAGAGTGTTGAACAACAAAAAGAGTTAATAACCAGAAACATTAGGAAAGAAAAATTATTTGTTTGATGAGTATAAACAAAAATTGCTAAATTGCTTATATCCAAACACAACCCAAAACAAGGTATAATGAGGTCATCCATCCTGACAACCAGAGTGTAAAGAGAGTATTCATTCTTACAACCAGCTGGAGTATAAGCTATAAATTAGACTATTCATTCTGACACCCAGTTGGAGTGAAAGCTATAATGGGACTATTCATTCTGACAGCCATCCGGAATAAAAACTATTTAATTTGCATGAAAGGTTTCGCTTGAACTGAATACATTTCTCTTTCCCTTGCCGTTATTGTTAGCAAATTAAATCATGGATGCTTTAGTGCTATTCACCAAGCATAAATATAGAGAAAGGCAGAAAGCTAACCAAGTCCAACAACTTATATGTAATCTTATATTTATCTATTGAGTAAAATATTTGCAAAGAGACTGATATTTACCTCACTAGCAATATCATATTTCTGAAAAGACTGTTATTTACCTTTAGAGCAATATAATATTCCATTAGATCTAGAAAAGCAATAAAAATTACTTTAAATAAAATTATTTATAAATACAAGTCACAAATAAATATATGATTTAAAACATACATAATATATTTATGCACATATACAAAATTATACCATGATCAAAAGTTTCATTAATTTGATCAAAATTTAAATTATTCATGCTGAGATATTATCTTTAAGTATGCATGCTTGCACTCATGTACACACTGCTAATATCATGAATGCAATCTAGCTAAAATATTTGGTTTAGATTGTGATAAAAGACATTTTAATTTCATTTATATATTTACTAGATAACAGTTTATTTACTGCTTATTTCTGAAACATGACAAGAGGGTCAAGGACTGAAGTAAAATAAATTAATTATTAAAATCACAGTTAACAAATGTTTTAAAAAAATCATCTAGAATAATCATACTCTACTTTAAGAAAAAGTAATTTTGTATGTCCGTAGTTCCATTGCAGGAATCTCTTCTGTTTCTCCAACTGTGTGCTCTTTAATATCCTGTACTCCTGTCAGACTTGTGTGCATAATTTTTGAGACTTTAGTACCAGTGAACATGTCAATATTTACTTTTCTCTGAAAAAGAAAATGTACACAAATGAAAGAAAATGAACACAAATAAAAGAAAATGTGCACAAATAAAAGAAAATGAACACAAAATAAAAGAAAATGAATACAAATGAGAGAAAATGAACACAAATGAAAGAAAACAAACAGAAGTTTATATAAATGCAAACAAATGCTTATGTGGAGTCTTGAAACAATCATAAAAAGAGAGATGTTTTGTAAAATTAAAAAAAAAATCCAACAATATATTTAATATATTTCAAATTTTAGAAAAATCTGAAATGTTTAAAACTAGAGAATTCTTATTTTTGTTGGTGACAGCTTTGGTGACAATGTATGCCTTTAAAATAAAATTTGCTGTATTAATATCAGTAGTTTTTTCTAATGATCTCTTTAGAAGTCAGGACTGACAGTGTACCCTGGTCTCAAGATAATTTTTTTTTTTAATGGATGCAATCCACACTGCTCTCCGACTGTATAAATCAATATGCTCAACAAATAATGACGTTTTCTGATTAGCAGACTGTGATGATGGGACAAATTTCACAGTACTTATCTGATATAAGCTGGGACAGGCTGCATACAACTTTTTAAAATGTAGTGGAATAATATTTTTTATTCAGTCTTTTTCATATAGATGTTGAAAATAATTTTATTAGAAAATGTATTCTACTTAACTCTTTTACTGCCATTTATATATATATAATATTTTCACACACACATAAAGAAATGTCAAATTGCTTTAAGATTTATAATGGAAAACATTTTGAAAACAATCATTTTGCACTATTTCATGACTTGAGTAAAAAAAAAAAATCTTTAATCAGTTGAAAACACAACCGAAATATGCATTATATTCTCCAGCAAATGTTAATGTTGTGTGTGCTCATAATTGAAGGGGTTAAACAGAAACATGAAGAGGATGATCAAGAAATCTAAAGAAAATATCCCACATAATAGGCCCTGATTAGTCTTACCTGCAGATCACAGGTAGTATGCACTTCCACAAAATCACAGTCTATACCAGCACTATGAAGAACTAATAAGGCAGATACATCCTGTGCATTCCCTTGTACCCCACCTCCACCAGCACCCTGCAGTGTCCTCAGATTGACAAGGTCAAGCGTGCAGGGCAAAGGCTGGATTAGCAGGGCATAATGGTCCCTGATTTGGATAATGATAATGATTACATAAATTGTTATTATACATAAAATGTTCAAAGAAATAATTAAAATTACATTAGAGCAAACTTCTTTGTCCAGAACTGTCTACCCCATTCCTCAGCACGCCATAAGATCAATGATCCAAAACCAGAAGATTTTTATGAAAACCAGAAGATTTTTATGAAAACCAGAAGATTCTTTGTGGAAGCTGACATTTTAATAGAAATACCAATAATATAAAATAAATATAATATAACAAGAAATAATGTTAATACTTTTAAATGAGCTTACCAATATTGATTTATATAAAGCACAATATGGTATTTGTCTACTCTCCATTCCAATGTTTTATTTTAGATTAATTTTTGTCACGCACATGGTGTTAGGTAGTTTTATTTAGAAATACATTGGCCAAGATATTTCTTTAGACTTCAAGGAGGATCTTCACATTTCAGAACAATGAGCCATTTAAGTACTGCATCATAATCTTCACTTTTACAGGAATACAGGAAAGTTTATTGTCCTTATACCTACAAGAAGATATGATGCACAGCCAGCCAAGGTTATCAATACAAATACAAATAATAAAAAATACATTATTTACAAAACATTGTTATGGTAGTTCTTCAAGCTGTTGATATATGCAGACTTTCTGCAATGCCCTCTTTTCCATCTTCTCAACAGCTGGAACAGAGTCTTAACCTTTTAGTAAAAGGAGACTTTCAAGTGTTTTGTGATTCAAAGAAGCATGCTGGTCAGTCTTGTTTTTCCTTACACATGAGAAGATCCTCTCACTATGTGCAGAACTCTGGAAGTACGTTAAGAATGCCACACATCACCAATAGACAAGGCTGTAAAGTCTGGATTCTTGCCAATGTTTGCCCAGGTGACATCTTCTCTCTCTGCCTTGTATCCGCTGGCATCAGTTGTTGATAGAAGCTGAAGGATTCTGACTGTTGGTCGATTGAGACATCAGAAGCAAGAAGAGGAAACCCCTGACAATGGCTCTTAACTGTTATATACCATTTCACATTAAAGTTTCTGCTCTTCATACTATTTTATGCTAAAGTGTATGGTATACACCATTTTACATATTAAAGTTTTTTTATAACTCTATTTAACAAGCTAAAATTTCTATTATATATTTCATGTCAAAATTTAAATATATAGCATTTCACATGATAAAATTTCTGTTAAATAACACTGCAATGGTATTGATTTGGTTACATTATATATAATTTCACATGCTAATCTTTCTGTTACATACCAATTCACATGCTAAAGTTTTTTACCCTTCACATCATTTCATGTTAAAGTTTCTGTCATACATTATTTCACATGTTACTGTTCCTATAATGAACCATTTCACTATTAAAGTTTCTGTCATATAGAATTACACATGCTAAGTATCATTTCAAGGGCTAAAGTTTCTGTTATATATAATTACAAATGCTAAGTAAATTTTCTGTTATATACCATTACAAGGGATAAAGTTTCTGTTATATATAATTACAAATGCTAAGTAAATTTTCTGTTATATACCATTACAAGGGCTAAAGTTTCTGTTACATACCTTTACAAGGGCTAAAGATTCTGTTATATACCATTATAAGGGCTCAAGTTTCTGTTATATAACATTACAATGGCTAAAGTTTCTATTATACACCATTACACACTCTTAGGTATGATCTTTAAGGACTTATACAAACAATTAATATACCTCACTGCTTATAGCTAAATAGAACAATAAAATAAAAATTAACAAGATGGTACACAGAATAATGCAGTTTGAAAAACATACAGAACAAGTGACTTGAAATAAATAATGAATTTACCGATCCTTTAAGGCACTGCCATAGGTCTTCTGAGTTAAAATGATGGCAGGTGGATTATTCAAGTGCTCAGACAAGAGGTGGGACAATAATGATGGATGGCAGGGAGAAGTAGGTGTGCTGGTCTGCAACAGTGTTCAAAATGATTTTCTAATTGTATTGATAAGGATTAAATCCCAAAGCATCATGGCTTTCTCTCTTTATAAATATTATTAAACATCTTCAATACATTAAGCTAACTTATAGATTGAAGCAACACAGAGTGAAAATGAACATATAAATAAATAAATGATGAATGAACAAGTGAACAGCTTTAATTAATTATCGTAAGTTTAAGACTTTTATAACAAATGTACATCTCTCTTCATACAGTAATTATTAATGATAAGCACAGACAATTCTCTCCAGACAGTTGCTGTTAATAGGAAGTGTAACACAACTCTCTTCTGATATCTATTATTAATGGTACGTGCACACAACTCTCTTCAGGCAGTTGCTATTAATGGGAAATGTAATACAACTCTCTTCAGACAGCTATTATTAATGGCAAGTGAACAATTCTATCCATACAGCTATATAAATGCTAAGTGCAACACAACTCTCTCCAGACAAACAACTATTATTAATGGTAAATACACACAACTCTCTCTAGGCAACTATTATTAATAGTAAGTGCACACACCTCTCTAGACAATTATTATTAATGGTAATAATGCAAACTCAATCCAATGGGCACTATATGTAAGAAATTATGTTCATTGTTTGGTTTACAAATTAGGATTTGGTCCCTAGTGCAAAACTGCCCATTAACTGATAAAGAAATAGACATTAAAATAAAATGCAATAAAACAAAACTTCATGTGTGTGTGTGTGTGTGTGTGTGTGTGTGTGTGTGTGTGTGTGTGAGAGAGAGAGAGAGAGAGAGAGAGAAATAAATTATGAGCATTGGGAAATAAATAATTTATCATTATCTTTAAAAAAAAACATGAGGTATGGGAGGTAATTCACTTATCATTATTACTGGTACTTCAATAAAAAAAGAGACAAATAACAGGTACTCGATAGACAAGGATGATGCAGTTTTACATCAAGAAGCACACAAATGTTCAAGGATATGTCACTTTAGGAGAAAATGCTTTTACCTGTGGAACAAGATTTTTCTTCTTCTCTAGCAGAATGATGAACCTGCTTGGTGTAGGTGCGTTGTCTTTTACCCCCTCCCCCATACCTCGCCAGTCATCCTGCATGAGTCGTCTATCCAGCAACACCTCCAACCATCCTAAAAAAGTTCACAATGTTGCTGAACATCTACAAGTAATATTACTTCATGAAGTTATAGCTCTTCAGTCACAGCTAACATTATTTTAAGAAGTGATAATTGATCAGTTACGGCTACCATTATTTCCAAAAGCAACAGTTGATGAGTCACTGCTACTATTATTTCCAAAAGCAGCAGTTGATGAGTCACTGCTACTATTATTTCCAAAAGCAACAGTTGAGTCACGGCTACCACTATTTGCAAAAGTAACAGTTAATCAGTCACAGCTACCACTATTTGCAAAAGTAACAGATGATCCAAAAGTAACAACTCATCATTCACCACTACCATTATTTCCAAAAGTAGCAACTGGTCAGTCACCATTAACATTATTTCATGAAGAAACAAGCTTAGTAAATGAAAAAATAAAAGTCAACAATAAAAGGAACCTCAAAACCGAACTCAGAAATCTTACTGAAAATAAATTTTACCACATGCCAGTACACATTATAAAAATGATGATTTGAATGCAACATTTCCAAGCTTGTTTGCAAAAAATGTAACAACCAGCAATAAAAATGACTAGTCATTATTATGACAAGAGACAGGCCTCTATATTCAATTTGCATACATGAATAGATAATATATTAGATCATTAAATACTGGTTTAACTGGAATTCACTAAATTATAACACTTGGAGTGAGAGAATTAATTTACCAATTTCTTAAACTAAAATGTGGCAATGAGAGAGACTCATGCGTGCACTGACAAGTGTGTGGAAGTAATGTGCACATTCTTTCTGTCAGACAAAACAAATGTACACGTGCAGAAAATGTGCATAAACAAACTGATACACATCAGGCTATATGAGCCTTATAATAGCTCTGAGTAAATGTAAACATATTGACGGCAGGTTAAATCTAGTTTTGTCCCACATATATTCTACCATTTTCATAAACAAACTCTAAACTCACCTGTCAGTGTCTATGGTGTGAACATATGTATGTGTGAGTGTATGAGTGTGTGGGGAAATGGATAATTAGTATGTATGCACCACATGTACTGTAGGTATGTATGAATTATTATTCTATTGACTCCTAGAGTTTTACATTATGTATAGCTGTATAGTTTTGTATCATATTTTACTTGTATTCTGATGGGCAAAAGGTATTTTCAAGAACATAATGTCTTAAATTTCTCTCAGAGAAACAATAAAGTTTTCATACATCTTTGTAACCTGTATAAAATGCTACGAGTGTGTGCCAGTCAACATCCTTGTGCAAGTAGTTACATACCATGGCATGTGCACTTGTGAATATAACAATTAGTCTTCTGTTATGTGCACCAGTAAATGTGAAAGGAACTACTTTTTGACACTATGTGAAATCTCTAAAAACAAACAAGCATACTGCTACCAGGCCACAGATTCTGCAAATATATCTAAATACATATGTACATACAAATCCACATACAACCTAAGAAGTGATCTTAGCAAAGAGGTGCACATGCCATCCTTCTGGCTATAGCAAAATGAGAAGGAAATGAAATGGCTTACAGTTCTAACTTCTTGAAATGGATAATGTTAAATATCCCATTTCAGTAAATGTAAGTAAAGAGTTACAGAGGAGAAATCACACACTGCGTGCACGCTTCCAAGACCAATACCTGAATTAAGACTGGCCACTCCATGAGCATGACCAAAGACCAATGTCAGGCGAGAATGATGATCATTATCTATGTAGGCCATTGTGTTGGCTGGATGGAAATTACCTTGAATAAGACGCTGTGCTTGCCAGACTTTCCTATTCATCTGCAACACATGTGAAAGCCATGATAATTTCAAGAAAGATGTGGTTCAACTTGGTTAAAAATCTTTAATGAAATCAGTGTTCTAAGTCAGTTAACAAGCCATAACCATCTTAACAAAGGAATTGACCTAAATCAATTAAAAGTCATATCAATCTTAATAAAAACAGTGGTTTATGTCTGTTATTTTCTTTCTTTCCTGAAATAAATCCTTACAAACCTGAGGTGCGAGCAGTCAAATAAATATGTCCTAGGAAACTGAATTTTATTGCTTATAAAATTTTATTGCTTATTGCTTTACAATGAAAGTCTTTAGAATAGCAAAAATGCATAAGTAAAAGTGAATTATCAACTAGGCTAATGATAAAAGTAGAGATGTGTTAATTATCAAAACACCAGAAAGAATAAATATCGGAACTCAAAGACTGTCAATTAGGCTAACAATAACAGATGATACACATCTTAGTAATATCAGCACTCATAGACTTTCAATTATGCTAACAATAAAAAAACAGATGATACACATTTTAGTCAGCAGAAGCAGTAAATAACAACTCGGAGATCATCAATGGATGATAAAGAGAGTTCAAAGCTCATAAGCTATTCCAGTACAATATCCTCAAGCTAAAATGTCTATTAAACACGGCCACACACAAAAAAAACACAAAATAAAAGAAACTGTTGAACCAAGTTAAAAATAAAACTGTCATGAAATCAAAGTATAAATTATCTTAGAACCATTTTATGAAAAAGGACAAGACAAAAAATAATAAAAGGTAAAGGTTTACCCTTGCAGAATTTGGAAGATTACAAGTTGCAAGTGTTAGAAGCCACTAACTGAAAAGGCAGATTTAGTGGGATTAAAATTCATATATACAAACCCAAAATACAAATCTTGTTTCACACATCCTTTCAGTATCACAAAATGAAAGGGGAAAGTTTAATTTATAATAAATATTAAAAATTGCTTAAACATTAAAATTTAATTAAAATGAAATGCAAAAATAAAGTACTGTCATATATAATTTGTACGAATTATTTGAGTAGGCTACATACAGAATATGGATTAATATCTCATATGACTTTTACACATGAAGAAAAAAATAATCTTAATATATCACTGTCAGGTAGATTAAGAATCTGACTTATCCCTAAAGCAAACAGATTCAATGGATTAATAATCGACAATATAAGAAGCCTCTTCATTTATTTTCCAATTCTTTCTTTTACAAAACAAAAGTGAAGCATATGAGGTTTGATTTCATTTAAAATACGTTTTAAAAATTCTTAAATTATCAGCACCAGTTGCCAAGGCACTTACAAGGTCAATGCATACCTGAAAACCATTTAGATCGACACAGACATCATTGCCGGGACTTTCAATGTCAGTGACCAGGCGCATGATGAACTCCTTATTGTTCCACAGTTTATTATCAAGGCTGACGACATTTTCCACATGCAATCCTGCACCCAGTGGGCCTGTAAAATAATTTTAAAAACAAAGCATCTGATAGAGATTTGACTGATAGGGTTGTCTGCTGAAGCAGTATATTTTGGCCATGTCTGGATGGGTATTTGGAGACAAAAATGCTATACTTTCTGTTCTCCACTGGGCTGCTTCAAGTTCTCAAAACAAAGGAACCAAACTGAGCCACATGGTACCTATTCTCTCTCTACCATCTACCTCCACCTCTGCCAGGAGCATCCCCATGGTGCACTCAAGGTCCAAGCATGATTGTATTATGGGTGTGACCAGCTGCCATTCTGACTATACTTTGACTTCCTTCTATTTCTACTGTTTATTTTATGCCCTCCTATTTTTATCGCTCATTATTTCACCTGAGGATGCTTGTCTAGAAATTTTATTTCATTTTGAAAATACCTACACCAGAGGATTTTGGGTGTTTTTAGTATCCCTTAAGATTAAAGGAATATCATTATGTATTAGAAACATTATAAAGACATATCTCAAAATGTCAGGAGTGACTAGTAAATACAGACACTATACAAACACACACACAATTAATTAAGTAATCTGATCTAATGAACTATTTATTGGGGAGTCAGACTTTTCTTTCTTCCTGTATAGTAGAATGTTCATAAATCAATGACTAACATAATCTATTTGCACTTTGTTAATAATTAACCAGACCACACTGTAATGGGTGAGTAAAATCAGTAACAAACCAGACACACTGTAACCTGTGAATAAAAGCATTTAACTAACCAGACACACTGTAACATGTGAATAAAATAATTTAACTAAACAGACACACTGTAACATGAATAAAAGCATTTAACTAACCAAACACTGTAACATGTGAACAAAAGCATTTAATTTAACTAACCAGACACACTGTAATGTGTGAATAAAAGCATTTAACTAATCAGACAAACTGTAACATGTGAATAAAAGCATTTAACTAACCAGACACATTGTAGAGTGAAACACTGTGAAGTACGCCAGGAAGAGAAGTGATTATGGAGGCCATAAGAGGTCCCTCCAACATCACCATGCGAGGAAACTTATTGTCAGTTGCCTGGAAACCACAAAGCCTTTAGTTACATTAGAAAGGAAGCACAACATTCATGCATGTATGCACACACACACACACACACACACAGGATAGAAATACACATGTGAACAGAAAAAGCATATAAAAGATGAAAAGACTGAAAAACAAACAATGAATAACAACAGAAGGGCTCTACCTGTGCTGGTCCATCAGGTGAAAAAATGTAAGCTCCACTCTTGTCCTTGAATGGATTAGTCCATGAGCCTGTCCCATAGGTCATGAATTTAATCTCCACCTTGTGGCCTGAGTCATCAGACTTTCTTGTCACATGCTAAAGGATTTTTTTAAAAGAAAATTTTGTTGCCATTTATTTGCAGATAAATATTTCTTTCTCTCTCAATCAGTCAGTTAACTCACCATTAAGCTAATGGCCGCCTTTCATGACCGGACTTCTTGCCACTCCAAATTCAAGTGATTAGACAATAGATCTCTTTAGAGCAGGTAAACTTTTAATCTCCATCCATTGGCTGGTCTCGTTCTCATAAATCTTAACCATTGGATAATAAAAACTACTCATCCATTTGGAACAGGTTTGGATTGCATCAGCAATTTCTAGCATATTCTCAACTTAAGTTGTTTACTCCAACTTTTTCACTTCAAAAATACCATCATAAGGAGTGTCCAAGGTGGACAATTTAACAATTTATATAACAGTTAAGTCTAGAAATAGGGATAGGCAAATTTACTCTGCCACACCATTCATGAAATACTCTTACATTTAGTCTTGACTATTAATAGCTACTTTACAGATTCTACAGTTACCGTCTTGTCTCTTACACTTACTGTCTTGACTTGAGTTACACTTTGACTCTTTGTTACTGAATGACTTTTACAGTTATTGTATTCACTCTAAGAGTTACTGCCTTGACTCTTACACTTAGTGTCTTGACTCTTACGCTTACTGCCTTGACTCTTACATTTAGTGTCTTGACTCTTACACTTAGTGTCTTGACTCCTATATTTACTGTCTTGATTTTTCTTGAGTTACTGCTTGACTCTTTGTTACTGATTTGACTTTTACAGTTTACAGTTTTCACTTTAAGAGTTACTGCCTTGACTCTTATAGTTACTAGGACGTTTATAGGGACTGTTTCCTGGCTCATGTAGTCAGTATGTCCTGATTCACAGTTATTCTTAACTCTTAGAGCTACTGTTTAGTCTCAGAGTAATGTGTCTCGACTCATACAGTAATTGTGTCTTGATTATTTCAGTTACTGTCTAGACTGTTATAGTTGCTGAGACTTTTATAGTTAATGTCTTTTCCAGGGTTCCTGCCACAAGTTTAAAATTGTTTTCCAGACTTTTTCCAGACCTTTCCCAGACCAAAATTTTAAAAATTCTAGACCTATACTGTGAACAGCGAAATGAAACAAAAAATAATCGAAAGATGATGAAAAAGGATGCCCAAAACTTTATTTTTGAAAAAAACAGACTTGTAAATATTTGAGTTAATCAAAAAAGATGTATGGATCATATTATTTCATAACCAAGTTGTTGAGGTATATGCATCATATTTGGACCATAGGTGCGTAGCAATTTTTTTTATCTATTGCATTTTTTAAATCTATTATCAGATCAATATCTCTAACAGTATTTTATTATTCCATGTATTTTATTATTCCATGTATCTCACATCTCCAGTCAGACAATGATGCACTCTCCTGTGTTTTCTCAGTAATGCATACATTATCTGAGAAGGGCAATTACTCCAGATATAAAAAGGCAAGTCCATCATTCTGGTTTCTGATTTTCAGTCTGGTGATGACCCAAAAATATTAAAACGATTTTTGATTTTCAGTTTGTGGATGACCAACAAATTAAAACAGTAAAAAACTCAAATTTAAGACTTTTCCCAGATTATTTTGAAATTTTACTGATTTTCCAGTCTTTTTTCAGGCCTGGAAAGGCTAAAATAAAAATTCCAGACTTTCCCCAGAATTCCAGACCTGCGGGAAACCCTGTTTTACTCTTATAAGTGATTCACAGTTACTGTACCTTGACTCTCTAGTTGGTACATAGTTACTGTGTCATGACTGTATTTAGATGATTTATTTTATTGTTTTTACTTAAAGTCAAAGCAGAAACCCAGACCAAGATTGCTCAGAAAAATAATTTCACCCTTTACATCTTTACCTAAATCTCTCTCTCTCTTAAAAACTACTGACAAATTCAGCAAAGGGGACACATAAAAGTATAATTCTAAATCAAATAATAAAAAAAAAGACAAAAACCTGTAGGGTTCCTGTACATGAAGAAAAGGTTGCTTTCAGTACAGTATTTTCAATGTCTAGTGTATCCTGAGTGGCCTTGAGCACTGTGTATGGCAAACTGCACAACATATCGTTATAAAGTTACAGCAAAAATTCTGGACGAAGGGAGAAAAACTCACAGAACCTAAATTTTAAGACATTATACATCAATGTTTAATCACAAACAGTTGAGGATAAGCAGTGGAATTATGCTGAGTAAATTTCTAGTGCAAGAAAAATTGCAGTATACTTAGAACACATACATTATGGGGACTGCACTGGCTTATAAGGTATAGATGCATTAATATTTTTAATATAACATTTCAGAGTAAACCATGAAATTAGAATTATATTTAATAACAAGCTACAGTTACTTCAATGGCACAAAGAAACTCAGAGCAACATTTCAACGTAAACACTGAAGAAAAAACACTGCAATTATTTTTGCACTTAGTAACAAATTAATTTGATGTTTGTTATGTTAAAGAATTAATAACTGCTAATATTCAAGAAAGTGTTTGACTGTCAGTGAAAGAAAAATTAAGTGAAAGTAGGAAATGAGCAAACAAAACAAAGACAAGTACGCTAATCAGAAGCGCCTGTGTTTTGTTACAGACCTGTTATCTATTTCCTCAGCATCAGCATTGTACAAAGAGATGGTAGCATACTGGATGGCAGAGCACACTGTTTCCAGCTTGAATGGCTTTACAGACAGTGCGGGCATGTTGGCTTCAAAGATCAGCTGACAGCATCAATCAATGAATTAATTTATTTGAATTAATTAACATGAATTAACAATCATTTAATAGACCTGACCCACATTCAGCCAAACTACCTTATTTGGAAATGATGGCAGGCCCCTCCTCTCCATCTGACCCACTCACACACCCCCCCAATAGAGAGGAAATAATCAAAACAGTAACTCAATGCTGAATGGTTGCTAACTTCACTTAAATTTAGACATATTACAAATTTCATTTCACAACTCTATAATAAATAAGCAGTGATTTGTGCTGAATTTTACTGTAGTCACAAACATCAACAGCATATGCTTTTGATGTTCAAATTTTAAAAGTGTATTTTTAGAAAACTAGTCATACAAGAGTAAATGTTTCTTTATTTATACACCAAGCAATATTCTCAAAGTGTTCTATTTATGTTCTGTTCTATCAACATATACCTCTTAATAAAGGGTTTTATTTATTACCATTAATTAATTATTACCATTAAGAAGCAATAAACAATGTTTTAACTGATTAAGAATAAAAAAGAAAATTATACTGAAAATTTTGATAAAACATCATTTAAATAATAGAGTGTTAACAATAGCAGTGTTTATTTGATTAAAATTATACAGAAGGTCTCAGATATAAATAGAAGTTGTTATACAAACAACAAATAAGACACACTAACAGGACATGTTGGATCCATTTTCTCATGGAAAGTCAACTAATTTATAAAAGGTATGTTCAGGAGACACAAATATGTGCATATATATTATAGATTAGGAAAATAATCACACACACACACACACACACACACACACACACACACACATGCATACATAAAAATAAAGGATTATATAAATTAATATTAAAGCATCTTTATTAAACATACTGACAAACATAATGAACTGATTTCTGAATATTTATAAGATATACTGACATTGTATATATTTTATCTGATCTTCAATTTACACTAAAAGCAACTGATCAATATTTCTTTCCATTAAAAAATGAACTGCAAAGTCAAATGACCAGCTTCTGGCTTTAGTTTTTAATGCATGCCTTAATTTTTTTTTCACTATTGCTTTAAATGACATGAAATGTTAGACTTTGGGCTAAAAACTGCAGAAATATCCACAGCAAACCTGTCCAGCTCAAGTGTTAAAGAATGTCCCTCTTCACATAAAACAAGTACTTTTTAAAGTCTTCTCAGAAACTTGAGGATCAAATACACTTTTAAAAGCTCTTAAAAGCCATTTCAAATTAATTACTGCTGACAGGCTAAGCCAAAAGTTCCATCTACCCAAGATTCCCTGAAGTCACATATTCTGAAAATTAGTAACACTGTGAAGTCTAGAACATGATCAGAATAGCTCTTACAAAGTTGCTTTATAGTGGAATTTGCTAAAGCTGTTTGCAGTCAAGAATGTGCATTTGTATAGTTCTGACATAAACACATTTTACTGGGTTCTGATAATGCTGTTTGTTGTCCAGATTGTGTAATTGTTCAGTTCTGACAAAAACGTTAAAGTGGATTTTAATAAACTTCTTTGCTATCAAGACTGTGTAATTGTTTAGTTCTTACAAAAACAACATTATAGTGGATTTTGGGTAAAGCTGTCTATAGTTATATAAAAAACTAGATAAAATATTTTAATACATAATGGCAGATTGAAGTCCATGTACAATATAGCGCACTTGCATGCATGTGTGTGTCTGTTCAATAAACCACACAGTATGATTTCTAACAATAAGATATATATTAGATATGAAATGTATAGATTTAAAACAGAAATAAAACCGGCAAATAGAAATAAACATTATTCTTATGTACAAAGGATATCACAGATTAATATAATTATTAATATTTTGTCTACATTTTAAATATATTGACTAGAGAAATGCAAAAAATAATTGTAACAGATGAAAAATACTGAGATTTTCTGAATAAATGCAGGTTCTACTATAACTGTTGCTTATTCTACTAATTACGGTTTAAACCCACAAACCTCAAAAGTTGTGGCAGACAGGATTAGATGGCTGTCAATCACAGGGTTAATCTGCTGTCTCACTGGCACTCCATGTATAGTTGTTACACATGTATTACGATTATGTACTATTATTTTCACTATGTATATCCAGGGAGTCGTCAAAGGGTTTGTTACTACAACCTGCCTGTAATGTGGACAAAAGTGAATAAGAGAGATGACAGTAAGGAGCAGTCTGAGCTAAAATAGGAAATATAATAGTAAAGATGTACGAAAACAGAGTAATAAAGCTGAAATATGAAATACAAAAAGAGGAGTGAACACAGAAGTAAGGAAGAACAAAAGCAGGAATAAAGAAGGAAGAATACAACATTAGGGAGGAACAAACACATCAGTAAGGAGGAACAAGCACAGCAGTAAGGGGGAATAAACAGCAGTAAAGAGGAACAAACACAGCAGTAAAAATAAACAAAAATAAACAGAAGACACACAAGAGGAAGTTGATGAGATAAAGATATGCAGATAAATGTCATTGTATAAAAATGTTTGCTAGTGTGTACCAGAATTCTACCATATATTACAGTAATCTGT
The DNA here is from genome assembly GCA_028829895.1 of Sinotaia quadrata. Taxonomy (NCBI): domain Eukaryota; kingdom Metazoa; phylum Mollusca; class Gastropoda; order Architaenioglossa; family Viviparidae; genus Sinotaia; species Sinotaia quadrata. The sequence goes on from CM054177.1 coordinate 69,410,078, forward strand.
TTGACCTTTGACATCTGGAATGGGTAATGGACTCTCTCAATTATTAAAGATATCATTTGGGCCTATTCTTGGAATACTTTACATTATCTACACAGTTGAGGTTCAATAATGTTGATACTTTGCCACTGATAAATATATGTTAGCTGTTTACATCTACATGGTAGTTTATTTTATATTTCATCATAACTATTATCAAATATATGTGAATGCATGTGTGTATTTGTGTATGCATTCATTCAAGTGTGTGTGTATGAATGCATGTGTGTATCTGTTTCTTAGTTATCTATTATTGATAACTCTGCTATTTATGAGAAATGACTTTTATAGTGCCCTCATACCCGCCAAGTGATAGACAAGTGGTGTCTGTTGGAGGATCATTAATAATAAAATTAATATTCTCATCAATTGTAATTATTTATGAAAGATTAATTAATAATAATAATAATTTTCATTAACTAAGTGGCGTGCCCGTCACTGTACTGTCATCTAAAACCTAATGCTGAAACAAAGACACTTTGCTCACTCACCTTGTAGAATCATTAACTATATTAAACACAGGAAAGGCTGCTGAATCAAGCCATTCTGAATTCTGAAAGAGAAATAAAATCAACTAATGCAATCCATATAAGATAAATAAAGAAAGTCATTTCTCATAAATAGCAGAGTATGTGTAATTATAATAGTCAAAATAAGCCTGCTTACTGATAGTTTTGATAGCATTTTCACTGTTTGCTGAGAGCTGCACAATTGTGTCCTATTACAAATTTTATAGTTTTGATAGCATTTTCACTGTTTGCTGAGAGCTGCACAATTGTGTCCTATTACAAATTTTATAGTTTTGATAGCATTTTCACTGTTTGCTGAGAGCTGCACAATTGTGTCCTATTACAAATTTTATAGTTTTGTAATATTCAATTTGGTTTAAACAATTAAAATGTGGATGAAGACTACTTTTTATCAATTTTGAGGTTTCTGCAATGAAACTATTCTTTTTGGGATTAAAACTTTTTTTTTTTACAGCAAGGAAAGTTAGTTTAGATCATCATGACGACTATGCATTTTAGTTTATATTTCTGTAAGTTAACCAATGTACATAATCTTTACTAGTCTTGCTTTAGAATATTTTATTGAAGAAATGTCCTGAGAAAATCAAAACTCTAAAATCACTACATCAGGAATAAAAAACGCATTATTTTAATACACTGAGAACTTGTGGTGGAGTTTATCTCTACTCACTGGAATGAGTTACATTAAAATTCTGACCAATGAAAAGGGGAATATACTCCACCATTTTATCATGTTGCTCTATAAAGGTTGCACCATCCGTTAGTGTGTGAGTGACCAGATTTTTGAACAAAGTATCCAGCTTTGACAAAGCTCCTTGCAGCCTGCAAGATAGATTAATAAATAGGTAGATTCATCAATGAAAGATAGTCAGACAGACAAGAGGACAGACAGACAGACAGGTAGGTATGTAGGTAGATAGATACTCAGATACAATTAACAACACAGACACAACCCATATACAAAAGTGTCCTGTATTCCTGTAATTGTTTCTGGTTAGTAAGGGATGAGGAAGCATTAATTTTTGAAAACAATTAATAAAGAAAATGAGTAGGTATGTTCAAATTATTAATAGTGTGTTAAAATTTAAAATGATGTGAATTGAAATTCTTACAATTTTGCATAATCCTCCACAACATTCTGTTTAGATGTGCCTGTAATGGCATCATGGTGCATGAATATACCCTGGATGCGCCTGGCATGTTGAAGGTCACCAAACATGTCCCAAAGTGTGGAAATTAGTTTTGTGTCACCATTTTGTAAAACTCTTGCCATCGTCACCATGTATAGCACTTCAACAAGTCTACATAAACAGTGATGGGATAATGTAACAAATTCATAAAACAAACAATTAATAGGACTTCAACCGTTTAGTGATGTGAATTAATAATATGTTAGTGATCACATATTGCCAAAGATTTAGTAAAACTAAAATAAAGACTATAAAGGTTCAGGAACATACAAGAGCTCAGTGACACTACATAGGTTCAATGGCACTATAAGAAGAGTTCAGTAGCACTATAAGGATTCATCGAGACAAGGGATGAGTAGCATAAGGATTTAGTGGCACTATAAGGGTTCAGTGGCACTATAAAAATTCAGTGGAAATTAAGAGTTCAGTGGCACAAAAAGGATTCAATGGAATTTAAGGGTTCAGTGGCACTATAAGGATTCAGTGGAATTTAAGGGTTCAGTGGCACTATAAAGATTCAGTAGCATTGTAAGGATTCAGTGACACTATAAGGGTTCAGTGGCACTCCAGGTTCCACTGGCACTACAAGAATGTAGAGGCATACAGATAGAGAGTTCATTATAAAAAGTATATAAAAAATATATGCACACACACACACACCATTCAAATTGCACATTACCTTTTATAGAATTATTTAAATTTTCTATCTCATTACATTTTAATAACAGTAAACTAAAAATAAATTAAATTCAATTTTACACTGTAACATATTCCCTAAATTGATGTAAACTCAGTAAATTTAAAACATACACATAATTTATGAATAATAAAGCCATCCCTGTGCATGTGTGTGAATATGCACATGCACATACACTCATATAATTCTTGTTATACATGGCGGTTGCATTCTGAGAGGTGCCTTGCATATCAAAAAATCAAACCATATACATGTAACACTATTGTCACTGAAGAACATGCAAAATCCCAAAGTTTTACTAATTTTATAATACATTCTAATTACAATACAAGAATAATATACATTTTCTCAAATGTCCATGAATATTAAACAAGTAAACTATATATCAAAATATAATGTTGATGTATATTTTAATTTCATCTGTACTGTGCATACACTCTTTAACTATAAAATTAGAAAAAAAATGCATATACATTACTTTATAAAATAAAAATACATATTTTACAATTTCTAATTTAATTTTAAGTGACAATAAGACTTTTGCTAAAAAAAAATAACTTAAAATAATGTTAACTGTTTACACTTAGAATAATTTGAAGTATTTTATATATATTTATTGTAAACAAATAATAAAGATTAAGACCTCAGCCTGCTTTGAAGAATGCGTGCTATGTGTTTGTACAGTGGCCGGCTGGAATAGAAGCCTGTCCAATACTGGTCATCACGATCATTGTATGGAAAGAAATCCCCTGTTAGCACTGGGTACTGAGGATCTGTGCTGGCTTGTGGATGTTGATTTTTCTTAACATCTCTAAGTGCTTTGAAGTAATCAGATATCGTACCAAACTCCACCTGATGCCAACATTAATAATTATTACAAACAAACAACCAGACAGTTGAAAGGACCATACCCTAGACAGCTGCTCTTCTTGAATTTAGTAAAAATGACAACTTATTTCCCTTACAAAAAGAAAAAACCCCCCAAATATTTGGGGTTTAGAATAAAAGGTCTTAAATTCTAAAGAATACAAAAGAAAAAGAAAACAGCTAGCAAAAGAAATAAAGCAACAATATATGAAATAATAGGAAATGGATCGAATTTCTAAAGAATACAAGGGGAACAAGGAAAAAACATAACAGAAGTATAGAAAAGGTAAAAAAGAATGCACAGCAGTACATTTACTAACTCTAATATTGTATCTTGGACATTTATTTTGGGTACAGAGAGAACATTTTAAACAAATGTGAGAGTGTGAGTTATAATCAAACTTTTATCAATATAAAATCCATTAAACAAAGTACTCTTTTGTCCATATTCAAGAAAATAAAACTGATGCAAAGTGTGAATAACAAAATGATACCAAACAATTAATCAAATACCTTTTGATCCCCAGCATATTCATCATTATAACATTAACAACAGATATGGATATTTGCTTCAAGTATAATAAATGTGATGTTAAGTTAAAGTTAAAGAAACAGCAAAATACAAAACAAAACAAAAAAATACTGAGATTTGCTTACAAACTTTTCAGAGTTTCTGAATATGAATTGTTCGATAATTTTAAAAAAAAACTATAAATGCAGGCATGCAATGTGCAAAAATATTAAACAAATATTTCTGCCAGGAGAATGTGAGTGATGGTATTTAATGAGAAACAAATTAGAAATGTGTCATCTAAAAAAAATTAAAGAAAACAAGATAAGGTTTTAAAATGCTTTGAAATTTTACAACAAATATTTGAATCATTTTGTTATTGACTGATCTAAAGAAATTTTAAAATATGTTTAAACTTGTCCATGTTTACCCTTAGAGACATTCAGTATGTTTATGAAGCATTAAAATATGAGATCTATATTTTATTTCATAAATATCAAAATGTCTGTGTCCATTTGTGGTTCAAACTTTTCATGAGATACAACTAATATCAGCCAAAATTCAACTAGATGCAAGATTCTAACAGGAATGAAAATACTCCATAATTAGCAATACTCTACACTGAATATTATTGAAAAAGTTTACATTTGTGCCTGCAAATGGACACAAGATATCTAAGTTTAATGACTAAAGAGGGCGAATGATCATCAGCATTTCCTAGCCAATGTGAAATTATCCTTTAAGGCCTCAAGTATCACTGAGTGTGAAACAAAACTTAGACATTTCAGCTTAAATAAAATGAGAGATACCTTGATGTTCATATCATGATCAGCATTCATATAGGTCATGAGTTTCTCAAGATTCCCAAGTTGTTTGTCCCATTCACTTAGTGAATCATACCGGAAATCATCTCCATGTGGAACCAATATAACGTTGCTCCGGTAGAGTTGAGCTTTCTTTTGAAACTGCTCCCACAATGCCCAGGCTCTGCAGATAATAATTGAGTACATTAATGGCTACTACAGTGAGATTCAGTGATATGCAACTAGTACTTTTATCGATATCTTGTGCAGCAACAATACCCAGACTTTATGACAAGCAGCTAACAAACTTCTACAGTGTATGTCTGTGAGGAATGTAGCGTATTTATACCTACCTTAAGTAATATTGGTCAAAGACAATGACAAACACAACTGACATATCTACTGATACCTTAGGAAGCACTGATATAGAGTCAATGATATATAACTGACATATCATAGTGTTACCTTAACTAAATAGACTCAGGAGTTAGCAATATATGGCATATTTATTAATAAGCTACACTATTATAACTGTAACTCATGGGCTGTTTAAAGGTACGTGAAAAATAACTGACCAAAATCTATCTCATTTGTATGTTACTAAAATGCCCAGAATAGGCTCATTCACTTATAGCTCCAAGCACTTGTAAGGTGGAAGAAAGGACTTTTTGGATGACAGCAAAGTTTTAACATTACCTCTCTTTGGCATTTTAATACAGAATATGTCTGAACTCTATTTCACAGTGTTTCAAGAGTCATTAATAAACAACACTACTGTATATTGAGGTGATTTAAAAATAATCATTGTTTATACAGAGGCTGCACTTGGGCCAAAGAAAATGCATATATGAAATATAGTATATTTTATTGCTGTTAAATATTAGAAGTAAAAATTAATGATTTAATTTTAAAGCAAATCTTATGATGACATGATCAACACATTGATTTCAGTTCTAACAAATGTACAAAAAAAAAAAAAAAAGCAAAAACCACTAATGGCTAATCATATTACTGAAAAAACATATATGGTGCAAAAAACAATTCTGCTATAAATCAGTGCACTGATCTAAAATACTGAGACCTTAGTACTGACCTAAATGATTGATCAAAGAATGATATTTAAAATCACAGAAAATGAAAGAATGAAGTGAAGAAACCTGAATGCAATGTAAGCAATTAAATCACACCATACGTGTGAAAAGAGATGGTGAAGACAGACTAGAATGTTAGGTCTAGAGCAGATAAAATAAATTAAATAAATAAAAAAATAAAAAAGTAAATAAAAGAAGAAAATTTTAAAAAGTATGCATTAAAAAAATAATTACTTCTTTGTTTTGACAATGCGAAATTCAGATGGGTAATAATGCCTACATAAACAAAGTTACAGCTTGAAAATCATGTGCCAATGTGAAGTGATCAATCCCAGCTCAGCCATAACATTAAATACACCGGTTTCTTTATTTTTAAAATAGAATGTATAATTAAATGATTGGCCAAGCAGTGAGATGATAAAAAAAAAATCATGTAGGAAACCCATCCTACAGAAGCAGTAAATGAAGCTAAAACAAGTAAGTGTTCATATGCCTTGGTGGAATGAGCAGGAATTTTTAAAAAAAATCATTGTGAACAAAAAGAGAATTATTTATTTTTCTTAAATCAATGAATGACAACACAAAACAGGAGCAATAATGCTTTGTGATCTAGTATACATCACATAAATCATGCACGAATGTTAACTGACAAAATCATTGAAATATTTTGCTGTCATCACATATGAACATGGTGATTATTTCTTGCTCTGTCTGAAGGGCAGGAATTAATATTATTGCAATAGCCTTCTTTTATGTTAATTGCAGTTCAATGACATCAGCACATATATATATTGAGTATACCACACCCAAATAGCATATGACAAACTCTTAACGAACAAGGAGGTGTATTTCAGATACTATTTCTGCATATTATACGCATTAAATATGACAGCTGTATATTTATAATACTCAATAAACAATGAATATAATTAATAAATACGCATCTGTCTTTATTATATTAGTTTATTTTTGCTTAAATGCAAAAATTTAATATACAAATAACATCTTTCACATGATCACAAAGAAGCATAATTGCTATACTTCAAACTAATACAAGCATAAATATTAAATTTTTTTAATAATACATTAATAAGAATTAATATAAAATATAGATATATCCAAGCCTTTAGAAACTGATGAAAATATTACATTATGAGAAAAAATACTAATATATAAAATAAATATAGCAAAGTTTTAGAAATAGATGACAAGAATTATATTATATCTCATGGAAATTTCTACCTTTATAAAACATGACACATAGTGTCTGGTCACTTAATACAAACCTAATGGCTTTTGGGTTAAAGATCATACATGAAAAAATATAAAAAATATATTATATCTATCTATATATATATGATACAAAGAAGAAAAATATCATAAGATGATATATGCTAAGAGTACATAGACAATACACAGAACAGGTCATCAATACATACAATTTTTTTATATTGATTTCAGAGACAGGCTGAGGTGAAATCAACTTCTTTCCCCTGAAGCACTTGCTCACGGCAAAGTCAAACTGGCAGCAAACATGAGGGTCAGGACCACAAGAATACAATACAGCATAAGACAAGAATGGCATCATGTGACAAAAAATGTCTGTTGACCCATTTTTATCTGGAATGAAACATGAACATTAAATTCTTATCACAACAGGTATAAATGATAACTTTAAATTTCACTTGTATTTGCGTAATTTTAAACAATACCTCACTTTACACGCACGCACACAGGTTACTCTTGTATGTAGATGCCCTTCAGAAAGGACACTCATTCTTCTCTCCTGTACATGCATCCTTAAGTGAGGACACAAATGCTTTTGTTGGTCTCCTATGCCATACACCCTTAAATCAAAGCACACACTTGTTGCTCTCCTAAACAGACAGCACACACTTGTTGCTCTCCTAAACAGACAGCACACTCAAGTTGCTCTCCTATACATACCCTTATGTGAGGACAAATGCTTGTTTGCTCTCCTATACACACAACTTTACATGATGGACTGCTACTATATGGGCTTAGCCTGATAGCTTTACTTGATCATTCAGTGATTAACATCAACAAACAAAATAATCACTGTAAAAGTGAATGATGAAAGAATGAACAACTTTCATTTTTACCCCAGTTTTGTCTCCAGAAGAACTCAAGACTCCTTGTGCGTGACAAATATCTCTTTACAGCAAAATGAACTCGCTGTATCACCATATGTTTCAGCATTGATCCTTTAAGTAGGTAGGTCATTGTTGGGGAGTGACCAAAAGGATCCACAGACCAACTTGACATTGGATGCACATCTAAATAGACAATGTGTTTCATCAATATATATTTTAAAACATTTTTCCCAGTAAGGATGCATTACAGAAGATAATAATATCATGCAAAAATACATAAACAAGCAAGCATTCACAGTTTGTGTACACCTACTCAGTGTGTTGTTAAGCCAGAGGTGACCCTCAGTCAACTGGTCAAGCATTGGTGCATAGTGAGCACAGGCTTCTTCTGTCATAACCCATCCACCAGTAACAATCTCCAATTGACCGTCTGCAATAGCTCTAAAAAAAACCAAAGAGAAAGGTCAACAATAAAAAAAAAAACCCTTTGTGAAGACTGTGCATTTTGAACTCATAAATGATTTTTAAAGAATTTTTTTTAAAATGCTACATTTTCTTTGAAACTGATTCTAGTCTCTTTGAGTCAGTAATTTAATCAGTCAGCTGGTTAGATAGTCAGCCAAAAGTATATATGTCTCTCTGTCTGTCTATAACTGACTTTTGTCTGTCTATTTGGTCTTATAGCAATAAAGATGCAAATAAAACTTTTTAAAGTCTTTAAGTTCAACACCTTTTCAATGACTGCCTTTGTGCCTCAGTTGCTTCTTCATACCAGCGAGAAAGGTATGTAGACTCTGCCCAAATGAATGTCCAGTTTCGATGTTCATCAAGCTTTACCACAGCATTTGATAATGTAGTTCTAGCATTCTTGTAGCAGGTCTCTTCAGTTTCTCGCCATCCTGATGAAACAATTTGCAATGCAAAGTAACTCAAAGGAATAATGATATTAGATGATGAAGTTTGGACAATTTGTTATGGTAGCAGCTTCTGTGTATTGGTCGGATTATCAATAGGGTAGCATTTCAGAGTTATATAAATAAAGCATGTCAGAACACTAAATATAATACATCATAAGTGTAGATATCTTCTTAGGCACATCAATTACTTAATTATTTGTAATATCTGAGTTCTAATAAACTAATTCTCTCTTGTCTTGATTACTTAATTATTTGTAATATCTGAGTTCTAATAAACTAATTCTCTCTTGTCTTGAGCAGTGTGAATTAATGTTAATAATAAATTGGGCTCCTATTTCATTTTTGTTCAATTTTGTTTAAAGCTCAACCTACTGTTTGCTTTATTTTTCTGATGAAATTTTGATAATGACATTTTGGGAATCAATTTCATACTATGCTTGATCTCTTTCTGTTAATTTACCCACGTCCTGGTGTGAATGGGGTACAATGATGACATGAAGCCCTGGCTTGGCTGTATAGGCAGGTACCTCGATCACCTGAATCCATCCACTGACGGTGTACACATATTGTGGATAGCCAACATCTATTGACTGCCATTCTTTCTCCATCTTAAGGTCCATTAAGAGAGCAAATGTACAGAATTTAATAAAATTATGAAAATAATTTATTAAGCAAATATTAAGAACTGTATTTCATACATAATACGCAGTGATATTTTCATAAAGCAACATTTGTAACAAACAATACAACAATCACACAGCATTCCTTGATTTTTCCAACCAAAATATTTGGGCAAATATGTCATTTCAATTAAAAAAGTAACAGTTGCTCACATTTCCATAATAATATACAAGGCTAAAAGTACAAGTCTCAAATTGCCAAACAACAAATATAAAATCTGTAATGAACAATGATAGTCAATAACAGATCTGAGATGAATTTTCAAAGACCAAAGTTCTTTTTGCAATATGAAATATAAAACGTCTGGCGATAAATGTGAAAGTGAAAAAGCTCTTTTATACAATATGTGTGTGTGTGTGTGATTCTCCACAAACGTCTACTGAAAATGTGATTACATTATAACATATAAATTGTCTCAAACTGTTTTACTTTTATTTTTTCTTCATGGCTGGGGTTGTCAGCAATCATATGCTCTTTTTTTTAACAGTTGTTTTGGTGCGCTGTGAGGGATCTTCTGATTACAAGCATATGAATTACATAATGCATTCTGGTGAAGTGAGATAAAACGTCTGGTGATACTGGACAAGTTTAAGTTCTAAAATATATATTTAACTAAAGAGTAGTAAATGTACATTCAAATGAAATCCTTTTAATTATTAATCAGTGTATTCTGAAAATAAATGATGAGAATGAAAGGGCAAAAGGCTGAAAGCCAAATAACTTACTTTATTTTACTTTTAGTGTGTGTGAGTGTTTACTTTTTTACCTTGATAATATTTCCACTGGTTTCAAAATCAACTTGTATACAGGTGCTTGGCACCATTTTGATTATATCTGATGGTGGATAAAACCTTGATAAATGGCTGTGCTTAATAACAGCATGCATGGGACAGTCAGCTTGAAAAATCTGCCAGGATCCGTTCTGCTCAAAAACAACACCAATAAACAGCAGTTCAATTATCTTTAGTACCAAACACTGAGTACATACTGCACCAAATAAAAACTTAGTTTGACAGTTCACAAGTTCTTAACAAATGCTCTCCTTTAGTGCATAAAATCTGACAGTAAATTCAATATGGTCTACTACATCCTGCATATGTACATTTTTAATAAAATTAGTCACATAAGTAAAAGTACAATAGGATAAACAACATGGAGAGTATACATTTTCATTTTTATTTTTAACCTAACTGTTCTAGTTTATATTGCTCCACCATAAAATAGTATTAATACATGGATGTGCATATAATATATTTATAGTTGATGTATTTGTTGTTAATGTAAACATAACAATTAATAAAATTGATTTTTTATCATTTTGTTTTGTTATATATAAGATTTTATATATTTGTTTGGTTTGGGTTTTTTTTTTGCAAACCCTTAATAGTGCTTTATAGTTTGAGTCAAGAATAGTTTTATTAATTTAATTTTTAAAGGAAACAAGTTTTAAAAATCTTGCCCATTGCTACAAATTTCCATTCATATTGCTATATGCTTTAAGTCAAGAACAATTTGAATTACAAGTACTACAGAAAACAAGGGGAATAACTTATTAACACTCTTGCCCACTGTCACAAATTTCCATTCATATTGCTATAAGCTTTTAAGTCAAGAACAGTTTGAATTACAAGTACTAAGAGAAACAAGAGGAATAACTTATTAACACTCTTGCCCTTTGCCCAATTTTTCCTTCAATATTTTAATTCTAATAATTTTATACCTGGCTTACACAAGGTTTTAGAAAGATTAAGCAAATAATAATAAAATGTGTAACAAAAATAGTAGAGAGAGCAATATAATATATATACATTATATTTCTCAAAGCATATATTACATGTTCTATACTATTACTAAGAGCAATATGTAAATCTTTTTTGTGAATCATTCTCATAGCTTATTTGCAATACATTCTATACTAACAGCAGTATGTAAATTCTTTTTTGTGAATTAATATCTTCAGAAGATTATATGAATGTTAAGTCATTTTGTTAATTAGAGATTAAAAGTTTACTTTAAAAAAAATGAAAGATGGACAAGAAAGTCTTAATCTATGGATAGAAACCAAAGCAGAGATTAAATACAAATGATTGGAACAAAAAATAGACTAAAATTAAAAAGTAAAATAAAATTAGAGGACAACCATTTTCTGAAGTGACATACCTGATCTTTCCTAAGCTGTACTACTGGCCAACCATTATGATTATGGGTCACTTTCTGCATATTTTTCTCCAACACCCGATACAGATAGTAACATATGACAAGGTACAATCCAAATGCCACACCCAAAATATGTAATAGCTTTAGATGAGCCATGTTCCAATTTAAATTATGCAAACATGGTGATCTCTTATTTTTCTAAATATAAGCAGGCTGCAACATTGAACAATCTTTGTGAAGAATTCTGGAATGAAACCACAAATGTCAAAATAATAACAACAAAAGGAAAATAAAATTCTGAAAATATTTCACACTTTAAAAATGGTGTACAGTAAAACATTTTAAAACTGAAAAATATATGACTAAGAATAAGATTTACCTTCAAAAATTAATTTCAGAATGCAAGCTAAAATTGAGACATTTTAAACTTTAGATTATCTTCCACCAAAGCAATATTAGTTATGTAATTTTAACTTAGTTTTACTATTTTTACTATCAAAATATCATGTTTTTCACATATGCAAACTTGTGTATTTACATTTAATAATGTATAAAACTTGATTACATTTATGTACGGGTGCAATGTTTACAGTTCATAACTAGTGCAATATTAAATTTTAAAATATTTCATAGTTAAATACAAAGATCTCCCATCCCCATCAAAGAAATTTTTTTTTTTTAGCCATTTCAAGGCAATACATAAATTAGCCACCCAAAAAAAAAAGGAATTCTGTTACATATAAATAATTAATCTGAATAGAACTTTTAGAAGGGTTCTACAATATTAATGACACAGAATATTTGCTGTAAAAAATTTTGTTATGTGCTTTCTGCAAATGACTTAACTGGCTTTGTTATTATCTAAACATATAAATAGAATTTAATAGTTCTGTTCTGTGTTGCACTTAAAAATAAAAGACAAAACTGATTTTCTTGTGCTAGTGATAAAATTTATAGATTACATTTAATGAATTGAGATCTAGCCTAGAGCTACGTTCACATAATTTTCTTTTTTTTTTTTTAAATGACTTAGAAACACCAGTGACTGCTTAGAATCAATGACTTAACAATTTGTGCAGTTCAAAATACTAGCAAAACTATGCAAGCTATTTTATTTGGCTCTCTGTGCAAGCCACATTAACATTTTCACATAGACTTATAGTATTACTACGTCAATTTTGCAACAAGCCAAATAGTATTATATTTAATGTAATGTAATAAAAAGAAAATAATTTTAAGCTTGCTGTTGCTTAATAATAAATATAGATTGCACGGGAAGAATGATGCAAAAAAATTAAATGATGGAAGTGTATACTACCAACATGGCATCAAAGCAATTGTCTAAAGTATAGCAGTGTTGTATTTTTGCCTCTGTGGAATAACGTGCGTGCATTACAAAATCATATCGCTCGCCATCGTGTATCAGTATAAGTACTATAAGTTCATGATGCAAATTTAAAAGTAGGCCCCTATACATTTAGTTTGGGTCTACGAGAGAAACACTTTTGCACTGAATTATGTGTTATTTTGAGTACTGCTTCGTGATAAAAATTTGCTATATATGTACTGTTAAAATAACATGAATACCATAATTATTTTCTTTTTTTTAAAAGTGTCCGGATATCACCGCGGTTCCCAAATCGGTTTTTGTTGCTTAATTCAGGCAATAGAGTTACTCACCCTTGGAACAGACTGAATTTGCGGAAGCGTTTCCGGCCTAACCCCAAATTCAGTCAGCTCCAAAGACAACTCTATGCCTGAATTATGCAACAATGTTGTTGTTCAGTTGGGGGAGGGGGCACTTCCGGCTTTCGCCGATTTCGTGCTTGGAAAAAGGAGGGGATGGGGCAGTCATTTCACTCATTCGTAAACAGTAATATTATTTTATTAGAAATAAATTCATCAAACATATGTTACTAAATAATATTGAGAAGAAATAATAATTAAATGGACACTTGCACATAATTTCATTTATAATCAGTCATTGGGCAATTTTGAATTGTTTTACATGGATACAAAATTACTTATATATATGTCATTTATTCACTTGAGACATTGTGTCAGAGTAAATTTGCCTATCCCTATTTCTAAACTTAATCGTTATATAAATTGTTAAATGTCAAAGTGACCTGAACTTGGGCATTGCTTGTGCTGATAGTTTTAAGTGTCAAAGTTAGAAGTAAACAACTCAGGTAAAGAATGTGCTAGAATTGCTGATGTAATCTAAACCAGTTTTAGGTGGATGAGTAGTTTTATTGTCCAATGGTTAAGATTTGCAAGAACGAGACCAGTCAATCGGCAGAGTTCAAAAGTTTACTTGCTGTTGAGAAATCTATTATCTAATCGCTTTGAATTTGGTGTGGCAAGAAGTCCAGTCATGAAAGGTGGCCGTTAGCATAATGGTGAGTTAATTGACAGGTTGAAAGAGAATAGACTTAGAAATATTTTGTACTATTGATATTTCTATGAACTGTGATGCTTTGATGTAGTATGCTAAACACTTGACATTGTTTCTAGTTAACCTGTTCATAAACTATTATGTTGCATTTATTATGCTCTCTCTCTCTCTCTGTGTGTGTGTGTGTGTGTGTGTGTGTGTGTGTGTGTGTGTGTGTGTGTGTGTGTGTGTGTGTGTGAGAGAGACTAATAAATATTGTTGCAGGAAACTGTAATTTGAGACTTGAATGTAAGAAAGAATGGAGTTAGAAATGAATAAACTGGAAACTTAGCATTTGTTCCAAAATTATATTTTACAGGGAAGAAGTATCCTTTTTTTTAAAAATCAGAAACTCTCGGTTTACTGATTTATAAGCCACTATGACCGTGGTAGATGTGAGAAATATCTATCCCCAGTGTGTAAGTGGAAAGATATACACCACTCTGTTGATGTTTGGTGGCAAAGTATGCTTGGCTACATGGAATTTCTGGTACAAGGAAGAATGGAAATTGCTGTTATGCTTGAGGGAAGTAATATGGCAGAGACACACCCAGGTTAGCCTGGAGAGAATAGTGGCTCATCGTTGTTCTACAACATGCAAGAGGAACATTTGAAAATGACAATAATAATGTGAACAATAAACTTGTGACTTTGTTATGAAAGTGCGCAAAAGACTATTGAGCCTAGACCATGTTATGTACAAACTATTATCGTTTATCTCTAATTCCATTTCTGTTCTCTAATAAGAACTATCCTTTTCATATTACTTCATTTATGTGCTTGGTCAGTAATTTATAATTATTTTTTTATATTATTTAATTTCATTCCTTCTAAATTCTTTTTCCAGGTATTGCAAGTTGAAAAATATATAAAATAAAATTTGAAGTAAAAAATGCAATGACTTGTATCATTTGCCCTTTAATCAAGTCAATCAAGAAAGGACAATTCATTTTACACTGAAGTGATCATAACAATATAATTAATATTAATATTTAATAAACATTGGTCTTTACTATTCAAATCAGTAAAACACTTCAAGTTGTAAAAATGATTAATCTGTACATTTTTATTTTTTTAAACCACATTTAATAATAATGACTCACCTCATAAATTCATCAGCATGACATTCGATGATTATTGAATTTTTTTTCTCTTCATATTTATAATATTAAATTGGTTTTAACCAGCTGCCAAAGACTATCACAAAGCAGATAGATAGTTTTTACCCTCATGATTAAGTAATATCATTCGGACAACAGGCAACTTCTTATTTAGTTTTCTCCAATTATTATCTAATACTATACATTAAATTTATATCTTAAACCTTATTTGTCTGTTTTAGTTAATTTGTGTAGTATTGTATGAATGTCAGAATAAGGGGACATAACTTTGGGGGTTCTTAATTAGACATTCTCGTCTTTCCTTTTATTTCTACTTTGTTCAGTAACTCTGACGATTGATTGTACTTTAAGTGTGTGAGATTGTGTATGTTGCTGCATAGTTTGGGCGTTCCAAACTATAAGTAGACAGACTTATGCGAACGACCCACCCACCACATACTACCATCATCCCTCCCCACCCACTCTAATCCCTGAAAAATTAATAATCTCAATTTTAGCAGCCTTAGTAAAAACAGTCTGGTAAATAACGTTAAGTTAAAATCAGTTGACTTCACTGGATGACGTAATAAGATTTTTTTCAAAGATAAGTGACTTTCTTGAATGACATAACAAGATATCTGCTTCACGATAGGCGCTGCAATATTACACAGGAGTCGTACGGAGGAAGTTTGTGTGTGAAATAATGCCCGGCATCCGGCTTACAGTGAGGTTTTTTCATGAGATTATATCAAATCGTTAACTTCGCAATGAGTGGATAAAGCTTGCTGCACAGACTGTTTCCTGTCCTCTGATTGGCACAATCTGTAAATTTGTGGAAAGTAGCAGTGACATATGGAGTCCAGGAAGATCGACTATGCTCGTAGGTAACATTAGCGTCAAATAATAGCCGATGATTCTGTAACGAGGAAATATTGCAAATTATATCCCCTCTTCTAAAACGACACTCGATGATTGGATGCGTCTGTTCTGGACGCAAGTAAGTTGAAGTCTATTTACACATTATTGAGCATAGGCCAGTGGTGGAGTTTGAGATAGGTGGTGCGATTGGTTAGTCGGTGTCACGTGAGTGGGGTCTTGCAAACTGTTTTCTGCTTGCGGTTGTTATAAGTTTCATCTCAGTTTAACTAGATTTCAAGTCAGCGATATGTCAGATGTTAAAAGTTTCATCTAATTTTTAGCTTGATTCAGGTCAGAGAAATTCATTGAAAATGCTTAAAAATCATGTATCTAAATTACATGATGATGTTATGATAATAGCAGCACCTACCTAACAGAATAACTGTCTGGAGAGAGCATGCCTGGTGTATGTCATTATTGCTAACCAGAAATTAACAAAGTATGCAGTGAGTAATTTACTAAATAGTACTAAGTAAATTATCATCAGTCATACATAGACGATCTTTAGGAGAACAAGCATTGACCAGCTTTTTAGTGTTTCGATTTGTGATTTATCTGTGAATTTAAAAAAAAAAACCAATTAAATACAGTTTATATACCTATTCTCAATGACACTAAAGAAATTGCAAAATTATATTAATTATGTATACTTTATTTTGGATATAATTACACTCATTTTTGTAGCGAGACGAAGCACTCTAAAATAATTCATTTTGATGTTTTACCTTTTATGTTTTAATATAGCATCTTTGTACGAACCTTGATCCTGGCAAATGTCATTTTTCATTGTTTTAATTGAATCTGAAATTATATTTTAGTCTATCACAATGAATGTCTAAATTTGTACATCAGTTTATTACTGGTACATTGATACAATACACCAATCCAAACCTAGTTAAATGTTTTCATTTTTTTACTGGAACATCTTACATCATACTGTCATTGTAATTATATTTTACATCTGTATAGTACTTGATTGATTGTTAAGGACTTATTCTATTTGGTTTTTGGTGTTCGATGTAAAATTAAAATTAAAATTTATCAGGTGACAAGAATACCTGACATCAGAGGACATACATGTAGAAATCCAGATACTTGTTAATTTTTCTCTGAGATTTTGCTTTTTAAAAAACTACTAATCAAATAAGAAATCAAATCAAATCAACAAAACCTTACAAAACAGAAACTAATAGAACAGATGATAGAATTAACTTTATATCGTAGGTGTTTGTGGACCGTGGGCACAAACCCTAATCTTAAACGTAACCCGATTTCCGCCTCAATCTCTCAGTCTCATATATTAAGTATTGCTTTGCATGGCAGGTGTCATTTTGTTAAATTTATTATTACAGTACTAAACTGTTATCACAGCTAACAGCAATCTATATACAACAAGTGTAAAATAAAAATTTAGTTTGACATACGTTAAACTTTTTATTGCTAATTTGTATACAAATTGAAATTGAGATTGTAATGAGTAAATGTTTGTTATACAAACTGAAAGTGAAATTGTAATGAGTAAATGTTTGTTATACAAACTGAAAGTGAAATTGTAATGAGTAAATGTTTGCTATACATGGATTATCAGCCAATATCAGGACATTTTTCTTACAAAATATCGCTTTCGTGTTTTTTTGCTCTCAGCAAAGTCTTTGATAATTATTTTTATCGAAATTCAAAGATTCCAACACATCTGAATCTGTGCTCATGACAGACAGGCAGTTGAATCGTTCTTATATCATACGGCTGCGACGCTCGTTCTTGATTAATTTAAGTTTTGAGAAAGAACGTTCACGGGTACAGTTTGTCACCTTCACTGACATAAACATTCATATTGCAATTGCAACGTTTGGAAACGTTGATTCCAGATTGTTATTCTTTATCATGGCATAGATTATTGACATAGATGGCTCTTCTTAACACGTCTTTGCATTTCTTGTAGAGAATTCAGATAATGTCTCAGTGTCCCTTTAGGAAGCAAACTTAAGCCTTAGACAATTTTCTGAGGCATGAAGAATTCTGTAGACAACGGTCATAAAGAATTCTATGGATAAAGATCATGAAGATTTCAATAGAATAAGAGCATGAAGAATTCTGCACAGACCTGTGATGTGTCATTAAATATCCGAAATCATGATGGTTCATGAGGCGAACTTGATTGTTACATTGTGTAACACTTTAGGGTTTTACATAACTAGTACGACCATTAGCCTATGATGTCCATCTCTGAAACACGTGCCATCAGATCCATAATCAAAAGACGCCACAATCAAAAGAGTAAACAATGAACGTATACCTGAATGTGTCTTTCAGGTTGACATATCTAAACTTTCAAATTATTTCCGTCCCATATGCTCTGAAGTACCAGATATTATTCCACAACTGTCTTCTCTCAACTGACACTGTACTCTAACTGACAGACTTCAGTAGTCCTTTTGCTATGACAGGGGATAAACTGTGCATTCCTGTTTTGATACAGTTTGTTCCTTGCTTGCCTGAGTCAGACTTTTGGCCAGTCACATGGTTGATGCCTCTCTCTGCGTGGTGCAAAATGGGTAAATGCGTCACATTCAACCACTCTACAACATCCTTTGTCATAGCTAGACATAATAAAACCAGTATGACAGCTTGAGGAGAAGTAATTTAAATAGGAGAGAGACCAAACTAATTTCGCAGAAATTATAACTCTAAAAGGCATCACTGGAATTTTAAAACTAAAAACAATTATATACATAATTATGCTATATTAGTCCCATTATCACGAGTAACAATTATATTCATAATTATGTAAAATTAGTCCCATTATCACGAGTAACAATTATATTCATAATTATGCTAAATTAGTCCCATTATCACGAGTAACAATTATATACATAATTATGCTAAATTAGTCCCATTATCACGAGTAAGAATTATATATAATTATGTTAAATTATACTATTATCAATATCCACTATCCCACTATCACGAGTAAGAACAACGTACCGTCAAAATAAGTAGCAAGTAATCACTATGGCATGATATCCTAAAATAACATAACACGGCACTTTCATTAACAATGCATTAAATGAAACAAAATCAGAATCTGCTGTCGGTGCATGCGATTAGTCACAGCAGAAGTGTCTGAATATCGAAATGCCGAAATAGAAAGATGGCGTTTGCATTAATATTTGAGGATAAACAACCCAAACGGGGCTTGTTCTTCATATTTCTTACAGGTCATTGTCAAAGTCTACAATGACTTCACATGGGGACAAGACAGGCAATAGATCAGATATAACCAAGCTTAAAGCATCAATTTACCAAGGAATTAGAATTCCAGAACTTTTGGAACCGGTCAGTGTCCACATGGACAAAGTGAAGAACATGCATATCAGGTGTGATGACATTCTTTTGTGTTCCTTCCCGAAATCAGGTAAGAGCAGATTTGTTTCTAGTTTAATTTCTTATATGGAGTACATTTCAAATTATCAACAAAATATACCCCCCCAACACACCAATAAAATTTCGTTTTCAACAAAAATTTAATAGTGTTAGATATATATGTCGCTAGAATCTATTCACCGTACTCGAGCTAGGAGGCCGAATCTTAGTTCTAGCATTTTCACATATACTTGCTACCCCACTCCCTTTGCGCAAGAGATCCTGGATCAGGTTCTAATAATATCCCAGATATTTAGCCAGACTGACCACGTGACTCTCCCTCTTCGCATGAAAAATCACCCCACGGGTTTAGTCCAGACAGACGCCATCGCAATATGACCGTCCTGCCATCCTTTCCCAGAAAACGACATTGGTAAAAAGGTCTTTTAGCCGAGAAAGGTTAGTCATGTTGAATTTATAATTTTATTTTAAACCAACATAAGATTATCAAATTCAATATGCATAAGAAGGTCAGTAAATTTAACAATAAATTTATTTTTAAAAAAGTCAAATATACATAAGACAATTACAATGAAATAGATAACTTGACATCAATATTCCATAAACCCACAATTGGATAATTATAGTTTACACAGTCTCTCACTACAAATATATAATAATAACATTACAGTTCAAAAATAGGATCGATACAAATTGCAGGTTAGTCCTATCAAAGAATAGAAATGGAATTATTAGATGTAGGTTAATGTAACTTTCACATAACCTGGATTAAGCACAGCTTTGAATGTTTTTCACTGGCCTTTGCAACAGTGTCACTAGGTCACAATGTCTGTGTAACACATGCCTCCCACCACATATGTAGGAAAAAATTACCTACTGTTAGATTCTCAAATGGACTTCAGTGCTCTCCTCAACGTGTCTGTTCCTTCTGGCAGAACATCAAGTTCTACTACATCATTGTACATCTCTCTACTTTCCAGTGGATAACTAGGCAATATGCTGGCTTCTTCAATATCTTTGCTAGTCATTTCATCAGTGACTATAGCGGCTTTAGGTACAGCATAATCTGCCTCTAATATATAATCTAGGCATTCTCTATTTATTGTCACTATATAATTAAGGTCGCTTACACTTTCTGTCACTACTGATTCATCAGACCTTTGCAGTATTGTCAGCAAAGTTTCCTCTTTATCAAACTGTGGGACTTCCATCCTGTCACTGGGGACTGTAGGTTGTCTCTCTTCCATCACTCTCTCACTCCATGCTATATGGTCTATTGTGTCAGTCTGGTTATCCCCGACCCCTGTGCTAGATTGATTTTTCAAAAGTCTAAAAGACGAACATACCGTTTAGATTTATAGAAACAGCCTGTATCCACTGACATAATTAGTCTACAAATGGAACCACAGCTCCTGAGAGATACTACTAGGGGCTTTTCTTTATTCAATGTCTTACAGAGAATGACGTCATGGAGACTTTATTCAAAAATAAAAACGTACGTAATCGGAGAAGACCATACGGTTCTTAAATAAAGCTGCGTGTCGGTTTTGGCTAGTCTAAGGATTTTTTTGTTTTGAAAGTGATTGTAGGTCGATGTCCTCTCCTGCATGACTGAGACAGTTGTATATAGGAATCCACTGGGTGGTGTATGTGTGTGAGAGAGGGGAGAGAGAGTGACAGAGATCAGGCTATGCTCAATTTAGTCCTGGACTAGGTCCTGCTTTGATTCTCAATCTTGGAAGATCTGTAACACTGTTTGCCATTTTGTGGAGCACGTGTCCGTTGTTAAATGTCTGGTTCATTTTTTACTCTCGCAAAGCCAAAAGACTTGTAATCCTTCTGTGTGTGTATGTGTGTGCATGTGCGTGTGTATGTGTGTTTATGCATTTGTGCGTACGTGTGTATGAGCAGTGAATATCATCAGTTCCATTAGAAAATATTTTAAATTTTAAACAAACTTAAACACGAGTCTGTTTCTTTAAAGTGAAACAAAAATAACTTCTTTTTTTTTTTTTACCATTTGGAAAATCAGCGATGAATAGAGGCAAATGTTAAATACCCATTTCACCATCAATAATCAGTTTACATTCTTCCACAGTTCTAAAAATATATAGTTCATAATTTATTAAAAGTGACATTTTTGTCTTGTTTATTTGTACAATAGGCACACTCTTGCTATGGCGTGTGCTAGACATGCTAATCAAAGGAAAGGCCGATTACTCTGGTGGAAAATCCTTTATGAACTGTGCGATAGATATCCAGTGAGTATTTCAAGTGGTAAAGATTATACTTTTCAATGCTATTGCTAAGTTTGCTGCAGGAATATACACAGCAGTAAATTAAAAACTTTCTGTTGGTATTAATGTGCATATAATAAAAGAGTTAAGATACAATTATCACTAATAATCGAATGTTCAAACATTTTCCCGATAAATCGCATCATTGGGTTTTCTATAATCTAGTGTCGTGAGTTATCCCTCCTTCCTACACTATTATTACCTGGGTTTAGAACTTCAGTAACCCGTACCCCGCCCTTCCCCAACTTTGTAATACAAACGATACAAACAATATAACTATTTGTTGTTTTGTATTTTAGACAAAAACAACTTTTTTCTTTTTCACGCCGTTAATTTTAGTTCTATTGTCATTTGTATTATTTAGTACAATTACCAGCAATACCTCCAACATCACCCGTTCATAAAGGGTTGAGTGCAAATGACTAATAATTATCCCGGATCTTAAAGCGTGGAACATGTACACAGTTTATGATTTCGTAACCCCAAATCCATAAACTTGTAGTATTCGGGATGGAATGTCGAGCTTTAATCTGATCACACACTGACCCTCCATAGGTCTAACCACCATCAGAAACGTAAGTTTACTTTAACATACGTTAAAGTTCGTATTGTTAATTTGTTACACAAACTGAAAGTTAAATTATAATGAGTAAATGTTTGCTATACAAGGATTGTCATCCAATATCAGGACATTTTCTTACAAACATTGCTTTTGTGTTTTGCTCTAAGCAAAGTCTTTGATAATTTCATCAAAATTCAAAGATTCCAACACATCTGATTCTATGCTCATGACGGACAGGCAGTTGAATCGTTCTTGCATCATACGTCTGCGAAGCTCGTTCTTGATTAATTTAAGTTTTGAGAAAGAATGTTCATCGGTACAATTTGTCACGAACATTGACAGAAACATTCATATTGCAATTTCATGGGAAGCGTCTCTTTGTTGGTGTTTGTCCTGTGCAATCCCATCAAGAGCTGCTTGAACTTCTTTGTACCCATGACACAGAGCCATCACAGCAATCCCATCAAGAGCTGCTTGAACGTCTTTGTACCCATGACACAGAACCTTCACAGCAATCCCATCAAGAGCTTTAATGGTCATGTGTTTATTGCTTTATAGAGATCTTGGGTTTCGATACATAGTTTAATGGTCAAGTGTTTATTGCTGTGTGCAGATCTTGGATATGTACACTTAGTTTAACGATCCTGTACCTACTGCTTTATAGAGATCTTGGATTTATATAATTAGTTTAATGTAGTGTGCTTATTGCTTTATAAAGATCTGTATTTATGCACATAGTTTAACAATCAAGTGCTTATTGCTATTTTGAGATCTGGGATATATACACTTTGTTTAACGGTCATTTGTATATTGCTGTATAAAGATTTTGTGCTTATGCTCTTAGTTTAATGGCCATGTTCTTATCGCTTTATAGAGATGTTGGATGTAAGCTCTTAGTTTAATGGTCATGTTCTTATCGCTTAATAGAGATGTTGGATGTAAGCTCTTAGTTTAATGGCCATGTTCTTATCGCTTTATAGAGATGTTGGATGTAAGCTCTTAGTTTAATGGTCATGTTCTTATCGCTTAATAGAGATGTTGGATGTATGCTCTTAGTTTAATGGTCATGTTCTTATCGCTTAATAGAGATGTTGGATGTATGCTCTTATTTTAACAATCGTGTGTTCATTACTTTATAGAGATCTTGGATATAAGCGCTTACTTTAACAGTCAAGTGGCTTTTTGCTTTATAGAGGCCTTGTATTTATGCACTTAGTTTAACAATCATGTGCTTATTGCTTTATAGAGATCTTGGAGTTATCAACAGGATACCCAAGGATGGACCAAGGATTCTACAAACACATTTGCCATTTTTTCTTCTCCCAGGCGAAATAAAGGACCAATGTACTAAGATAGTTCACCTGTACCGCAACCCCAAAGACGTCATTGTATCGCTTTATCATCAGAATCAACATCAGTCTGAACTTCGTGGAAAATCGGAAGAGACAATAAATGATTTGCTGTCTAATTTTTTAGCAAACCAAGGTATGGAGACTGTATTGACGAATCACTCAGAGTTGTGATTGAAATAATATTTAAGAACTCGTTTAAGTTCATCTCTAAGGAACCTCTGTCAAGAAGTGATCTGTCGTATTTTGCTTTTAAAATGTTTTCAAATTTTGGAAATAACTTTGGTAATGTTTAATGTAAATCGTCTTTTCAACGCATTGGATACAAAGCATTGTGCGCCTTTACTTCTATTACCATTAATTGATGAGTTATGTTTAGTTAAATACTTTATACGCTAAGTAGTGGAATATGGAAATCATTTATGAGTTAAATTATTGCTGTACTGAGTAGAAAAGTTTGAAATCTTGGATATTTGTTTATTTTTAGTCCTTACGTAAAAGGAAGAAGCACTATAATAATAAAATGTAAACATAGCCTTTGCCTATAGAAAAATTAATTATGAATGTCACAGGAAATGAGGGACCGAAATTATATTTTATTTCATTTTAAAAAAAAACCGCTAACAAAACTAATTGAAGTAATCCGAGTTTTGTTATTTTTCGTATGTAGCATGTAACTTCCAGTAACGGTCACCTAAGATCTCTTTAGTAGACAGACGTTCGTGACGCAGTGTGTGTTAATATATCATATTGAATATATGTATTAGTTTATGAAGAATATGTATATTAAATAAATTGGGACAACTGCGCAATACCGTCACATGTTGTTGACGAGTGAAATGGCCAGTGCGCATTAGAATTGACCACAGAAAAGCGTGCATCACGATTACCACTATATATCCAAGGCAAAAATCATGTCACAGGACATAGCTTCTGGAAGTTTTGGAGACCTTCAGTAAAGCTATATAAGAGGCGAAATGAAGACTTTTACTCTCAATGTTGAAAACGTCGATTCGTCTGAAGCCAGTCTAACTTCACGTATGAATTATCTCATGTACAGAGATTTCATAAAGGAAAGCTGCAATAATCTCTTTCCATCCGTTTTCCATCCGTCTGATGCCATATATTGAGTAACGAGGCAAAATTACTCAGTATAATTGTTGGCAAAGTGGAAAGTTCACTGTCCAAAGAAAACCCGATGCATGCGACGCTGGTTGTATGCAGTTAACGACACGAGGGACCAACTTGTTCTTCCCCCTGTCTGAGTTCGTTTTGGCAGTCTATCCCGCAAATTGAGGGGCTAGCACCGAGATTTTCTTACAGACAATCCGGAGTTCTACACTCAATGTAATGCGACGACACATCCCACTGGACGACTCTACCCGATAATGCTAAACGTCGTTGGGGGGTCCGTTTCCACGACAACCAACAAACAGCGACAATTATCGAGACTGACAACAGTCAGTTAAATTTCAGATTTCTCCCCAGTGATAATCTGAAAGTGGTGCCTAGATTCTGCAGAATCTTCACCTGTAATGCGACGCCTCCATTGCGTCGATCTTCACTTTGAAGTGCCGCTTATAAGTGACGTGTGAGATTACGTCATCTCCTTGGAACTCTGACATTAATAGTGAGTAATCATTCGCACGGCTAACGCGCACATACTTAAGTCTAGGACTCTTAAGAAAATGAACACTATTATATCGTTTGCAAAATAAGAACTCTAATGTTAAAAGTAATGCTTATTTTACATGTGAACTATTGTTAAAGCGGCCACATTTGCCGCATAAGAATTGTGTAATTAATCTTTATTTTATATTTTGAATTTCATCATTTTCATCTCCCCTTATTTCCCAAAGAGTGTATGACATTGGAAAGTTGAATGAATGAATTAATCACTGTGCGAAAGAGTAGTGCCCCTTTTAAATCGGGAAATAAATAACCTGATTTAAACATCTTTCAACTCTCTTGTTATTCATAGTTTTTGAGAGGGACGAAAGAATTTGTACTATTGTTTTGCACCGTTCGTCTGTTCGTCCATTTATTCACATTTATGATACACACTCACAACACACACCGCCAATAAAACGTTCCTTGGCATGACATTAATAAAGTGGGCCCCACCCAAACATCAATGGAGTATGTCATGTGTGTCTATGTAACAACTTGACACGACGTAGTACTGGCATACGTCACATGGGCTTTTCTTGGAGGTGCACCGGAGCAGGCCCAAAATAGACTTCACCCCTTGCATCTCTAACTTCAGCTCAGGGTCGGCTTGTAACGAGCCTCCCGTTTTGTGACAATGAAGAATTTCCCTGAGATTTAATAAATGGATATGTACTTTAGAGAGTATTTCAGTTTGCCCTAACTTTCTGTAAGTGAACATATATGTATTTTTATTTTTTTTAAATCTGTTATTAATTGTAACATTTTAATATATTAATGAATTAATAGTAATATTATTTGACTGATAAAACTTGACAATATAGAGTTGTATGCATATAAACGTATTTTGTAGTTTGTTGCCTGTGTTGTTTATGATCGTAAACGCGTACTTCCGGGTAGTGAGTAAATGAATTATTAAAGGTGTAAGGTATGCCTGGGACAGTATTGATTGACGATTAGGATTAAATGGGAGAGTGTTGACTGAGGATTAGGATTAAATGGGAGCCTGTTGATTGAGGATTAGAATTAAGTGGGAGAGTGTTGACTGAGGATTAGGATTAAATGGGAGCCTGTTGATTGAGGATTACAATTAAGTGGGAGAGTGTTAATTGAGGATTATGACTGAATGGTAGGATGTTGATGAGGATTAGTTTTTGATTGCTGTACGGTCTGGAAGGTCAGTTAATTGTGACCAGGAGACAATCACAGGGCCAAAGTGTTTTGACCAGGACGTACGCCAACTTGTGTCCAGCTGTCCATCAAAGTCGTAGGACGCGTGGGCAAGAAATTGCTAAATTTAATTGGTTGATGAGTTGGATGACCAAGGGAAGAGAGGCGAGGTCAAAAACTAGCAGTGCTACTTACGAACTAAAAATATGTATGCATGTTTGAGCCGATAAAAATCTTGACTGTGTGTGTGTGTGTGTGTGTGTGTGTGTGTGTGTGTGTGTGTGTGTGTCCAGTTTAGGCTAGGAGAAGCCAGCAGATTTGGAGTTACAATTAGAACCTTTTTGGGAGGTAAAACTGAGAGAGAGAGAGAGAGAGAGAGAGAGAGAGAGAGAGAGAGAGAGATTTAAGATTGAAATTGTATGCTTTCTTTTATTGACTTATATGTACGAGGATTGTGTTTACAGTTGTGATCTAGTGATGTTTCTATTTAGAAATCGGTAAGAAGTGTTAAAAGTTTGAGAACTATTATAGAGAAAGCTTAGGAAAGATCCTCGTTATGTTCCAGGGTTTCGGTGTTAAGTACAAGGGTTTGAAAACCTGTGTCATAGTGACCAAAGGGTAATGTTACAAGTTGTTCAGAAATCTACTTTGTCAAGCCACCTGCTTACCAGAAAGAAGCTACCTCTGCATGTGTGCGTGTGTAGATCAGATATTTATCAGCATTGTGCTGCTTTAGCGATTGCATTTGAAGAGCTAATTGCACAAATAAGGAAATTTGGTCGTCCGTATTCTAGCATGTCTGTGCATCAAAATGAGAACAATAAAAAATTAGGCGATTCATTGCTAAGAGATTTATATAATAAATGGAATAAACTCTGTTACATTCAAAGATAAGTCCAATAATAGTGGGCAGAAATTCCTTTCTTAACAGATTTTAGAAGCACTTTGAGTGTTTAGAGGAAAATTGTGTTTGGTCTTGAGCATGAACTCAACATTATACTGAGACGATATGGTTGGGATGATAAACTATAAAGATAACGGTCATTTGTTGTCATTTTACTTAATTATTTGATTAATTATTATGTTTGTTTGCAGTTCAAATGAGTCATCTGGTGAGTTGTATTGTCAATGCATTCAGACCAACCAACCAACCAATAAACACAACCCCACAAGAATGATAAATTCTAATAAGAAAAGTTTTCATTGGCCTGTTACATTTATTTTTTAAAAGTATAAACATTATTACTTCTTTCCCATTTTGTAACCAGTGCCATTGCCTTTGTCTTTCATTTCAGTGGTCTATGGAGGACAATTTTTCTATTTCGATCAAGTAACAAAGTTTGAGAAAGACAACCCCGATCACCCGCTGCTTCATGTGGCTTATGAAAATATAAATTTAGTGAGAAAAATCGCCGAATCTGTTACTATTATGAATACTAGACAAAATATTTCATCATAAAGTTTGTTTTTTTAACATGAAGAGCCATAACAAACGAGAAGGCATTTATTGGTCTGTCAGATTGGACACTGGTCACTAATTGGTCAGTAAGAGCTTTGTTCGCTATGATGTCTGGTGGAGTGAGTGGTCATGAAAAATGGGAATTTGTGAATGCACTCACCTCTTCCTCCTTTTCCTGAATTACTGAAAATTACAGGCAGGGCCCATATTCCAGTATTGGATTGGAGAGTAACTATGAATAACATAACGAATTTAAATAGACAATAGTCTATCAACTCATCACCCAGTCATCCAACAATCCTGGTTATTTTTAGAAGATAGAAGATATGAATAAAATAAGATACTCTGTGGTTTTCTAGTGGCAACTATTTATTAATGAATAAACATTATCTAAAAGTGTGGTAATGAATGGAACTCTAATTAAGAAACTAGAATGTCACTTTCTATTAATCATAGAGATGGCTTGGCACGGAACGTGAAAATGTTCTTGTTAAAATATAGTCATTGACTTCAGTGACAGCAGCAAGGATGCTGACTTAACTCAGTGGTAGTAGGGGTCAAGCCTCCTCTTCAACTACCGTTTATGGGCAAAATGGCCGCATAGACAATGGTTGCAGTGCACTTGGCGTTGGTGGAGCCCAGGGAGCACTCCTTGGCATACATACTGGAGTGTTTAGTTGTTGCATCACAACTGAGGCTGCATGCTGCCATCTTGAAAGCCATTGGGATCGTTATATACATTGGCGTAATTATTACTTAGCCAAGGGAGACTCTGTGTTCTTGAACGGTGAAGATGTCTGCCACATGGTTTCTAAACAGTACCAGGAAAAGCTGTAAAGGATTTTATTCCTAAAACAATAGATTTCAGCCTATCGATAATATGGAAATAAGAGAATGTTGTATCCCTTCTAACCAATTAAATTCCCTCACACAGTACCAGTTTCCCATTAGTGTCATCAAGTTGTGTTAATATCTCGTGCATCACACATACTAGTGGAATTGACCCCCGAGGTCAGACTGAGTTTCAAATCTAGTTTCTGCCTTATTTGGGAAACGCACACTAAGTGTTATGATAGATTTATTACTCCAAGCATTTTCAGTTATTTTTCTTTAAATTTTTTCTACAGAACATTCACCGATTGGTCTATCAGATTGGATATTGGTCACTGTTTGGTTAATAAGACAGAGGATTGTTCACAGATTGGTCCATAAGACTGGGTACTTGTTACTGATTGGTTCAAATGCAAGCTAAGCATTATTTACAAGACTGTGCAATTGTGCTCATTTTCCCCAGAATGGTCTCCCTTGAAAATCAAGGAGTTAGAGAGAGAGAGAGAGAGAGAGAGAGAGAGAGAGAGAACATATACTTTGGATGCGTGTAGTTAGCTCCAGGGCACGGCTCTTTATTAGGCATTTCCGGTCATTAACTAATCAGATGATTATCAGATATAATTGCTTGTTTAGGTGTGAGCAGAAATAGTCTTGTTTGTCTATGAATGGTCTCTGTACTTCAGCAAAGCGCTGTAATCCCTAACTATAATGCGAAAAGCTACTGTTTCTGCATTAATAAGAGTTAATGCCCTATTTATAACGTGAATCTTTCACCAAAGAGAATAAAAGCATAATTGGCAATTATTTAAAATAAAAATGAAATCAGAATTGTATCAATAAAATCACATATTGTGGCATTTTTGGTAATAGGATATTTGGACTATAAAACAGTATATAAAAGATAAGATTAAAAAGTACTAAATACTATACACGTTCATAATAATTAGCGGCTAAAGACTATTAACATCCACAATAATTAGCCATTAAAGACTATTAACATCCATAATAATTAGCCATTAAAGACTATTAACATCCATAATAATTAGCAATTAAAGACTATTAACATCCATAATAATTAGCCATTAAAGACTATTAACATCCATTAATAATTAGCCATTAAAACTATTAACATCCATAATAATTGGCCATTAAAGACTACACATTCATAATAATTAGCAACTAAAGACTATTAACATTCATAGTAATTAGTCACTAAAGACTATTAACATTCATAATAATTAGCCGTTAATTACTATACACGTTCATAATAATTAACCATTAATTACTATTAACAATCTTAATAATTATAATTAGTCATTGGGCGTACGGGCGTACACATCCATATGCCCCTCTAATAATCAGCTATGTCGTAAAAATAAATTACACGCACGTACAAACAC
This sequence comes from Sinotaia quadrata, assembly GCA_028829895.1. Classification (NCBI taxonomy): domain Eukaryota; kingdom Metazoa; phylum Mollusca; class Gastropoda; order Architaenioglossa; family Viviparidae; genus Sinotaia; species Sinotaia quadrata. Next base: position 69,440,247 of record CM054177.1, read on the forward strand.
AAAAAGAAAAAGCAGGCGTATGGACGACAGACGGAGGTGAATGAGTTCTATCTATCTATCTATCTATCTATCTATCTATCTATCTATCTATCTATCTATCTATCTATCTATCTATCTATCTATCTATCTATCTATCTATCTATCTATCTATCTATCTATCTATCTATCTATCTATCGCAGAAAAGACTCCTTCATCTTTTTCTTTGTTTAAATGCAAATGGCAGAGCTTGAAATTTATGGACAGCCCATTAGAATATATTGAAATAATGTGTTATCTTTCCTGTGATCTTTCCTTTGCCTTTTGTTTGATCTTAGAAGCCACTGGAAATCGTGAAGAAAGTTTCACATTTTCTATGCCTGACATCGTCTGATGAATTGTGTGGGGAGATAGTAAAAGCATGTACATCCGAGAAACAGAAAGCTGCAGAGAAAAAGCTCGAATCTGCAAACACATCGTTAAAAACTTTCAGGAAAGGTAAACCGTTTTCAGAAATCCGTGGAAAGATAGATTTGTTTCAGTAATTGCAGTCTATATTTAATCAAGAATAATTTCAGTCCTACATCAATCATAATAAACTGGTTTGCAAGGCCAGTTATGTAAGGAATGATTCGTTACTGTATTCATGTGACAGAAATTTTAATATATTTATATATAATTTCTTTTATAATTTCTTTAAGATTATTTATGTCTATGTTTGACAAGTATTTTCTTTAATTAATTTTAAATGACAAAATTACTAAGCTTGTGAACGAATAAATGAAAGCAGAAATAAAACCTGGAATGAAAGTGGAATAAAGGGTTATATCAGACAAACGTCATCACATGCAGTTATCTTTATAATCTACACATTCAGTATCCCCTACATCAGGGGACGTGTATATTTAATTACTACTGCCTTAAGAAGGCAAAAAAGAACCCAATTATTTTTTTCAGGTAATATAGACGACTGGAAAAACCATCTGACCGTGGCTCAGAACGAGAGAATTCATCAGCTCTTAATGGAAAGGGCGATGTACTGCCAGTTTTGTGCCAGGTATACCGTCTGATGGTCACTTTCTTCCACTAAAGGTACAAATCGCATTGATGGCACATTTAGGACAGAGTCTTTAAGAATCGCCATCTTGTCGTGTTTATGATGGAATAGTATAATAAACTGTTACATTCTGTTACATTATTAAAGAGAATAATTGTTGTTTTTGTTTTTATTTTGTGCTCGGAATAAATGTCCTACCCTCGAATCGTGTGTTGTTGTGAAGCTTTTTACTTTTCATGATGTCGTGTAATGATGGGAGGCTGCAAAGGATTGTTCCCTCTTCCTCCTGGTGGATTTTCTGTTCCTGGAAATCAAATAACACACATACTGCACACTCAAGTAGCATACATATTTGTGACAGGCACACCTTTATTACTGGTTATGATTATAATTATTACTAACAATCCATAACTAATTACAAGTGATGGAGAAATCTTAATTTATGTTTATTGAAAATTATCTCAGGAGACACCACTTGTCCCTCACTGGGTGGACTATACGGTGTAGTAAAAGTCTTCTTTCTTCCAGAACAATAAGACAGACGTTTTACTGTCACACAATATTTTCGCAGATGGAAACTTCTTGCTAGAGGAGCAATACAAACCTGTCTTTATTTATATTTAACCAGCCGACATACACCCAATTAATCAATATAACCCACAACTACTCAAAGATATAGTTTAATAATATGTGCAAGAAGGTTAATAAATTTAACAATAAATTATCAACATTCAAATATACATATGACAAATAATATTATTAAAAGATTATTTGACATCAATATTTCATGAAACAACGTTAAGATAATTTCGATACTTATTCAGTCTTACATTCTAACACATAATTCAGCAGTCAGATTAGTAAAAACATACATCACAGGGCTATTCTTATCATAGAAGAAATGGAGTTTTAGAGCGATATGATAATAGTTTGTACATAAACTGTTCAATGACATAAGCTGCATCAGTCTTTAGCGTACTTTTGTAACAATGTCACAAGTTTACTGTTCACAATAGAATAGTCAATCTTCCACATGCTCTGCTAGGCCCATTTGTAGAATGTTCACTGTAGATCCCTCGCCGTGTTAGCTTCTCCAGCAGGCAATCACAGTAACTCCTTTTGCTAGAAAGTTCCACAGTGGAGTTGTACACACTTGCTGATGCACACAAACAGGGTGCAGTGAATCAACACAACTCCACACTCTAGGATGGAAACTTCTTGAATCCACCACAAGCGTACAAAGAAGAAAGGGGAAATGCTTGCTCCTTAGCTAATGATCGCCCTTTTTTTAAAACCGGACTTGAGTTAAGTCAAAATCAAAGTGATTAGTGTGATGGGATAGGTTCAAGTCATTCACACCAACAGGGCAGCAACAATGAAAGAGGATACTAGAACACTTCTGCCAGTTTCTCAAATGCTTTATTCAGCTCATGTACAGCAAAGCTCTCCCAGACACACACACACGCGCTAATTATTATATGAAGTCGATCTTCCTTGAAGCCAAACAAAACTCTAGTACAAAAGGCTTCTAAAAATAATTTCTGTGTTTTCTTGCCTTTGTTTCAAATTGCCATCAGACTACTAAGACTCATACTAAAAATCAAATATAAAATAAAACTACTATAATTGTACTTTAATACACAAACCTTTCCGTATACATAATCTAAAGATTTAGACCTATAATAAAATAAAACATGTGTTGATGGGCTGTAGGAAAAGCATTCACACACACATGACTTACAACATACACAAATGCACGATCATTATTCTTTATATAAAAATATGTCAATTAAAAATATAAACTATTTCCTATCTGGATATATAACTCTCTATGGTAAATAACAAATGCATATCATAGTAAAGAATGATTCAAAATATACACAGCATTACAAATTAGTACTGGTAATGGTTACTCATACATTGCGCTCGATTTGAAACAAAGCAGCACCTCCTGACCCATTTGTCAAGGCGCTCCGTGCAGATGATGTCTGCCCGCTGGCATAACACTCACAGAGGCAAGTGAAAAAGGCTATACCGAGATGGGCGGCAAACCCCACGCATACGTGCTCGCCCCTTCCTGTGATACGGTCGGTCAGTAGCTGTTAAGCGTTAGTGTCCGACCTACCACAGTAGAATATAAAACTTTCTTGAACAGGTAAGTTTTTGGTCTCTATCCATTGCCTAGTTCATTATTTGTAAACCTTAAACTATTAGATAGCAAAAATTACTCATCCATTCTGGACTGGTTTGGATTACATCAGCAGGTTCTAGGATATTCTTTTCCTGAGTTGTTATTTTAACTCTGGTACTTACAGAAATATCGTCATGCGCAATACTCGAATGTAATATCATGTTTGACATTTAACAAACAGTATAATAATTAATTTTTAAAAATAGGTACAAGCAAATTTACTACAGCACAAAAATAGTGAGTGCTTTTTAATATTTGCTCATTAGTTAACCATTCTGATGTGAACGAGACACTTGTGCTTTTGTTTTATGTTAACTATTGTTATTCTAACATGGGCTGTACTTGTTCAGGAAGTTCAGATGATGACCGGACCAATAGGTATGGCCATGAATCACTCCGAGGAGTTGTCTAAAGCTGACAGAGTGGCAATGGATATCATTAGTAGATTAGGGTGGGTGTGAGTCGGGGTAGAGGTGAGTTTCCCCAGTCTGAATGCAATGCTAGGAGCATAGACTGTGGCATGCAGTATGCATTAAGTCGTAGCAGCGGAATAGAGGCTCGAAGCAGAGAACGGAGATAGAGTAGGAACGGAAGCCAGGAATTAGAGATTCATTCTTGCGATGGCTGTTTCGTTCATTACTTTCCAATGATACGCATCGTACTCAAGAAAGGGTCTGCCATCATTGGACGTAATGACGTAATCCAAAATGCCCACCTGATTATGTAACTTAATACATAATTATGACAGACAAGACAAAGAAAGCCGGCAAGTATTCGGAATTTATCTACCATCCCACCCCACCCCACCAAATCCCTGAAAAATTCGTAATCACAATTCTAGCAACGTTAGTAAAGACAGTCTGGTTAATAACGTTTAAGTTTCATTCAGGTTGACTTCACTGAATGACGTAATAAGATTGTTGAAGAAAAGATAAATGACTTCACTGGATGACGTAATAAGATACCTGTTTCGTGATAAGCGGCACAATAGAATACCTGACTCGTACATGATTCGTACTCGACTTGTACAAGAAGTATATTGATGAGAGATTTATTGAGATTATTGAGATTTATTTATGAGCAATATTGAAGATTACTGCTTTTTAAGTGATACTTTATCGTTAGATTACATGAAGTTGGTACCGCGGTAATTAATGACTCAAACGTAATCACAGACTGTTTCCTATCCTCTGATTGGCATTATTTGTAACTTTGTGGAAAGTAGCAGTGAGTATACAGGAGTCCAGGAAGCCCTTCCATGTTCGTTGGTATTAGTATGAAATAATAATCGAGGATTCTATAACCCAGACTGTTTACCTTCAAGTTATTTCCCCTGTTTTCTCAGATTCGTGATGATTGGATGCTTCTGTTCTGGAAACAAGTAAGTTGATCTAATTTCATTTTTCACTCTGCGTATAGGCTGGCGTGGTATTTGAACCTGGTGATGCGATTTTCCAGTCGGCCTCACGTGAGTGGTGGGTGTTGTAAACTGTGCACTTGTTGTTAATGTTTTATCCCATTTCCAACTAGATTTCAAGGCAGCGATCTTTCTGATGATGAAAGCGCTTAAATATCATGTCTTTCAATACCACTGATATTATAATAGTGACAGCACGTGGATCCCCAACAGAATAGATATCGAAACCAGTCACATCATACGATCAATCGGTGAACTTTGACCAGCTTTGTGCAGCTTATTGACCTATTTCCAAGGACACTAAAGAAATTGCAGCATTATACTAATTATGTAGACTATGAAGTAAGAATTTTCTCTAGGATTCAAATACATTTATTATGTTGGGAGATTAAACATTCTACAATCGTAAATTCTTTGTATTACTTTTACTTTTTCTTTGAAGTTCTATACAAACTTTTAAACCTGGCATATGTTGTTTGTAAATTTGCAATTCATTGTTTACTACAATGATTGTCTAAATTTTACGTCAGTTTAGTACTAATTCACTGACGCAAAATGACAGTGCAAGCCTGACTGACGTAGTAAATGTTATTTTTTCTGGATCATCTTACGTCATATTATCCTTGTAAATTTACATTTGTGTAGTCCTCGATTTATTGATTCCCACCGACGGAGGGCAGATGAGGGTGTGCGCCAAACTGGTGCGACCTTTTTTACCCCCTTCCGCCAATCCTCCTGCCCTCCAGCTCGGAAATAAATGTGAGGCTGAGGGGTTATACTGGGGCACCCTGGATCAAATAACGTCTGCTGAATGATCAAGCAAGCCCCAGTGGTGACGTTATACTGATATCATCCCTTCCCCTCCTAGATTTATTGTTGGTCTCTGTTGTGGGATTATTCTATTTGGTCTTTGGGGCTCCATGTTTTGTCAATCCAGTCTCTGGGATTTAATAGGACAAAACAGCCAATAATCAAATAAACAATGAAATCAAATCAAACAAAAACTTACAAAACAGAAATTAATAGAGCAGATGAATAATTTACTTTACATCATAGGAGCCTCTCGCTAACTTACTGGTAAAGTAGGTAAACATTGTAGACTGTACTTTGATTGATCGGGCAATAGTCCTCAGATCTCAAATATGGACTTGTAGACAAAGTTAACAAAATTCTATAGTGTATGAAAAATTCGCTAGGCAAAGGGTATTACAAAATCTATAGGATAAGGTCATGAAGAAGTATGCACAAAAGATGTATTTTTATGATGTGTCGTACATCTGAAATCATGATGATTCCTAAGACGAACTTTGCATTGTATAACACTTTTCAGGGTTTTACCTAGCCAGTACATCCATTAGCCTGTGATACACGAGTCATCAGATCCCTAATCAGCAGAACGTCTCTGGGGTAAACCAATGGATTTCAATCTGGTTATGTATATCGAGTCTACATTTCTAAACTTTCCCAAAATCTTCCATCCCAATGTGCTTTGTAGTACCATGTCTCACTTCTCCAACTAACAGTCTTCTCTCAAGTGGCACTGTACTCTGGCTTGACAGATGAACGCAGTCTGCCTTTTACAATAAAAAGGAAAATATCTGCATTTCTGCTTTGATACAGCAGTTTGTTTCGTGATGAACATGTCTCCTTTATACCTTACTCAAAAATGAGGTCCTGATTCCTGTCACAAGTCCGACGGAATTGTCACTAGACTTAATGGTCCAACGAAATCCCTCCGAGCGTGATCTGATGCCGTAACAATTCCCAAGGGACACTTTGTCAGACTTTCATGAAGCAATGTCAACATTTCTATTTTTAGATTTTATGATCCTATAATCTACTAACCTACTCTAGACCCGTAAATCTGCAAGTGATAAAGAATCGCATTCTAAATCAACAATCTTCAGTCGTGATTCTTTCCCCTTCCAGCAAAACTTTTACCTCACTTGTCATAGTTTTATCTCTGTGCTTAACCCAAAGTACAGTCTGTCAGCTGTAAGTCACCATCTTTTACTTTTAGCATTACTGATTGCTGGAGCCTGTTTCTCTACTGTTTCCTTCCCTTACTTTCTGGTCAGGGTGCTCGTCTCAACGCTTGCCGATATGAATGTTTCAGGACTGGGTTTCGGGTAAAAATACTGACTTCTGAGTACGACGCTTTACCTGAGTGTAGTATTCATAAGAGTATGATTTATATAAACAAAGATTCGGTCATCAAATTCTGTTACTTCTATCAACTGTCTTCACTTGACTAGGCGAAACTGTAGTGTGACAGCGGGCGAGCGATCTAGCAAGGTGTACGGCCAATCACATAACTTGTGGTTTGGTTGATGCCTATAGCTGCAGGATGCAATAGGAGTAAGTGCGTCACACGATACCAATATCTATAGTCGCATTGAACCACTAGTGCTTCACCACAGTATCAGCTGTCACAGTATAAAAACTTGAGGAATGATAATTTAAGTAAGAGGGGCCAAATTAATTTACTCTAAGAGGTATCAATATGGTAAGGCATCATTGACATTTATAAAATTAAAATATATATATATATATATATATACATTAATTAAATTATATATATGTGTTAAATTAGTCAAATTATTACGAAGACGAATAACGTACTGTCAAAATAAGTAGGAGATAATCTCTAAGGTATGATAATCTCAAATAACACGGCGCTTTCTAAACAATTAAATGAAAAAATATTAAATCTGCTGTCGGTGCATGCGATTAGTCACAGCAGAAGTGTCTGAATATCGAAATACCGAAATAGACAGAAAGATGCCGTTTGCATTAATATTAGTGGAAAAACAAACCAATCGGAGCTTGTTCTTCATATTTCTTACAGGTCATCGTCAAAGACTATAATGGCGACACAAGGGGAAAAGAGAAGCAACAGATTAGATATAACCAAGCTTAAAACAGCAATTTACCAAGGAATTAAGATTCCAGAACTTTCGGAACCGGTCAGTGTCCACATGGACAAAGTGAAGAACATGCATATCAGGAGTGATGACATTCTTTTGTGTTCCTTCCCGAAATCAGGTAAGAGCAGATTTGTTTTATGTTCGTGAAACCCATTTATTTTCTAGTTTAATTCCTTTTGGGCAGTACATTTCAATTTATCAACAAAATCTCCCCAAAATAAAATATACTTTCTTTCGTTTTCAAGTTAATAGTGTTAGATTTATGTGCCTAAAGATTTTCCAAACTAGATATTGCAGTAACTTCCAAACACCTTCGATCTTTAATCAATAACATTAATCCATAAAATCTGTCAAGAGTAAGGCGTTTGTAAACTGCTATAGCAGTATCCCAAAGTGCAGTAAGCTCCCCCCTCCCCCACTCAATCCCGTGTTGTTTCCTTTTCTAATATGACATCTTTTTTGTACATAAAATCTATTGTATACCACTGCCAAGGAAATTAAAAGTACGACATTTGTACTAAAGGTCTGGTGTTGCTAAACTACCTACATTAACTACCACAACGAACGCGTATGCACACACATGCGCGCACATATATGCACTCTCAATCACGTGATTACTTCCTCTCATTTGCGCACAAGCAGCATGCACTTGGATAGTCTGAAGTAGATTTTTCGCACCGTACTTAGAGCATGAAAAGTGTATTCAATTATGGAGGTGAATATATTTTCCAAAGTGGATATATGCTGTACTAGGTTGAATTAAAAATATAACTAATGTATAATAAAATAACCTGGAACCCTACCCTAAGATAAAGAGACCAAACATCCAATTTTTTATTACTTGTATTTTAATACAAATTTTTACAGATACCTTAGGAAAAGAAATAGATTTCACTTTCAAACAGGCCAACAATACACTAGTGGCAAGGAACATACTGTATTGAAAAAGTTTGTCCTGAATTCAATACTTATTTTAAAAATAGGATTGCATTAATACTTCAAAATAAATCTCAAATAAATTAACGTTTAAAAAAAGCCACTCAGCTCTAAAGCCCCTAAACTTTCAGTCTTAGCGTCATTAAAAAATAAATGTCATCATTAGCAGGCAGAATGCATGCGTCTAGTCTTAGTGTCTTAAGAAAAATATCATCATTAGCAGAGAAAATGCATATGTCTATCCTTAGTGTCATTAACAAAATAAATGTCATCATTAGCAGGTAGAATGCATGCGTGTAGTCTTACAGTCATTTAAAAATAAATAAATATCCTCAGGGGGTAATTACATGCGTGTAGCCTTACAGTCATTAAAAAAAATAAATAAATGTCCTCATTAACAGGTAGAATGCACGCGTGTACAGTCATTAAAATTTAAATAAATGTTATCATTAGCAGGTATAATGCATGCGTGTAGTCTTACAGTCATTAAAAATATATAAAAATCTTTATTAGCAGGTACAATTTGTGTGTGTAGTTTTAGTCATTAAAATATATAAATATCTTTATTAGCAGGTACAATGTGTGTGTGTGTAGTTTTAGTCATTAAAATATATAAATATCTTTATTAGCAGGTACAACTTGTGTGTGTAGTTTTAGTCATAAATATCTTTATTAGCAGGTACAATTTGTGTGTGTAGTTTTAGTCATTAAAATATATAAATATCTTTATTAGCAGGTACAATTTGTGTGCGTAGTTTTAGTCATTAAAATATATAAATAGCAGTTACAATTTGTGTGTGGAGTTTTATTCATTAAGAAAGTATTCGTCATCGTTAGCAGGCAGAATGCATGAGTGTAAGAAAAAGTTCCAGCAAAGAAAGGAGGCAATGAAATCCTTCTGTTGAGTTTAAAAGTAAGATAATTTTAATCTATTTACCTCATTAAAATTTCTAAAAGAATAAGCCATAACTGCTATATGCATATTTTTCCGTTTACTCGTTTCCCATTTTTTCTTCAAAGCAACTGATTCACGCATACTCTCTTTTTTTCGTAAAGTATGCCTTCCACCACTGGAGTATACCGACCTATTTCTTTTTTAATCGGGACAGTCATTGTCAGAAAAATAGTTCTTATTAAAGAATGGATTTTCTCTATGGTCTCTCTACAAGTACATGGTAGAAATGAACGTCTTGATACGCATCTTATGAAACATTTGTACATTTTACACTTCTAAATTCTGCACTTATGACTTATCCATTACACTTATTACAACCTTTCTCAACCTTTTTTACTCTAGAGTCTAGAAGAACCCTTGAAATAATTTTCAGGTTTTATCTTGACCTACCTACACTCAGGTGCTGTTCTCTTAAGGCATCTTGAGCTTATTTAACAATCATGACTGAGTGGTTATTCAAAAGTCTAGACTCTAGAAAACAGCTTACATTATAGGTTTCTAGGAACAATGTATAGCATAATTAGTCTACAAATGGAAAGACAGTTTCAGAAAGTCTTTACTGCAATTTTATTACTTTTCCACTGCGCACAACGTCTAACAGAGAATGGCAGGGTGGTGCCTTTATTAAAAAATAAATGCGTGTGGTATTTCGAAAAGACCACGCGGTTCTTAAATATACTTGCAGGTGTCGTTTGTGGCTAAAGATTTTTGAAGACAATGAGGCGGTGCCCTGACCTAATTAAAAATAAAAACACACGCAGAATTGAAACGGTTGTTTAGCCATTTGAACATAGGTCTCCATTAGGGAGGGATAAGGCTCTTCTGAAGTTTAGTCCTAGACTGGGCCCTAACTTTGATTCTGAATCTGAAAATCTGTAGCACTGCTATTTTCGTGTAACACGAAATGTGTCCGTTGTTAAATACTAATATAAGATTTTAGACTCGTAGATCCAATTTTTAAAAAGCTCTGTGTGTGTGTGTGTGTGTGTGTGTGTGTGTGTGTGTGTGTGTGTGTGTACGTGTGTGTGTGTGTGTGTGTGTGTGTGTGTGAGAGAGAGAGAGAGAGAGAGAGAGAGAGAGAAGGATAGGGAGTATGTGCGTATGTAAAAATATATCTACATTTTAAACAAACTCAAAGAGTATCTCTCTCAATAAAAAGAAAACTTATTTTGTACAATTTGCGAAATCAGCGACAAATAGAAGCAAATGCTAAATACCATCAATAATCAGTTTACATTCTTTCACAGTTCAAGAAAAATCCAGTTCCTCTACTTGTTAAAAGAATTTTTTTTGTGTTTTGTTTATGTGTACAATAGGCACACATTGGCTATGGCGTGTGCTGGAGATGCTAGTCAGAGGAAAGGCCGATTACTCTGGTGAAACGTCCTTTATGAACTGTGCGATTGATATCCAGTGAGTATTTCAAGTGGTAAGGATTATACTTTTCAATGCTATTGCTAAGTTTGCTGCATGAATATACACAGCAGTAAATATAAAACTTTCTGCTGATTTTAATGCGCATATAATAAAAGAGTGTGTATGTACAAGGTCGGGTCTTGATCTAATTTGGTGCTGTGACCTAGATGTGTAGTACTGATGATATTCATTTATGCTAATTTCGATGCCCGGATGAAATTGCCCCAACCGTCCAAAGTGTCGAGAATGTGTTTGTTATTCTAAATGTTGGATGATGCGCCAAAGGTTCTACTTGGACAGCGACAGGAATGACTATTTTTCTGGTCGATTTAGGCCTGCTAACAGACTGATCATGTTGTCAGTTAGGCTAAATATCTGGTGAATCATTACAACCTAAACTTCATGGCTGGTCAGATTTCATAAGAGAGCCAGAGCTCGCTCAGAGTTTCCAGGTATTAGAATGAGTTCTTGTAAGCTTGAGATCTATGTATTGAGTTGAGCTCACAAGTTCTTGTAAGCTTGAGATCTATGTATTGAGTTGAGCTCACAAGTTCTTGTAAGCTTCAAATCTAAGGTATAAGCCTTCCTGAATGAATTTAGGGGCATACTCCTTAGGATCTAAAATATAAATTAATAGTCGGGAGGACACCCCCATGTACTGATACACCCTCTCACTGTCAACACACGCCAATCCTTGCAGATAAGTATAATAGAACTGAGACAAACAAGCAGTGTTAGCATTTTTTCTCGTACCAGATATAACAAATACTTGTGTGTGTTCGCAATCGTCTTGACTATTATAACTGTCTTCTCTCTAATCTGACTAGATCTGATCTTTGAAAAGTCATCGTGTGCTGCCAGTTAAAAGTGTCCGTCTCAATTCACGCATGCGTACACTCCTGTTAGAAGCTTGCGCTCACTATCGCATTGACGCTAGTTCACAGTCTAGAAACTAAATCGTGGTGTAGGCTTTCGTTTGTTGATCGGGGTCCACCTACCTGTAGCTGGATCGAGCTGCCATCTTGAGTTGAGAAACCGAGTTCAAGGTCTTATGTATGAAGACGCCATCTTTTTTCATTAACACGTTTGGCACAGTCGCTTCTATGCGTTTATTTCTTTGAACTGTACATTGTAAATCCTTTTATGTCAGCTTATTTCTTCTTTAGCAAGTATATTTATTTATTTTGCTTTGCTATTTTGTGTGTGGATTCAAAAGACAACTATTTTTGTAATTATTTCTCTTGCGACTTTTGAACAGTTAGTTTGCTTGAAGATTCTTCTGGAGTGGGAGGAAGTTATTTTGGGTGATTTCTGTATTGTAAAACGCTGACATCTCTATAAGAGTATTATGTCATTAAGTTTGTTAAATAATTCTTCACGTAACAGTTCAACTCTTTCTTGTTTTTATGTCATGCAATGTGGTTGGCTTTGGATTTCTTTTAGTATATTTAAATTCTTAAATCAAGGTTAAATCAAATTTAATTGTACATTATCACAGAAAGAATGAAAGGCCATGCATATGAGTAAGGAATGTTTTCATTGAGTTCCTTACTTATCTGGAATTTATTAATGTTATTAATTAAATAATTCAGAAAGCAATTATGTATTAATATTTTTCTACAAAAAGAAGGTAAAGCAAAGTAATATACGGAGTTGAGAGTGGGGAGAGTGACAGAGGGGGTGAGAGAATGGGGAGAGTGAGATATAGACAAAAAACAGAGATGGATGAAGAAAGTCAGAGAGAGAGAGAGAGAGAGAGAGAGGCTGTAATTATGCACTTTGTTAAACTATGCAATAATTGTTTTATAGAGATCTTGGAGTTACACTTAGTTTAACGGTCATGTGTTTATTGGTTTATAGAGATCTTGAAGTTACACTTAGTTTAACGGTCATGTGTTTATTGTTTTATAGAGATCTTGGAGTTACACTTAGTTTAACGGTCATGTGTTTATTGGTTTATAGAGATCTTGGAGTTACACTTAGTTTAACGGTCATGTGTTTATTGGTTTATAGAGATCTTGGAGTGATACACTTAGGCTAGCGTTCAAATTCTTATTGCTGTATAGAGATCTTATATTTATACATGTAGTTTAACGATCAAGTGCATGTTGCTTTATAGAGATCTTGGATTTATTGAGGAGATACCGAGCGACACACCAAGGATTCTACAAACACACTTGCCTTTCTTTCTTCTCCCAGGAGAAATAAAGGCTAAATGTACTAAGATAGTGCACATGTTCCGCAACCCGAAAGACGTCCTTGTGTCGATTTATCATCAGAATCTAAGAATGAACTTTCGTGGACAACCGGAAGAGCCATTGGACGATTTGCTTTCTCGTTTTTTAGCAAACCAAGGTATGGAGACTGTACTGACCCATGAGTCAGAGTTGAGAATGAAATAATATTTAATAACCCGTTCATTTCTTCGAACCTCTTTCTAGGAGTGATCTGTCATATTTTGTTTTCAAAATATTTGACTTTTTCTAACTTTAATAAAATATTTATATGTAAGTCGTCTTTTCAACGCATTGAATGTGAATCATTGTGCACATGTAGTTATATTATATTATATTATATTATATTATATTATATTATATTATATCATTAATTGATGAGTTATGTTTGTTAATTATTTTATATTCTATTAGTGAAAAATGGAAATAATTTCTAAGTTAAATTATTGCTAAGCTGAGCAGACAAGTTTATAATCTTGGATATTTGTTTATTGGTATTGATAATATACACATAAACTAAATTAAAAGGAAGAAACACTGTGATAATAAAATATGAACATACATTTGTCGGTAGAAAAGTTAATTTAAGAAATGAGAATTTCCATGAGAATTAAAAATATGAATATGTATTTGTGAGAGTATTTTAGCATGTCCTATCTGTAAGTGAACATATATATATATAAAGAATTTGGGATTTCGTTTTAATTATTTATTATAACATTTTCATATATTAATGAATCAATAATATTATTATTTGAATGATGAAACTTGAAAATGTAAAGCATTATGAATATAAACTGATTCTGTAGTCTGTTACATTTTCTTTTAGGATCGGAAACGCTTGCTTCCTGGTAGTGATTGAAATCTTAAAGGAACAGTGTTGACTAAGGATTAGGATTGTGTGAGAGTGTTAATTGAGGATAAGGATTGTGGGAGAGTGTTGCTTGAGGATTCATTGTCAAGTGACACCCATCTGTAATTAGTATAATTCTTTTATTTTTCCTTATAATAAATTTTAATTGCTAATTGTTGAACACTTTCTTTGCGTTGTTGTTAGTAAACTGTTAAAGGGCAAATGTTGTATCTCTCTTTTGAGTTAGTACTAGTGCATCGTTAAGGTAACTGATGTGTAACGTCTTTATTTCGAGTTAGGACTAATAAATATAATTAGTACTAGTGCCTTGTTACATATAATTGTAGTGTAGCGTCTTGTTGCAACGTTAACGTCACTAGAGTGTAATTGTTCGTATTGTTCTTTTATGTCGCAATCTTTACTGCATACCGCCCATTTAAAATTAATAATCACAATAAATACCAGACTGTCGTCCCTAAATAACAAAAGTCAAATACCAACAACGCACGCAGAGTGTTGAACCGAAGTGCACCTGAGCCAACTGCATAAATATAGGTCACCTCTAGGTTTCATATAATGTACATGTCAGTATCATTTATATAATCAATGAAATAAACTCTGTTACATTCAAAGATAAGCCCAATAATATTAGGTAGAAATTCTTAAGTTTCAATTTAACAGACCTTAAGAAGCATTTTGAGTGATTAGAGGAAGATTGAACTCACTTAACATTGTACTGAGGCGCTAAACTTGGGGTGATAAACTATAAAGAAAATTTCATTTGGCTAGCATTTACATAATTGTTTTATTAATAATCTGCTTGTTTGCAGTTCAAATGAGTCATCTGGTGAGTTGTATTGTCAAAGCAATGCATTCAGACCAACCAACAAATAAACAAAACCCCACAATTCTAATAAGAAAAGTTTTCAGTGGCCTGTTACATTTATTTTTTAAAATATAAATATTAGTATTACTTCTTTCCCATTTTGTAACCAGTGCCATTACCTTTGTCTTTCATTTCAGTGGGCTATGGAGGACAATTTTTCTATTTCGATCAAGTAACAAAGTTTGAGAAAGACAACCCTGATCACCCGCTGCTTCATGTGGCTTATGAAAATATTCATTTAGTGAGAAAAATCGCCGAATGTGTTACTGTTATGAATACTAGACTTAAAATATTTCATCATAAAGTTTGTTTAACATGAAGACACAAGTCAAATGAAATTGCGCTGATTGGTCTGTCAGATTAGATATTGTTTGACTGATTGGTCAATAAGATAAGGCATTGCTCACTAGCTAGTCTATGAGATTGAATAGTGATCACTTTTTACTCAGTAAGATTGTTCACTGATTGGTCTATGAGATTGAATATTGATCAGTTTTGTTCACTGTATGGTCTGTGAGACTGGATATTGGTGTCTGATTAATAAGTTTTGTTCACTGATTAGTCTATGAGATTGGATATTGGTCATTGTTTGGTCAGTATGTGCGGCGGAGTAAGTTTGCCTATCCCCATTTCTAAACTGAATTGTTATATAAATTGTTAAATATCAAAGTGACCCGACCTTGGGCACTGTTTATGGAGAATGTGCTAGAGACTTGCTGATGTAATCTAAACCAGTATAAGGTGGATGAGTAGGTTTTTTTTATAGAATGGTTAAGATTTACAAGAACGAGACCAGCCAATGGGCTGAGATCAAAGTTTACCTATTGTAAAGAATTTATTTTAAAACACTTTGAATTTGGAGTGACAAAAATCCTGTCATGAATGGTGGCCACTTGCTTAATGGTGAGTTAACTGACTGATTGAGAGAGAATGGACTTAGCAATATTTCATTCATTTTTAATTGATATATTATACTTGCGTTTTATGTAGATTTTTTTTTGTTTGAGTAGACTATTATTTCTACAAATTGTGAACTATGAAGCTTGTATGTACTATGCTAAACATTTGACAGTTTCTAGTGAACTTGTTCATAAAAATTATTTGCATTTATTATGCTGTGTGCGTGTATCGGCTAATAAATATTGTTGAGACTTGAATGTAAGAAAGAATGAAGGGATGAATAAAATGGAAAACTTAGTGTTTGTTCCCTGATTATATTTTACAGGGAAGTAGCAGCCTTTTTTACTAGAACCTCCCAGTTTATCGATTTATAAACCACTACGACCATGGCAGATTTGAAAGTCTCTACACCCAGTTCATAAGTGTAAGGATACACTCACTCTGTTATGTATGGTAGTAAAGTATGCTTGACTACATCATGGAATTTCTGGTACAAGGAAGTTACTGGAAATTGCTACATTGTTGTTCTGCTTGAAGGAACTAATGTGGCGAAAGAGTGCACAGATTAGACTGGAGAGAACAGAGGCTGACAGAACACTTTACATCATGCTAGAGGACCAATGAAACGTACAGTTGTATTGTGACAATAATTTATGACTTTGTTAAGAAAGTGTGTGAAAGATTATTGCAGCGTTGTCTAGACAAGGTTAAATACAAACTATTATCGCTATAATCTCTTATTGTTAAATTTATTGACCTTACACCTATTGATAACCTTATGTTTGAGAGAGATAACAGGTGGATGTGAGTTTGTTAAATATAGATTAAAGATGGATTTATCTTCTCCTTTGGTAAGAAGCTTTCCATCAATTGAAATATTGTGTGACAGTGAATGTTTGTCTTTAATGTTGTGGAAGAGATTAAACGTTTACAGTCCCACATATCCACCAAGTGAGAGAGACGAGTGGTGTCTCCTGGATAATTATTAATAACATAAATTAAAATTCTCATCATTTGTAATTATTTATGGGTTATTATTATTATTATTATTATTATTATTATTATTATTATTATTAATACCATTAACTAGGGTGGCATTTTATCACATAAAGTAGGTAGGCTCTGTCCGGGATGAACACAAAATTGTTAAACTAATTGTCATAGTGTTTTTGGAAATATGGAAATATTGATGCCAAGAAGTTTTTTCAGTGTATTTGTTATATGTATATTTGATTGTTGATCTAATAAATTTATTGACCTTCTTACACATATTGATAACCATATGTTGGGGAGATAGTGGTTGGATGGGGACTCGCTAAATATAGATTAAAGATGGATTTATCTACTCCTTAGGTAAGACGTTTTCCAGTTATGGAAATACTGTGCGACAGTGAATGTTTTTCTTTAATGTTGTGGAAGAGATAAAACGTTTACAACACCCATATCCACCAAGTGAGAGAGACGAGTGGTGTTTTCTGGAGAATTATTAACAACGTACATTAAGATTCTCATCACTTGTAATTAGTTATGGATGATTAATAATAATAATAATCATAACCATTGACTAGGGTGGCGTTGTCTCACTGTATGATTAGGCATTGTTCACGGATTGATCTGTAAGACTGGGTTTGATCGATTGATTCAAATGTAATCGAAGCATTATGCATAAGAATGTACACTTGTTGATTTTTCCAAAAATGGTCTCCCTTGAACATCAAAGAGTAAGTGTGGTAGAGGAAGATAGGCACAAATACTTGAGATGCTTGTAGAGAGCTCTAGGTACAGCTCTTCATTAACAGTTTCCAGCCAATAACTAATCAGATGATTGCCAGATATTATTGCATGTTTAGGTGTGAGCAGTTTCGGTCTTGTTTGTCGATGAAGGGTTAACAGTGGCGTCTCAGTAATGAAGAATTAGTGTCCTTAAATATAACGCAAAGAGCTACTGTTCCTGCTGCCATAGAAGGGTAAATGCCCTATTTATACCGTGAAGCTTCCACCAATGAGAAAAAAAGCATAATTCATTATGGACAGGAAAATCGGCAATTATTTAAAATGAAAATAAAATCAGAATTATACAAATAAAACCACATTTCTGTGGGGATTTTAGTAATAGGAGATTTGGACTATAAAAACAATATATAAAAGATAAGATTAAAAAATAGTCTGTCCTCGCAAAATAACAACAAACAAACCCCCCAAACATTTACGTTGTTAATAGTGCCCTAAAAGCGAAAAGAAACTTTCATAATAATTAGCTATTAAAGAATATAATCATTCATAATAATTAGCCATTAAATAAAAGAATATAAACAAACTACTGTCTTCGGTATTTACAAATTAGTTCCTGTAGGAGACTTAGTTCATAACAGAAAACTGCTAATTGTTATAGGTACATGTATTTGAAAAATGAAATTCATAACAATAGCATTAGTAGCTGTACGCAATAGGTACATGTATTTGAAAAATGAAATTCTATGACAATAGTATTAGTAGCTGTACGCAATGCAGAACAACGTTGTTATGCAAGTTGAGTCCACATATAATATTTAGTCCAAATCCCACCACCCCCTTCATGTGGCGATGGTCGAAATGGATTGTCACACCCGCCTAAAATCCCTCACACAAAAACTGTTGTGAACACTGATTTGAAAGGATAACAATAAAATTGAGAACAATAACACCACCAGCAGCAACCACAGTAAGAAAAGCATCAATAATAATAATTATAACAGAAACAACATTAAGAACAATAATATTTTTGACAATAGCGAGGAAAAGTCAAAACAATATTAACAACAAGGCTAATGATAATTTAAAAACAACAACAATGGCAATTATAATAATACTACAAAGAAGATTTGTATTAATAATAATATATTGGTATTTTTATTTTGTTTGTGTGTTCGCGCGTGCGTGTGCATTTATTTTTACGATGTAGCTAATTATTAGAGTGACGTAATTCTTATGAAACTATGGTCATATTGGCGACGGTGGGGTTAATGGGTTAGATCACTCTGTATTTTTGTGAAGATGACGTTGAACGGCTACTACTTTTAGTAAATTTGGCAACCTTATCTTTTGTCTATTGTTAATTTGGCAACCTTATCTTTTGTCTATTGTTAATTTGGCAACCTTATCTTTTGTCTATTGTTAATTTGGCAACCTTATTTTTTGTCTATTGTTAATTTGGCAACCTTATCTTTTGTCTATTGTTAATTTGGCAACCTTATTTTTTGTCTATTGTTAATTTGGCAACCTTATCTTTTGTCTATTGTTAATTTGGCAACCTTATCTTTTGTCTATTGTTAATTTGGCAACCTTATTTTTTGTCTATTGTTAATTTGGCAACCTTATCTTTTGTCTCTTGTTAATTTGGCAACATTATCTTTTGTCTTTTGTTAATTTGGCAACCTTATCTTTTGTCTTTTATTAATTTGGCAACCTTATCTTTTGTCTATTGTTAATTTGGCAACCTTATCTTTTGTCTATTGTTAATTTGGCAACCTTATCTTTTGTCTATTGTTAATTTGTTCAAACTTTCCCCTTCTTTTATTTTTTGTTTAAATGTCCAAAATGGAGAGCTTGGATTTTATGGACGGCCCATCAGAATATATTGAAATAATGTGTTATCTTTCTTCTAATTGATGTAAGACATATTAATCAGTTTTGGACTATCAAATGACAGTCAAACTTTGCCTTTTGTTTGATCACAGAAGCCACTGGAAATCGTGAAGCAAGTGTCACAGTTTTTAGGACTGTCATCGTCTGATGCATTGTGTGGGGAGATTGTAAAAGCATGTACATTTGAGAACCAGAAACCTAACGAGGAAAAACTCGAATCGGCGAATGCGTTGTTAAACATTTTCAGGAAAGGTAACTCTTTCTCAAAAATGAATGAAGAGATGGATTTATGTCAGTAAATACAGTTTATATTTCTTCCTGGGCATAAATTCAGTCCGAAGTCAGTAATATTAAACTGTGGTTTGCAAAATCTCTGTAGGGATGATTTGTATTTTATAAAAAGAGACTGCTCTAGTATAGGTACCAAAAACATTAATACAAAGATATATATAACTAGCAGGTATACCTCGCATTGCCAATGTAAAAGAACTGAATTTTTAAACTGCACATAGCAGACGATAGTAGTTTTATTGTGTTAGGTAAATATGTGTCAAACTAAAAATAAATGGCTGGTATTTTTTCGCTCTTTGAGACAATGTTTTCTGACTGAGGCAGTTTTATTTGACCTAAGAGCAGTAACATTGATGTGCCAGTGAAGATGATTACATGGATAATCATTTAATACTCGTCTGATAAACAGTAGGTCGCTTGTGTGGTGTTTGAAAGACGCTAGATGGGAGGTCTGTGGACGTAAATTGGTGTCAAAATCTAGGGTATATTTATTCGACCTTCTAATAAAACTATCTTCTCTGCCACACGAGCAGTCCGATTACCTGTAAAGCAAGACACTCATAGCCCAAAATAGTTCAGTCTAAATTGTATGTTTACTCAACAAATTGTCTACCAAATGTGCCTCAGGCGTATCTACCAAACATTAATCCTTCAGAAAACGAGTTTACCAAATGACCGATTTACCAAAGATCCTAGGGTGAAATATTCTTTACGAAAAGTCCAAGCGTAAAATGTCTGCAATGTAAACCAGCATAAGACCTAAGTGCTCTAACTACACTAAACTACTAAATTAACAGAAGGCTAACTCCAAGATCCAACACTTCTACCCTTCACCTCCATAAAAATGTTGTTCTGTGGTCAGAGCACTTTTGTCATTGAACAATAACCTGTACTATACCACATAATACCTTGAGCACACCTGATTTTATAAATGGTTAAAGGGATACCACTTCATGAAATTTAATAATTCTTCTTGAGTGAAAAATTCGTTATTTTTTAGGGGTTTGGGAGCCTAAATTCCCAGTTCAGACTTCTGAGTATAAGTCTTAAAGCTTCCTGCCATGAAGACAAATCCATTGATATATAAAATACTGGGCTTAAAATTCAAATTCTTCAGCTTTATAGTAGACAAAGAGACGTGCCAAAATGTAGATATAGAGATGTTTTGTGTTTAATATAAGTTAGTAAGACAGAATTTTTATCTACGTTTGACAGCTAATTCTTCACTTAATGACCCAATAACGAAACCTGTGAATGAATAGATGAAAGCAGAAATAAAAATTGAAATGAAAGTGAAATAAAATGTTATATCAGAAAAAACGCCAATACAAACAATTATCTTTAAAAATTCTCAGTATTTCGGTATCATCTTTAGGAGACATATTTAATGACTGTTGCTTTGAAAAAATCGCAATATAGCCCCATTTTTTCCCAGGTACTATAGACGACTGGAAAAACCATCTGACCGTGGCTCAGAACGAGAGAATTGAACGACTCTTAATGGAAAGGGCTGAGTACTGCCAGTTTTGTGCCAGATATATCCTCTCATGAACAGATTCTTCCACTAAAGCTACAAATTACATTGGTGGTACACTTTAGGTCTTGAGACTTTAAGAATCGCCATCTTGTCTTGTTTATGTTGATGAACAGATTCCTCCATTAAAGCTACAAATTACATTGATGGTACACTTTAGGTCTTGAGACTTTAAGAATCGCCATCATGTCTTGTTTTATGTTGGAGCAGTAGAATAAACCTTTTTATTATAATAAAATAATTATTAAAGAGACTAATCGTTGTTTTGGGTTTTGTTTTTATTTTTATTTTTTGCTCAGAATAAATGTCTTGCCCTCAAATCGTGTATTGTTATAAAGCTTTTTTATTTACATGTCATATAATGGTGGGAGGCTGCACAGGATTGTTTCCCATTCAGACAGATTTAACTAATTTAAATTTGTTACATAATCTTTGTGATGAGCAGCTCTTACATTTGTAGCTGTTCACAACAATCTCACCAGACAAAACAAGCAATTATAACGGATTGGAAAGAATATTAAGTTACATGATGTAATTTGAGAAGTTGTGTACATGTGATGGTGTGCATAAGAGTGATTGTTTTGCGTGACAAAGAAGTTGGTGCATGCAGAGTTTAGATAAACAAACATGCATATACACACTCAACAACAACCCAGCAACAACAACTCTACACTCAACAACAATGCAACATTCAACAACTCTACACTCAACAAAACAGGAACAACAGCTCAACATTCAATAACTCCACTCAGCAACAACTACAATAACTCAACAAAAATCAACACATAACAACAACTCAACAACCTTTACACTCAACAACTACAATAACACAACAACTCAACAAAGGCAACAAATGAAACCAGAAAGTCAAAGACTAAACTGGATTGTCACACTTTTCTGAGGCACACATCAACAGTCGTTTCCAAATTCCCCAGCTAGATACTTGTCTTTCCCGTGCAATGCTGCCAGCACAACACAGGACTAAGACATCAAGCAAGGCAATGAGATATCTGATAGAAAGAAAGAGAACCAAGCCTAGAATAATACAGTAAATGCATTATTTACAAATATTTTATTTTGGCCGAGTACTTGATTGGTTTAGGAAGGGGTGCTTTAAACTTTCACCAAAGAAACTTGTGACAGAGTAAATTGCCTCTCCCTATTTTTAAATTGTTATATAAATTGCTAAATTGTCAGAGTAGCCCAACCTTAGGCGCTCCTTATGGTGTTAAGTTTGAAAGTAAACAGCTCAAGGCAAGAACATTATAGATTGCTGACATAATGCAAACTTAGTGAGTAGTTTTCTATTATCCAAAGATTATTTACAAGAACGAGACCAACCAATGGGCTGAGATTAAAAAATTACTTGCTGTAGAAGATTCTGTTCTCTGATCACTTTGAGTGGCAAAGGAGAATGTCTGGCTTTGAAAGGCATGATGGTGAGTTAAAACTGATTGAGAAAGAATATTTCATCATTTTATTAGGAATATTTCATGCATTTTTGCTATTGATATATTATAATTTTGTAGAGACGTACTATGTGAGATGACTTTTATTTCTACAAATGTTTGAACTACATATGTAGTGTGCTAATACTTGACATTGTTTGAAATGCTGTATTTATTTTACCATGTGTGTATTGGGCTAATAAAAACTGTTGCAGAAAATTTTAAGTTGAGGATGGATTGTAAAATAGAATGGAGTTATATTGTGATAAAGAGGAAACATAGATTTGCTCCATAATTATATTTTGGAGTGAACAAGTGGCCTTTCACTTTCAAGTTTCAAGTAGGAGTTTCAACTTTGAGTCTCCAGTTGCCCTTCATGTATACACCAGTTAGAAACTTGAATGACTGGGAAGGTGAGAAAATGTCTATTGCAGTGTGTAAGCTTAAGGAGTATGCTATACATTTTGATGTATATGCTGGATACATTGGGAGAATTCTAGTACATTGAAGTTACAATAATTACTGTAATCATCATGTTCTGCTTAAAGAAACTGACACGATGAGGAGAGCACTGAAGTTTGCTCAAGAATATACAGCGTGTCAGTGGTTTCCATACACTTATGGGGAGACACATGTTAATGGACATTATGACATTGTTGCAAAAGCAAGTGAAAGACTGTCGAAACAGTGCTTAATCCAAGTCATTTAAAGATTATAATAACCTACCTCTATGACTCCATTTCTATTCTTTGATAGGACTTACCTGCAATTGTATTGAATCTATCATTGAATTGTAATTATATATATATATATATATATATATATATATATAACCCTATTCCCAGACTTAAGCGGACCAAATAAGCTTAAAAACCAGACTTATGTCGACCTACAGCAATAGGCAGACCGCCTCTTGGTCTGCCTAAGTTTCAGATTGTTCATTCTTATAAATAAAGCTTAATTTTGCCATTTTTCTCTCATAGTTTTATCTTTGTTGTTATTATCTTTGACATAAACCACTAAATTTCATATTTTAATAGTTTTTCCTGTGAGTTTTCATCGAAATTCGGGTGCGATTTTGAAGGTTGTATACTTCGGGCATTATTGATATGCTTAAAATCCAGAGTTATGTAGACCGTTGAAAAAGTGGTTGTAACTATGTAGTTTGCGTGTATACTATATACTTCCTAAATGTCATCGTTTAGAAAAGAATGTCTTTCATCGATATAACTGATTAATTTTACTAAATTCAGTTTATTTCTACATTTAATTAAGCGTGAGGTTAGAGTACCCTGTTGACAACGATTTTATGGTCACACTACGTACCTAATTAAACACAATATGGAAGTGAAAAGAATGCTCTGGAAAGGTAAAACTGAAACCGGCTGATATAATGTGTATATTAAAGTCATAATAATCAAATTAGAATCTCCATACACTTTAAAATAATTTTAAAACATATTTTTTGTAACTCGACTCGAACACGTTAAATTGGATTGCTTCCCTTTTCCTGTATCACTGTTTAAGGCCCCAAAATGTATATTTTTATTTTCTACAAACTGGCTTAAACTAACGATTCAAGTGGCCTTTCTCTAGGTCAAGAAATTACTTTTACATCTATTATAAACAAATAGAATGCCGCTTTTGTGGTTTAAAGATTAGAATATTGCTTAAACTCGCTCAATCGAAGAACTGATTTTTTTCAAAATGGCGGCTTACGATTGTCTAGTACTGTAAGTGTAAGTAGGTTGCACAGAAACTATAAACTAAAATAAAGGCTAAAGGCTTACTTAAATTTGATATTAATAATGATATTTAATTTCTCAAAGGAAAAAGCTACACAGTTTAAGAAGCATTATTTAAGTATTTTATTCTGAACTCGATCTCAATGTACAATGACAGCCTATATTAGTTATGCATGTAAACAACAAAGAGCAAATTAATTGTTTGGTTTAAATTTTAACAATTATTGTATTTCCAAAAACGAATAAACTGTTACATTAAAAAGTCTGCTTAGAAATCAGTAGAGGATTATTTGCATAATTTTCAGAGTTTATTTTCTTGAAATCACCATTAGCTATATAGATTTTGCAAAATTATTGATTAAATAAGTTGTGGAAATATATTAGATTTTATAAATCAACATCATATGAACAATAGAATTAAATGTAACATTAACTATTTATTTTTATTTTTTTATATGTCTATCTAATTATTACTCTTGTAATACAAGTTATTTCCATTTAAAGAATTGTGAAAGCACTAGAAGTAAAACTACTATTCAAAACAAAATTAAACCATGTGATACTTTGAAATATTTTTCAGATTTATACATAATATATTAATATTAGTATAATTGTAACACTGCAGATTTCATTAAGTCAGACCCATTTGGTACTCTGAAATCTTGTTTACAGCAGATGACATTTTTCCTAGTGGATATTACTTGCCTCTGAAATACACTCCCAACTGGTATTTATTTGGAAAAAATAATTAATTTCTATGCAACACTTTTATTAAATATTGACTTTTCCAAGGAGGATTGTGAGAGACTTGTGTAATATTCAAAATTCCTTTCAAGATAATATGTTCTTACCAACAAGAATAGCTATCCCACTTCTTTGTAATTAATTCTAATTTATACATGCATGTTTGTAAATCAATTTCTGCATCATAATAATACATTCCACCATTCATTTAACTGTGTACTGATGGATTTGACTTGTTATACATTGTCATAAATTTATAAATATCATTCAGCTTGTAAAATGCACTACTCAGTTGTTAAGCTCTCTAATTTATAGATGTATGTTGTAAATCCATTTCTGCACCATAATAATACATTCCATCATTCATTTTACTGTGAAATGATGGATTTGATTATTATACTAAATTATAGATATGTAAATATCATTCAGCTTGTAAGATGCACTACTCAGTTATTAAGCTCTTATATATTTCCAGGTCTTGAAAAAACACACTCTGCTATGTTTATAGCAGGAGTGCAATTATTACTGCTATGTAAATATAATAATTTCTAACAGTAGTAATAATACTGAAGTCCAAGAAACTGAAGAAAGATATGTCAATAGAAAAACTGAATATTTACTGTTTCCATTTAACAAAACTGTTTGAATAGTGATAGTGATAGTTAACATGTTCATAATGTATAACTGAAAGTTACAGGGCAATATTATATACAGTTAATACAGCTTATATAGCTACAAAATGATCATGGATTAGGAAAGTTGTTAAAAAATAATAGAACATACTACCAGACATATAATAGATAACCTGAAATAAGACAACTACCTTATATTCAGTTATTCAGTTAATAGTTAAATACACTAATAAAAAAAATAAAACATAAATAATAAGATTGTTGCATTGTATGAAGCAAATAAAGTAGCACTAAAGTGACAAATCCATTATGTTTTCAGCTTGTGTTGTATACAACACTTTAGACTCTCACTCACTGATCCACTATTAAAAATCACTAATCTTGTGAATACATATGAAATATTTTCTTAATAATAGAACTGACTCAGATTGGATTATGAGACTATTAAAAATATGTAATGTTGCAAATACATATGAAATATTTTCTTAATAGTAAAACTGACACATATTGGATTATGAGACTATTATTAGGCTAGTGACTTTAATGAGGGATGAGGTACAGATATAATGTATTTTAATGTAAAGAATATCCAGCAATATACAAATAAATAATAATTTAATTTGGAATATATTTTAGTGTTCCAGAATGTCAGTTCTAAGATATGAATTGATTATAAGAAATTGATAATAATAATAGTATATTACAAAATTTCACACTAAACAACAAAATTCACTAGCAAAAATGCCAAGTTCAGCATTTCAAATCTTACATATGCACATTGGATAAACTAAAAGATACATGAGAGCTATTAATAATATATGCCTACATGAGAAATTAAAACAATAATTATCATTTTAAAGTGGCTGTATCTCTACTGGTCACAAAGAAACTTTTTAAATCTTATATTTTTTAATTTGCTCTATGGATCACTATGCTATAATTGATTTATACATTTATGAAAACTAAATGTTTTCTTTATATTAGCTGCAAAAACTAGTACTGTATTAATATAACTTATGTATATACATATATATTTATTTCAAATGTAATTTAGAGTAAGGGTGTGCAGCAAGTATTATTTCATCCAAAAGTAAAAAGAAAAATTTCAATTCGGTTCAAGTTTAGGATGATTGGAAACACAACTGTGTACAGAGATGCAATGAATATTTCTTTACTTCTTCAAATCCTTTACAACTATGAACAATAACTGTATTAGTCTCAAGACTGTGTATTTACAGTAGCTGATGCAATAGAGTAACTTATGTGGAAACTATAGTTAGATTTAATTTCACTACAAAAAGAAATGACAATGTGTGCTATTTTTTGCAGTCCATAACGTTATTCAAAACTGTGTGGTAGTATTTAAAGTAATATTTATACTGGTAGTTTAAAAGTGAAATAGAAAAGATATAGAGCATTGTGAATGAAATGAAAATTGATTTATTTTTATAGATAAATAAAATACTTCTCCTTGTGGTTTTTGACTCGCACAAAAATGAAAGAAAAATAGAATACTCCTTTCTATCTTTTTTCTCTTAGCCAAATTATTTGACTATCAACTTTTAGCACTGTCATATAGGTGCTACGAACTTTCTTGTGTCAGTTTTGCACGAATAGTAATTAAAAGTTTTCATTCGAATTGCACTGCCCCTTTTGTCACGTGGAGAGCTAATTCCCTCAACTCTGTCGTGGTGGAGATAATGGGCTTTCTTTTGTCAACTCAAAGAGACCATCCTATTGTTCGTATCTTAACGGTTTATAGTGGGTTTTCCAAACACCCTGACCCCTGTCGTCTTCCTAACAGCCAGGCGGCTTATATCAAAAGTTAATCCTTCCTCCTCGCCTACACTCGTACACGTGAGAACAACAGTACCTATCTTTACTACTGACTGGCGATTGTTGTGCAAACATTTTTTTCTTCTTAGCAGTGTTAGTGAATGGCTACGCATTCTTTCGTACTTCCATCAAATCAACACTGCACACATTTATGTACACAAAGGTGTGTACGGTAGACCCAACAGCTCCATACACAATTGTCGTGTTTAAAAACAAGGGGGTCATTATACGTAATATCGAAGGAGAGAAGTTATATGACATATATCTAGATGCAAAGTGTTACTCGATGCTATTTTTACTGCAATATTTAAGTTATTAAAACACAAAATTTAACAGAAACAAAATCTAAATCAGGAATAAAAGATATATTCTAAAATTTATATTCGTTTTTTTTATTTACAGCTAATCCTAACCCTAACATTTCTCTTAAAAAAAAACACCAAAACTATCTCTAAAATTCCCTAACCATATTTTTTCTCTAACCTAAAACAAGAGAGTTGTGTATTGAGTCGCTTCTAATCAACGGTGAGCAATGAGCGGGAAAATATCAGGAAAAAAGTCACAGGAAAAAAAAAAAGTCATAGGAAATAAAATCACAAGAAAAAAGTTACAGGAAATAAATTCACAATATAAAGTCAAAAGTGTCAGAGTGTATATGTTATAATACTTATTAACAGTAAGTGAAGCAGGAAAAGGCAAGGAGGTTAACAGCTCGCTCAAAATGTGTGTGATTCAAGTGTATTTTATATACCGTATAAAAGCTTTGTAATACATACATTTAGTTAATTAATTTTCAGTGTAAGTCGGTATGCTTGCTTATTATTGAGTGAATAACAGTAAATGGAAGTAAGCGATGGCTCATTAGGATCCTCGTTCGATTCTCGCTCGTTGAGGGTAAATGTGTGTGTGTGTGTGTGTGTGTGTGTGTGTGTGTGTGTGTGTGTGTGTGTGTGTGTGTGTGTGTGTGTGTGTGTGTGTGTACGTACTTGCGAAGTTTCAGTTCTGCGGTAAATTGCTTTATATGCAAGTTGCTGGAGTCCTTTCAAGTCTTCTATAAATGTTTCAAACTTGTTCTACCAAAATTGATCAGAGGCTCCCACTTTATACAGTTTATCAGCTATTAATTATTCACTGTGTTAAATTTGTAACCAGAAAACGTTAGTTTGCCTTCACTCGTGCGTATAATCCAGCTAATCAAACGTAGGCATGACATTTTAAGGAGTGTGGCATCTTGGAAGAGCAAAGAGCACTTACTTCGCGATCAATCGATTCACCGCACTCCCTCAAAGGACTATGTGCTCTGTGTACATAGAAGCCTACATAACTTTTTCTTGTTTTCAGTGTTTCAAGCCGTAAGTAAGAAGGAAATACGCAATGTAATAACCAAACTGAAACTGAAACAAGCAAACTGAAACTTACTTAAAATCATGTGAAATATTGAAACTCGATTTGACAGTTATTTCAAAACTTTAATTAAACTAGTTTATTTGATATTAGGAAAAATATTAAAAGTTTAAACTAGTTTCATATATCATCAAATAATAAGAAAGCTTCAATTAATAAACATTTCTATATGTGCCTTTGTACTTAGTAAGAAGAAGTGGCAGGAGAATGACCTGCTGTTTATTAGTCATATGCTTGAATCATGAATCTATTTTTATTAATGCTATCATCCTTTTAGTTCATTCATATGTAATGCTTGTCTGTAAATGAGGTCGTGTGGTTTGCGTGGAATGTGTACACGTTAATAAAACAAACAGATAGAGAGAAACAGAGTAGTAATTTACTAGATTATATTGTAATAATTCAGTCAATACACAAATGCGTTCATTTTTAAAGACACAAATGACATATTATCTTGCTAATCAGTATTGGCATACAGCTTAATTTTCGCCAAACATTTTTATCTATCTCTCTATTGATTTGACGTTAAATTGCTCGTAACATTGAGTAAGCAGATGCATTTCGATACGTGAAGAAAAAAAAATTTAAATGTGTAGTTTGTTTGTTTCCATTCTATTGGTTATTTTTTCTTTTCTTAAGGAAGATTAAATCAGCAAACATTTTTTTGTTTATAAAGTGAGTATGGAATGTCGTCTTTGTATTTAATAAAAAATGGCAAGAGAATGACCTTACAATAACTTTAGTATAATATTTTAACTTTATGCGCCCAATTATGAAAAAAACTACATTGTCTTCTTCTGCTTTGGTTTACAGAGTGACCAATAATATTTTAAAGATATCAAACGTAATACTAATTTACACCATCTCTGTTATAGAAAAATAAATATAGAAATACAGAATCTGAAATCAGTGAAACACGACTATAAAGAATAGAGTAAGCGATATCTTTTATTCAAATAAAAGTGATCATTGCTTAGAGAAACTTCTTAAAGCGTTCTAAAAGGAAATAAGCATTATTTAAACTTTTATTATGTTAATTAAGTAATTGATTTAATTAAAGAATATTAAGGCACTCTGATAGGTTAATTGTCTTCTTTTGTTGATTCTGATTCTGACAAAATGGAGCAATATTACAAATACCTCTTTGAACAAATAAAATGTTTCTGCGTGTGCTGAACCCGAATCTGAAGTTAGTTTTATTAAATTCCTCGTACTATTCCGCATAATTAGAAAAATAAAATTTTCGCAAAAAAAATCATAATTCGAGAAATATGAAATATTATCATTTCAAAATAAGCCACGCGTATTTCTGCATAATCCTGCAAAGGCTGTCAAAATTTCAGCGACTTTAGTAGAAAACGCGATTTGGCGCCAAAATTTCTTTGTCTCAAAAAATCGACTTTACCTACTAATAATGCAAGGCGCTAACTGAAGTCGACATTTTGACAAAAGCTGAATTTCTACAAAACTAATTGTCAGAAAAGGACTAAAATTGGTAGGCATGAAACTAAATCCTTTGTGACTCGGAATGTAAAATAAAAAGTCTGATATTCCAAAGAACTCTACAGAAAAACCCGTTCCTGCAACCCTTCTGCAAAAATTGAGTTTTCTTGATTTTTCGAAGCGTTCGTCTTTTTATCTGACGAACGCTTTACTCTACATGCATTAAATTCAGGTACCTAATGCACAACCATGGGTCTTATGACTTCTATTTATTGAGTATTTTTAGAGTAATCCATGTCGGAAATAATTAGGTTCAAACTACTTAAAATGGCCCATTTCCCGCTTCGGCTCGTTCGGATGGCCACAGTCACCTGTAATGTTACTCCTCAGCTCCGTTCTCAGGGATGATTTCGAAAGAGGAATCTATGGGCTACGTCCAGAAGTTAAGTGTATGATTGTATGTCTATAACTGCGCGCACCACAATAGGGTAATCACGATGACCAAACTTTGCAAATCGGCCAAAGGTGCGAAAATATCCAAACGTCAATTCTGACAAATTGGCGCAATATTACAAATACCTCTTTGAACAAATAAACTGTATCCGCGTGTGCTGAACCCGAATCTGAAGTTAGTTTTATTAAATTCCTCGTACTTTAAGAGAAATGCGCATAATTAGAAAAATAAAATTTTCACAAAAAAATTCATATTTCGAGAAATATGAAATATTATCGTTTCAAAATAAGCCACGAGTCTTCCTGTATTATCCTGCAAAATCTATCAAAATTTCAGCGACTTTAGTAGAAAACGCGATTTGGCGCCAAAATTTCTTTGTCTCAAAAAATCGACTTTACCTACTAATAATGCAAGGCGCTAACTGAAGTCGACATTTTGACAAAAGCTGAATTTCTACAAAACTAATTGTCAGAAAAGGACTAAAATTGGTAGGCATGAAACTAAATCCTTTGTGACTCGGAATGTAAAATAAAAAGTCTGATATTCCAAAGAACTCTACAGAAAAACCCGTTCCTGCAACCCTTCTGCAAAAATTGAGTTTTCTTGATTTTTCGAAGCGTTCGTCTTTTTATCTGACGAACGCTTTACTCTACATGCATTAAATTCAGGTACCTAATGCACAACCATGGGTCTTATGACTTCTATTTATTGAGTATTTTTAGAGTAATCCATGTCGGAAATAATTAGGTTCAAACTACTTAAAATGGCCCATTTCCCGCTTCGGCTCGTTCGGATGGCCACAGTCACCTGTAATGTTACTCCTCAGCTCCGTTCTCAGGGATGATTTCGAAAGAGGAATCTATGGGCTACGTCCAGAAGTTAAGTGTATGATTGTATGTCTATAACTGCGCGCACCACAATAGGGTAATCACGATGACCAAACTTTGCAAATCGGCCAAAGGTGCGAAAATATCCAAACGTCAATTCTGACAAATTGGCGCAATATTACAAATACCTCTTTGAACAAATAAACTGTATCCGCGTGTGCTGAACCCGAATCTGAAGTTAGTTTTATTAAATTCCTCGTACTTTAAGAGAAATGCGCATAATTAGAAAAATAAAATTTTCACAAAACAATTCATATTTCGAGAAATATGAAATATTATCGTTTCAAAATAAGCCACGAGTCTTCCTGTATTATCCTGCAAAATCTATCAAAATTTCAGCGACTTTAGTAGAAAACGCGATTTGGCGCCAAAATTTCTTTGTCTCAAAAAATCGACTTTACCTACTAATAATGCAAGGCGCTAACTGAAGTCGACATTTTGACAAAAGCTGAATTTCTACAAAACTAATTGTCAGAAAAGGACTAAAATTGGTAGGCATGAAACTAAATCCTTTGTGACTCGGAATGTAAAATAAAAAGTCTGATATTCCAAAGAACTCTACAGAAAAACCCGTTCCTGCAACCCTTCTGCAAAAATTGAGTTTTCTTGATTTTTCGAAGCGTTCGTCTTTTTATCTGACGAACGCTTTACTCTACATGCATTAAATTCAGGTACCTAATGCACATCCATGGGTCTTATGACTTCTATTTATTGAGTATTTTTAGAGTAATCCATGTCGGAAATAATTAGGTTCAAACTACTTAAAATGGCCCATTTCCCGCTTCGGCTCGTTCGGATGGCCACAGTCACCTGTAATGTTACTCCTCAGCTCCGTTCTCAGGGATGATTTCGAAAGAGGAATCTATGGGCTACGTCCAGAAGTTAAGTGTATGATTGTATGTCTATAACTGCGCGCACCACAATAGGGTAATCATGATGACCAAACTTTGCAAATCGGCCAAAGGTGCGAAAATATCCAAACGTCAATTCTGACAAATTGGCGCAATATTACAAATACCTCTTTGAACAAATAAACTGTATCCGCGTGTGCTGAACCCGAATCTGAAGTTAGTTTTATTAAATTCCTCGTACTTTAAGAGAAATGCGCATAATTAGAAAAATAAAATTTTCACAAAAAAATTCATATTTCGAGAAATATGAAATATTATCGTTTCAAAATAAGCCACGAGTCTTCCTGTATTATCCTGCAAAATCTATCAAAATTTCAGCGACTTTAGTAGAAAACGCGATTTGGTGCCAAAATTTCTTTGTCTCAAAAAATCGACTTTACCTACTAATAATGCAAGGCGCTAACTGAAGTCGACATTTTGACAAAAGCTGAATTTCTACAAAACTAATTGTCAGAAAAGGACTAAAATTGGTAGGCATGAAACTAAATCCTTTGTGACTCGGAATGTAAAATAAAAAGTCTGATATTCCAAAGAACTCTACAGAAAAACCTGTTCCTGCAACCCTCCTGCAAAAATTGAGTTTTCTTGATTTTTCGAAGCGTTTGACTTTTTATCTGACGAACGCTTTACTCTACATGCATTGAATTCAGGTACCTAATGCACAACCACGGGTCCTATGATCTGTATTTATTGAGTATTTTTAGAGTAATCCATGTCGGAAATAATTAGGTTCAAACTACTTAAAATGGCCCATTTCCCGCTTTAGCTCGTTCGGATGGCCGTGGTCACCTGTAATTCTACTCCTCTAATTGTTAGAAAAGGACTAAAATTGGTAGGCATGAAGCAAAATAATTTGTGACTCTGAATATAAAATAAAAAGTCGGATATTCGCAATATCTCTTGAGATAATAAAATTCGTGCACCTGACCCCCAAATTTCTTTTTTTCAATTTTTTATTTGCTTGACTTTATATCTGTAAATAGAATTTTATACATATTTTTAATATAAAAAGACACTATCAAACAACTGAAATAGTTACTCTGATTTAGAAAGCAATATTAATCAGTTCATGCATAAAGAATATTTATTGACCCTAATTAGAAAGTCGTTTTTATCAGTCAATGATCAATCCTGCTATTTTTTTGTGTGTGAAATATATTTTAAACAATAAAATCCATCTGAATCCATCAAATTCAATATATGGTTGCAATAAAGTTATTGCATTGAGATAATTATAATGAATTTACAACCTCGTAATTTTACTCCTCAGCTCCGTTCTCAGGGATGATTTCGAAAGAGGAATCTACGGACTACGTCCAGAAGTTAAGTGTATAATTGTATGTCCATAACTGCGCGCGCAACAATACGGTAATCATGATGACCCAATTTCGCAAATCGGCCCAAAGTGCGTGTCAGGCGAAAACAAAACTTAGCCCGGCATCACTCCATAAACATTAAAAATTTAAAATAGTAAAATATAGATACACAAGGGGTATAGGAACAATAGCACAAAATACACATTCAAATCATTCAACCAAGACACAAATTACAAGACTGACCAACCACTCCAAGACATTAGCAGGATGTTAGAGTTATACAAGACTGACCACACATGGCTAGGGCACAGGAAATGGTTAGGGATCCAAGGGTCACTTGTAGCTAACTGATAGACTCACACTGAGCTATGGGCTAGGGTACAGGAAGCGGTCAGGGGATCAAAGGGCCACTCTTAGCTAACGGTAGAGGGAGGGGTTAGTTTTTAATTCATATTTAAATAACTGCAAATCAGAAAAAGGACACACCTGGTGGATCGCAGGAGAAATAATTCCTGAGTCATAAGGAAATGTGGAAATTCATATAACTTTAGAACTTCCCGACGGATCAACATCCTTGTACCCCACCCACCACAAAAAATTACAAACAAACACACACACACACACATACACACACTCACACACACGCGCGCGCACACACACACACACACACACACACACACACACTCACAAACAAAATAAAAACATCTTTTACTCCGAACGAGAATTACACCATGATACTCTTGGGGGAGAGGTTATTAATTTCTGCACAATCACTTACTTCCATTTCCTGTTATTCAGTCTATAATATACGTGTTTATGGACACAATCATAACAACATATCTGAGTATGAATAAAATATATTATTAAATGTGTGAATTATAATATGAATTATTATATGTACACGATATACAAATCGCACGCACGCCTTTTTTCCCGTGACTTTTTTTCCTGTGACTTTTTCCGCTCACCCTTAGATTGGACTAGATCGTATGACGTTATTTTTATTACTGATTTTCTGTAAGTGACATTCTGGCATAGCGAACTCTAAATAATATTACTGCAGCTATTTGGTATAAATTTGCGACTTCATTATTAGTAGTATAGATATCTCGATTTGAGTAGCTCTTTTTAATAGACTATTTCATCATCACCATTTCATTGCTGAAAAAGAAATGTCCATGAAAAACTAATATACAAGCCTCGACTTTAATTCTAAAGATGCAGATATTAAGTTTATATGAGCATTTTAAGTGTGAGACCATCTTTTAAGAGACAATGACTTGATAAATAGAGAAGCGAAACGGTGTAGTTAATTTGAACTGTGGGAGCACGACCGTACCACTGTAGAACATTAATTTTATATGTGAGTTTTGTAAAAGAGAAATTTTTTAGCCATGGATATTATTGACAATAATAAGAGCGGTTCAAAATTTGTGTTTAGCCCGACAAGAAACTCTGAATATAGAGCCATACTTTCTTTGAGGAGTCGTTTGGAACATTCGCCTTAATCATGAATATTTTATCAGAAACAAAATATCAAACACTAAAATCATTCATAAATCATCCTAGCAAACGCATAATGGTAACCATAAGTAAATGAAAATTGTTTTAAATCTTAGAATCTTCAGGTGTTCAATAGCACATAATAACTTAATTATGCAGAAATAGAAACCTCATAAATTTACCAAGTATGTTTTGCTAATGTTGTTGAGTGTATTTGAAAATACTGTACTATTTTATTGTATGTTTTAAACAAGGCTCTCATTGCTTTACTTATTTTAAAAGCAGGGTTTTTTTGTTTGATAACTATGATTGGTAACTGTGAGTATATTATGTCATGAAGTAAGCTCACTTCGAATGAACTATACTATTAAAAATATGAATGAATTATAATTTTATTTGACTGATGAAACTTGAAAATGCAGATGTATACGAATATAAGACTTAGTTTATAGTAAGGTGTCCGTGTTGTTTATGAACGGACGCGTAGTTCCTGTCAGTAAGTGAATGCAAAAGCATGCCTGGGGGGAATGACGATTGGGGATTATTCGCGTGGCGTGCTGTTCTTCAAGCTGCATTGCCTAACTGTACATCAAAGTTATACAAAGTACCGCCAGCGAGAAACCTCCCTCCAAGCTCACTAAGTCTCTTCTTTACTGAAAGTTGATTTCACTCACACCAAGGAAGGGTTGTTTAGCCAGCGTCTTTTGTCTAAGGATTTTAAGTGGTACACAAGGCGTGAAAGTGATGTTGGAAAAATACGACAACAGAATGAATCTCTGCATGAATGCATTCCAATTCTGAGAGCGAGTAGTCCACGCTATCTATCTATCTATCTATCTATCTATCTATCTATCTATCTATCTATTCTTATCATTAACGTTATATATTTGTCTCCTATCAATGTCAAAATCCCCTCTCTATCTGCCTGCCCGTCCGTCCACCCGTCTATCTGTTTCTTTCCTTTTCTTTTCTATCCATCCATCCACCCGTCTGTCTGTTTGTCTATCTATCTATCTTTCTGCCTATTTGTCTGTCGATCTGTACGTGCATCTGTCTTTCGATGGAACTGTCTACTCTCACATCCAAATTCTATCCATCTATTTATCTTACTAGTTACCAATCTACCTATCCATATATACTCGTCTATCTGATTGTTTTTATATTATTCGTACTGGTTGTCGCTTTGTTTGAATGTAGGATCTCAGCGAGTCTAGCTAGTACGTTATACGCAATTCGCTAGCGTTGCTTTCTATAAAAGCAGGAGGATTTTAAAAATAATAATATTGTTAAGCAGAATCAACAAATCAAAATAATTAACCTATCAGAGTGCCTTTATTTTCTTTAATTAAATCAATTACTTAATTAACATAATAAAAATTTAAATAATGCTTATTTCCTTTTAGAATCCTTTAAGAGGTTTCTCTAAGCAATGATCACTTTTATTTGTATAAAAGATATCGCTTACTCTATTCTTTTTAGTCGTGTTTCACTGTATTCAGATTCTGTATTTCCATATTTATTTTTCTAAAACAGAGATGGTGTAAATTAGTATTACGTTTGATATCTTTAAAATATTATTGGTCACTCCGTAAACCAAAGCAGAAGAAGACAATGTTGTTTTTTCATAATTGGGCGCATAAAGTTAAAATGTTATCTAAAATTATTGTAAGGTCATTCTCTTGACTTTTTTTTATTAAAAAATTCCATACTCACTTTAGAAACAAAAAAATGTTTGCCGATTTAATCTTCCTTAAGAAAAGAAAAAATAACCAATAGAATGGAAACAAACAAACTATACATTTTTGAAATGAATTTCTTCACGTATCGAAATGCATCTGCTTACTCACTGTTAGGAGCAATTTAACGTCAAATCAATAGAGAGATAGATAAAAATGTTTGGCGACAATTAAGCTGTATGCCAATACTGATTAGCAAGATAATATGGCATTTGTCATGATAAACGCATTTGTATATTCACTGAATTATTATTACAATATAATCTAGTAAATTACTACTCTCTTTCACTCTCTTTCATTTTTCTCTATCTGTTTGTTTTATTAACGTGTACACATTCCACGCAAACCACACGACCTCATTTACAGACAAGCATTACATATGAATGAACTAAAAGGATGATAGCATTAATAAAAATAGATTCATGATTCAAGCATATGACTAATAAACTGCAGGTCATTCTCTTGCCACTTCTTACTAAATACAAAGGCACATATAGAAATATGTATTAATTGAAGCTTTCTTATTATTTCAGGATATATGAAACAAGTTTAAACTTTTAATATTTTTCCTAAAATCAAATAAACTAGTTTAATTAAAGTTTTGAAATAACTGTCAAATCGAGTTTCAATATTTCACATGATTTTAAGAAGTTTCAGTTTGCTTATTTGTTTCAGTTTCAGTTTGGTTATTACATTGCGTATTTCCTTCTTACTTACGGCTTGAAACACTGAAAACAAGAAAAAGTTATGTAGGCTTCTATGTACACAGAGCACATAGTCCTTTGAGGGAGTGCGGTGAATCGATTGATCGCGAAGTAAGTGCTCTTTGCTCTTCCAAGATGCCACACTCCTTAAAATGTCATGCCTACGTTTGATTAGCTGGACTATACGCACGAGTGAAGGCAAACTAACAATGTTTTCTGGTTACAAATTTAACATAGTGAATAATTAATAGCTGATAAAATGTATAAAGTGGGAGCCTCTGATCAATTTTGGTAGAACAAGTTTGAAACATTTATAGAAGACTTGAAAGGACTCCAGTAACTTTTACAGTCGTCAGAGCCAAACTTGCATATAAAGCAATGTACCGCAGAACCGAATCTTCGCAAGTACGTACACACACACACACACACACACACACACACACACACACACACACACACACACACACACACACACACACACACACACACACAATTTCAACACTTCCAGAGTGGTCATCGCTCTATCTGGAAAATTCAGACATATTCACATCCCTCCCTTAAGTTTTGATTCAAGTTGATTGAAGATCAGCACTCAGTCACTGAATACTCGCTAACAATTTCCCACCTGTGTTCAGTGGGTATTCCCAATCCTAAGCTGCATCCAGACAGATTAGCGCGTGCCACGCGTACACAACAATCACTGACAAATATCCGACGAGCAGCTCTCCCCCCTCCCAACCCTTCGTTATTTCTCCTTTACTACACTTACAGGACGACTTGGAGAAAACCATTTACTTCCCCAAAAGTTTTTATTGTCGTGGAGCGAACAATTATTTTGGACAAAAGATGCACTTGATGCACAGAAATATCTGAAAAATCTAAACACTCTTTGAATCAACATCACAAACCACTGTTCATCCACTAACTAATAAATAAATCGATAATTAATAAACAACGAATTATATTTAGAATTCGAAATTGACTCAATATGCATGGACATTCACATCGCCAAGTGTTGGATTTCGAGAGCCAGGGTGATAATGAAAATTTCGTTTCTAAATTGATACCTTATAGTCCAGTAGCATGAAGTTGGGGCATGTTGTGCACGGCTCCTTACACATAGTCTTTTGTATTAGGGGAACAACTTGAGCTCGATGATGTGTATATAGTTGGAAGTTAAAGTTCACCCTCAAGTTGCTTTCACCAAAAGCGAAAATCTATGAGTGATTTGCGAGGTATTTGTTTCGATATTCATCCATTAAAACCAATCACACACCCATACTCTGACTTTGAGCTAACAAATGAAAAGGTTAATTTAAACTAGGCTCTTTCCGGTCACTTGGATTATTGTAATACATTTAATAAGACCGAAACTAAAAACATGTTTTTGTTATGATAGATGTGTGGTAAGAAACATAAAATTACGTAATTAAAGAATGATTTATATAGGTATTTTCTTCATTAGAATTTATTTTTAATTTAATGTCTCTTTCTAATGTAAGCTGATTTTACAGAGAAGCGAATTGGTACATCACACGTCTCCATCAATCTTGCGATTGATACGCATAAGCAGAGTGGATATTTTATTGCACTCAGAAAGCAGCAAAAAGTAATAGAGAAAGACTGAGAAATTGCATATGAAAAGACAAATAGTTAAACATCGGGCATACCAATATACTGTCAAATATAAAAACAGACAGATGGATGGATGGATTGTTGGAGAGAGGGATGGATGGATGGATGGTTGGAGAGAAGGATGGATGGTTGGAGAGAAGGATGGATGCATGGATAGATAGATAGATAGATAGATAGATAGATAGATAGATAGTCCTTTCCACCTGCGATCAAGAGATCATGTTTGCCTGAGGAGAGGTTCTCCCAGTGAGCAAAGTGTATGACGGATGAACTAAGTACAAAAATCACTAAACAACGATTGGGATGGTTTCGTGGATGAGCGGGGAAAAAATTCACGGGAAATAAAGTCACAAGAAAAAAGCCACGCATAGGAAAGAAAGTCACAATATATGTTAAGTGGAAGTAAGTGACGGCTCATTTGGATCGTGGTTCGATTCCCGATCAGGGTTAAGTGTATTTTTTTTTTTTAGAAACTTCAGTCTGACGAGCATTGTTCGACAACTCTTTTCTTGTTTAATACATACGGCTGGAATCTGTAGAATAAAATGTTCTTTAAAATATCACCTAAAAACACTACCAACAGATGTTTAGTGTGATATGACTGCTTAAAACAGGATTTCATTGATAACTTTTTATTTAGTTTCATTTTATGTCAATACGTCAGATTCTTTTCACTTCTGGAAATTTTTTCCCGATCGAAAGAAAAAAATGAGCCGTGTTAACCGTAATATTGATAGTGTTCTAATGTTCTTGTACTAGTGGGCGATAATAAAGTTGAAATATATAGTACTAATTGATCAAAACGGTCGTCATTTCTGTAAGTTATAATAACTATAAATTTGAACAGTTTAGCCCGTTATAAGTCTTCCACATTGACAACATGTTCTTTGTACATATTTCAACCACAGATTGGTTTTGCGAGCTGCATGCTTGGTTTACATAAATTCATCGAAGCATAATTATGAACCGCTCTTATTACTGTCAGTAATATCCACTGCTAAAGTTTAAGTCATATTTACTATGTAAGTTGTGTCGGAGAGATAAGAGGCACATTCTTTTAATTTACAGCCACACACATACACACACATACACACACACACACACACGCGCGCGCGCGCGCGCGCGAGAGAGAGAGAGAGAGAGAGAGAGAGAGAGAGAGAAAGAGAGAGAGAGAAAGAGAGAGAAAGAGAGAGAGAGAGCACACAAACATACATACACAAACACAAACAAAATAAAACATATTTTACTCCGAGCGAGAATCACAACCACGATCCTCTTGGGCGATAAGTTATTCAGTCAATAATATACGTGTTTATGGATTACAAGCATAAATCATGACTATGTTGAATAAATCATTTTATTAAAATTGTGAATTATAATATGGATTATAATATGTATACGACGGACAAATCACACACACATTTAATCCCGAGGAAGAATCGAACCGCAATCCAACTGAGCTGCCGCTTACATCCTTTTACTGTTATTCAGTAAATAATGAGCATATATATGGACTTACAAATAAAATTAATACAAACAGAACTAAATATATGATTTAGAATGCATTTATACGGTATATAAAATACACGCTCCTGCACACCAAAGACAAAAGCATATATTATTAATGTTTTTCACCACGAACGGTATTTGAACCACGCACATCTTCAGCGAGCTGTTAATCTCCGTGACATTTCGTCCTTCACTTACAGTTAATAA
Source organism: Sinotaia quadrata (assembly GCA_028829895.1). Classification (NCBI taxonomy): domain Eukaryota; kingdom Metazoa; phylum Mollusca; class Gastropoda; order Architaenioglossa; family Viviparidae; genus Sinotaia; species Sinotaia quadrata. Next base: position 69,481,559 of record CM054177.1, read on the forward strand.
ACAGTATAACACATACATACTGACTTACGACTTTATATTAAACATATATTGTGTCTTTATTTCCTGTGACTTTTTTCCTTGTGACTTTATTTCCTAAGACTTCATTCTGTGACTTTTCCCCACTACAAATGCAATAACACACTGGCCCTAGTTTTTTTCCTCTATATAAAACTTGATTTGATTGATTGAATGTAGGGGGGGGCGCTTCCGGCTTCCGCCGCTTTTGCTCTGGGTGGAGGGGTTGTGGGGGAAAGGGAGGGGTGGTTTACCCCCCTGGCTATGTCAACCTAGTTTTTATCTATTATTTCCAAATGGTCAGCTGTCCGCAAAGTTGTTTTTACTGTTTACTCATTACCTCATGTCTGGCCCGTCAAAATTTTCTAGGTCTCTGAGCTCTTGTTGTTCGGGTAATTATTATTATTAATTATTTTTAAAAAAAAAACAACAAACAATATATCCAACACCCTTCTTGTCTTTTCCTTACTTTCCCCCCTTTTGTCACGTGGAGAGTTAATTTTCCTCAACTCTGTCATAGAGGAGATAATGGGCTTTCTTTTGTCAACTCAAAGAGACCATCCCTATTGTTCTCATCTTAACGGTTTATAGTGGGTTTCCAAACACCCCGGACCCCTGTCTCCTTCCTAACAGCCAGGCGGATTATATCAAAAGTTAATCCTTCCTCCTCGTCTACACTCGTACACGTGAGAACAACAGTACCGATCTTTACTACTGACTGGCGATTGTTGTGCAATCAGTCGGAAGTCCTGCTATTTTTCTTAGCAATGTTACTCTTAGTGAATGGCTACGCATTCCTTCGTACTTCCACCAAATCAACACTGCAGGCATTTATGTACACAAAGGTGTGTACGGTAGACCCAACAGCTCCATACACAATTGTCGTGTTTGAAAAACAAAGGGGTCATTATACGTATATCGAAGGACAGAAGTTATATGACATACATTTAGATACAAAGTGTTACTCGATGCTATTTTTACTGCAATATTTAAGTCATTAAAACACAAAATTTAGCAGAAACAAAACCTAAATCAGGAATACAAGTAAAAAAGTTTTAGAATATATTTATATTTGTTTTTTTTTTATTTACAGCTAATCCTAACCCTAACATTTCTCTAAAAACAACAAAAACAAAACTGTCTCTAAAATTCCCTCATATTTTTTCTCTAACCTAAAACAAGAGAGTTGTGTATGGAGTCGCTTCTTATCAACGGTGAGCGGAAAAAATGTCACTGGAAAAAAGTCACAGGAAAAAAGTCATAGGAAATAAAATCACAAGGAAAAAGTTACAGGAAATAAATTCACAATATAAAGTCATAAGTGTCAGAGTGTATATCTTATAATACTTATTAACAGTGAGTGAAGCAGGAAAAGGCAAGGAGGTTAACTGCTCGCTCAATATGTGCGTGATTCAAGTGTATTTTATATACCGTATAAATGCTTTGTAATACATACATTTAGTTCTGTTTTAATTAATTTTCATTGTAAGTCGGTATGCATGCTTATTATTGAGTGAATAACAGTAAATGGAATTAAGCGACGGCTCATTAGGATCGTGGTTCGATTCTCGCTCTGGGGTAAATGTGTGTGTGTGTGTGTGTGTGTGTGTGTGTGTGTGTGTGTGTGTGTGTGTGTGTGTGTGTGTGACTTGTATATCGGAACATATTATAATTCACGCATTTAATTATATGATTTTTTCATACTTAGTTATATTGTTATGCTTGAAGTCCATAGACAAGTAAATTATAGATAGAATAACAGTGAATGGAAATAAGTGATTGTGCAGAAACTAACCTCTCGCCCAAGAAGATCGTGGTGTGATTCTCTCTCTGAATTAAAGATGTTTTGTTTGTGTGTGTGTGTGTGTGTGTGTGAGAGAGAGAGAGAGAGAGAGAGAGAGACTGTGTGTATGTGTGTGTGTGATTGTAATTTAAAAGAATCTGCCTCTAATCTCTCCGACACAACTCACATAGTAAATAAGATTTAAACTATAGCTCTATGTGTAACCCAATACTACAAGTGTAATTCCAAGAAACGCCAAAGAACTACGCTAAAACAAAATAAGACACCAATGCAATCATAATTATGGTTATAGCATTCAATGCAATATAAACATGTTAGATAGTTGTATGGTAGGTGAGTTTTATTAATATTGCATGTCACCGTTCAAATTTATAGTTACTATATCTTACAGATATGCCGACCGTTTTGATCAATTAGTACTATATATTTCAACTTTATAATCGCCCACTAGTACAAGAACAATAGAACACTATCAATAATACGGCTAACACAGTTTAATTTTCTTTTATCTCGATCGAGAAATAATTTCCAGAAGTGAAAAGAATCTGACGTATTTACATAAAATGAAACTAAATAAAAATGTATCAATGAAATCATGTTTCAAGCAGTCATATCACACTAAACATCTGTTGGTAATGTTTGTTAGGTGATATTTTAAAGAACATTTTATTCACAGTTACCAGCCGTATGTATTAAACAAGTAAAGAGTTGTCGAACAATGCACGTCAGATTGAAGTTTCTAAAAAAAAAAAAAGGAATACATTGGTTTTGCGAGCTGCATGCTTGGTATACATAAATTCATCGAAGCACAATTATGAACCGCTCTTATTACTGTCAGTAATATCCACTGCTAAAGTTTAAGTCATATTTACTATGTAAGTTGTGTCGGAGAGATAAGAGGCACATTCTTTTAATTTACAGTCACACACATACACACACACACACTCGCGCGCGCGAGCACACTCAAACATACGTACACAAACAAAAACAAAATAAAACATATTTTACTCTGAGCTAGAATCACAACCACGATCCTCTTGGGCGATATGTTAATCTGCGCAATCGCTAACTGTCATTTATTGTTATTCAGTCAATAATATACGTGTTTATGGACTACAGGCATAAAACATGACTATGTATGAATAAATCATTTTATTAAAATTGTGAATTATAATATGGATTATAATATGTATACGACGGACAAATCACACACATACACACACACACACACACACACACACACACACACACACACACACACACATTTAATCCCGAGGGAGAATCGAACCGCGATCCAACAGAGCCGCCGCTTACTTCCTTTTACTGTTATTCAGTAAATAATGAACATATATATGGACTTACAAATAAAATTAATACAAACAGAACTAAATGTATGATTTAGAATGCATTTATACGGTATATAAAATACACGCACGTGCACACCAAAGACAATAGCGGACATACACGCATACATTATAATTATTAACGTTTTTTCACCCCGAACTGTATTTGAACCACGCACATCTTCAGCGAGCTGTTAACCTCCGTGACATTTCGTCCTTCACTTACAGTTAATAAACAGTATAACACAATCACACTGACTTACGACTTTATATTAAACATATATTGTGACTTTACTTCCGGTGACATTTTTCATTGTGACTTTATTTCCTAAGACTTCATTCTGTGAAAACGTGAATATGTTTCAAATGGGCAAGTTATGGGGTGTGTGTGTGTGTGTGTGTGTGTGTGTAAGAGAGAGAGAGAACAAAAAGACAGAGACAGAAAAGAAATTATCAAGAGAAGAGAGAATCTAATCTCTTTGATTATCTAAGTTTCTGTGTCAACAATCACCTAAGGTAGCAAGTCTAGCTGGCGGTACTTTGTATAACTTTGATGTAGAGTTAGGCACACTCAGGCCTACGCTCGCGAAAGTGGCGGAAGCCGGAAGCGCCCCCCCCCCCCTACACTCAATCAATCAATCAATCAGTCCTACTCTCTGCTTTGTCCGAGTACCTTCTGTTCACGCTTCACAGCGTCTTGAACAGCACGCCAACGCGAAAGACCAATAATCTTAATCCCTAATCCCTAAAGGCATGCTTTACAGTTCACATCCTTATGCGTTCACTTGCTAACAGGAACTACGCGTCCGTTCATAAACAACACAGACAACTTAATATAACTAAGTCTATATTCGTATATATCTGCATTTTCAAGTTTCATCAGTCAAATAAAATTATAATTCATTCATATTTTTAATAGTATTATAATTCAATAAAAACAATAAACTGTTTCCCGAGTGGTACCACTCACGCTGATGATCCCTTGATAGTTAAAAATCGGAAAGAGAAAACGATATACCAGAGTTTGGGCTTAAACTCAACAATTAAACTCCATGCTATTATTTCTCTTCCTTTCAAACTATACATCTTTTTGTTATCCAGTCCGCAGTACCAAGCAATACCTACCAATAAAATTCAGGCGTTTTCAGTCCTAGGGATTTGGCATTGATTGATTGATGGTTGAATGCACAGTGAACCTTTGTTCCATCCAAACCACACCTTTCTTTTTAATTGTTACCACGATCTATCTGTTCTCTCTCTAAAAGTCTCATCTGAGTCTGTGGGAAAGGGTGAGATAAAGGAGTTTAAATTAGTCATCATGTTTCGCTCTGAATAGGGAGGGCATTAAATGAATGTAAAAAAAGAGAAAATGACTGAGTAGACCCGAACTTATCAGACTTTATTTCCAGTCTTTCGAAGATCAGCGGTTTTCATCATTCAGTTCTCACACTTAAAAAAAAAAAAAAGATAAAGGATCTGTGACTGTACTTATTTCTGAAACAGAAAGCATGTACACTGCAGATCGATGTTTTTCAGCTAATCTCTGCAGTACTGTCTACAAAATAAGGTAAGAGATCATTTATTTTGATTTCTTTATCATTTACATGTTAGCTTTCTTAATAGAGATAAATAGTCGGTGGCACTGATTGATGGCAAGAGCAAATACTTCTGTTCTTTTCTTCATCTTTTACGAGGCGGAGGGGTATCAATTTTATGTGCAATTATGTCAGGCAGTGAGTAACCAACGGAGACATTCTTCGCTCTTTAATTGCCAGGCTTGCACGAGCTTTAGTAAACGTAACTGTTTTAGTAAACTAACCATTTTGTTTGTCCTATTTGATGGACTAGATACAAAGCCTAGAACCTTATCTGGGGATGGGGTAAGAATCACACTATCCATCCTGGCACGAATCGAACTCAGCCCCTGAATTAAGCAAGAATTGCTGTGCCTTTGCGGTTGTTCTTCAGTTCAATAATATTGCTTCAGACACTAATTAAGTCCTTCAATTTATGACAGAGTATTTCTTAAATAGAAATTTTAATTCAAAATCCACTTCATTTTATAAGTTTTAACAGAATGGATCTTGAGGAGTCCATTCTACATTACTCAATTTTTATTTTAGACTTGCGACTTTACTGTTTTATAGTGCAAGAGCACTGGACAGTTTCTATCTATGGACAGTATAATTTACGTGTTCATTCGGCCTTCACCCATAAACAAGTGTCGCCCCAAGCCTTATCGTTCTAAATTATAATCGTACTTAAAGACAGCTCTTTATAGTTATAATTTAATTCATCACCGCTGTTACATAAATAAATCTAAGTACAGTGAAATATCGCTATAAGGCGATAATTGGGGTCCATAAAATCGGATTGCATTAATAGTGGTCTTTTTACAATATTTGACTTTTTTCTGTGAACATATACGTCTATTCATGTCTAATGTAAAAGGTTGGGTTATTATGGGACGAATATTAAATGGAATGCATTATTAAGATATATTCAAAATAATGGACGGATATAATATCTATAGGTTTTTACTTTGCGTTAAATAGTTTTACTAATTTTTATTTGTTTGTACGATAATACACATTGTCCCATAATACCCCGAGTGACGTAATATCACGAATTAGGTTACACTGTATTACAACACCGCCAAGCCCAGCCAACATGTTTGCGGCTTTAGTTCTTTGATGTTTATTAAATTGTGAAAATATTTTATCAACCACCGCATTGTCTGCTGTTTGGTTTGTGCAACAATTGTATAATAATTAATTAAATATAATCACTAAACTACTTACTGGCCTTACTCATGGATCAGTAATAAGTAACATATCCGATAATGTTTATTTTGGAATAACACTTCAAGAACCTGGTGAAATCCTTACATTTCGGATCGTTTTATATTAAACGTAATATGCGAACTCTTCCCCAAAATGATAATACACTTTTTACACACTATGTTTCTTTAGTTTATTGAAAATAATTTTAAATAAAGAAACATGTACATTATTTATTAGAGTATAATATATGCTTATCTGCATAGCACTGGTTTTAAGCAAATATTGTCCACGTACCTCTAGTTGCATTAAACATTAATTTTCCAAACTCATCACTAAATTACATTTACTGATTTAGTGTCTCGTATAACATGAATTTGAATCTAAATCTTGTATTAAATAGTGATAAATTAAAGAAGCATTACTTTATTTATTTGAGTGACATGTATGCGGTCTGCATGTTGCTGGTTTTTAAGCACTTAATGTCCACCAAAGGATGGTTTTAAAGCATAAACCTTTTACTTTCCAATTTTAATACCAAATTAAATTTGGGACTTTTCAACATACTTTAAAATTTGAACAATTTATTAAATAGTGATACAATAATGTTAAATAAAGAAACTTAGCTTTATTTATTAGAATGACATATACATGTCTGCGTATTGCTGGTTTTTAAGCAAATAATGTCTGCGTATTGCTGGTTTTTAAGCAAATAATGTCTACGTAAGGCTGATTTTTAAGCATACACTTATTTTTCACAAATTCAACACTAAATAGAAACTGTGGTCCTTTAAAATGATTTTGCATTTGAATCCTGCATTAAATAGAAATAAATTTAAGAAACGTTGCTTTATTTATTACAATAATGTTTAAGTTGCCTGCATATTGCTGCATTGCTGGTTTCAAAGTTTGCATTGTACAAGTAAGGGTGTTTTATAAGCATAACACTTTTACTTTCCAACTTTAATACCAAATTAAATTTGGGGTCCTTAAACATGATTCTGAGTTTGAATCTTTTTTTAAATGGTGAGAAATTAATAGTAAATATAGAAAAAATATAGAAAAATCAAGTTATTTCCAAAATTAACTTACAGGTATGATTACTTTTTTAATTTTTTAATAGCAAATTATGCTCACATAAGGTTGTTTTTAAAAGAAAAAAGCTTTTATTTTTGTAAGTCAACACTATATTGATTTTGTGGTCATTTAATTTAATTTTGACTTTAAACCTGTATGAAATAGTGATAAATTAAGGAAACCTTGCTTTCCTTTATTTATTTGAGTAACATATATGTTGTCTGCATATTGCTGGTATGTAAGCACATAATGTCCACCTAAGGCTGTTTTTAAAACATTTACTTTCCAATTTTAATACCAAATTAAATTTTGGACCTTTTAACATGCTTTTAAATTTGAACAATTTATTAAATAATGAGACAATGGCATTAAATAATGAAATATAGCTTCATTTATTAGAATGACATATATGTCCACATATTGCTGGTTTTTAAGCAAATGATGTCTGCTTAAGGCTGGTTTTTAAGCAAATGATGTCTGCTTAAGGCTGGTTTTTAAGCAAATGATGTCTACTTAAGGCTGGTTTTTAAGCAAATGATGTCTACTTAAGGCTGGTTTTTAAGTATAAACATATATTTTTCCAAACTCAAGATTTAATTGAGTTTGGAGTCCTTTAACATGATTCTAAATGTATATCCTGATTTAAATAGTAATAAATCAATATAAAAACTCAACAATATACTTTTATTCATACCAAATTGTGGACTTTTAGATTATAAAATGAGATACATCTATACAAATATCTATTAAAGCAAATGTATTCTTCTACTTTTGATTTATATTTATAACCTATACGTTTATTTATGCAGAGTCATGGTTTTTAAAAAGATTCATTTGTTTACAACTATAAAATTGACCATTTTAACTAAGTGTCCACATAATGCTGGTTTTTAAGTACGAGTCCCATAATGCTGGTTTTTAAGTGTATGTGTTTGTCTACATAATGCTGGTTTTAGGGTTATAGGAATTAGGCAGACCACAAAACATGTATATTTTTTGTTATTTGATATTTTTTCTTCAAATTAAGTACGTTTGCTATTAGTGATGTCTAAAAGCAGAATGTGAAAAAAAAATGTTAATTTTATTATTATTATGGGATATACACTGTGTCCACCTAATGCTGGTTTTTAAGCATGGTCTACCTAACGCTGGAAATAGGGTTATATATATATATATATATATATATATATATATATATATATATATATATATCTTCTGTCCATCTATCTGTCTAATACTTTTCATATTATATGATAAAAGCAATTACGAGTGTTTATTTAGATTTATGGTCTTTCCTTTCTCAAATGACCATTCAAGACTGGGTTGTACCATTAGATTCTTTTGGCTGAAACATTTCTTATTTTCTAAAGAAACGAGATATTTTTCCCCCTTCTTATGATTGACCTCTATTTATAACTATTATCTCCCTTCTAGGACTACCTTCGCCAAGCCCAGCAGTTCAAGGCCGCCAACGTTGGTCTCTATGGCATGGGGGCTCAGTGTCATTTTGGAGACGAACAGGAACCAGATCCGAACCAGATCAAGGTATGGTTCTGAAAATTAATTCTTTAACGTCATCGTGGAAGACGCCGATATGCCTATAATCTTACTTGACACGGTAAAATTTATTTTACAGTTTTCACTAGCATCCGGAGGGGACAGAATTACGATATCTTAAGCGTGAAATTTTAAATTTAAGACATGATTGTATGCTATATTTCACTTCAAGATGTTCACTACTTTCTTTAAGGAGTATTTGCAATTTGTGTCAGTGTGTGTGTCCAGACGCGTCGTTGTGTCAGAGTGTGCCCAGAATGTCGTTGTATATATGTGTGTGTGTGTGTGTGTGTGTGTGTGTGTGTGTGTGTGTGTGTGTGTGTGTGTGTGTGTGTGTGTGTGTCAAGACATGTCATTGTGTCAGTGTGTGTGTGTGTCAAGACATGTTGTGTTAGTATGTGCCCAGACATGTGTCAGTATGTGTCCAGATATGTCGTTGTGTCAGTGTGTGTGCCCAGATGAGTCATTGTGTCAGTGTGTGTGCCCAGACATGTAGTTGTGTCAATGTGTGCCTAGATGAGTATTGAGTCAGTGTGAGTGCCCTGTCGTTGTGTGAGTGTGTGCCCAGACGCGTCGAAAATAGAATAATATTCCAATTCAAGGGGTATTTTTATAGAGGATTTCATATCCTGTCGAGTACTGAATGCTTCGTCTGTCATTGATGGAACTGTAGGGAACCAAATTACAGAAAACTGAATACAAAAAGGATAGTTTACATCCAGGGAAAGCGTGTCAGGTGTACAGATGCTGCAGATAAGTCATAAGACGTTGTGGAAGTTTCAGTTAAACTTTAAGAAGACGCATCATTCCAGCGAGACACTATCAAAGTGCATGCAAAATTCTGTAAACTTGTACAACAGTTTAAAAACTGAAACTTATCTAAAGAAGACTCACTTCTGTTCATATCTGTTAGTTACTGTATGTGTTTATTATTATTTGCTACTGGGGCGGGACCAATCGACGCAACCTTTATCATAAAATGATTAAGACTCCTACAAAATGTGTCTTGTTATAGCAACACCTGGACACGCTGGCCCAGGCCGGAGTGCCCATTTGGGTCACAGAGCTGGACGTCATGGCACAGGACGAAAACAGGCGAGCCGATTTCTACGAGAGAGCTCTGCGGGCACTTTACGGTCACCCTGCGGTGGAGGGCATTTTGTTCTGGGGATTCTGGGATCAGGCACATTGGCGAGGCGAGAAGGCTGCCCTAGTTCAAGGCAACAATCTTGACGTAAGCTTTTATAGTTTTCTGACGTCATTAAAGCAAAATTGCAAAAAGTAAAAGTGGTCTGAGCTTTGGTTTCTTTGGTTTTATTGGGGGTATTTTGTTTTTGTTTTGTTTTTTTTGTTTTGGCTGGTGGGCTTTACAGAGTTTAAGGTTATGGTGCCGGTAAAGCTGTACTCAATCAAAGTGAATTTATTCATCATTTCGAATCATGATTGTAATCTCTTAAATGTTCATTCCCATTTTTGTTTATTTTATGTCTTTCGAATGTTAATCTGACCGTTGATTTCATCCAATATAAACGTCCACACACACACACACCATTATTCTGTAAATATAACAATACGGTAGAATATTTTGTAAAGATTGAAATCTGATGTTTTGAAAGATGACTAAAAAAATAATTATTCAAAATAATTATTTGATACATGACATTATACGTCATGCTACTTGTGAGATGATTGTAATTAATGACTATATTATATGGATTCGCTTTCACACTATTTGAATGACGATTGTAATTAATGACTGTATTATATGGATTTGTTTGCAGCTGACGGCAGCGGGACGGCGCGTGCTGGATTTGTTCGAGAACCAGTGGATGACAGACGAGACTAGACCGTTGTCACAAGGCACCCAGTTCACCGTGCGCGGTTTCCATGGCGACTACCAGCTGCGCGTGATCTATCGGGGTAACGAACTGACCAATCTGAGGCAAACGTTCACTTTAGGAAAATCTACTGCAAACATCAATGTTAACGTTCACACGTGATCTCAGTATTCTTTAATCTTTATCGAAAGCACTGTAAAGTCAAATGTTAATCATGTATTATAAAAAATAAATGTTAATTTACATACTATGCTCATTTAATTCTGTGAGTTGCCGACTAATTACATTTGCGTGTGTAAGTCAGTCACGTGTGAATATGCGAGTGTATGTGCACATAGGGTTTTGTATCTGTATGTATTTGTGAGCAATGATAGTGTAAGTGTAGAGGGCTGTCACGTGTCCGGTTATGTTTAACAACTCTGTCCTATGTTAGATTCCCAAGTATAAATGTTGGTTATTGATTAACTTCTAAAAATAGCGACAGCTGGACGGCCTGACCTATCTTCTACGAGTATGCCAGAGATTCAGGTTATTATTCAATGACACCCCACCAGATAAATCAGTTGACGTGCCTAAGCTAGTAACGTTATCTTCCCCTTTATTTAATTAAGAATCGTGATCCTATTTCTCCGGCTCTGCCCCCAACTAGCTTCCAGTTGGTTACAACAAATTATGTAACAATGGGTAAAGATAACAAATGAAATTTAATAACAAATTGTAATAAAAAGAACATTAGTTGATACGCGGAAAATTCTAGAGTTCGTCTATCTTGTCTAGCCTGGTTGTTATGTATATACTTCAGAGTCTGTTCAATGTTTGTTTCGAGCACACTTAACTAGAGTCTTCTGAAGATCTGCAGTCATCTATTCTGCATCGACAATAATGACATAATGCTGCAGTTGTCTTCCGTTATGGTCAACCCAGCATCAGATAAGAGCTCCAGGCATCATCCTCAGAAGGTCTCTGTTTGGGGTAGTTCCCGAGATCAGCTGTAATTGAATAACATCATTTGCTATAGTACCCTATTACAGTGAACAATCATATGGCTTTGTGGTGGCAGTGATAGATTTATCTTTACAAATCTATTTGTTAACTACATGCCAACTTACAATTCCAGTCAATAAAATATTTACAAATGGATAAAATGATTTCCTTTTACAAGTGTATAATTTCTCAATATAATATAGTTAGCAAGCGGTTCACAGCAATGCTTATTAAGCAATCATTTATCTCCCTGTTATCATTTACCGGCTACAAACAATTTTAACAAGCGTGAACATAGCAATACACGTGCTTATGTTATCTCTATCATTTCTACAAAATTGTAATCAATCGCTAACGCCATTTAGCTTCTGTGAGAAAAATACATTAATCACTCAATCATTTAACAATCACATAAATATTTTACATAGCATTCTACAAATGAGAAATACAGTAATCTAGAGAAGTCAACTTATATTTACCACTTTGTACTATTTGTGTGCGGTCAACATGGACGCGATTATCTGCCCTTGGTCGTGGGTGCTGAGAAGTGTGTGTGCGTCTGAAGAATTTAATTCTTTGACGAGTCCATTCAAAGAATGGACTCTGGGTCGGCTAGCGGATTAACACTACGTCATGACACAGAACGCAAGTGACCAAATTTGGGCATCTCGTATCCGGTTAATGGCCTTTCCTTCACCTTTCGAGTGACCTACAGTCTACTAACTCGTACACAACTATTGCACCATCAACACGTTATTCGAATAGCAGAAATATACTTCTCACAAATTAAATAAAGATAGTTAATAAAACAATTAATAAAATGTTTCATAAACTCGGCATACTTTGCCTAGACTTCCCTGATAAGGGCAATCCCACACTCCCTTAAAAGAATGGATATCACGTGTCTGTCGAGGCTAAAATCCCACATAGATAGATAGATAGATAGATAGATAGATAGATAGATAGATAGATAGATAGATAGATAGATAGATAGATAGATAGATAGATAGATAGATAGATAGATAGATAGATAGATAGATAGATAGATAGATAGATAGATAGATAGATAGATAGATAGATAGATAGGTAGGTAGATAGGTAGTTAGGTAGGTAGGTAGGTAGACAGACAGACAGACAGACAGATAGATAGATAGATAGATAGATAGATAGATAGATAGATAGATAGATAGATAGATAGATGGGTGAGTGGATTGCTGGTTGCTTGGATTTAACGTCCGTTCCACACGATAGCTTTATTCACTGACAGTGAGACAGAAAGAGAGTGGAAGACAGTAACATCTGCAGAGACACAGCAGTACTACAATAGACAACAAAACTACTAAGTGTTAGATTTGCTGCGATGTCTAGTCATTGGTTTACTGTATTACACCACCCACCCACCCTCCTTCAACCCTCACCACCAAGAGGGAACTGGCTTTTCTTTGAATAACGATTAGAGACCTGTGTGTCTAGTTTTATCAGTCAAGAACTAAAATCCACCCCACCCACAGGATATGACTTGCTCTTCTCTGACGAGTGGTGTACTTTTAATCATTTTTGCTATTCAATAATGTGTGAAGGGATTCTGATGAAATTTGGAGAGCGTATTTATCTGTTATGTAGATTTTCAGAAAAGTAATTGTATAGTTGATAGACTTTCACAGAAATGAATGGGGTGGTGGTGTTTAAATATTAACATTTTGCTAAAGAAAAATACTGGCATCACTGTCTACAAACTTTTCTTACTCTATCTATCCCTGAAAGCTGTACTCTGGTCACGTGATTAAAAACAAGTTTACCTGGAACCTGAACTAGGAAAAAGTAGGCATATGATATATTATCAGTGTACGACATGTACAAAATTTGCACAAAAATAAATATTTTCTGTAAATGATGTTAATTTAGTTCTTTATGTTTAATTACAGTTTGACTAGTTTAGGCTCTAGCAGTCGTTAAAATCTATCTCCAAGCCAAATTTCAAAGTTTTAGCTTCAGAAATGAGAAACCTAGGTTACAAAAGCACCCCGAAAAATGGCGTTTTCAGAGAAAATCGGCATGCTAAAATTAGAACTTGGCAGTACCTTACAAGTTAATGGCCATCAGCGTCGTGGGAAAATCCTTCCCTTTCTACCTGTTCTTCATCTCTGCCAAGCCTCTAGAGCCTCCCCATCTTCCTGTACTCCTTTGCTGCCATCTGGGCCTGCCTCTGAGCCCTCATAATCCATAGTATCCTTTTCAGCAAAGAAGACTGCCGCAAACTGTCCTGCACTGATCTACATAACTTGAAGAATGTCATTAAGCCTGCCACATCCATCATTGAAAAGACACACTGCTATAGCTACTGTAGTTTCTGCCATAGTGCTTGGTCTTAGAGCAAAATTTCCAGATGAGATTGTTTATGAGCTTTCTGAGCGTAACTGTAAACTATTGTTCAGGGCATTTGGACAATTACAGATTTGTAAACGTGTTGGAGTTTTGCAGTTTATTTTTAAACTTTTATATAATAAAGTGCAATTTCTAAAGAAATGGGTTCTGTATATTTCTAATTTTGATGGGATATTCTCACAAGTAAAAATAATTTTATAGAATAAAAAACATGAGAGGAATGCTTTATGTAATGTTTATGTAAATGAATATTTCTTTAAAGAAAATTAAAAAATATAAATTAAATTTTTGCTTCAATCACAGAAAAAAGCATGACCTCTGTCGACTTTCTGGCAGTCGTGATCACGTGTGCAAAAGGAGAACTAAGACAAAATGGAGAGTTAGAATTTTTAAACCACTGGGCTTGATGGAGCATCCAATGTATTGTGGCCAATGACAACATGCGATTGAAGTGTGAATCAGGTGTGCAAGTGGTTGCATAGTTCTGTCGGAATTGTGATGGTAATTAAGGCCGTTTGTTAAGTATACACTTGTAAATTCGCTAATTGTAGTAGTTGCTTTGGAAAAAAAATAATTTCATTTTCTTTGCAGGCAGTCAACATGAATGGGAGCACTGTGGTTATTCAATAAAAGTAGGCCTACTTTATCTTTTAATGACACACAGTAACCTAGTGAACTAAACTGTAATCTTTATTCAAAATGTAGATCTAAATATAGATATCTATTTGCAAATGCGTGCATTCCACATTAACAAATTGACGTTAGCCTTTGACATTAAATAAACAAACATTAAAACGATGACTACGTCGCAACAAACTACCGAAGAATAAATTTTATATTTTAAAATTTAAATTATATCCTTTTTGTTTTTATCTTTTTTCTTTAAAACGTCCGGGTAGTTACAGCCAGGGATCGTCACAGCACACACCATTTCCTGTAGGTCATTCCTATACAGTGAGTGGTTGGATCAAATTACATAATGAGATGAAGGTCGAGATCAAACTGTTCAACTGGAGATTGACTTTAGACTTCCAGATAAAATGCTCTCTCTCTCTCTCTCTGCATTTTTACAACTGAATTAATGGATATTTAAGACTCTTTATGAAAGCTGATTTGCCTAGAACTCTATCTACCTATCTATCTATCTGTCTGTCTGTCTATCTATCTGTATATCTATCTCATCATCATTTCATATTTTACACGTATCTAAATACTGAATGTACCCATGCGCATGCGCCGTTGATTGATGTCGATGTTTCAGCCTCTGCGTTAAAGAGTTAACATTATGATTCTATAGCGCGAAAGCGGCGGAAGCCGAAAGCGCCCCCTACATTAGCAAGCAAGTCTGAAGATTTGCTTTGAGTATAATTTGGCGTTTCTGGACTTTGTAGATTGGGAACTGTAATAAAACTTTGCTGTGCGTGTGTGGGGGATAATTTTTGCCTGCACGCATATTCTCTCTCTGTGTGTGTGTGTGTGTGTGTGTGTGTGTGTGTGTGTGTGTGTGTGTGTGTGTGTGTGTGTGTGTGAATATTCTAGTCTAGTTTAGAGGGTTAAGTCATCTCTTACTGAGGTCACACTGTCCTGTAGTCTTGTGAACCAGCACAAGTTGAAAATGCTTATCCTTCCATTTGTTATCTATACCGCAGCCTTGAACTTTTGGCCACGTGATAGTCGCAACAATGCGAATGGGTCTGCACCCCAATATTTAGAACACGTGTACTGTTAGGACTACTACTTAATTTTTATTTAATCTTTTTAATTACATTTTTAACCTAAATTTATTGTGCATGCTAAAGAGACATTCTAAAATGAAATATATTTCTGCACAAAATTGTAGTGTGTTTGTTCAAGTGGGATTAATCGTTGTTTGCCTTAAACTCGTGACTACTCTTAACATGTCTTCAGCACTGTTGTGGTAGGCTGGTATTCTCAAAATGATCGCACTGAAACTTCCGTTAGCGACACATAGGCGCCGCTTGTTATAATTGGATGTCCTCTCTATTTTTTTATATAGCTCTGTGGATCATATGCAGGCTCGATATGGTTGCATAAGGATCTGGTGTCTCTCATGTAAATTTCATTATGAATTTTTTTAATTATTACTTGGGGAAAATATAACAATGTATATGACTGACCACAATCTCATAATGCTCTCGTGAGTGTAGGGATGGGGATGGGGATGGGAGCTTTCTTGTGGAGTCTGAGAAGCCTGGCAATGGAAAGTTAACGGTACTGGTCTTGCATGCAGAGTCATGGGTTCAAAACTTGCTTTGATGATTAGGATGTTTCTCCATTAGTGTTCTGTAGGTCATGAATGCTTAAAGTTTTAATATTTCGAGTTTTAACGCAAATAAACAGTCATTAATGAGCAGAAGCAGAAGTATTAGTACATCTTCATCATCTTCGTTATTATTGTTCTTATTACTTTAAAATGCGCCTATAAATAAAAACCAGTTTACAACAATCGACCTACAAGAGCACGTTAATTTACTTAAAAATGAAAGAAATAATTACAAACAATATATTATATATTAAAAGAAAAACTATAACAGCAGCAACAACAACAACAACAATATCAACCCGCACGCACGCACGCACACGCACACACACACACGCTATATGGAATGCTTTGTCGAACTTTTCAAAAGTATTTACATGGTTAAAGGTCCATAAATCTCGTGAACTGTATTCTCTGAATGTTACTCGCAGAGTTGTCGCAACAAAATACGGTTTGGTGGAGCAGCATACTACATGTATCATTAAAGTCCACTTGTCTCAACAAGACACGTTTGTGGAGCAGAATACTATATGTTATATTAAAGTCCACTTGTCGCAACAAGACACGGTTTGGGGAGCAGTATGCTGTATGTTATATTAAAGTCCACTTGTCTCAACAAGACACGGTTTGGGGGTGGGAGCAGTATGCTGTATATTAAAGTCCACTTGTCGCAAAAAGACGCGGTTTGTGGAGCAGCATACTACATGTTATATTAAAGTCCACTTGTCGCAACAAGACACGGTTTGGGGAGCAGTATGCTGTATGTTATATTAAAGTCCACTTGTCTCAACAAGACACGGTTTGGGGGTGGGAGCAGTATGCTGTATATTAAAGTCCACTTGTCGCAAAAAGACGCGGTTTGTGGAGCAGCATACTACATGTTATATTAAAGTCCACTTGTCGCAAAAAGACGCGGTTTGTGGAGCAGCATACTACATGTTATATTAAAGTCCACTTGTCGCAACGAGATACGGTTTAAAGAGCAACATACTCCTTGTGTTATTAAAGTCTCTACATTTATATTATTACATCACTATGTATACTTTATCTACGTATTTTGTGACATTAAAAATTTCCGCCTAATTTAAATCATTTCTGGTGACGTTTTCTGAGTGCAATCTTAAACCTCGGTTTTATAATTAAGAATATCAAGTTGCAGATGTCTAGTAAATGTATTGTACACTGTAATGCAATATAAACAGTAAGTAGTTTACAATGACACACTACGTTACTGATGCCTTGAGAATAATTAATTGTATGCATTGCTTAACTTCTCGGGTCGATTGTTTATGTGAGAGGCAGAAACTCAGCTAACATAATGTCATGCGTACCTTGAAGATAACAAAGTGGGGTGCTCCAACTTCAGCATTGAATGAATAAAACGAACATGCTTACAGCCATAACTGATGGAACAGACGGACCAATTATGCTTTAAAAATCAGAGAAAAATTAACGTATTAATATTATGTTAGAGATTCATTTGACTGCAGCCGACACCTTTCTTTCGTATGTATCTCTGTTTTACTCTAGTTAAAGCAAACAAGGGCCGCAAACTTCACGTTTTTCAAATCCAGTGAATATAAAAAGCAAAAGAAGCCAGAGTTAGCTCCTCTTGTCGCTGTGTGCAATAACTGTGTGAGTACATAAGTGTGTTGTTTGAGATTATAAGACTTTGTCCATTAAAAACAAAAGTAACGTTTCGGAAGACTTTATCCCGGATGACAAAGTGCACCAGGTCATGCTCTGATTTTTACCCAGTCGCCTTTAGCGACAGGCTTAAAATATCCTACATCTAAAAAGTACCTATTGAAATAACCGAGGATTAGGATTTACTTGAAAGCCATTTAAAATACCTTTGAGACAGATAGACAGTGATTGGTCGAGCAAACTAACAAGTGAAGTCTGAATAAGGCAGAATACATCATGATGACTTTATGGGTCATTTGGTTCGTTGGAATATTGGCCGCGTGCGCAAAAGGAGAGCTGCTACACAATGGAGGGTTCGAATCCCTGGCAAACTGGAACTGTTGGGGCTTCCGATGCACAGTGACTAATGACTCCCACTCGGGACAATACGCAGTCGAAGTGACAAACAGGTGAGTCAGCCTAGGTAAAATGGCAGTCAACCGGTCAATCCAAAGGGCTATTACACACCATTCTTATTTTTTCTATCTGTTTACTTTTCGGCTTATTTTAAATTTATAAACAGAACTTTTCCTTTCCCACAAGATTTTGAATAAACGAGATCTTTCCTTTCTTGTATATTTTTAAGAGGGATTGCTTTTTCTCATTTTATATCTTAGATTAATGCTTCTTTCTTGTGAGATATCTTAGATCAATGCTTCTTTCTTGTGAGATATCTTACATCGATATTTCTTCCTTGTGAAAATTCTTAGCTTTATATTTTTTCTTGTGAGATAGATTGATATTTCTGTCTCGTCAGATATCTTAGATTGATATTTCTTTCTATAAAATATCTTAGATTTATATTTCTCTGGCCTTGATTGTATCAGAATCTTGAAATACCAGTCGAACCTTAAAATATCAGGTGCACTTTGGAATATTGGGTGTACCTTGAAATATCGGGTGTACCTTGGAATATTGGTTGCACCTTGGAACTGACTTCTAAAACTGTAACACATATATGATGGTTCGTGCATCAATGCTTGGTTTCACTAAATGTTAAGTCTGTAACCTTATTCTCATTCTCATAATTAATTTCTTTACAACTTTGTACATTAAATTCTTTCAATCGAGAATAAAATTACAAGTTTACAATAATTCAAAAGTTTACAAGAATTCCCAATAAAATGCAAATAAAATGCAAATAAAATCTATTTAGCAAAATCATTATTACAGTCAGAGACTAACTAGACCAGACGTACCTTTTCATTTCTTTGACCACGAAAAAAATCAGTAAAACACGGACTGCATACAGTGATTAATTTAATCAGAAATGGGCTATTCATTCAAGTTAGGATTTTGTCTGGTAGTCACGCTGAAAATATGTGCTGAAACTTAGCGTCTGCCCTTGGGATTTAATTACTTCTTTAGTCTTCCCCATTTTGTCTGCATAGTTACAGTCGAGTTACTGTTCTTTAAAGGTCGGTGTCTCCTAGGTTAGTTAGTTCTTTAGAATTTTGCTAGGCATGTGCAGTTATCATCTCTCCATCCTTATGACGTCAGCAATTATGTAGCAGAGATTTCCACAGGGAGCCATCTTACGCAATACTTGCTGGACCTTATCGAATGCAGCTATTCAGTCTCAAAACTAGCATGCAGTTTTATTCATAACAATTTCGGTCCTTGTTAAAATTATAATCTTATTACACAACTCTTGCTACTCAATTTGACCTTCTTAAAACTAGACCAGAAGTAAAAATTATGCATTATAATTAAATATATAGAAAAAATAATTAGAATATGGCTGAATTGATTTTCGGGTTTACAGTATCTTAATTATATTTTGCAATGAGCAAATAGCCTTTCCAGTTGTCTATTTTCATGTGCTATATGAACCTCCTGGTTTATTGTTGTAAACCGCTACAACCGACCCTGATAAAGGTGGAAATGGCATGTAAGGCATGCACTCTACTGATAAAGGTGGGAATGGCATGTAAGGCATGCACTCTACTGATAAAGGTGGGAATGGTATGTAAGGCATGCACTCTACTGATAAAGGTGGAAATGGCATGTAAGGCATGCACTCTACTGATGTGTGGCAGCAAGATTTCTTGACTGCTGAACACGAAAGATTAATTAATAGCAATCATTTTCATTAAATGTGGCATCAGAATCACACTTAGATTGATGCTTTTTCCTTGTGAAATATCTTAGACTGGCATTTCTTTCTTGTGATGTATCTTAGATTGATGTTTCATTCTTGTGAGATAAATTGATGCTTCTTTCTTATGAGACAGATTGATATTTCTTTCTTGTAAGATATCTTAGATTGCTGCTTCTTTCTTATGATTTATTTCAGAGTGACTTTCCTGAAATAAGATATTTAGTTGTTTTTTTTCTCATGAGATATTTTAGATAGACATTTCCTTTTTCATGAGATATTTTAGATAGACATTTCGTTTCTCGTGAGTTACTTTAGATAGACATTGCCTTTTTCGTGAGATATTTTAAAATGATTGTCCTTTCCTATAAAAAAAATTAGGTGACGTTTGTACGTCATGTTATGTACTACGATGATTTTTCGCCGTGGACATAATGTATTTTAAAAAATCATATGTACAAATGTACTTTCAACA
This sequence comes from Sinotaia quadrata, assembly GCA_028829895.1. Taxonomy (NCBI): domain Eukaryota; kingdom Metazoa; phylum Mollusca; class Gastropoda; order Architaenioglossa; family Viviparidae; genus Sinotaia; species Sinotaia quadrata. The sequence goes on from CM054177.1 coordinate 69,501,882, forward strand.
ATTCTATACTGTACAATACTTAATTCTCTTCCATTGCCTTTGGTACTTGTGTTTTCAAATAATTATTATGTTCAAGCATTATTAATTTGTTCGTACTTATGAAATGTGACCAAAAATATCATTTTGAATATTCTCAAGACTAGCTGTTTTATTTCTCTCCGTCACGTGACCAGAAATATCACTTTGAATATTCTCAAGACTAGCTGTTTTATTTCTCTCCGTCACGTGACCAGAAATATCATTTTGAATATTCTCAAGACTAGCTGTTTTATCTCTCCGTCACGTGACCAGAAATATCATTTTGAATATTCTCAAGACTAGCTGTTTTATCTCTCCGTCACGTGACCAGAAATATCATTTTGAATATTCTCAAGACTACCTGTTTTATCTCTCCGTCACGTGACCAGAAATATCATTTTGAATATTCTCAAGACTACCTGTTTTATTTCTCTGAGTGAAAGGCAATGTTTCACGTGACCGAGTTTAGTTCCATTCATTGACGCTCCTGTTTCGATTACCCCCACCCCACCCCCTTAAACACTACCAGTTGGTTGACGCAGTGCAGTTTGTCAAACTTCCATTGAATTTTGCAGAAGCAATTACTACCAGGGTCCGAATCAGTATATTCCTGTGATCCAAGGTCATTCCTACACTGTAAGTGGCTGGATCAAACTTCTTAACGATGAAGGTCAAGGTCAGCACGTGCAACTTGAAGTAGATTTCTTATATTCAGGTACAGAGTTTCTCGTTCAGCTGTTTGCATCGGTGGTAAATTGACATATTTCAATATTATTTTTGCTCCCCCCACATACAACACATTCCCCGCCCTGTACACACACACATGCATACACCCAGTAATAATTGGGATTTTACAACAACAAAAAATTGAACTTCTATAAATTATTGAGTGTAGCCTTCTGGGGATTATTTTTCGTCTTCTAGCATGCAAGCAAACAAGCGAACAAACTGTGCTGTTTATCAAAAATACTGTGTTAAAATCAATATTTTGCATGAATATTTATTGAATAATTATAATACTGTTATAACGATCCCTTGTTAATGACTATGTTTAATTTTTTATTTTTAAATATTTTAATGATAATAATAAAGGTTATCTTTAAAACTATTATTTTAATAGATCTAACATCATTAGAGATTGAAAATGTTTAGGTAAACACGAATAGATTTCGTGACGTAAGCAGTTTAACAATTACTTTTAGATTTATGTCCGCCTGGACATGTGGACACATTGGGCAGAAAGTTTTCTCCCACGTGTCCTTTTGACCGTGATATTTTCAATCTCTTCATGTGTTCTCTTGGCCGTGACATTTTCAATCTCTTCATGAGTTCTTTTGTCCGTGACATTTTCAATCTCTTCCCTTTTGATGTCGAGTACTTGCAAGTCCTCTTTGAATGATTACTCTCTACCGTAAATATAATCGTTAGATTTACTAACTAAAGCAATATAGAAATATGAATATGATAATGCTTCAGTATGTAAATTGAGCCATGTAGAATTCCAAAAGAAACTTCAGTTCACACAAAAAATATTATGGCCTATAAAAATTAGCCGCTTCACCCCGTTCTTGACTGAATACCTCATGAAATCAAACGAGTCACCGTGGCAACGGTCTTTGGGTCAGTGTCCAAATTTGTTATCAGATAAAGTTTTAGATCTGTAATTTCAAACTCGGTCAGATGTAAAAGTTTGAACCAACATAACTTTTAAAACATTTTCTTAAGTTTCCATCGTTAACTGTGACCTGGTTTGCCACGAGACAGACGCAAGAAAGAAGTATGACCTATTTACATATTAAAATTTGTTTATAACTACGCTACTTTTAATCTATCTGTGCCTAATAAAATGTCTAATTTTAATGCCGTTTGTGGGGTTAGAAGCTTTGCATCAGTGTCTTTCTCTTTACAAAATCCAATATGTTTTAGTATCTTATATTTTTTTAGACCATGCCAAATAAGATTTTATTTTAACATTGTTGTAATATCAACCCTGATTTGGCAGAAAGCGCTTGCATGTTAGATTAACATGTTTCCATAAGGTTGTTGTAATGTAAACTCTGATTTGATAGATATCGATTGAAGCAGGGCCGTCGAGAGCACTTGTCGTCTTTGGGGGATGGATTCATTGGTGGGTTCTATTTTTAAAATATTTGCCAACTTGCAAAAGTGGTTGTACTGTTTAAGAGAAAAATAATTCTGCCCTCGTAAAAGACCCTAGGCGCTGTGCCCCCCCCCCCTCCGACTTTTGAAAAATTAACCACACCAGCTCACACCCGAGCCCTCGACAGTCCTGAATTGAAGTTGTGGGAATAGTTTACATATCGATCCGATGCACCAGCACCCGTAATGTTCTTAAAATATTCACTTTAACCATCTCGCTTCCATCACAAATTCAAGTGGTTAAAACAGCATAAAATCGCTCTTTTTTCCTTCCAAAACTACTGAACAATTATTTGTGTTTTTTAAAGATTAATAAACAGAAAATTCAAAAAAGAAAGAATGCAGATTAATTTTTACTTTAAGATATCATATAAATGATATATCTGCAGGTGATATGTAGATATACTAAAAGTAAATGTAATAAAAAAAATACATAATTAAACGAGATAACAGCATTTTAATGTACATCACACTCACACACACACAAACACACTTATTATTCAATTATACATATACAAACAAATTTTCTCTGAAAGGAACATTCTTTAAAATGGATGGTTCGAAAATAATAACAAAATAAAACATTTTTGCACATCGACAATAAAACTGGCGTACAATATATACTGAGACTCCTAGCATTTCACTTTAATTAATGAGAGAAATTATATGTATGATACCAGTAATTTTAAAAGAATATTTCGAAATATTTCATAAATTTATTGGTAATTGGATCTATTGCGACTCTTACACTCGCAAAGTTTGCCACTTCAAAAAAATTGTCTCAGTTTTTAATTGCAGTATCTATCTATCTATCTATCTATCTATCTATCTATCTGTCTAATGAAGTAGTTAGCCAACATGACTGGAGATTAAATGTGTATTTAGTCAGTTAGATCGAACATTACAGAAAATTAAAGGAACAAAACGTTTCTAAGAGTTTAGTTAACAAGACCGAAAATTAAATCTACAAGAAGAATATAATTAGTTTTTAAAAAGTGTTCAATAAATTAGATCGAATACTAAGAAACAAGAAGGTAAACAAGAGTTTAGTCAAAACACCGAAAATTAAAGTTCGAAAAGAAGACGACAAAAGTTTTGTGTAAGAAATAAAAATTCGATAATGAAAGTGTGTTAAGAACACAAATAGCCAGTAAGCGTTTGTGGAATAAATTCAAGAAATACAGAACACATTTTTATTATTTCAACATAAAGGAAAGAATTTAAGACTGGATTTTTTTAAAGAGTTTGAAACAAATTCAGTAATATAAGAGAAAATATAAAAGGGAAGGGGTTTTTTTGATAAAAAAAAAAAAGTAACAGGAACCTGAATAATTAGCAAAACCAAGAAATAAAGAAAATGTTTTAAAATATAAAAAAACAATCAGTCAAGATCAAGACTTAGAAAACATACACCTAAAGAAAACATTCAACAATAAAGCTATCAACAAATATCATCAACAAAAAAACTGACGAATCTAAAAGACCAAGCATTAGATAAGGTAAATCTAACGTTCAACACAACAAAACAGTTTACAACAAAGTTAATTTAATTAAGTTAATTTTAAAATATACAAAACAATTTTTTTTTAATTTTGAGAGTGTAAAATATAATACACATTATCAAGAAGTTCATTATAAAGAACATTATGTTTCATCATTGAAGAACACAAAGAAACACCTTCGTTCATCGTGTCCATTAAATGAAGAACTCAACGAATCACTTTAATTCATCATGTCCCATTATTGAAGACCACAACGAGACACTTTAATTCATCATGTCCCAATTTTTAAAAACATAATGAAGCACTTCATTTCATAACGAAATACTTTAATTCATCATGTCCCATTATCGAAAAACACAATGAAGCACATTCATTCACTATCTCCTCAGCACAATGACACGTGTTCAATCAACAAGTCCTAGGATTAAGTAACATAAAAGAAATACGTTCAAACAATATATCCATGATTAAAGGACACAAGAGAATATTAACAATTAGTGAAAAGGACAAATGAAATTAAAATAAATTTTAAAAAGCCACCTTGACAACGGCTCAGCGAATTGTCTGTTACGTCAACAAGAACTATGATTCATTTATGAACATAAGAATTTTGTGTAGATTGGAAATTGAATATTGTAATTCGTAGGTATGCATTTTATCCAGGCCCTATTAAACAAAACATGCACAAAAATATGTCATTAAAAGCTGTTTTAACTTTGCGGTGTCTCCACGTTACAGATAGCACTCATTACTACATAGCGGTTGCAGAATCATTTTTCATCCGGGCGTCGGATGGATGGGTACAATTGGTTGGAAGCTTCTCTGCACCCAGTAGTCGTGAGTGGCATTCAGAGATTTTTTTTCTATTTCTCTTAACTAAATGTTTCACGTTTATCACCGTTTTGCTGTTAGACAAAATGTTCGCCCTTATAGTCATCATTACTGCTATCAGTGTCAGTGCTGCATCATCATTGCCATTATTTCTACCACTATATCATCACCACCTCCACCACCATCACTACTACTACCGACAACATTACTAACACCATCACTACCACCATCACTACAACTACCACCACTTCACAATAGCAGCAGCAACATTATCCATCAGTATTTTGTCTATAGGTACATCGGGCAGTAGTCAATCTCTGATTTCAGATTAATGCAGTTATGAAATCAAGTTTAAATTTGCAATGCTGAACATTAATTTGTTCTTCATCCTAGTCATATTTCTAGTGTCTTAGTCATAAATCTCCAGAGTCCTAGTCAATTGTTTCCGGTGTCCTAGTCATGTTTCCAGAGTCCTATTCACATATTTCAACTGTCCTAGTCATATGTTTCAAGTCTCATAGTCATGTATTTCAAGTGTCTTAGTCAAGGGTGTCCAGATTCTTAGACAATTATTTCCGGTGTCCTGACATATCTAGAGTTCTTGACATATTTCAAAGAGTCCTAGTCATGTTTCAAGTGTCCTAGTTATGCTTCAAGTGTCTTAGTCATGTTTCAAGAGTCCTACTCATATATATCAAAGAGTCATATCACATATTTCAAGAGTCCTAGTAATATGTTGCAAGTGTCCTAGTCATGTTTCCAGAGTCCCAGTTATACATTTCCAAGAGTCCTAGTCATATATTTCAAGTGTCCTAGTCATGTTTCTAGAGTCCTAGTCATATTTTTCAAGAGTCGTAGTCAGATGTTTTCTGTGGTGTAAAACTCGTCAGATAATTATTTCAGTAGGAGACTTAGTCGGTTCTCTTTTCATGATTTAAAATAAAACAAGCTTTGTACAATAGCAAATTTAATTATATATAGCTTTGATTGTATGTTTGCGAGTGTCTGCCTGAAGCCATTGTGATTCTAATATTGATGTTGCAAATACTCTACAGCACTGAACACAACTCGCACACTGAACACAACTCGCATCTACTACCAGGGACCCGTCCCAGCCGTCAACTTCATTGTGGATGACGCTTCCGTAGTGGAGCAAACTGGAAATCAAACATGGCGGGCAATCACTGATGACGTCATCAACACTCACCGCAAGAGTGACATCATCGTCCAGTAAGAAGCTAGAGATGCCATTGTTATATTCAACGACATCGGCTGGGTAGTGAGTGATTGGCTGATGACGAATGAAAATAGCAAGGCATTTTTTTTAAAAACTCAAATGAAAAATTGGAAACTTTTTATACACACTTTATTTTTTTCTTTATTTTTTTCACATCAGCACCACATAACAGATTTTCTCCCTTATCAAAGCGAAATAGGTCCACCTTATTAGGCAGTGGAGGAGAGGGGTTTTGATTATGCTTTCTCCTTTTTAAGGAAACACTAACTTATCATTAGTACCTATTTATACCCACATTTATTACAAAACCGAGGGCGAACCTGATCCAGTACAAACTGTATTTCATCATACCATTTTCTTGCGGTGCAATGGACGAGAGAAGGCAGCCCTAATCCCATTACTAAGAACAATAAATAAGTCAGAAGAAAAGGAGGCATTATGTAGTTCGTCCTACGTTGATGAATTTCGTGAATGGTATTCGGATTTCCCACTGTACGTCAAGGTTTGACATTGTTTATTTTATTGACAAACATAATACTGGTTTATTATTTAACTTCAAGTCCTGGCATTGGTTTACTATTTAACTTCAAGACCTGATATTGGTTTACTGATTAACTTGACTCTGGTTTATTATTTGACTTCAAGACACGATTCTAGTTTACTATTTAACTTTAAGACCTGACATTAGTTTATTATTTAGACATCAAGACATATATTGATATTGGTTTACTACTTGACTTCAATACCTGACGTTGGTTTACTATTTAACTTCAAGACCTAACATTGGTTTACTATTTAACTTGAATGCCTGATAATGGTTTACTATTTAACTTCAAAATCTGACTCTGGCTTAATCTTTTACTTCAAGACCTGACTCTTGTTTACTATTTAACTTCAATATAGTCAAGCAATGGCTAATGTAGCCCACACCCACCCTCGTCTTTAATAGATTACATGCAAACCTACCTTCTAGAAAGGCTGACCCTTATCCTCAGGCTGGAAACAGTAAGGAGAAGACAAATCCGTTTTTAATCTACATTTAGTGATCCCCCATCCACCCACTTTGTTCTCCAACATAAGGTTATCAATATGTGTAACAAAGTCAAATTGAACAATAAATTTATTAAATCAACAATCAAATATACATATAACAAATACAATGAAATAGATTACTTGACATCAATTATTTCCATGAAAACATGTTCGAATAATTTTGTCTGCACTGTTTTATATCCTAAAATACAATTCAACAATAGTGTCATTACAAAATTACAGGATAGTTCTTATCAGAGAAGGGACATGGAGTTAATAGAAATAAGCGATAATAGCTTCTACGTAACTTTGAATAGATAAAGCTGCAATTGTCTTTTTCATGTGCTTTTTCATATCAAAGTCACAAGTTCATTGTCCACTTTCCTTTCCACGTGTTTTCTCTCCTCACATTGAAAACACTTGATCTGCCATTATTCTCTTGAAGCCAACCTAGGCGTTTTCTCGAGCCATACCAGCTCCCTCAAGCAGAATAGCATTTATAGCAAATTCCTTACACTAGAAATTGTTCAACATAGTCAGCATACATTGCCACTATACATCAATGGAGTGTAGTATATCCCTTATACTTACACACTTCATTAAATGCTTCCCGCATCTACCATGGTCATAAAAGTTTGCAATCGGTAAACCAGAAGATTCATATAACACAATGAAAGAAAGGCTGCTTGTCCATATAAAAATATGGTGAGTGAATAAATGCTGAGTTTCCATTATTTCATTTTTAACTCCATCCTTTCTTACATTCAAGTCTCAAATTACAGTTTCCTGCAACAGTATTTGTTAGCCCGATACAGGCACACAGATAATAAATACAGCGTTATAGTTTATTGAGCAATGTCATGTGTTTAGCATTCTATATATAAGCGTCTTAGTTCTAAACTTTGTAGAAATAATAGTCTATTCATATAATACATCTCTTCATAAAACACGAGTATAACATATCAACAGCAAAATGCACGAAATATTTTTAATTCATATATAACATATCAATAGCAAAATGCACAAAATATTTCTAAGTCTATTCTCTCTCAAACAGTTAGTTAACTCACCATTAAGGTAATGGACGCCTTTCAAGACTGGACTTCTTGTCACTCCACATTCAAGTGATCAGACAATTTTCTAAAACAAGTAAACTTTTAATCTCAGCCCATTGGCTGATCTCGTTCTCGTAAATCGTAACCATTGGATAATAAAAACTATAGACTGGTCTGCATTGTGTCAGCAATTTCTAGCATATTCTCGCTTCGAGCGTTTACTCCAACTCTGACACTTACAAAACTACCATCATAAGGAGTGCCTAAGGTCGGGTCACTTCGACAATTTAACAATTTATATAACAATTAAGTTTAGGAATAGGGTAGGCACAGTTACTCCACCTTAGTGTTTTTTGGGGGATTAGCCTACGGTTGTGGGTGGCCCGGGCTGATAGAGAATTAACATCTTGCCCATCTCCCAGCAAAACGTCACAAATGACACTTTTTTTACTATTTAGACCTGACTCTGGTTTACTAATTTACTTCAAGCCTTGACAAAGGTTTACTATTTATACTTGACACTGATCTATTGTTTAACTTCAATGCCTGACATTGCTTAATATTTAACTTCAGTACTTGAAATTGGTTTACTATTTTACTTCAATACCTGACTCTGGCTTACTATTTTACTTAAAAACCTGACACTGGTTTACTATTTAACTTCAAGACTTGATAATAGTTTAACACTTTACTTCAATTACTTCAAAACCTGAAACTGGTTTAGACCTATCACACATTTAATATTTTGCTCTCAGTGTTACAGCCGCTGCGGGCATTAACCAAGAAGCTGTTCAAATTCAGGTAATGAAAAGAACGTGTTTTTTCTTTCTCCAAGATACTTAAGAAAAGGATTAATATCAAAACATATTTTTATTTTCCCTGAAGAAAATATCTGAAAATATGCCAAGTATATATATTGAATTTTTCATCCACGTTTGAGAATAAGAACATTTTAACCGCCGTATGTTAATTACTCTCTGTTTCTGTCCACTTTCTATATGAACTATATGCTTTGCATACGACACTTTAATCGTTCTGTCATGTTAATGTCAATAAGGTACATTTTTAAGCCAATATTTTTATTTTTATTTTGGGGGGTTTGCGAGAGGTGGGAGGAGACTAAAAGTGAAATAAGGATACCTTTTTGATTTAACTGCTGCTTTTAATTAATCGAATTAATTTAATGTTTTCTTATTTAATCAGCTATTCGTATATTCATCGCTACATTTTTTCTTTCTTCTAAGTTGATACAGACAAAGAAATCGTTCCCCTTTGGCACAGCGGTATCCGACTCGCGCTACAACAACCCCAACATGGACAAATACCGCGACTTCATCCATCAGCACTTCAATTGGGCCGTTCCTGAAAACGCCCTCAAGTGGCAAAACATTGAGCCACAAAGGGTAGGTAACAAAAGAGCAGTCATATATTCCATATTTGACATAAATTTGTATATGTGTATGCAACTAATTCAACAGTGTATGTTCAGTCAAATACTGAAGGAAGCAAGACATGAAGAGAAAAGGGGTGGGTGGGTGGTGGAAGATATAATCATGATGGTTATTTATTTTTTTTAATTAGTTTAGTTAATCATTTGTAAAGATGACCACATGTTCATTTCTTTCAGGCAAAGTGACTAACAACATTCATACATTTAGTGAAATGTTTTTATTTTCATGTTTTCTTTTGTTTCAATAGGGTCAAAAGAATTATCAGCCCGCACTTGATATGATAAACGGACTACGAAGCAACGGGTAAAAATGGTGTACTTTACAGAACGTGCTCGTAGACTTTAGTTAATGATTGCTCATGAATAGATGATAATCATTTATTTTCGTCATAATTAAATGTAATTATAATGCATATACTTTCCCAAAAAGAACGTTTAGTTATCAGTGATATAAACAGATAGGAATACAAATTAGACAGTCATAAAAAACAAAAGATAGATAGATAGACAGACAGACAGACAGACAGATAGATAGATAGATAGATAGATAGATAGATAGATAGATAGATAGATAGATAGATAGATAGATAGATAGATAGATAGATAGATAGATAGATAGATAGATAGATAGATAGATAGATAGATAGATAGATAGATAGATAGATAGATAGATAGATAGATAGATAGATAGATAGATAGATAGATAGATAGATAGATAGATAGATAGATAGATAGATAGATAGATAGATAGATAGATAGATAGATAGATAGATAGATAGATAGATAGATAGATGAGCGAGCAAGCAATCTATCGAGATCAAAATGGTATTGAGTGACTTTTTATAGATATCGATTGGAAATATATCAATCAATCATTTAAAGTCAAATGGTCACAATTAATCAAAATCACAATTACAATCAGCCAAACAAACACTTACTCACTCAATAGATCATTTATAAAAATAAGGTACTGTGCATAACTATATCAGCCATGTGGTTTTGCGAACTATGTATTTACATGTGTGCAGTCATATATTTTTTGAGAACTATGTATTTACATGTGTGCAGTCATATATTTCTGAGAACTATGTATTTACATGTGTGCAGTCATATATTTTTTGAGAACTATGTATTTACATGTGTGCAGTCATATATTTTTTGAGAACTATGTATTTACATGTGTGCAGTCATATATTTCTGAGAACTATGTATTTACATGTGTGCAGTCATATATTTTTGAGAACTATGTATTTACGTGTATGCAGAATAAAAGTGCGAGGTCACTGCTTAGTGTGGTCAGTGGAGACAGTTATTCAAAACTGGGTCAAGGAGCTGTCCGGCAACGAGCTGCGGACAGTGGTGCAAGATCACATTGAGGAGACTATGCAGATAACACACGGACTGTGAGTGGATAAAATAAAATAAAAAATAATATTATGTCTTACTTCATTAGGTAATCAGTAGTATCATATATGTCAGGGGCGGGCAAACTCTGGCCCGCGGGCCAAACCTGGCACGCGAAGCATTTTTTGTTGGCCCGCCAAGCTATTCACAGTTAACATTGCTTTTGGCCCGCCAAGCTATTCACAGTTATTGCTTTTGGCCCGCCAAGCCATTCACACTTAATGCTTTTGGCCCGCAAAACAAAAGTCACTAAAACAATTGGGCATTGTAATACGCTGTCAAACAGCCTAGGCTAAACTAGTCTAAAGACTACATGTAATTTTAACAGTTTGAATTACTCACACAGAATCGTGTGCACATGTACAATTTATGCCTGCGGTTATATATATTACACTAGCATCTCTTTATAGTTCATTGACTTTTGAACTCTCCTAGGCCTAGGATAGATCTACAATAATAATGTATGTCAGCATCTGTACTCTGCCTCATTTGTGACCTGACCTTCACCTGACCTTCGCTACAATTGGTGAGAGGAAGGAGGGCTGGAGGTGAACAGAGGTGTGCGAATTTGAAACTCGCAGTCTTCTGCCATCACAACCGAACTGGTTGTTGCATTTCTGCTATTTCTTTGCCATTATTCCCCCATCCCCACAATCATGTCTGCAACCCCAGCATCCTAAAAAATTTAAAGTGGATATGGAAAGTCGGACATTTAACTCTGAGTGGACGAGAATTTTCATAGAACGATTTGGACAAGCTCAGTGTCTGATCTGTTTGAAAACTGTTGCTGTCTTCAAAGAGTTTAATGTGGCTGTCACTGGGAAACAGTACACTTAACTTCGAAATTTGGTTTAATGTCTGCCTCTGAGAAAAAGACTACTATTGCTAAACTCACAGGCAATATAGAGAAAAGCAGTTTGATGTTTCATAAGCAAACATCTGTGCATGAAAAAGTGACATGTGCCAGTTATGAAGTTTCACTACTCCTTGCTCAAAGAATGAGTTAAAAGCAAAGTTCCGCACTTCTTCTCCTCTTTCTTTTTTTCGTGATGTCATCCTACCATCAGGCAAGTTTCCACATTTTATTAAACATGCTCAGCGCATTGTAGCTATGTTCGGAAGCACATTTTGCTGTGAACAACTGTTCTCAAAGATGAAATATACAAAGAGTCGCCTTCGCTCTCAACTCTCTGACCGTCATCTAAATGACATTCTTCACTTGTCAACCTCATCAGTTCAGCCAGATATTGAATCACTTATTTATTGTAAGCAACACCATCCATCTCATTAATCTTTCATTGAAACAGAGTTAGTTTTTAAAAATTACTTTTGTTCTCATTTTATATTCTGGACTTGCTGGACTTGTGATATTTGGTCGTCTATCCGGCCCGCGAACTGTTCCAACAGTTTTATCTGGCCCACGGTCTCAAAAGTTTGCCTGCCCCTGATATATGTGAATGAGATCTAACCATACACCTGAGGCTGCTTTGGACATCTTTCTCCCTCTTTCCTTTTTCTGTGTCTTCCTCCCTCTCCATCCATCTCTCTCTCTTTCCTATGTCTTTTTGTTGTTCTGTTTTAATGACATTTCTTCTGGCTGGTTTGCGCATACTTACTCTGACCCTCCTCTCTCTCTCTCTCTCTCTCTCTCTCTCTGTCTTTCTTTCTCACTCTCAGTTTCCGTCTCTCCCTGTTTCTGTCTCCCTCCTCTCGCTCTCACTTCCTGTCTTTAATCTATCTATCTATCTATCTATCTATCTATCTATCTATCTATCTATGTTTGTCTGCCTGTCTGCCTCTCTCTCTCTCTCTCTCTTTCTGGCTTCTATATAAATATTTCCTATGCAGAAAGTTTGTCACTAAAAATTCGGTCACTCTAATAATTTTCTTTTCTTACAACCTTCAAACTCGGCACATTGAAGCTCTTTATCTAAATTTTGGATTGAAAAATGTGTTATGAGATTCTAGCGTTCTTCAGTATCACGTGAGATTATTTTGTAGCTCTGAACCATATCTCTCACAGCTTTCTTAGATTTTGTATTTTTCTATTATTTCTTTTTCTTCTGTTTTTATGTTTCTATCACTGGGAACAGCGATATCAATGATTGTTGCTCTTCTGTTAGATTTACTGAGAACTACAATGTCTGGTCTTCGTGCAGGAATCACTCGATCTGTACTTAAACTACAATGTCTGGTCTTCGTGCAGGAATCACTCGATCTGTACTTATCTCGAAGTCCCACAGTATTTTGACTTTTGTTTCGGTGACTGCCTTTGGTTGATGCATCCATGCTCTTTCTTGGATTTTTACTCCATAGTTCTTACAGAGATTTCTGTGTATTAATTTTGCCACTTCGTTGTGTCTTTTGGTGTGTTCTGTTCCAGCCAAAACCTGATATCCAGATGATATATGTTGTGTTGTTTCATCTGTGGATTTGAGAGTATGCATTTGGAATACTTTATGTGACACAAACGCCAACCTAGTTATTGGTTATGATTATTATTATTATTATTATTATTATTCAGTCTCTTTCCACGACTTCTGTTTGACTGTCGGCTGTGATCCAAGGTCTCGGAATCTTACCAAGATTCTGGGAGATCCAAGGTTTTACGGAGGATGTGGGCACTTCCGAGGAGCGCTGCTTTGAGTAGTGGAGCGATTCTGTGGTTTCCAGGGAGTTTATTCAGGTAGCCTTCCAATTCTGATGTTATGTTAATTATTATTATTATTATTATTATTATTATTATTATTATTATTATTATTATTAATCATCTATAACGAATTACAGATGATTAGAATCTAATTTATGTTAGAAATAATTCTCCCCAAAGGCATCCCTCGTCTCTCTAACTTGGCGGATATGCGGGCGCTGTAAACGTTTATTATTATTATTATTATTATTATTATTATTAAATTATTTTGAACCTGTTTGTCTATATGTATGTTAGTCTATCTGTTTATTTGTCGTTCTGCTTTTAAGTCTTACCAAGTTACTTCCTTTTGAATAAAACCTTGGGATGAAATTATATTTCTGGCCATTCTTTTTTCATTTCTGTGTCTTAATTCTTAATTTCACTTATTAAAAGAATGAAAATATTTTTCTTAAAAGCTTTCAAAGCATGTTTTCTTTAAAAATTAAATTAAAACCAGTTTTAAATAATATAATACATATACTGTCTTTCACTTGCTGTGTGAATGAGCGTAATAATATTATACGCTTAATTATAAGCATTTCATGCATAATCAAAAAGTCTGGAACACTGGGACGTGAATAATGAGAACCTCCACGGCCAGTGGTACCAGGACAGACTGAACGACTCCAGCTACAACTTGGAACTCTTTAGAATTGCACACGCTGCCGACCCCAACGTCAAACTTTTCCTCAACGATTACAGCGTCGTCGCGTCAGGTTCCTCCACTCTCGTAAGGTTCCAGACATTTAAAATAAATAGTGTTTTTTCTTCCTGCAATTATTGTTTAGAGTTGTTGTTGCTATTTTGCATTTAGAATTGTCCTGAGCGTTACGCTGATGTGATGTATTTTCTTTGTGGCGAATGAAATTAATCATTTTGTTTTGTTTTGCTTTGCTTCGTTTTGTTTTGAGTTGGTTTTTTACTGCCCGCAATAGTTGTCAACATTTATTTGTTACTAGGTGAGTGAGCTCCTGCCTGCTTTTGTGTGCATGTGTGTGTTTGTGTGTGTGTGTGTGTGTGTGTGTGTGTGTGTGTGTGTGTGTGTGTGTGTGTGTGTGTGTGTGTGTTGTTCAGTTTTTAAGTGGCCCTGGTAATCTATAGCACCTTCCTTTTCATCTGAAAATATGATTAGTATTATTAAATTAGCAAAAATAATTTCATGTTTGATTGTCCCCCTTGCAGGACTACCTTCACCAAGGCCAGCAATTCAAGGCCGCAAATGTCGGTCTGTATGGACTAGGGGCCCAGTGTCATTTTGGTGAAGAGCTAGAACCAGACCCAAACCTGATCAGGGTATGTTCACTTCACGTCTTTTAATCTGATCAAGTTACAGTGTCTTCCTACTACAAGTAAATCGTATCAAAACTTGAACACCAAATATCACACACACACACACACACACACACACACACACCAAAACTACAAAACTACCTATCACATCGAACATACTGCTCTATAACACGTAACTATCAAGAAAATACAATGAAAAAATACATTACTACTACTACTACTACTACTACTACTACTACTACTGCTACTCCTACTACTGCTGCTGCTGCTGCTGCTACTACTACTACTACTACTATTGCTGCTGCTACTCCTACTACTGCTACTGCTGCTGTTATTGTTAATGTTATTGTTATTGTTTTTGTTAGTAGTAGTAGTAGCAGCAGTAGTAGTAGTATTCAACCTCTTACCACGACTTCTGTTTGACTGTCAGTTGTGATCCAAGGTCTCAGAATCTTACCAAGATTCTGGGAGATCCAAGGTTTTACGGAGGATGTGGGCACTTCCGAGGAGTGCTGCTTTGAGTAGCGGAGAGGGTCTGTGGTTTCCATCGAGTTTATTCAGGTAGCCTTCCAGCACAGATGTTATGTTTCCCAAGGCTTCTATCACTATAGGTATCACTTCTGCTTTTACATTCCACAGTCTCTGGATTTCTAATCTGAGGTCTTGGTATTTTTCTATTTTTTCTCTTTCTTTTGTTTTTATGTTTCTATCACTTGGAACAACGATATCAATGATTGTTGCTGTTTTATTGGACTTATTGAGAACTACAATGTCTGGTCTTCGTGCAGGAATCACCCGATGTGTTCTTATTTCGAAGTCTCACAGTATTTTGACTTCTTTTTCGGTGACTGTTCCTGGTTGGTGCATCCATGCTCTTTCTGGGGTTTTTATGCCATAATTCTTACACAAATTTTTCTGTATGTGTTTTGCCACTGTGTTGTGTCGTTTGGTGTATTCTGTTCCAGCCAGAACCTGACATCCAGATAATATGTGCTCTGTTGTCTCATCCATGGATTTATTATTATTATTATTATTCAGCCTCTTTCCACGACTTCTGTTTGACTGTCGGTTGTGATCCAAGGTCTCGGAATCTTACCAAGATTCTGGGAGATCCAAGGTTTTACGGAGGATGTGGGCACTTCCGAGGAGCGCTGCTTTGAGTAGTGGAGCGATTCTGTGGTTTCCAGGGAGTTTATTCAGGTAGCCTTCCAATTCAGATGTTATGTTCCCCAAGGCTCCTATCACTATAGGTATCACTTCTGCTTTTACATTCCACAGTCTCTGGATTTCTAATCTGAGGTCTTGGTATTTTTCTATTTTTTCTCTTTCTTTTGTTTTTATGTTTCTATCACTTGGAACAGCGACATCAATGATTGCTACTGTTCTGTTGGCCTTATTGCGAACTACAATGTCTGGTCTTCGTGCAGGAATCACCCGATCTGTTCTTATCTCGAAGTCCCACAGTATTTTGACTTCTTCTGTTTCGGTGACTGCTTCTGGTTGATGCATCCATGCTCTTTCTGGGGTTTGTATGCCATAGTTCTCACACAGATTTCTATGTATGTGTTTTGCCACTTCATTGTGTCGTTTGGTGTATTCCGTTCCAGCCAGAACTTGACATCCAGATAGTATGTGCTCTGTTGTCTCATCCATGGATTTGCAGAGTCGACATTATTATTATTATTATTATTATTATTATTATTATTATTATTATTATTATTATTATTCAACCACAGTGGCATTTACTACTTCTTTTCCTTGTTTTGTCTTGTTTTTCTCTTTCTTAAATATATATATCGATCGTTTATTTGTACCTCGAGATTTCATTCACTATATTTTCTCTCCTAATTACGGACACTGACCGAATCTCAAGCGGCCATTGTGATTGGATGCAACTCCATGCATGCTTAGAGTCGAATGTTTTGTGTAGCAACGCTTGGATACGCTGGCCCAGGCCGGTCTCCCCATTTGGGTCACGGAGCTGACCGTCATGGCACAGGACGAAAACAGGCGAGCCGATTTCTACGAGAGAGCTCTGCGGGCGCTTTACGGTCACCCTGCGGTGGAGGGCATTTTGTTCTGGGGATTCTGGGATCAGGCGCAGTGGCGAGGCGAGAAGGCAGCGCTTGTCCGTGGCAGTAATCTTGAGGTACGAAAACCCTTGAGTTTGGTGACGATCATCATCTAAAGAAGACATTGAATTATGAAGTAATTTACTGCTGTAATAGTATTTTCAGATGAAAAACAAAAATGAAAAATGCATTACTCAGTTCATTGTAGTCTGGTAACAGATATATGGATTTTTTCTTTGTGTGTGTATGTGTGTATAATTATGTGTAATCGTTTAGTGCGTGTATATGTGTACGTATAGTGCGCACATGTGTGTAATTTATGTGTTTAAGTGCGCGGCATGTGTATGTATATTGTATAGTGTGTGTGTTTATGTATTGTGTGTATGTATAGTGTGCGTGCGCGCTTGCGTATATGTATGTAGAATATGTGTGCCTCTGTATATGTACAGTGTGTGTGTGCGTGCGTGCGAGTGTGCATGTATAGTGTGTGCGTATGTGTTTATGTATAGTATGCGTATGTATGTATAGTGTGTATGTGTGTGTGTTGTAAACAGTATTTTATTTCCACTACTGAAAATTACTGAACACTAAGCGCGCAGTCATGGTTTCTGCCACTGGTGTCTGACCGTGTACAATACAGGCATATGGTGCAGCTAGCGATGCAGTTCCAATATTGTCACTAGAGGTGTAGAGTTACGACAGGAAGTGATACACAGATGTAGGTGGTAAAGATCTTGCCCTTCCTTCAAAGGGTCTGTTATTGTATCCCGTATTAAGTTTCACTCTTCACTTTTGACTCTTAACCGCTCATGCCGGGATTAGTAATTGGTCGGTAAATGAGGCGGTAAACCTACCCTCGTTCTGCTGAGTGCACGGGGAAGATCCTTTAACAGATTTTTATTAAAAGCACTTTCGCTCAATGACCTAGAAAATTTACACAAGAAATATCCATGCAGAACTTTCCCCACATTCATTTTCTTTTTGTCTACTGTATGACATGGATGACTTTTTTCCCTGCATTAGGTATGTATTTTTGTTGGTATTATTGATTAGGACAAAAAAATATTAATTTGCTTTTTTAAAAAATTATTATTCCTCGTCCTTACTTTTTATTTTTCTTTTTTTTATTTAATTATGTCTTTTCCCTACTTTCTTCTCACCTTGGAAAGTAGGCGGAGCTAAAAGCTTTATGTTTTTTCTAAAGCTAAGAATATCAATTTGAATTAAATATTTGATTTTGTATTATCTTATGGTTATCTTTATATTTCACAATTTTTATATAAAACTGATTTACTTATCGATTAATTTATTTTTCATCTGTATGTGAATTTGACTGTTTGTTAGTGAAACGTTGTTATTTTTTAAATAGTTTTTAATCTCCTTGATTTTTGTTTTCAAATAATATTTTCTCTTCATCCAAATCCTTCTGCACCCACAAGGTTTGTGCTGTTCTACAAACCGTCTGGTACTTAGCACATGAGTCTTTTTCCACCCGTCATCCAACCAACTGCCACTAGCTGTGCTCGAAAAATAACTCTGAAAACACGATAATTAAATCTACGAGATCACAGAAAAATACACTGGAAGGATTCTGAAAACACATTGACTAAATTACGAGATCACAGGAAAACTACATTTGAGATATATTGAAAACATGATAGCTATAACTACAAAATCTGAGGTACCCTGAAAACACAATGACATTAGCTACGAGAATTCATAGACAAAATATCTTGAAACGTCTATGGCGCCAGTCACGCAAGGGGAGATGATAACGTTAATAAATGCGAGGGACAGACATGGTGAAAGTGTAAAAAAGCACAAATCAAGGACTGATGACCCAAGGCGTAGAATCCCTTTTGTTTCCCATTCGCTCTCTTCCTCCCTCCCTCTTTCCAACATTAGGGCTTTTCTCTATCCTTTCAAGATTCCCTAGGTCTACTAGTCCCGCTCTTGCAACGAGCTGTTGAAAGTGGCGTTTCAGAGAACACAGCAAAAATCAATCAATGTCTTCTTCTGCCAGATATTCAGACATCTAGAAAACAAATGACACAGTATATATATATATATAGAGAGAGAGAGAGAGAGAGAGAGAGAGAGAGAGAGAGAGAGAATCCAAAATGTATTCAATCATTATTCATCATTATTCATCTAACCTAGTAATATTATGCCTTGCTTTAGTGTGAAGGATCCTAACTTTTCATAATATACTTTAATAATTAACTTCACAAGTCTCTGTGTTACTAATATACTTGAATAATTAACTTCACAAGTCTCTGTGTTATTAAGAGATTATTAGCTGTGTCGCAATAAAAGTATAAGACGATTGCGTCCTTTTCTTTCAGCTAACGGCCGCCGGTCGACGCGTGCTGGATTTGTTTGAGAACCAATGGATGACAGAAGTAACACATCCATTATCTCAAGGCTCCCAGTTCACTGTGCGCGGTTTCCATGGCGACTACGAATTGCGTGTGATCTACCAGGGCCAAGAACTGGAAAGTCACAGGAAAACGTTCACCTTAGGCAAATTTGCTGTTAATATCATTGTAAACGTTCATGTGTGATAGTCTTCGAGAAATAGATTTCAAACTGAATCATTCTTCAAGACTGGTGACATTTTAAAACTATAACATAGATGTGGATCGATTTGTATTGGTAGATTAGTTTTCTGAATTAAAATACCCGTATCCGGTCCGAAGGTCGGCTTGGAGTTAGGTGTTTACGTTTGCCGTTTGTGAGAATGTGCTATCAGTGAATGTTAGAATTATCATTTATTTCAACTGCATATATATATATATATATATATATATATCGGTTTGTTTGTTGGCTTGTTTGATTGATTTTGTTGTTGTTGTGTGTGTGTGCGTGCGTGCGTGCGCGCACTTGAATGATTACACAAGAGCGTACTACAGCTTGTGAACTCTGCTTTAATCTAGTTCTAATGGCTTTGCAGTTTATGTAACAGATAAACCAGCTCAACATTTATCTTGTAACTATTTAAATAGATCATCTCAGTTTGGGCGTGGTATGACCTTTTCTGGAACAGCAGTTGATACAATTTCTATCTTTTATTATAAACTTTTCTCCATTTAATAATGCTATCATCAATCTCTAATTGCGTAAGTTGAAAAAGAAACGGGACAGAATGTAAGTTCGATTCTCATACATTATATTGAACTGATTTGCTTTTACAAGGTCAGTTAGCGTAGGTTTTGTCCATGAATTGCAAAAGGTAGGTGTCACACTGACATACTAAATAGCCATTCACGTGAACGATTTCAAAGTGACATACTTAACAGCCATTCACGTGAATTGTTTCAAAGTGTCATACTTAACATCCATTCGCGTGAAGGGTTTCAAAATGGCACATTAACAGACTTTAAGCACGAATGTATCAGAGTATGTGTCCCCCACTTTATAAGATTTTTTTTTTTATCACAACAGTATTTTTTTAAAATTACTTTACAAAATGATTGCCTAAAGAGTATAACTAACACCTTAGTATGCAGTATGTAAAATAATGATTTCTGCGAGTAAATATAACCCATTCAAACCCAAGCAACGGTTTGCCAAAACAAAGCCTCAGTGCAGCAAGATAATTTCAAAGAATTTGTGACGCCAATGCCACCTAATTAATGGTTATTATTATTATTATTATTATTATTATTAATAATAATAATAATTAATTAATCATCCATAACTAATTACAAGTGATGAGAATCTTATGTTATTATAATTCTCCAGCAGAGACCACTCATCTCTCTCACTTGGCAGATATGCGGGCATTGTAAACGTTTTCTCTATTCCCACAACATTAAAGACAAACATTTACCGTCACACAGTATTTTCGTAGGTGGAAAACATCTTACTAGAGGAGAAGATAAATCCATCTTTTAAATCTATATTTAGCGAGGCCCCATCCCATTCACTTTTTCCCCAACATAAGGTTATCAATATGTGTAAGATGGTCTATAAATTTATTAAATCAAATATTCATATAATAAATAGAATGAAAAAGATTAATTGACATCAATATTTCCATGAAACCACATTCGAATAATTTTAATGCCTATACAGTCTTATATCCTAAAACACAATTTAACAGATTAGTGTCAATACAAATCACAGGATAGTTCTTATCAGAGAACAGAAATGGAGTTATTAGAGATAAGCGATAATAGTTTCTAGTTTGTGTAGGCTAAGCTGCAAGTGTCTTTTTTTTTGTAACAAAATCATAAGTTTATTGTTCACGTAATTACTGTCAGTTTCACGTGTTTCCCTTCTGACTCGCCGCTATTCTCTTAAGGTCATCTGGTGTTCATCTGTATTAGCTCCCTCGGGCAGAACAACAAACTGTGATTTAGAACTAACAAGACATCATACATAGCTATAAAATGGAACTTCCATATCAGGCAATGGATGCATAGGAAAAATCAAATAAGAACTTTGCAGTCCAGAACACTAGAAATAAGTGCCTTTGGAGAGAGTTGAACTTTTATAATTAAGTACACAATTTAGGACGTGCAACTAAGCACATTCCTTGTACATAGCTTTCACTAACGTGACGTAAAGCTTCAGAGTAGCCAGTGGAAGATTGGATCTAAAACTCGTATTGCTGGAGTCTCCTTTACAAGCGAACTGATAAGATAACGTAACAAATGTTATCCAAAGGTATATGCCCTGCAAATAGACAGAAAACTCCACATTTAAAGCACAGTGAACTGTCTGAAGTACACTTGCATATACCCAGTGGACAAGAAATGTTGGAAGGCCAAATGGGGCGGTGTGTGTGGTGTTGGGGGGGGGGGAGGGGCGGGCTGAATTCCTTATTTCCAAATTCAGTCCTTTAAAGAAAACATTTAAGGAACCACTTTTTAGCAAACCTATTATTTCAGAAATGGTCATGAAGCGAGCAATGACTTTTCAAGAGGACATCTGCTTTTATGTCCACACTACTTCCATCAAACATAACCTTGAGCTACAAAAGTCTTGAACAGATTTTCAAATCAGATGAACAGCCAGAGCGGAAACGTGTCTAAAAAAAACCTACCTAACTATCTATCGTTTGATTGATATTTTACGTCAGCTTTCAACACTTACTAAGTTCATAGATAACCCGACCTTCACCTATCTGAACCTAAGCAGTTAATAGTTCTAAAGTACAACTCATGGTGAATGCTTTCAACACTTACTAAGCTCATAGATAACCTGACCTTCACCTATCTTAACCTAAGTAGTTAATAGTTCTAAAATATAACTCATGGTGAGTGCTTTCAATGACATCGGTCACGTGCGTCCTCGAAGGTTAAGAGACTGTTGTTGATCCTTCAGTGCATGCACACTCTGTGCTATCTTCTCTTGACTAACACATGGACATGCGTCTGAGAGCAGTGGAATGTGTGCCTGTCCTTACGATTTAACACCACATGCTTGTGTAGATAGTAGATCTGCGTGCCAGATGTGTCGTACCTAGACGCACTTAGCAGATTATAGTGGATTACTTGTTTATTTCGAGCTGTGAAATGTGAACAGCATTTGCCATAGACGGTGTCACTCTTCTCAGTACCCGAGTTCTTTTAATCTACTTTTAACCACTTCACCTCCATTTCAGTGTAATTTGCTTTTAAATGTACTATTCGTCCACTTTGTAGTCGGCTAAAGGTGTCCAGTTCATTGAGCACTGTTTGATCCACTTTATTCTCAGTTTAGCTTTTCTATACACAGATCTCACTCGTCCACTTTATATTTGTCTAAAGATGTTCTATACAAAGATCTCACTCGTCCACTTTATATTTGTCTAAAGATGTTCTATACAAAGATCTCACTCGTCCACTTTATATTTGTCTAAAGATGTTCTATACAAAGATCTCACTCGTCCACTTTATATTCGTAAAGATGTTCTATACAAAGATCTCACTCGTCCACTTTATATTCGTAAACATGTTCTATACACAGATCTCACTCGTCCACTTTATATTCGTAAAGATGTTCTATACAAAGATCTCACTCGTCCACTTTATATTTGTCTAAAGATGTTCTATACACAGATCTCACTCGTCCACTTTATATTCGTAAAGATGTTCTATACAAAGATCTCACTCGTCCACTTTATATTCGTAAAGATGTTCTATACACAGATCTCACTCGTCCACTTTATATTCGTAAAGATGTTCTATACACAGATCTCACTCGTCCACTTTATATTTGTCTAAAGATGTTCTATACAAAGATCTCACTCGTCCACTTTATATTCGTAAAGATGTTCTATACACAGATCTCACTCGTCCACTTTATATTCGTCTAAAGATGTTCTATACACAGATCTCACTCGTCCACTTTATATTTGTCTAAAGATGTTCTATACACAGATCTCACTCGTCCACTTTATATTCGTAAGAATCATTCTTGTCCTTGGACATGGCGGCAGTCGAGAAGTCTACGCAATTGACACAGTCATAGGTTCAACTGAAAGTCCACCTCATTAACCTCAGTCTGGTGAGATTTGTTTTTCCAAACTACTCTCTGACTGGGGATTCAAACTTAGTGCTGTAATCTAGGATATAAAGTACTAATTAACAGTCTCGTCATTTTCGGTATTATAAAATTTCTGTCGAGCAGTTCCCTTTCGCTAACTCGACCTAAGCATTGTCACTACTTCCGGTTTGGGTAATTCACTTATCCATCTCAGCGATGTCTAGACATAGCTCAGGCTTGCAGTGGTGTCTGAAATAGTTCAGACATTCAATGGTGTCTAGATACAGTTCAGGCATTCAATGGTGTCTAGATACAGTTCAGGCATTCAATGGTGTCAAGATACAGTTCGGGCATTCACTGGTGTCTAGATACAGTTCAGGCATTCAATGGTGTCTAGATACAGTTTGGGTATTCATTGGTGTCGATTTTAAAATTAAAATTTGAAACCTTTCATTTAATAATATTACTTTATTGTGTGCTCACATATGTGTGTGTGTATTTGTGTGCGCGCGCGCGCGCATATATTGCATTGAACGTCGCTTATTGTTTTTCTTTTAGTTTTAGAGATGGTTTTGTCTTGGTTCAATTATTTTTAAAGTATCAGGTTTCCTGAAATATTGCTGTATATTTTTTTTAATTACGAGATGAAATAGTACATTCGTTTATGTGAACACTGTGTCCGAGATAAACACATATGTGTAAAGAAAAAAAATAGATAAGGCGTAGAAATAGATAAGGCGTAGAAAAAGTCTCCAGAAAGAAACGGTATTTAACGGCGAAACGTAAATTTAGTCGAACAGAACTATTTTGCGGCAAGGTAAAAGTTAAAATATTTCGTCTCATTAATTGTCAACTGCTAATCTTATTTCCATGTTTAATATTTAGTTGATTAGTTAATTTAATGGACATAAATTAGAAGTGGTAGATCTTTTGGTCAGTTAAATATGCTTTTATTACTGACAGAGACTCTCGAAAGGGGTCGACTTCGACTGTCCGTTACGATATAAACAATTTCATTCCTCTTGGTGGTGTGGACGAGCAAAGGAAGTTAATAAAAGTTCTTTTCGATTTTTAAGGGATGTATCCTTTGATTATTATTATTAATTTGGGATTAAGCTCTGCTTCCATTATGAGTCTTTATTCTTCACAGAAAGCTGCAAAGCGAGTAAGACAACTCTAAATAAAAAATCTCTCGTGTTGGAGGTAATTTCATTAAGAAATGAAAAATAGGGTCAAGAGTGGTATCGTGGTTTCTACAGGTTACAGCTAAAGGCTTTACATTTGTGGCTAAATGTACATTTCTTTTCAGGGTACGGAGTACTACGCATATGTAGCTGAACTTACGTCAGTGAATGGCTCTTTGCCTTTCTGTAAAACTCGTAAATGAGCTCCTCTTTGCCTTTCTGTAGAACTCGTACAGTATTCCTCTCTGTACTCGTACATAGAGCTAATATGTGCCTCTATGTAGAAATCGTACACTGAGGTAAATCTGTTAGTTATATAACAAAAATCTTAGTCCTATACTAAAAGGGTTCCAAGCATACCAAACATATATCATTGAACTCGAGTAATATTTTTAGAAAATAAATACTAATTCAGTTACCGTGTTTAAACCAGACTACTTGATTTGGTTTGCAATCGATAGAGAGCTAGTCGGAGGGGTAGATGAATTCAGGAGTAGATAACGGACACTTGGATGAGTGGATGACCGAGACAATAATCCTCTATACACAAACAGTCGGAATTGCAGATAGATAGATAGATAGATAGATAGATAGATAGATAGATAGATAGATAGATAGATAGATAGATAGATAGATAGATAGATAGATAGATAGATAGATAGATAGATAGATAGATAGATAGATAGATAGATAGATAGATAGATAGATAGATAGATAGATAGATAGATAGATAGATAGATCAACTATTGCAATCTAACAAATTAAAACTTGATTTTTTAATACTGCTGACTTTCAGAATGAAAGAGATCATTTTGATCACGTGGCTGCTAGCATTTTTAGTCTCCTGCACAGGAGAACTATTACTAAACGGTGGATTTGAATCCCTATCCAACTGGGACTGTTGGAATATCCAGTGTTCTGTTTCCAATGATCATCATTCTGGAGCACATTCAGTTGAGGCAAGAGGCAGGTTAGCATGTAGATGATGTGAATTATATATGAAATAGTATAAATGTGTGCGTGTGTGTCTATGTCTGTATCGTGTAAGTGTCAGACTATATGCGTCTGTGTGTGTATGTGTGTGTGTGTCTGTGTGTGTGTGTGTCTGTGTGTGTGTGTGTGTGTGTGTGTGTGTGTGTGTGTGTGTGTGTGTGTAAAGTTTTCTTGTTCATATACACAACAGTACTAGCAGTAAAATAAAAGACTGTTTCGTTTCTTTCTTGTTTTCACTTTTTAATTTGTTCTTTGATTTTTCTTTGATGTTTCTTTACTTGTTTATCATTGGCATTAATGATCTTAAGCAAACTGTTTGTTTATAAACAAGAATAGACAAATATGATTTTATTTTAATCTAACTTGCTTTTCAAAACAAGATTATCAAACTTATTTTATGTTGGGTTTTTTTAGTATATACGATCTGGATAGATTATAAAAAAATATTTCATTCGCCTGATGTTAGGATAAGCAGGAGCTCTTACTGGCCCCATCACATATACCCAACTCACACTAAGTCGTCAAGTATACATTTTATACTTCTGGAAGAAAATGTGTTAAGTGTAATTTTTTCTTCGAGTTACTTATTTTTTATTTAAAGGGGAAAATATTAAATTATTATTTGTATTCAACATTCTGAAAGCAAATACGGTAAACGCTCCGTTATTTATCAGGATTCATCTGCCTAGTGTGGGCAGCCTTTTAAGCCGAGTTGCAAAGAATCCAAGTTCATTGTCAAGGGTGCTTTAAGTCTCGTTCTAGAACAGCATTGTCTTTGTTTTGTCATTGTCAGGAGAGCTCTCAAGACCTGTCCTTGTCAGTAAGAACAGCATTTTCCTTGCTTTTTCTTTGACAAGAGAGCTCTCAAGACCTGTCCTTGTCAGTAAGAACAGCATTTTCCTTGCTTTTTCATTGATAAGAGAGCTCCCAAGATGTCATCGGTTAGAATAGCAATATCTCTACTGTGTTATTTTCAAGATATCTCTCAAACCATGCCATCAGAAGAATAGTATTGTTTCTTGTGTCATTGTCTGGAAAGCTCACAAAATCCATCCTTTTCAGTAAGATTAGCATTGTCTCTTGTGTGTCATTGTCAGGAGAGCTCTCAAAACATGTCCTTGTCAGTAATAATACCATTGTCTCTACTGTCATTGTCCCAGGAGAGTTTCAAGACATGTCCTTGTCATCAACAAGAAGAGCTATGTGTTGTGTGTCATGTGTGTCATGGTTTGTTCCAACTGTATATTTGTACATTTATTTCATTTATGATTCTTTTCTTTCTTTGTAAATACATTTAATTTGTTGTAGCTTTTCATGTTTCTAACGGATTCATCATTTTGTTATGCATTTTTATCCTTAGTTTTTATATGCTTAAATATAATGACCTTGTGTTTTGGATTTGTTTGTTGGGTTGTGAGCTAGGCATCCAATATTTCATTCATCTTTAGATTTTCAGGGCTTCAAAACACTGTTAGACTCATCAGAGTTGACCCTATTTTAGATCTCAGCTTCCACTCTTGTGTGGAGACCCTGACGATAGCTGACAATATTAAACAATCTTGGCCGACCTAATAGGTCACGCTGTAATAATTTGCCAGATATTTAGTCTGACTGACTACGTGACTAGCTTAGTCTGTCTTGTGCAAGCTAAAATCATCCTCAAAGATCAGAGTCCATTCTGCCGTTATCAGAAAAACAGCATTCAGAAAATTCTCCCAGAACCCAAATGGTAAAATGTATTTGCCGAGAAAGAATCGGCAGTCTTTTGGCACCTTATAAGACAATTACCAGCCACCTCCTTGAACAAAAGAGGGCATGGCTGACTGAACCCCTCTACCGACACAAAAGCAAATCCTGCCCTGCACAAGACTGCTAGCCAGACCAATGCAATGATCACCAGGCCGTCATGGTCAACTTAATTAACCACCCCTGCAAGTTTAAAGAAATATGCAGCCAAAAGCTCTTACTCTGTGTTGTACAGTGGACAATATGCAAATATCGAACTGTCAGAACGCGCTTGCGTCATTTTGATTTTAAAACTATCTTTCTGCCAATATTACTTTATTTCTCTAGAATTTTCATCTATCCTAAGTTTACCAGTATTTGACTTTTTAACTGTTGTCATCGTCATTATGTCAGGCTTGGAATGGGGAATTGTCGTCGTTTTTTGATTATTAATATTTAAAATGTCTTTAATCTTCCAATACTTGGTAATACCTAATACTACGAAAGTGTGGGTGGATGTATGGTTGGCCATGTTAGGGTTTGAACTTTGATTCGGCCTTTGTTAATATGGTTTTTTAAACCCCCACCCCGCCCAAAGATTAGAGCTCTTATAGGAATTTCGCGTTTTATTATTATTGAACTGTTTGATTGAAATATATAATTGTGAGGTACTAAAGAATCGTTTGAGAAGATTTTAATTTTACCTCTACTTCATATTCGCTAAATTCTCAATTGTTTGTAAGTAATACTGTCAATTTTATTATTTCTTAATTATTTTATTATTTTTGTTAGAGATATTTTTCTTTGGTTGGTTGTTTTGCATTGCGAAGGAGATTCTTCTTTTGTCATTTATTTTGTCTACTAGGCAACATACGTACGAGGGCCCATCGCAAATGATTCACGTGACCCAGGGTCACGTATATCTAGTGAGTGGATGGGTCAAACTTGTGAATGATCTGGGTCAAGGACAGCACCTTCAGCTGGAGATTGATTTCACATTTCCAGGTATAAAGCAGTCACTCGGCAGTCATGTATAGCAGAGTACTGTTGTGTATTTAGCCTCGATCTTTATGAATCAACTTATCCTGAGCATGTTATTTAAAATATGCAAATTTACTTATTGAAAAGGATTCTCGTATTTCAAGGTATACCTGCACACTTCACTTCATATTCCAGACACTAATTAGAATTTTAATTTACTGCAGGGTTTGTGTAAGGAAGAACGAAAGAAAGAAAGAAAGAAAGAAAGAAAGAAAGAAAGAAAGAAAGAAAGAAAGAAAGAAAGAAAGAATTATTACAGTCATCAAGTATGAAACTGACCATCTGCTTAATGTGTTGCAGACGGCACCCATACTTACATACCAGCAGCAGATCTTCCATCAGTCCACGTATCAAACGGGTGGGTCCACCTGACGGGTACCTTCACGGCTCCAAACAAACGTAAGTATGTGCCCATGGATTAGAGACAACTTCTATGACGCACAAGCAATTTTGATAAGAGTTTATGTTTGTTGCTTGTTATTAGAAATATATAAGATAATGTACAAGTAGTGTGCGCAAGAGAACTGGTAAGAATTATATGTGTTTGTTTTTGGTTGTTTGTTGTTGGAAATATATAAGATAATGTACAAGTACAGTATGAGCGAGTACTGGTAGTAAGTCTGTTTTTAGTTGTTTGTTGTAAACAATTGTAAGTGCATGCGCAATGTTCAGAAAGAATTTCTAGTACAAGCAAATACTTATAATAAGTCTTGTTGTTCGTTCTTGTAAACAAACGTCAGTATGTGTGCACTGCTTAAAGATAATATACGCTGCGTGTCTTACGTGTTTGCATTTGCTGTTGATTGTTGCTTTTGTTTGTTGTATTTTACTATTTCTGTTGTTCGATTTTGTTACATTTGTTTGTTGTATTTTACTATTTCTGTTGTTCGATTTTGTTACATTTGTTTCAATAATTCCACCTATTATCACACCCTAGCCGCCGCTTAAAAAAGAAAAGAAAAAAAACAAATCTAAACGTTATTTTTGAGCAAATTAAAGTTGAACGAAAGTTGATTCTCAGATGCTTTGCGCGTGCGCATGCGTTTGTTTTTGTTTTGTTTGTTCATTATGTGCATGCGCATGTGTGCGTGTTTGTTTTTCTATTTTTAAAAGTTTTTTTCCCGATAACTAAATTATTATCATTCACTTGAAGGAAGATGGTAGACGGAAGATTCGGAGTTGTGTAGTGTTGTGGGTGGGTGGGGGGAGGTACGAGGGCTATGGGTTTCACTTCCGGTGACTGTTCTTTACTGACTGAACAAACATCATCATTAATGATTTTCACTGCTAGTCGCCCCTACTATCTACTGAAAATCCATTTCTTACACAGAAATCTCGTCCACCAGATTCTACTACCAGGGACCTGCTCCAGGCGTCAACTTCTTGGCTGATGACGCGTCTGTGGTGGAGCAAACCGGTGGCCCATCTCCGACGCAGACAACAAATAACGTCCTCGAGACATTACGGAAAAGTGACATCCATGTTCAGTAAATACGCAAGAGTCCTAAGGGCTCGTCTTTGTCACGAATCATTACCATTCACAATAAGGTTGCAATGTTGTGTTTGTCTTTGTCACGAATCATTACCATTCACAATAAGGTTGCAATGTTGTGTTTGTCTTTGTCACGAATCATTACCATTCACAATAAGGTTGAAGTGTTGTGTTTGTCTTTGTAACGAATCATTACCATTCACAATAAGGTTGAAGTGTTGTGTTTGTCTTTGTCACAAATCATTACCCTTCATAACAATGCGGAAGTGTTTTGTTTGTCTTGGTCACGAATCGTTACTCTTCTTAATGTGGCGGAATTTCTGTGCTTGCTTGGTCACGAATCAATACTCTTCTTAATAAGGCGGAATTTCTGTGCTTGCCTTGGTCACGAATCAATACTCTTCTTAATAAGGCGGAATTTCTGTGCTTGCCTTGGTCACGAATCAATACTCTTCTTAATAAGGCGGAATTTCTGTGCTTGCCTTGGTCACGAATCAATACTCTTCTTAATAAGGCGGAATTTCTGTGCTTCTCTTAGTCACGAATCATTACTCTTCTTAGTAAGGCAGAAGTGTCGTTCTGTCACGAATCAGCACCATTTTTAATATGGCTTAAGAAATCCGTTTGCCTTTGTCATGAATAGATATCATGTGAAATTAAAAGCCTTCAATTCTAAACTTCTTCTTTGTCACGAATACCATCTTTATTGATTAGTCGCACATAGAGCGCGTGCGTTTATACAAAACTTTCCCATTTATAATCAGACGTAGGTTATTTAAATTTAATGTGTTGTTATTTTTCTTCACGAATCGTCATTATTGAGAATGTTGTGCTAATCTGTGAAACAAATCGTTATCGTTTACAAAGAGTCTTACGAGTCAGAAAGTTATCGTTTACAAAGAGTCTTACGAGTCAGAAAGTTATCGTTTACAAAGAGTCTTACGAGTCAGAGAGTTATCGTTTACAAAGAGTCTTACGAGTCAGAAAGTTATCGTTTACAAAGAGTCTTACGAGTCAGAGAGTTATCGTTTACAAAGAGTCTTACGAGTCAGAGAGTTATCGTTTACAAAGAGTCTTACGAGTCAGAGAGTTATCGTTTACAAAGAGTCTTACGAGTCAGAGAGTTATCGTTTATAATCAACTCTAAGTGTAATGCAAACGTGTGTTTGTTTTCCAATTCTGAAATAGTCCTAAATGTAGTACTTGTTTTGGGCATACACTTTTACCATTTATCTTCTAATTTATCGTCTAAGTTCTAATTGGGCACTTCTCAACTCGTTAATATCTGTAATCAGTCCTAAGTTCTAATTGGGCACTTCTTAAATCGTTATTATCTGCAACCAGTTCTAAGTTCTAATTGGGCACTTCTTAAATCGTTATTATCTGCAACCAGTTCTGGGTTAAATATGTATATGCCTCATAAATCATTACATCTGTTCTCAGTCCCAAGTGTGGCAAGTGTCTCTGTCACAAATCGATATAACTTACAATTCTTGTACTCGAAGCAGTTTACTGACACTTTCAACATTGTGAATATCATTGTGAATATCATTGTGAATAGCATTGTGAATATCATTGTGAATATCATTGTGAATAACATTGTGAATATCATTGTGAATAACATTGTGAATATCATTGTGAATAACATTGTGAATATTCACTTATCATAATAAAAAATCGAATAACCAGTCCACAGACCAACGTCGAGCTCCACTAAAGATTTATTTGCTGACATTATTAGTCTAGCATTAAGGATGAATGTTTACAACAAATAAAGATTTATTTGCTGACATTATTAGTCTAGCATTAAGGATAAATGTTTACAACAAATAAAGATTTATTTGCTGACATTATTAGTCTAGCATTAAGGATGAATGTTTACAACAAATAAAGATTTATTTGCTGACATTATTAGTCTAGCATTAAGGATGAATGTTTACAACAAATAAAGATTTATTTGCTGACATTATTAGTCTAGCATTAAGGATGAATGTTTACAACAAATAAAGATTTATTTGCTGACATTATTAGTCTAGCATTAAGGATGAATGTTTACAAGAAATAAAGATTTATTTGCTGACATTATTAGTCTAGCATTAAGGATGAATGTTTACAACAAATAAAGATTTATTTGCTGACATTATTAGTCTAGCATTAAGGATGAATGTTTACAACAAATAAAGATTTATTTGCTGACATTATTAGTCTAGCATTAAGGATGAATGTTTACAAGAAATAAAGATTTATTTGCTGACATTATTAGTCTAGCATTAAGGATGAATGTTTACAAGAAATAAAGATTTATTTGCTGACATTATTAGTCTAGCATTAAGGATGAATGTTTACAACAAATAAAGATTTATTTGCTGACATTATTAGTCTAGCATTAAGGATGAATGTTTACAACAAATAAAGATTTATTTGCTGACATTATTAGTCTAGCATTAAGGATGAATGTTTACAACAAATAAAGATTTATTTGCTGACATTATTAGTCTAGCATTAAGGATGAATGTTTACAACAAATAAAGATTTATTTGCTGACATTATTAGTCTAGCATTAAGGATGAATGTTTACAACAAATAAAAACCAATAAAATGTCTGTTTAATAATGATTTTAAATATTGTTCTTTTAGTAAATCTCATTAATTATGATATAACAATATAATATTTATTAAGCATTATTTAAATGTTGTGCCGTGTTATCTACCCTATAATGACTCCTATCGGTTGTCTAGGAAACAAAATATAGTAAGTAATAATTATACTCAGAAAAAAGAATATAACATTTGTCGCGTGATTCTTCACAAACAAATGTAAACCAGATGGAAACTGCTAAGTTACCTCCTCAGGTGTCTAATTAGCTACATGGACAGTCAACCCTCGAATTACACATTCAGGTGCGGAAAGATATGCCCGTAAGTGACATATCATCAATAAAGGGATATTTTTCCAATACTTCCATTAAAAAGTTTTTAATATATCTTAGGTCAGTAGATAGTCAAATTGATAAAATGTTAATATTCCTATCGTAACAACACTTTAGTCGTACAATCCAGGGGTGTGCTGTTTTGTTTTCATTATTTTGATTCCAATTGTTCTGAAATGTGTTTCTAGGGTTACGGTGGCGACAGGGATCAGTCTTGCTGATGTTCGGATCCATGTAAGTGTAACACTGTGTAGCTTATTTGAAACCGTGAGTAGCTTTTCGTAGTCCAAATCGGTTACCAACCATGAAGAGATTTTATTCTCCTTTACCTTCTGATGATTACCATAGGAAAATCGCAGAGCGTCGATTGTGCTCTGGTACGAGGTAAAAAAAGTGCTGTGTTGATGAAATTATACTCTGTGTTAATGAAATTATACTCTGTGTTAATGAAATTATACCCTATGTAATGAAATTATACCCTGCCTTAACGAAATTATACCCTGTGTTAATGCAATTATATCATGTGTTAATGAAATTATACTCTGTGTTAATGAAATTATACCCTGCCTTAACGAAATTATACCCTGTGTTAATGAAATTATACCCTGTGTTAATGCAATTATATCATGTGTTAATGAAATTATACTCTGTGTTAATGAAATTATACCCTGTGTTAATGAAATTATACCCTGTGTTAATTTGCATATCCCATCCAGTACTAACTCCCCAAAGCCGACATTTATTCTAGATTCTAATCATTTACTACCACTACTACTATCACTAGTACTAAAACCAACGCTACTACTGCTACTACCACCACACTACCACTAATACTACTACCACCGTCACCAGCATCACTACTACTACCATTACCACTACTAGTACTACTAACACTACTACTACCACTACCACTACTACAACCAACACCACTACCACTACTACTAATATTAATCTATTATTTATAACACTTTACAAAAGACACGCGATGATAACATTACAAACTGACAATTAACAACGCTGTAAAAATCAACAGTAAATGACTAATTGATTTCCGATATCGCGCGTTTTATCAGCATTGATAAATGACATCACCAATTTCATTGCTTCAGAACCCTTATGACAAAATTAATGTATATTACTTTAAATGTTTAAGTTCAGTTTTCCAATCGCAAGTTGAGATAAACAGCCATATCATGTATACACGTTTGCTATGAGTTTTCTTGGGGCCTTAAGCAACCTTCTACCCTTGTCTTTCAAAAGTATTCTCCCCTTGCGTTTTTCAGCCCTCCTCAGTTTGCCAACCTGATAAGAACACTAGACCTCGAAATGTAAAGCTCGTTGTCTTTTAACCTGGGTATAGGCCAATATGCAGACTATATTAATAGCGTAGACGTGGGGGCGGGGCGTGTGCTTGTGATTACAGCTCCATTCCTAAAATTATCTAAACCAGGTCAACTGCACTGAATTATATCAAAGAAATCTAGGTTCTTACCTTTTACATATAACATTTTCTAATTAAAAAAAATAAAACTTTAAAAGAAAAATTATTGCATCCTACAGAGTAATTTTCTACATTTATACGAAAAAGTGTTAAGAACTAAGATACTGATTCAACTTTTTTTTTTTTAACTGATTTGTAAAAATATTAAAATACAAATGAAATAAATCTCAAATATGACATTTTAGTACGTTACTTTTAAATTTAGAAACATTTTGCCGTTAATAAACTGTGTGTGCGCGTCTAAGAACTGTCGTTTTATTCAAAAGACAATCCTGTTAAATTTACCAATAACTGTCTAACTGCAGGTGAAACAAACCAAAAAGTCATTTCCATTCGGCACCGCTGTTAATGCCGGACACTACAATGACCCTGCCCAGACGAAATACCGAGATTTCATACATCAGCACTTCAACTGGGCCGTCCCTGAATACTCCCTCAAGTGGACCTACATCGAGCCGCACAGAGTAAGTCATCCAGGGGAAATTACTCTAGTACACTAAAAGAGCAACAACGATTTGCCAGTGCTGATTTATATTTTATATGAATGCGTCTTCAGGTTCTTCTGGGTGGGGGTGTTAAGAATAATATTTTTTAAAAGAAAAGAAAATTAAAATGAAACAAGAAATACAAGTCTCCTTGTCGCATCTCCCCCTCTCTTCATTTTAGTTCACCCCTCTCCCCCAAAAGGTCAATTTTCTCACTCCAGGCAATGTATCTACCCAAACGGTAAATCTTCTAGTTTAAAGTCTCGTCCCAAAAGTTAAATCTGGTGAATCTTTACATCAGTTTGTTTTACAAAATAAACTGTAGAGCTCTGATATCAAATTCATTTTGAATCGGTGTTACGTGGTTCTTTTCCTTATATGAATAAAATAATAGCACTCTTGTAAATTGTAATCTTTTATTATGCATTGCCAGATTAATACGAAGTAAGAGAAAGAAAACTGTGATAATGTCTTTCACCTTGTACTCAGCAGCTAACTGCATCCCATTGTAGATAGAAAGACCGCCAGGGCCCAGAGAGTGCAGAAACAGTGCCTTCACAGTTATCTTCTCCTTCTGTATTGACGAAAGCAAAGTACAATAATATTTCCACTTTGTTTGAATAGCTTCCATTCCTCTGCACATTTCTTCACGTTTAAAGGAAGGTGAATACGACGTCTCTCAGCGTGTCTTTGTTGATGATGTTCCTTGTTCGTGATAGAGAAAAAAAGCGTCACAGATAAAGAAACAACGTGTCTTTGTTGAGGACGTTCCATATTCGTGAAGGAGAAAAAAGCGTCACAGATAAAGAAGCAACGTGTCTTTGTTGAGGATGTTCCATATTCGTGAAGGAGAAAAAAGCGTCACAGATAAAGAAGCAACGTGTCTTTGTTGAGGATGTTCCATATTCGTGAAGGAGAAAAAAGCGTCACAGATAAAGAAGCAACGTGTTTTTGTTGAGGATGTTCCATATTCGTGATAGAGAAAAAGCGGGTCACAGATAAAGAAATAATCGTCACGTTACTGAGTGATGTATGATTGCGTAAAAAATTACTCTCGTGATGTCATAGAACCGCTTAGTCATAGAATAAAGCAAATTGCAACCAGAGATGAGAATAGGTGTTTACTCACGGTTCTTTGTCTTCAACACATATACTCTCTACCACCATGTTGTATTTCTGACTAACAACACGAAAATATTATATTAAAACTGAAGTAAAACATGTAGTTTCTTTTATTCAAGATGGAGGGAAGAGGGAAGAGAAGTAATCCTCGAGTTGCTGTACAAGGGTTATACGATCTTGAGTGTATATTATATCAAGAACATAAATGAAAAATATGACAAATCATTTTATTTTTCAGGGTCAGAAGAACTACCAGACCTCTCTTGACATGATCAACGGGTTGAGGAGTCATGGGTAAATAACATTTTGAAATTTCAAATAAAATAACAATTTTAAATAGTAATCTTTGAAAATTGTTCTGATCTCATTACAAATTACATAATAAAATAAAAATCTAGCAAATTGATGCCGTGTACTTTCCTGCCATATACAAAACATCAAACTTTTATGAAAAGAGTGATTGCTGATTACTTCCCTTGACTAAATATTAATGCGGTGGGGACTAAATGTATGAGTGATGACGTGGACAGGAAAATAATGAGGAAACTTCTCTAGTCAGCTAAGGCAGATATAGAGTGTTTTTAAATAGAACAAACAAGCAAATAAATAAATAAACAGGAAGAAACTCTGCCGTTACTAGCAAGTGCAAAAGGGAACAAAGTAAATGGCTTTCTGATTTCAGAATTAAAGTTCGTGGCCATTGTTTGGTGTGGTCACGTGATGACTTCGTGCAAGACTGGGTCAAGCAGCTGTATGGAAACGAGCTGAGAACTACCGTGCAATCACACATCCAAGAAACCATGCAGAAAACACATGGGCTGTAAGTCCTCAGATCATTTTATTTATATTTATTCACTTTTATAATTCATTCTTTTCGGAGAAATTTGGATTAGTACTCTAGTATCTGTTTATCCACTTGTATGTCTATCTTTCTATCCAATTATCTATATATCCATATATATCTAAATATATTTGTAACTACTTACCTCTTTGTCTATCTACTCAATTACCTAATCATTTATCTATCCACTTATTTATCCACTCATCTATCTATCTTCTTAACTCTCTATCGTATGTATATGTTACGGTCAAAACCCGAAGTTCGGCCAGTTCCCGAATTGGCCGACCATTTCGCAATTTGGCCGAGAGGTGTGGCCAAGGTCCGATGTACTTGAAATCACCAGTGTATATGCTGTTTTGGCCGGCCATTTCGCGAAGTGGCGGGAAATCCCTGGCCAAAATTCGATGCGCTGATGCAAGACTGTCCGGTAGGCGGTACACCTTTCGCTTCCTGTGTGATGGTGGCGAGCACGTGATAGCAAGGAAGATGCATGCCACACTGTGACGATAATATTCCGTTTGTCTGGTGCTTCTCGGAGAAGGTCCTGCCTCTGTGACTCGTTCTTATTATTCCGACACGTAGCGGTTTCATTTGAGTGCTGTATTCTCATGACTTTTTCTTATTCCGACACGTAGCGGTTTCATTTGAGTGCTGTATTCTCATGACTTTTTCTTATTCCGACACGTAGCGGTTTCATTTGAGTGCTGTATTCTCATGACTTTTTCTTATTCCGACACGTAGCGGTTTCATTTGAGTGCTGTATTCTCATGACTTTTTCTTATTCCGACACGTAGCGGTTTCATTTGAGTGTTGTATTCTCATGACTTTTTCTTATTCCGACACGTAGCGGTTTCATTTGAGTGCTGTATTCTCATGACTTTTTCTTATTCCGACACGTAGCGGTTTCATTTGAGTGCTGTATTCCTCGTGTTTGGATAGCGTTCTATATGAATGCTTTCAGTTCAAAGGTTAGGTCATAGAGCATGTGTAATTTGTGTTGTGGGGTGTGATGACCCATATTGCTGGAAGGAGGTTAATAAAGGATTGTTGGCTATTACGTTCTCCTTTTGAGGAACGTACTAAATCAGCTACCAAACACAATTTACTGAGGCTGTACCCATATATAACGGTATTTCAATTTCAATTATTCATATTGTTCTATATTGTTCTCCCTTGGCTACTTCTGATGGGACAGATATGTTGGGTGAAGTTGGCGTACATGTAAATGTGGAACCAACATTTGATATGAAAATCAGATTCTCGGATACTTTGAATACGTTGCTGGAAGAAAAAGCAAATAATAACGGGCTACTCACCAGACAAATACTACGCTGTTATAGAGGACGTTAAACGAGACAAATACTGCGCTGTTATAGAGGACGTTAAACGAGACAAATACTGCGCTGTTATAGAGGACGTTAAACGAGACAAATACTGCGCTTATAGAGGACGTTAAACGAGACAAATACTGCGCTGTTATAGAGGACGTTAAACAAAAAGCAGAAAAAAGAAAGTGATGACCATCGTTGTCTAAGATATTATGATGTTATTGAAGTTAGCAAAGAAAAACTTATTGTGCCAGTAACAGGAGAGAATGGCGTTATTTTGTACTAAGTGCACAAAGAAAAAATTATTTGACTTACCGCACAATACTCACTTGAAAATTGGACATGGAGGTCGTACACGGGTGGAAAAGGAGCTACAAGCTAAGTGTCACCAAAGAAGTCATTACATTGTATCTCCGCTTGTGCAAGCCATGTCAGACCAAATTATCTAATCCTAAGAAAGGTCTAGTTTCTAAAACTGATATTTAAAGAGTTTAACTTAAGATGTCAGGTAGATCTTGTAGACAAGAAAAGTAACCCTGACGGCGAGTACAAGTTTATACTCAGTTATCAGGATCATTTAACGAAGTTTATATTATTGTGACATTCTGAAAAGCAAATGAGCAGAAAAAGTTGCTTACCAGCTACCTGATATCTTCACCACTATATGTGCACCAAGCGTGCTTCAATCAGATAAAGGGAGAGAATTTGCGAACCAAGTTATAAATGAACTAAAGAACATGTGGCCGAAACTGAAACTTGTGCACGGAAAACTGAGGCATAGCCAAAGCCAAGGTTCCGTCGAACGTGCCAACCAGGATGTTCAAAATATGACAATGACATGGATGCAGACAAATGAATCAACACATTAGGCTGAGAGTCTCAGATTTATTCAATTTATGAAAAACCGTTCTTTTCATCAAGGCATTCAGCGGTCGCCATATGAGGCCATGATTGGCTGCAAAGCAAAAGTGGGGCTGAGTACCTCAAATCTGCCCAGAGAGGTTGTCGATAACTTAGTTACAGATGAAGGGAACGTCGAACAAGAAATGGAGGATGCTGTAAATCCAGGGACTGCCTCCGGATGAAGCTGCTGCCGTAGCTGTGGAACCATCGGAAAGGCCAGACCGATTGCCGGATAACAACAATGCGAAAATATTCCGTGTAGAGAAGAGTAAAAGAGTATTAAAAAGAGTCAGGTTCAGCCCATTCTTGTGGATCTTGCGGCAAAGACATCCGTGCAATTTGTGGAATAGGTAATGAAGCAGACGAAGGCTATGGAGAGAAACTTACTTCCAAACTATGTCTTAATAAACAAGAAATCAGGAAGAGGTCAGCAGGTTATGTTATTTTGCAAGTTCAAGGTGCGAAGATGCTTAAAAGTTCGGATGCAAAATTCCCGCCAGTGAAAGTTGGAGATAATGTACGCATCCGTAAACCAAATGTTGACAGTGGTCACGGTGATCCAAGAAGCGTTCTTGCAGTTGTCTTGAACGTCGAGAGCGCTTTCTACAAGCTAAGAACAGAACATAGTGTTCTCAAACAACTGTATTCCAGAAGTGAGTTTTCCGTTCTGCACGAGAAACTTCTCAGACTGGAATCTAGGTTTGTATTTAAAAAAATACATATTAAAAAATGTTCTTACTTGTGGAATAAAATTCATATTTATTTATTCCCTCTATCACTTTTGCAGTTTATTGCTGCACAATACTATTCTTTAGGGTGTTTGTAAACAGACTGGTAACAAGAGTTAATGACTAGAGGTCCTCCCATAACAAAATGGCCGACACGAAACTTCCTGCTAGACCACACGATATTGGCTAGTTACCATACCATTGCCACTCCATAATTACATCTCAATCGTATATTTAATCGTGGTGCGTTACTTTTATTTTTTATTTTATTTTTTACAAATTTCCATTACATTATTTTAATTACCAGGTAGGATAGCGTTGTTAGTGTCATATAAGAGAAATAAAAAATTGTATTAGGGTAGAGCACTGGGATGTGAACAACGAGAATTTACATGGAACTTGGTACCAGACCCGATTGAACGATCCCGACTACAACATTGAACTGTTTAGAATCGCTCATACCCAGGACCCCAACGTCAGGCTTTTCCTCAACGACTACAACGTCGTCGCCTCCGGTGCTGACACAAATGTGAGTCACCTTAAAATCATCAACTTAAAAACTTTATCGATAGAGAGCATATCCATTTGTCTGCCTACCTATCTATTTATCTGTTTGTCAGTCTGTCCATCCATACCTACCTACATATCTATAAGCCTGCCTGCCTACCTATTTATCTGTCCTATCTTATCCATATCTATATATATCCATCCATACCTACATATCTATTCATACCTACCTACCAATCTATCAGTCTATCCATACTTCCTACCTATCTATCTGTCTACCCATACCTACCTGTCTATCCATATCTATCCATACTTACCTACCTACCTATCTATCTATCCATACTTACCTACAAATCTGTCTATTCATACTTACCTACATATCTACATATCTACCTGTCTATCCATACCTATCTACATAACTATCTATCTGTCTATCCATACATATCTATCTATCTATCTGTCCATACTTACCTACATATATATACCTGTCTATCCATATTTATCTACACCTGGAGAAATCAATTACGTCGTCTGTGCTTGTAATGTTTCCCAGACACGTTTACTGGATGGCCACTGGCGGAGTGTGGCGTTGCGTATCTGGCATTGCTCTGTGTGTGTGTGTGTGTGTGTGTGTGTGTGTGTGTGTGTGCGTGCGTGCGTGCGTGCGCGCGCTTCAAAATTCTGTTTCATTGCCGACGTCTTCCCTTTATCCTGCTCAGAATTTGCATTTTAAAATTCAGTGTTGGCCTGCATCGCTTGATCTTCTCCAGATACTCATCTTAGCCCTGAAATCTTACACTCTTAATCCCGAAAGCTACTAGTTTAATAAAGTATGCTGGTAGGGGTGGAGAGAGAGAGAGAAAAAAAGAAAGACAAGAAACACCATTGATTTTTAATCGTTCCTTGTTTCTCTGTAAAGCAATACATTTGCATTTGAGTAGTTGACATACAGTCACGAGCAATGCACACTCCCGTCCAGGTCATTAGCAAAAGAAAGTCTGTACCCACCACGTGATCAATGTAGTGACGATTCTACGTCACAAACTTCCTTACCTCCGTCAGTGCACGTGACTTCCGATTTATACTAACGTCTATTCCAGATTATACTCCATAAATACTCCTAATTTCAAACTCATCCCATGGTGAATGGTTTGAAAGTTTCTTTGAAGAAGTTCTCTATTCTAATCACTTTGAATCTGAACACAACTCGAGTCCGGCCATAAAGGCGATCGTTAGCTTATGGTATGTTAAGTAACTGTTAAAGAAAGAATGGACTTTGAAATATTTCGTACATGTTTTTTATTGATCTATGATTTGAATTAGAGAATACTTATGTAATTGAACCATTATTTCTATGTTCATTAATGGTACATTATTCTTGTGAATTTTGATCGATGCTGTGTATTTTTTGCTGTGTGTGTATCGGGCATAACAAAATTGCTGCAGGATTTTGTAAGAGAAAGGAATAAAGAGATGAAATATGCCTGAAATTTAGTGCTGCATTAATTTGACTTTTGCAGAGAAAGCATGCCTTTCACTTCATGAAGCAGTGACCACTGTACATTGCTAGGTCACGTTGGTGTGTGAATCGAGCGTTGTCGTCAACTTATCCGTAAATCGGATAATACTGTAAGTTGATTCCTGTTAATTTCGTTCGAGAGACAATACAGTGGAAATTGTGGCTTGAGTTGTGGTGTCGAGAATTCACGATCATTTAGAATGTTCCTCGTGGTGTGCTGAGTACTACACATGAAATTTCGAGAACATTCCTCCTGATGTGCTTGATAGCGCATGTGAAATTCAGGATGATTCTCTACGGTATGCTTTGTGAGCTCATCCAAGATTCTGGAAGAGTTGTGTAACGTGCCTAGAAGGGACCAAGAGGCCATTACCTGAATTTATTGTTAAATTTATTGACATTCTTACACATATTGATCACCATCTGTTGGAGACACAGTGAGTGGAGGGGGGGGGCTCTCTAATTATAGATTAAAAGATGGATTGTCTTCTCCTTTGGTAAGATTTCCACCTACGAAAATATTGTGTGACGGTAAGTGTTTGTTTTTACAGCGCCCACATATCCGCCAAATGAGAGAGACAAGTGCTGTATTCTGGAGAATTATTAATAACATAAATTAATATTCTTGTCACGTGTAATTAGTTATGGATAATTAAATAATAATAATAATCATAACCGATAACTAACAAGGCATTGGCGTCACACTTTGCATACAGTTTTTCATTTTAAATAAAATGGAAAAGAAAACCACTTCAAATCATTCCTACAGTTTTGTGTGAATTTTAAAATTAAATATAAAATATTTTTTAAAAATTAATTCAGTATTTTTTTCTGATTTGTGCTGGTGGAAAGGGAGAAGATTCTAGTCAGTGAACAATAGCAATATGGGAAGGCCACCTTGGTGTGAGCAGCATAACCTTAAAACCTGTATAATGTCAAACTCCTTGATAATTTGAGCACTCAATACAGTCCCTTGATTGCGAGTTTTTCTGATGGAAATTCACAAGTGAATATTTTGTTAGTGTTGTTGTTGACTACATCTTAAAGCTAACTATTGTTCTGCAAATATTCATTTTCATTACTACTACAGATTTATCCTTATGTAGCTTAACAAAACATACAATGGGTACACTCAATCATAGGCAAGCAGACAGACAGACATAAACCGAGAAACAGACATATGCATTGGATTAATCGAAATGTTCAAACATTGCAGAGGTACCTGGCCATGGCACAAGAATTCAAAGCAGCCAACGTTGGTCTGTCTGGCATTGGTGCGCAGAGCCATTTTGGTGACGAAACAAATCCGGATCCTGTCGCTATCAAGGTAAGCTTAAGATTCAGTTTAATACATCATTAAATGCAAATAAAGTGCAGGGTTTTAAAATACCTGTTTCCTATCGCGAATAAGTTTTAAAATAATTCATTTTTATGAAGGTAATCTGAGGGCGTATGTTTACCACAGTTTGGCCTCAAAATCCAATAACAGTCTTTTTCTAGTTTTCCGATTTAGGCAACTTGCCCTTTCATGTGTTGGATGGAAGAAGGGTGGGTGGGGAGAAGATGGATAAATGTTGTCCTTGATGACAGCTATAGATATACATTAAGGCTCATTTATGTCCCGGTCAATTCCTTTTCGACAACAAACAGTGGTACAACTCTCTTCACTGAAGCAGAGTTAGCTTTCTTGTCTCTCACGACGCGTCAATACCCACCCAATGCCGTGAGTTATAACAGAGCTCAGACATATTTTGCTAATAAAGAATGCTTTCCAGCACATTGTCTACCCTATACTGCATTGCTATTTTTAACGTTTGGTTTCCTCCCAAATGACTGCAGTAAAGCTTCAACTAGTGACACACTGGAAACGCCTTCACATAAACACACATCTAAAGATTGTGTAGTATGTACTTTGACTTTGAAAAAACAATAAAATAAACCTGAAAAACATACAAATTAAAACAAAAAAAAACTCGTGTGATCGTGTGGTGGGTGTAGTAGTAGTGCAGAGGGTCACCAGAGGATGCAAGACAATGATGATGATGAAGGACAATACGTCACATGCTTGATGACAGCTACAGCAAGAGATGACTGTTACGTTTCCAGTATTTATTTAAAGACCCTGCTTAGGAAATTATAGAACTTTAATTTACTATTTAAATTAATTCCCTTTCGTTTAACCTAAACAGACTGGTTGCTCAAATCATCATTCGACTAAATTAAAAATGCATCTTTGTAGTCTAGATCACAGATTTACGAAACTGATAATTTGCGTACCTTAGCTAGATTGGAAATCGTTAAAAACTCTCTTAGATTCATATGCATTCATTACGTCATTCGTTTAGCTCAAACAGCCCCCATCCAATCCTCATCCTTTGGTCTATATGCATACAAATTACTACAAAAAGAGGTTCTTAACAAAATGAAATAAGATTTAATAAGTTTAACAATTAACAGCAACGATTAATCCCGAACACGATGTCTTAAATTCTATTCAGAGACTCTCTCTCATCTACCGTCCTTGTTAAAAGTTCTAACGAGAATTTTCTTGCCAAATAGTCACTTGATTCTGGACCCTAGTAGATATACTTAACTACACTCTTGGTCGCATGTGGGGTTCAACTGGTTAGAACTGGTCCACATCCTTTGGCTCATCGTCAGTACTGCATAGCATAACAGTCAATCGTCCACTCAATTACTGCATCGCTAATGTACTTGCGACGAATCGTTAACCGTAGTTAACACGAGGTACTT
The DNA here is from genome assembly GCA_028829895.1 of Sinotaia quadrata. Classification (NCBI taxonomy): domain Eukaryota; kingdom Metazoa; phylum Mollusca; class Gastropoda; order Architaenioglossa; family Viviparidae; genus Sinotaia; species Sinotaia quadrata. Next base: position 69,546,152 of record CM054177.1, read on the forward strand.
CTGCATAGTTCACGTATGGGTCATGAAGACACCCGAGTCGGTATACGACTCAAGAAGTACGAAGGTAGAGAGGAGTAACATAAGAAGAACCCGGCTGAAACAAAGGATTTGGGCTCTGTAACTATTTGCGTCTATATTCGCAAAACCCAAGCACATGTTTCTTTGTTTAAGGTTCTGAATTTAGAATCTTTGACTATCGTGTCGTTTACAATTCAAATATAGTTATATTTAAATATACATTGTGGTTCACGTGTGTGTTACATATAACATTACACGAACGTATGAATTCCCAAATATTTACAGCATTAAAAATTGGAATTCACACAAAGGATTAATTCAAAATGAAGCATGAATGCTTTACAATTTTACACGAAAAATTATATGCAAGAACAATTTGAATTACAAAGAAGAATTCACCACGTGCACAGACATACTGGCGGCACTAGTGAATTTAAGATTTATATAAATTAAAGATAAGAAAAGTTACAATAATTTATATACAATAACTTTTAGATTTGTCCCTTTACATCGAAGCACGTGCTTTGGCTAAAATAGCGCTAAGCTGCACAAAATACATACGTCAATTCAATTACAAAATACAATCAATAAATGCAATAGATACTGTAAGAAGTAGACGTGTTATTGTTACCTCTTAAAAGTAGATTTTACTGCTCTAGCGCGGGTTCATCTTCTCTCTTACGACTCTGGTATGGCGGCGGGACGGAGCTAATGTTAAAGCTGCCTTGTATGTCTGCCGGTCTGGGAGTGAGTGAGGGATTTTGCGCCTTACGATCGTATTTTATGAAACTGCATTGAACGCATCACGTGACCGTTCACGTGGTATGTTGTTGATCTCGAAGGTGCTGGACACTGGCCTAAAGTTATGCAACAATCCGACCTTGCTAGAAGCCTCTAGATACTGATGCATCACGGGTGAATTTCAACAAAGGTCCGTTCAAAATTTTAATTTTGAAACGCGCAATTGGGTCACGAGGCTATGACACAGAATTTGTCACACATCGTCACACCCCCTTGCTTTTGAGGCGTTTATCTTACCAAAAGATAAATGCCTCCTACAAATTATGTGTTATAAAATGTAGAAGTCCACAATGAAGAAAAAATTTACAATTAAAAAATTTCAACATAACCAGAAATAATGTAACGCGGCAGAGAAATCAACTCCAGATTAACGGCACACTCATACAATATTTCTCTCCTCAGAAATCAAAGAAAAATGATTTAAGAAAAATCAAATAAAATGATTTAAGAAAAGCGTTCAGTCTAACTGAATAGACATCCATCCAACGGAATAACATGTTCTGAAAATTTCACTATCTGTCCCCATAATCAATAGTTCACACACAACCTAGTTTGATCTAACCAGATTATTCAGAATAGAAATCCAACATCAACCAATTCCACTGAATACGTATCCAACAATAGTGTGATCAAAAAATTGACTTCCAATGAACAACACTATCAATATGCAGGTTATGAAAAGTTCCAGATATTGATTTCCTGTATCAACCAAATATCAGAGTTTGTGAATTACCAACTCAATGAACCATCTATCAGTCTACCTGTCATATTCAGAGTTACAACACTAACACAATTCAATCAGTGTTATAGCTAGTCCCAAGTTTTTATGAAATGTCCAACATATTTACAATAACAACCACCAACTACGGTACAACAAGAAGATAATGAAAATTCAAAGAAAGTGTCAAATCATTATTTCTACTGTTGCGCTATCTTCGTAGTTCTATCCCAACCCCAATACACGTCGTCGCCCATGTGTGTCAACATGTCTATGGCATGACAACTGTATTCTTTCTTTCTTACTCTGTTCGTCAGAATGTCACTGTGAGGTGCAATGTCAAATTTAGACCTTTCATTTCTTGTCCGGTAAGTACGTCCTCGAAGTGTTTTATCTCTTTCAAATCTCTCCAAAGTACTTGTCAAGTTTAAAATGTTTCTGGTAGTGTCAGTTTCTGCATGACTGTCCTCTACCCTGTCTAACAGTTTCAAACTTCTCGATACGTTTCGTATCATGTCAGTGTCATTGTGGCCTTGACTCTGCGATGTCTGAATTTCAAATCTATCGCTCTTAGCCTTGTCACTGAACTCACGCAAATGGAAATTTGCTCTCTTGGTGTTTCGCGCATCTGTAGTTACGTCATTTTCTACACATTGAACGTCCCTAGTTCGCATGCACTCAACGTCTTTTGTCGGAATGGCGTCAGATCTACTATGGGTCCATTTCGCATCAAGTCTAACGTCATAGGTTCGCAAATGTGCTCTGTCGTGGCTACCAGTCTCTCTGAAGTACCTGAATTGCAACATTAGCTTCCCCGCTAAATCTGGAGGTTCCGTTCTCCCGATCTTATCATAGACTGAAGTGAAATACCTCATCCCACTAGTTGTTTTCTGTTTTAACCCATTCACAACTAGGTGTTCGACTGTTATGTCTGTCAATTTGTCTCTCTCCTTGACAACATAAGTCTGTGTCTCTTTTGTGACTCTAGAATTGTCTAACTCTCCACTCGAGTATTCTCTAGTCACTGTGTGGTCAGACTCACTCGCTAGCAAGTCAGATTCCCGTGGTTGTATGAACAAGGGTTCTGTCTTAAACTCTCCAAGAGTTACTGATTGTCTCCCCTGGACCATACCGTTTATTGAACTAACATAGCCTGTCTCCACTGACTCAGTTAATTCAATATGTCTTCTCATCAGGTCGTCAGAATCTATGATGGAAATTCTGTCAGTCTCAGTCACTAACTGGCAGTGAATGTTACCTGTCTCTAATACACTGAATAACATCACCATGTCTATTCTCTGTGTGTTGTAGGCTACACTCCCACTGTTTCCTCTATCATAAGTTTCTGCATCTGATGTCAGTAACAGCCCTGATGCCCCACCTACTCTGGTTATCAGTCCGTCACTCCGGTTTTCATTATCTATCAATCTAGTTCTGTCACTCATTTGTACTGTGTCTTTGATCAACTCAGGATCACACTCCGTACTAATCGTCAGTGAATCAAAGAACATATCAGTTAATGAAACCCCCTCCTCCTTACTTCCACTTGTCTCAGTTTTTGGTACGTACTCGTGACATTCCTTTATCTCAACAGGTGAGTCAATAAAGGTAGTCCCTGTACCGTGGCTTCTGTCTACGTCACTAATTCCGTTAAGTGATTTATCTGCAGACAGTTCTGCCATGTCTCCGACAACTGCGTGCATACACGTCAGTACACATGCATTGTTATCGTCGACCGTCCCTAATATCTCTATGTTAGAAATACTAGATTTCGTCCCTGTACAGTTTCCGACCATATCTTCTTCCATGTCACGTTTGGAAAAGAACTCTGTCTCAGCTCTGACAACTGTCATGTCCTCTGAAGTAAATGAATTTATCATAGGCACATTGTCTCCGTCTGTAATGCTACCTATACTGTCATCTGGATCAAATACTTCTGTTTCCCTGGCTGTCAATGTGTTAGCACTCGAAACCTTGCATAACGCAATAATCTTGTGTTCCAAAATTACGTCATGACTCACGTCAATCATCCGAGATCGAGATCTACCGATGTCAGTCTTCGTAGCGAGCACATTCTCTCTTAAACTAACAGTTCGGTCAGTAAACTCAGTCGATGTGTCACTGCCCTTCAACAATACACAACTGATAGAATCCGTTTCTATCTTCTCATGCATATTTGTCCTGTCAGAAAAATCAGTCACTGTGTTGCTAGAAGTTTCATCACACTTTAACGGTACACAACCGATAGAATCTGTCTCTATCTTATCATGCGCATTCAGTCCGTCAAACAAGGTGTCACACGTACACGGCGGTGTATGTGTTTGTCCAAATTCTACACGTGTTATTAAGTCCTTAACAACAGTGTCTTTTCTTGTCTCTGTTTCAAGATCAAGCTTTGGTGGTGCGCCAACTGTTTCTGTAAACTGGTTAGCAAGTTGAACTGTAATGGTTTTGTCAAAACATTGGTTTTCGTCTATTTTGTCTGCTGTGCTTGGTAGTGCGACTAATTTCTGTGTGTCAGTCTCCACGCTCGCTGCGTTTGACCTCGGCAAGTCAAAGTTCACGGTCTGACCTTCCTGTCGTAATTTGTCAACAGTACCTTCCCCAGCAATTTTAGACTCTGTTTCGATTTCTGTCCACAACCATTCTAATTCTAGACTTTCTTTCCTTTCCATAAGCCTTAGCTTCTCTTTCTTCAACTTTCTAATTTCGAACGTTAGGTCTCGCATTTCAGCCTCCCCTTCCCCTTTGAATCGGAAATCTTTATCACACAACTGCGCTTCCGTAAGTTTTACACGTGAGCTTAATGAAGATATCTTTTCTTCCCTGTGTTCTATTTCCTTTTCATTGAGTGCGAGTAGGGCAGAATTACGTAGCTGTTCACTTTCGTATCTTAGTGATATGCCTATCTTCTGTTCGCGTTTTAGAATCTCCATGAGCTGTAAGCTCCCTACACTGTTCTTCCGATAGTTGATCCCTAGATGTATCAAAGACATAATGTGATCATGTTCTATCTCTAACCTTTCCTCTTCCCGTTCGTGTTCCTCTCTCCTCTTTTCCCTGTCTAGTTCAGTTCTAACGAAGTTCATTAACTCGTCTTCCGTTCGGAATCCGATCAAGGAACCTATCTCTCTCAGATCCGCAATAACCTGTTCGAGATCCGAAGTGTCCATCTTATTTATTTAGCGCGTCTGGCTACAATAAATATCTCACGTGATTGTGTATCTAACCGTAGGCGATAAAACTCCGCTTTTATCCCACAATAACTTTTAGGCTACGACCTTACAAAAATTATTGAATTTATTCAGAACACCTTGTGAAATAAATTACGCGTTGGTTACACGTTCACCTGCTTGGTTACAATCTGTTGTCTCCAAGGCTTTCGTAATGTCACGGCTCCAACCATACAACATTACACATTATACTTAGCACCCTAAATATAATAGTCCGAAGTCTGTTACTACCGATAACTCTCCTAGCTGGCGGTATAACACGTCGACTTCTCACAATGAAGTATCCAGTAACACAATACTAAATAAATCATTAATAGCTAACATAATGCTTAACTACGCTTAAACATATATTAACTAACATGCACGCTACTCTGCAAAAGAATACATGCACATGTCACAACAAAAGCAAGATAAATATTTCAACAATCCTGAATCAATAGAATATTGGCAATTCTCAGTTCGTTCGTTCGTTTCTAGGTTTATGATACGCCCTATGTATAAAAAATGTTACAATTTAATACATATCAATCCGCGGACGAGGCACCACTTGTTACGTTTCCAGTATTTATTTAAAGACCCTGCTTAGGAAATTATAGAACTTTAATTTACTATTTAAATTAATTCCCTTTCGTTTAACCTAAACAGACTGGTTGCTCAAATCATCATTCGACTAAATTAAAAATGCATCTTTGTAGTCTAGATCACAGATTTACGAAACTGATAATTTGCGTACCTTAGCTAGATTGGAAATCGTTAAAAACTCTCTTAGATTCATATGCATTCATTACGTCATTCGTTTAGCTCAAACAGCCCCCATCCAATCCTCATCCTTTGGTCTATATGCATACAAATTACTACAAAAAGAGGTTCTTAACAAAATGAAATAAGATTTAATAAGTTTAACAATTAACAGCAACGATTAATCCCGAACACGATGTCTTAAATTCTATTCAGAGACTCTCTCTCATCTACCGTCCTTGTTAAAAGTTCTAACGAGAATTTTCTTGCCAAATAGTCACTTGATTCTGGACCCTAGTAGATATACTTAACTACACTCTTGGTCGCATGTGGGGTTCAACTGGTTAGAACTGGTCCACATCCTTTGGCTCATCGTCAGTACTGCATAGCATAACAGTCAATCGTCCACTCAATTACTGCATCGCTAATGTACTTGCGACGAATCGTTAACCGTAGTTAACACGAGGTACTTCTGCATAGTTCACGTATGGGTCATGAAGACACCCGAGTCGGTATACGACTCAAGAAGTACGAAGGTAGAGAGGAGTAACATAAGAAGAACCCGGCTGAAACAAAGGATTTGGGCTCTGTAACTATTTGCGTCTATATTCGCAAAACCCAAGCACATGTTTCTTTGTTTAAGGTTCTGAATTTAGAATCTTTGACTATCGTGTCGTTTACAATTCAAATATAGTTATATTTAAATATACATTGTGGTTCACGTGTGTGTTACATATAACATTACACGAACGTATGAATTCCCAAATATTTACAGCATTAAAAATTGGAATTCACACAAAGGATTAATTCAAAATGAAGCATGAATGCTTTACAATTTTACACGAAAAATTATATGCAAGAACAATTTGAATTACAAAGAAGAATTCACCACGTGCACAGACATACTGGCGGCACTAGTGAATTTAAGATTTATATAAATTAAAGATAAGAAAAGTTACAATAATTTATATACAATAACTTTTAGATTTGTCCCTTTACATCGAAACACGTGCTTTGGCTAAAATAGCGCTAAGCTGCACAAAATACATACGTCAATTCAATTACAAAATACAATCAATAAATGCAATAGATACTGTAAGAAGTAGACGTGTTATTGTTACCTCTTAAAAGTAGATTTTACTGCTCTAGCGCGGGTTCATCTTCTCTCTTACGACTCTGGTATGGCGGCGGGACGGAGCTAATGTTAAAGCTGCCTTGTATGTCTGCCGGTCTGGGAGTGAGTGAGGGATTTTGCGCCTTACGATCGTATTTTATGAAACTGCATTGAACGCATCACGTGACCGTTCACGTGGTATGTTGTTGATCTCGAAGGTGCTGGACACTGGCCTAAAGTTATGCAACAATCCGACCTTGCTAGAAGCCTCTAGATACTGATGCATCACGGGTGAATTTCAACAAAGGTCCGTTCAAAATTTTAATTTTGAAACGCGCAATTGGGTCACGAGGCTATGACACAGAATTTGTCACACATCGTCACAATGACAACACCAGCACCATATTTACTTGAGCGACCTTTTATTTCAGGGCAACACAGCCACACATATGCCTGCCAAGCTCGTCCTCTCTTTCAAGCTACATTGTTCTCTGTTCCTTTGTAGGCATACCACAAGCTTTCTCAAACACACTGGCAAACACATATACCATTATACCATCATAACGTGTGCATACGTGCTTGTGTTGTACCACTGTTTGTTGTCGAAAAGGAACTGACAGACACAAGTCTTAGTATCCATCTCTAGCTGTTATGAAAGATGTTTATCTGTCTTCTCCCCAACCACCCCACCCAACTTCCACCCAACACATGACAGGGCAAGTTGTCTAAATTGGAAAACCAGTTATATCTATTAAATTATATGTATATATAATATTGATTAAAAACTGCATTTTTGCTTGTGAGGACAGCAAAGTGCATAATTTTAGTTTTTATGCATGACAACGGTGGAAGGAGAGAATAATCTTGACCTCAAGATTATTCCTAATTATAACATAGGTCATATTTCTTTCACATGGGTTATCCAACTGTACAATATTTATACAGGGCTAAACAGCAGATTATTTTATTAATATGTTGAAATACATGAGTTATATTGTACCATTTCATAAATGTCATTATTCTAAAAGAAATGGCTATAAAATAATTTATATTAGTAACACATTAGGCTAGTCCACTACATTACTACTAGTAATGCATGACAATTCGGTCATAACTAATCCACTATATTGCTATTAGTAACACATCATGATTGGGTCCGAAAAGTCTAGTCTAGTGAGCTTGTTGGTGTATCTTGTAATTATTCACTCCACACTCTTTTCTTTCTCTCTTGTCAGCTAAGACTAGACACACTAGGACAAGCCGGGGTACCGATCTGGATTACCGAACTGGACGTGCAAGCTCAGGATGAGAACAAGCGCGCGGACTTTTACGAGCACGCCCTGAGGGCCATGTATGGCCATGAGAAAGTTGAGGGCATCCTGTGGTGGGGATTCTGGGACCAGGTACACTGGAGAGGAATGAAGGCTGCGCTTGTGCAGGGAGACAATCTACAGGTAAGAGGCATATAGTCCAAGTCGTTGATGTCTACCGGTTTGACCTACAATACCCATAGGTGTAATGGTGATCATTGCATGGTATAATGGTGATCATTGCATGGTGTAATGGTGATCATTGCATGGTGTAATAATCATTGCTTATGGTGCATTGGTTGACGACTGCCGTGCGACATTGGCATCATTAGGCAACCGTGCCATTTCCCCTCCAAAAAAATGAATGCTTATTAGTTAAGAAATACTCAGTTGAAGACTACTGTTTAGACGATCATATTCACAGGTATAAAGCTAACTTAGTACTGAATTGCCGTTTAACTATAATAACCACATGTATAAAGGTGATCTGTGCATTAGTATTGGATTGCCGTTTTGTTTACCATATCCACGGGTTTCCAGTTGATTAGTATTGGACTACCAATACACTACAGCATCCAGTTTTCAAGGTGATCTGTGCGTTATACTGAACTACACCTGCTTTGCGCTGAATCCAACTATAATCTACTAATGACCATAGCATCCTTTAAGTACAGCTATAATCTACTATTGACCATAGCATCCTTTAAGTACAGCTATAATCTACTATTGACCATAGCATCCTTTAAGTACAGCTATAATCTACTATTGACCATAGCATCCTTTAAGTACAGCTATAATCTACTATTGACCATAGCATCCAAACATACTGACAAAGTATCTCAACAAGTAATCCTTTAAGCACGGATATAAATATATTTAATGATGCATGCTAGGATTCAAAGTAGTTCATGCTCTTTCATCATCTCTGTCTGTCTCTCAACTTTCAGCAGTGAGTCCAATTGCAGGCTAAGAAATACAAGGCTTCACGCTCTTTGATACTGATGTGTCTGTCTCTCCATCTTAGCCTAATTGCAGGCTAAGAAATACAAGGAGGCCATGTTCTTTGATTCTGATCTGTCTGTCTCCAGCTAACAGCAGCAGGTCGCCGAGTCCTGGATCTACTGGAAAGAGAATGGATGACAGACGTGACACGCCAGATGTCCCAAGGCTCTCAGTTCACTGTACGCGGTTTCCATGGTGACTATGAGATACAAGTATTCTACCAGAATCGCGAACTGATCAATCTGAAGAAGACCTTCACCTTGGGAAAGACGGCACAAACAGTCAACATCAACGTACACTTATAAAAACTGATATTTCGCAAATGTTAAAAAAAAAACAATCATGTGAAGTAGCAGAGTGAAACTCGGGGGGGGGGGGGAAGTGGGGGGGTTAGAATACTGATTGCGTAATGTTACTTTGTATAATATAAAGACACTTGTTTTTATTGTGGTCATTTTATATTGTGTGTATTTGCATAGACTATGTGTGTGACGATATTTCTGTGATGTATTGATTACATATACAACTTCATGCTGTGATTATATACATGTTAATTTTCATTGATTCTTCAATTCACTTACATGTACATACAGTCCTACTAGCCCGAAGTTTATGAAGTAAACTCGTTAACTCAATGTAAATGTTCTCGAGTTAAAAATCTGTCTTATTTCAACGTCATATTTACCATATCACAGAATCAAGTAATAATCTTTATTTATCTTTCAGTATATTATCTCTGCCTTATCCTAGAGCAAAATCTTCACAAGTAATAGTCAGCCCTATTTATCTTTCAGCATAGCTACATCTTCACAAGTAACAGTCATCATTATAAATTATTTATCTTTCAATATATAATATCTAATCAACATCTTCACGTGTAATAGTCAGCCTTATTTATCTTTCAGCATGTCATATCGACATCTTCACAAGTAATAGTCAGCCTTATTTATCTTTCAGCATGTCATATCGACATCTTCACAAGTAATAGTCAACCTTATTTATCTTTCTGTATACCTACTCTACATATTCATGAGTAACAGTCAGCCTTATTTATCTTTCAGCATGTCTACATCTTCACAAGTAATAGTCAGCCATAGTTATCTTTCAGCTTATCTACTCTACATCTTCACAAGTAATGGTTATTTATATTTCAGCATATCTATTCTACATCTTCACAAGTGATATCAGCAGTAGTTATCTTTCAGCTTATCTATTCTACATCTTCACAAGTAATGGTCAGCCTTATTTATATTTCAGCTTATCTATTCTACATTTTCACAAGTAATAGTCAGCCATTAGCATGGCACTAAATCATGCTTGCTCTGCAAAAGCAGGATATCAACTTGGTATTCTGTAGTCTGCATCACCACAATAAACCATCATGACAGTATTGCATGCTCATTCCTGTCAGAAACATGACAGATACATATTGTAATGCATTAATCATGCATTGTAGTGACACAGTTGTTATAATAACTCATAATTTTATTCAACATTTCAAAAATACAGTTTACTTAAAACCTCAAAATTCCTTAATCATCACACTATGTGAATTAACTGTTTTCTAAAGATAGAAAGGAGGAGTATTTAATTTAAGAAATCCAATATCAAAGGTTTGTAGTTTGAATTAATTTTTCCTGTCCTTCAGACAACCCCAAACCAGATGTTCAGTCAAATTTACAAAGTCCACCAAATGGGTTAAATAAAAATAGTTATTTATTTAATCTGATCTTATAAAATGATTTAATCTAAACTTATAAAATAAAAACAATTATTTATTTAATCTAAACTGAAAAAATGAAAATAATTATTTTATTCAATCTAGCCTTATTGTGGACTTGCTATGTATTCAGTGTGTAAAGCCCAGTCTGTTCTGATGAGAACTAAAGTTTTATTGACTTGAAAATGGCCTAGTCTCTTCTATTGAGAACTAAAGTTCAATTGACTTGAAAATGGCCCGATCTGTTATGATGAGAGCTAAAGTTCCTTTGACTTAAAACTGGACCTATGCTATTATAGCTTCAGATACAGTGAATTCTTTTATTCTTCCAGTGAAATATTCTCTCTTTCCCCTTTCTTTGATTTATGGGTATGGCATTTGTTCATTGTCTCTCACAGAATTTTATCAGTATGAATAGTTGAAAGCACTTAATTGGAACATAGATATGATTTTATAGTTTGAATTAGTTCACACACATATTGCTGAACTGGAATAATCTTATTAGGCATAAGGCATAAAAAAAAATACAACCTTTTTCTTTACAACTGAAAAGAATTCTGGGTATTGTGGTTATTAATTTTCCCAATAAGAATAATCACTGACAAACTAGTTTTAGTCATTTCAGATCCACATGCAATTATCCATTGAAACTGCTTAATATGTGGCTTTTGAAACAAGACTAAAAGTTTTCTTATAAAATTTCAATGTTTTAATACTTGAGATTACAAATGTGTGTATCCATATCACAATATAAAAGTATGTGAGATTGCAAAGCAGCTTAATTATAATACAATGAACAGTGTGATTGTTAATATTACAGTAAACTACTCTACACTCTCCCCAGTAAGTCACTAATCAGTAATTTACTGATCATTCTCAACAGATACAAATACCTCTTGACCTCTCGGAGGTCAAGACCAACTTCATTTTTATTTATAGTTTTGACTGTAAAAAATTGAAAAAACAAAACGAATGCAACAGATAAATTCAAAATTCAGACAGAGTAGAACCTCAAGCTGCTCAAAAGTCTTCATTAGGGCAACAGTTATGAAAATTGTATTGAAGAATGAAATGAGCAAGCTTAGTGATGCATGATTAATTCATCTACATGGATAAAAACATTTAGGTGAGTTTTTCTAGTCTGGGATCTTAACATACTCCTCATATTCAACAACACTTGTTTGTGTTGGCAAGTGCTATTAAAGTATACAAACATAAAAATTACTTTCTGCATGTGACACTTTACGCACTGAAATAATCTCACACTCTAAGAGATGCATCATAGATCATTGTACAAAAAAAATACTGATGAATAGTGAGATGCTGTTATATACTAGACAATAAATGCTTAATCGGAATGTGTAATTTTATTCCTAGAGATTTTATAACTAATGAGAGTAGTAATCAAATTGTGACCTTTGATAGAATCTTAACTTACAATCCCAGCTTTAGTGTAAACACCTACCTGTAAACACCACTGATTATAAGGTTCTCAAGGATATGTATGAGAAAGTGATCCTATCTTAAACATACACAAGAAACTCTTTCACTGTCATACACACAAAAGTCTTAAACCTGTGAAAAATGTCTTTCATTATTTTATTTCTTACCTTGATCAAACTTGATAAAATTAAAATTAAAATTAACTAATCAACTTATCTCTTTTAATTGCCTATGAAACATATCCTCAGTGATAGAATATTTTCCAAGTTAAAATGTCTCACATTATTTCTTTAAGCAACATACAAATAAAGAAAGAAAAGCTACATGGAATCTCTTAACAAGCTATAATTTGATAACACATTCCTGTATGAAAAGAAAACATTTCTTTTTTAATAAAATGAATAAGCATGTTAAGGGTCTACAAAAATTATTAGTTTTAATGAAATTAAACACAAATCATCTAAAGAACATTCAGTGGACCAACATCTCTTAGTTTTAAAATGAGTTTTAAATTTCAACATTTTTACATCAATTACAATGAAAAGACCTTTTCTCACTCCAGTACATGTACATGATACACCTTTTCAAAGCAAATCTCGAACTGGGCTAAAAATTGCATGTTCACCTGTTATATTCTGGAATTTATTCCTTATTCTATAAAGGCAAAAAACAATATTTAAATAGTAAGGCTGTTAAGCATTAAGAAAAGAAACTATGGCAACCTGAAAATTCAAACATTTAATTTTAGATGCAAAAGACAAATAGAATTTCACAAAATTACTTTCATCTGAAGTTTTCATCAGGACATCCACATAACAAAAAAACATGGACAATTAAGGTATTTGGTGGAGTAAATTTGCCTATCCCTATTTCTAAACTTAATTTTTATATAATTTGTTAAACGTCAACACAACATGACCTTCAGGTACTGCACAAGATATTTTTGTAAGCAGAGTTGGAGCAAACAACTCAGGTAAAGAATATGCTAGAACTTGCTGATGCAATCCAAACCAGTTCCAAACAGATAAGGAGATTTCCTGACTAGAAGTCTCATACTTGTCCATAAAAACTTCATTCAATGGGGATGGACCAAAAGTTATATTTTGGAAGAAAGTACTATATTTTAATCACTTTGATTTTGACATAACTCAAGTCCAGTCATAAAGGCAATCATTAGCCTATTGTAAGTTAAGAAAGAATGGACTTAGAAATATTTCATAAGTTTGCTATTGATCTATGATTTGAAATGGAGAGTGCTTATGTAATTGAACCATTATTTCTTATGTTCACTAATTTGATTCATGTACATTATTATTATGTCAGAGCCAAACTGTCATCATTATAGGAACAATCTGATGCTAACTGAATTTTATCCTTCATTATAAATGACAGTGTAATAAAAATCACTTAAAGTGATCTGAAAATATCTGATGCCAATATGTATATATACTCAACACACCCAACAATAAAACAAAATATCAATCAAACAAAATATATATTAATGGTAGGAACATGCATGCTAAGAGCTTTATCTACAAATAAAATCAAGAAAAAGTGCTTTTAAGCAATGTCACTGCTGTGATATTTGTAATATTCTTTCAAATCATGAAATAATCATTCTATAAATAATAAGTCCAATAAGCTAGATTTTCTGGGTACACAAAACCTTGAAGAGAATAGTAAACAACTAATTAATGCAGCTAGCAAGTAATAATTCATTCTATCATTTTAAAACTGTTGCAAAAGACTGATCAGTGACTAGACCATTAGCTGCTTCATAGAAAATGTTCGAAAGAAATTCACTTAATGTGGTAGATTGGTAAAACTATTTAAATTGCCAATAAAAATTTAAATGAAGACAGCAGATGTGACTATTTGGTTAGGTCCTTACCACCAGGTTACTAATGTGCCTAAAATCTTCGAATTGGTCACAAGATTTCTGAGCATCAGTTTAAAATATTTAAATTTTACAATATTTCACTTATTGCCCAAGTATTATATTTTGAAACAAATACCGAAGTTTGAATATGTTTAATTAATATTGTTTAAATGAACAAAATATTTGTATTTGATTCTTGCTCACTTTATTTTTATCAGTAAAGGTCATGTTGTAATGCAATATAGCAATCATTTGTATGCTGAATATACAAAGTTTAAATTTCTATGGGTGACTATTTTGATTTTAACTAAAGTAATAAAAGTATTATTCCTAATTATTTTGACCTATTTATTTAATATTGAAGTTTAGAAAATAAACTATAAGCATAAAATTATAAGTTTACACAAAAAGCAAAATAAAATTCATCAGTTGAGAAAATATGAAATTTAGTATTACTATTAGCAGCAGAAAATGCTTCCATTTTTTAATTAAAATATGCCATCAAGAGAATACATAAACATTTAAACAATATAGTGTTCACTTATATTTTGGCAGTAAATAAAAAAATAAATTAGTGGTACATAATAGAAAATTAATTATTTGGATGGTTTGAATGAATCCATCCAGCTTGCATGACTCCCAAGTTCTAGAAGTGGCATCCACTGATCCAGATTGTCACAGAGAGAGAGAGTGTGTGTGTGTGTGTGCGTGCGTGCGTGCGTGCGCGCATGTGTGTGTGTGTGTGTGTGTGCACTTTTAGTGCATAAAAAAAATATTAATACATACTTGAATTTAAAATTTTATATTTGCAAATTATAAGCCATCTAATAGTGTATTTAAGAAATGAAACATCAAAAGATGAACAGATGCACAGAAATTATATAACCAATAAAAATAGCAATGTAATGAATCAACCAGACTGGTGTATACATTTGGAATCTCTGTACTGATAACATTCATACTAATTAGATAAATTTTAAAAATAAATATGTACATCACATTTTGTGGCAGAGACTAGAATGAGAAAATTATTTAAGATTTAATAAAATCACAAACAGCCAAGTACAAATAGTCATATCAAAACTTCTTCCAGTCAGACAACAAATGTCTTCTGATAATACTAGTAATAATCAGTCTTTATTAAGACTGATTATTACTAGTATTAAAGACTTAAAGAATTTTTAGACTTAAAGAATTTTTATGGAAATGCACATTCATTTACATAATTTGATCAGTAGCAGAGGAATGTAAATTTGTTTGACTAGAGCTGTACATATAGCAGCATTAGTGACTAAACAAATAAACAAACTCATATCTGTAGAAACAAATGAAAATGGTTCAGGGTAAGCAAAAAGCAGATAATTTAATGAAACATTTTTCAGTATTATAAGCAATACATATTAAAAAACATGATCAAGGATTATGTTGACAGAGTAACAGAAATATTAGAGTGGTTTTATTAAGGCTGCACAACAAAAATTATAGTGCTTATTTTCCTTTTCATATGGTTAGAGTTCTGAATAGTAATCTTTAACAACTCTTCAATTGATAATTCACTTTAACCTGGTCAGTCTCATAATTAAATACAGTTACCATCCAGAATTAAAATGTAAAATAGTTCTGAAAAAGAAATTTTGAATCTAGAGGGTAAACTGTATTAAACTATAACTTTGAACCAGCATAATAAATTAAATACAAATACATATTTATGAAGCATATATATAAGAGAGAACATTTATCTATCCTTTTCAGTACATCATGATTAACTCATTTGCATATGCAACTTTATGGGAAAATGGCAAAATAATGGAATTCAAATTAGTGATGACTTTTTAACCAAAATAATAAAAACTCTTCAGGAAAAGTTACTAAAATACTTCACATAATAATAATAACTATAATACTTCACAGCAATTTTGAAAAAAAGTATGAATGCCTATGTCAACTGTAATAGTAATAAGAAAGAGATAGTAATTATACATGTTAAAAAATCCCGTATTTGGTATCAGATCCCAGATACATAAAAAAGATTAAATTCTGTCAATCACACCTCCTAACCTGTTTTATCCCACTGACCGTGACCTCACTCTGCAAGCATGCACTATGTATCCACATAATTATTTTCATCAGATTCAAACTCATAATTTACACCACTTTCTATATCACCATCTATTCTGAGCATTGCTTTATTACACATATCTCTATTTATATGTATTTCATACAGAATGTGAATAACCTAGTCAGTAATGTCTGTACCAAAATACTTAGTGGACACTTTGAAGCATAAAATTCACAACAAGCATTGCACTGAAAGATAATGATCATAACTCATATACAAAGCATCCCACATTCAAATTAAAATCATTTTTCTTTATCCCCAAGCGATTTGACTATATCGCTTAACCATGTGAAAATAGCAGCCATTTTTTTCAGAACTACAAAGAATATTTTTGTGTTAGAAAATAAATAACTCCCCATGACCACAATTACATATATACTTCAGACTGAAATGATTAAGATATTTTGGTTAACATTGGGTTATCATAAGAGGCCCTTTATCCAATTTGACACTGCCATTATTGGAAAATTTTAAAATGATCAAATCCATCGGCACTAACAATTTAGTTTAGATTATAAGAAAATTTCAAGAAAACACAATACAAGAGGCATCACTATAGCAACACCAGACCTAAGGAATTATACCAAGTAGAATACTCCAGCCATTTTTTGGATTTTTAATGTTCACAAAATTATAATTTCTGATTAAAAAAGAAGTATGTTCTTGTTTTCTATGCTGATTAGAAGTGGAGTTATATTCCATTAAAAATGGAAATTTTATACAACTTTGAAGAGAAAAAGGCTCTAAACTAACATAGTAAAACATTGGCACTATTTTATGAGAAAAGTCTAATGCTTTACTAAAGTGATTATTAATTGTGATGCCTGATGTATTTTAAACTAAATACGTGAAATGCATATGAATTTTACACAATATCATTCAAAAGATGAAGCTAGCTGTGATATCAGTTTTTACGTCATCATCACATCAAAATGCCTGATAAAATGAGCTGATATTGTGAGATCTTTCAAACTTGGGGGGGGGGGCCTTTTAACTTTTGTTATCCACCCTATACCCTATAAGCATAAAAGTACACATATCTTGCTAAACATTTTTTTTAAATGCTATATGATAAACATAGGCAAATTAATATAGAATGAACAAAGCTAAATTTAGAGGAAAATATAAAATTGATAAAGATTAGTGCATTTCAGTGTATCCACATATACAGTTCAATGGCATCATGAAATTTGCAAAATAAGTAATGTAATAAAGCATAATTATAATACAAGAGAAAAGATAAGTGAATGCACTTTTTAATGCTAGCTGGATTTCATATAGTATGGTATAATTGAATACTTAATTTTTGGAACAAAAAGTCTTGTCACAAATTTCTCCAGTGTCAACAGTTAGTGCTGGGATACCCTACAAAAGATGTAATTGTTGCCTGTCAGTGATGAACACTTTAGCAACAATTTATGGCTCAGAAACTTATAATAAAATAATGTCAGTGCAAATCACTGGCTCAAATGTCTCACTGTCAATTTACCTTTTAAAACAAAAGCAATACTTAAAATTAAGTGAAACTAGAAAACTGAGAAATTAAAAACCATTATTTTAAAATTACTGTTAACATTTCTGAACCTATCCTCAGCCATCATGTATTATTGAAAATATAATACATACGGTCAATTAAGTGTATCCGTTATGAGATAACCAAGATAATTCAGCATTCAGTATTGGTGAATCAATCTGTTCTCAAATTAACATAGTGGTAAAGTGTGAGATTATTTCTCTTACAGTCTTTTTTCCCAGGAAAACCCTGTCACCTGTTTGTAGATTCTCATCAGTGCTTCAGGAAGCATCACTCGCATCAGATAATCCAGATTCTGCAATATATCATTCTCTTAGCAATTGATTTAATTAGTTTAATTTAATTAATAAACACTGTGCTTATTTCCATCATATATTGTGAATTGGTATTGAAGCTGCATTATGATAAAAGCATTATTAGAAGAAGCATCCAGGTTTTTAAGCTACTCCCTTACATTATGATCACAAATGTCAGTATCACATCATTTGTGCTTTGTCTAGCTTCTGTATAATAAAAAATTAAAAATAAGGGTGACTAAAGGCAAAGTTCAGAAAAATACAATACCGGCTCACAAATAGTTCAAACAGTTATTCTCTATATTATAAAATCTCTATTAAACTTGACAACTTAATAGTTATAGTGTTTGACTGTCCTAAACATGTATATGACATGGTTATTTCTGTTGTCATACTATACAATGATTTGATTTGAAAGTAATATGCTATTGTGCAGTAGGTCAGAGTTATTTCACATTATTTTATTTTAAATTTATTTTAAATTTAATACTGCTAGAGACATATGAGAATCCAGCTTTAAAAATAGATTACATTATGGAAAACTTGAATAAGAACCCACCATGACTCCTCATAAATGTAAAATTGTACTGTGAAAATTATCCTTTATTGTGAATTTGTTAAATACCCTGTAATGTAAATTTGAAAAATTACCCTTTACTGTAAACTTGGACAAATTTTACCCTGATATGAGTTTGTCAAAATTACCCTGTATTGTGAATTTGGAAAAATCTTGAGCAAAGCATCCATCACCACATCCTCATGGCCCTCACGAAAAAGCTGTAGGTGAACCTGTTTATCCAGCAAACCTGCATAGAGAAATTTTTTCTTACACATGCAGGTAAATTGATATCTAATTATATGGTTTACCTTTCTTGTGGGCTCAGGTAAATTGATGTCTCAATTTGGATTAAATATCTTATACAATCAGGTAAATTGATGTCTAAATATATGATTTACTTTTCCCATGCACTCAGATAAACTGATGTCTACTTTATAGTTTACCTTTCTTGTGCACTTAGGTAATATGAAGTTTAACCATACAATTTACTTTTCTCATGCAATAAGAAAATCTTAAATCTACTTCTACGGTTTATCTCTTTATGCATTCAGGTAAACTGTTGTCTAAATGTCAAACATACTACTTACCTGTCTTTAATAAATAATTACTGTCTAACCGATAACTAACATGAAACTACCTATAACACCACTCTATTTAATCTTTATGAACAATGCTATATACCAAACATTAAAAATAAAAAGTAAATGAAAAATAAATCAGAATTTATCATTGGATATTTTTCATTAAATTGTTATCGTTGTGGCTGTACCTGGACTGGAAGATTAATGCAAAACATACCAATGCAATCCTTAATCTGAGACTTCCAATAACAGTTTTCATTTTGTTTTTCACATAAACAACTTTACACACATGCATATAATTAAAATGAGTTTGAGTACCGTATAGGGGTTATTTTTATTCCATCAAATGAGCCAATCAGTCATAAGCTAATAGGTGTTTGCTTTAGCAGGCCAAATCTGTATCGCTTTTATGATTAGATAGTTTTATTTCATCTGCTTCTGTGATGGAGAACAGATGAATCTGGGGGTCACTATGGAAGCAATTGATATATAAGCATAACAAGTGTCAAGATTAATCACTTTCAAAGTTTGCTGCAGCTCTGAACTTTCTAACACAAGCAGCCACTGCTAGAATTTGAAGCAGATGCTTTTGGGTTACCTAACAGAAACTCTTTGCACTAAACTGCAGCCAAAGCTACAAGATTAATATTTTAAATTATACTTTCATAGAAGAATAAATGCTCTTCTCATCGCAGGTTTCAGTGGGGATAAATTTATTCAAATGAGGCAACAGCAATGATTTCAAAATAGCCAGTTTTTAATTGATTACCAAAGCGTGAATTTTAGATGTTATGCTAATAAAAATGGCTCAAGAGAAAGCTTAGGGTCGCAACTTTATTTCTGGTTCTATTAATATAAGATAAAGTCATGTGCAGTCACGCGTAAAAAAGAAATTCAGACCAAAGCAAATTTTTCAATCATGTCAACATGCAGCTCCAAGGCCCCACTTTTAACAAAAATGTGCCTAACACTTTTTAGTAACTTTAATTATTTTTCCTTCAAACAAGGTTTAAATAGTGTTAAATAAAATACAACAGCATATTAGATAAACTAAATGATCTTTAATTTTATCCAAGTTGCATCAATAAATAATTGTATTAAGGTATCACACTTTGTTACAGAAAATAATGAAATGTGTGCACTAAATGCTATTTATTCTTGCAAAACTGACATTGAGACTACCTAGTTGTATTATACTACTTTTTATTAACAGTGTTAATTACTGTTACCATATTCAAGCAAATTATGACACAAACCTCAACTTACAATCACATGACAATATAATAAATGAATGCATACCTAAATAACTGACCAGGCAATGAGATGACATAAATCAAAAGAAGAAACGCACCCCATCATCCCCACGACAAGCAGTGACTACAGTAAAACCAGTTTGTGGTTTATGCTTTGGTGGACAAGCAGAAATTTAAGGGGAAAAGAATGTTATTATTTTTTCTTAATAATTAGACATTGCTAATTGTGACAAAACAAACTAGAGTAACAGTTTTCTGAGCCTTGCTATATTGCAGACTCAGGCAATCACATAACATTGTGCTGCCATTACATATAGGCATATTGATTAATTCATATTCTCTTTCAAAGACAGATATTAGTTTAATTTTAATTTTTATACTAAATATACTGATCTACTGAATGATTTATCAAAAACTAATTTTTAGCATTATATGAATTTTTTGTATAATGCAATCTTACAAATAAGATTACTTTTCATCTGTTTTTACAGTGTTTCTTTAGATTCTAGAATGTGTGAAACTTAAGATTCAAAGACAAAACACTAAACAAAAATTATTAATTGACTTACGACGTCTGTTGCCCCCTTCCATATATTGCGCATGACGCTGACTGTGTAGCTTGCCATTGTAAACAGCTCTCAGATCTTTCTGAAGCATCAAAACTCTCTTTTCCAATTCCTCATCAGAAAGCTGCAAAACAGAACTGGAGGGAAAAGTGTTCGAAGTAGTTTCAAAAAATGTGTTTAGAAACACACTATCAATGTACAACTTATTAGTAACATCTTATATGAATAATGAGCATATTTGTACCATTTACATCTAATTCTAATCATCAAATGGAAATGCTACCAAAAAAATCTGGTGACCTTTTAAAGTAATCTAAGAATATCAATTGTCTACACTTTAAAACTTTATGTAACTGGCATCTTTTGTTTGCAGCATTATAACACAACACAAAAATAATGTACAGTGTATCTTCTGCAATAAATTAAAGGTGTTTCAGAACTGACAGCAGGCTGTGTGATGATGCAGCAGATTTCTTCAAATTAAGCCCTTAATCAAAGTTGTATGTCTATGAGGACTTTTAAAAAACTTATAAATATCTAAGAACATAATTGAATTCCATAGGCACTAAAATAGTAAAAAAGTATGAGTGAGAAATACATTTATCAGGTATTCTCAAATACCCAACACTCGTTGTACTCTATGCAGAATAGATATTAAATAATTTTAAGTCAAGCATAATGCATAAAATGAATCATGAGTGATTTCTTTTTTTTAACTTGTACTATTATCATTATAAATCTTTATCACATTCTTGGAAAGAAAGAAATTTCAAATAATCATGTGCCAGCCAAAGTTAATATAAATTATGAAAGAGTTTTATCCAGCTTTCATCCTTATTTCATATGTAACATAAAAGACAGCACCCTGAATTGCATCCTATTGAAAGCTAAGTGCAAACAAAGAGCAACTCATCTTATGTTGCTAAAGTTGAAAGAGGTAGGGTGTAACAGTTGTGATTAAATCAGAGATTTACCAACAAATTCTAACAAGCAAAGTTTTCTCCCTCCCTATGGAATATAAATAAACAAGAAAAACAACATAAAAAATAACAGCCTCAATATATTCTTTTCCTTCTTACAGATACGTTAGCTGGACAAATTTCCAAAGTAAATATGGTTTCAAGCACCTGCTTAATATAGGAACAAGATAGTTTATTTATTAGTTTGATCAGATGTCCATGACATATTATAAACATAACCTGCCCTTCCCCATTACTAAAATGATACTATCACAAAATACACTAGTGACATGACAATATTTTTACCTGTCCATCAGACGTGTTCTACCCTGCCCAATTTTACCTATTCTAGACAGTCATATTTCTTACCCTGGGAGGATTTCTATTTCTATTGTGGAATTAAAGCAGTGATTATAAACAAAATTATTCATTTAATAAGATTATCAGAGGTTTTTAATTTTTACAGTGGAAAGACAGCATGCATTATTACTGATGTTACTCACTTAAAGTGATCTTCATGCGGATTGTTTTGAGGAGCAGCAGGTTTGCTGTTACCTGGAAGGTCAGAAAGAGGACTTCTATTTCCAGATGAAAACCTTCTCCTCTTATTTGCACTGCTAGCTGGTCTGACTACAAGAGATTCCAGAGGATAACAGCTGCCAGAAAACGCTGGACTGGAGTCATGGGGAAGCCCTGTGTTTACAAGCTCTTCTATCATTTCACATTCTGGTGAGCAAGGAATATCCTCTTTGGAATCATTGCTTTGAGGGCTGCAATCAACAGTAGTCAGATCAACATTTATAATAGATGACCCCACACTCTTGCCACTCATTAATTTCAATGGTGACTGATAATCTGATGAGCAGAAAGGTCTGACAATAGAAAGGTTAGTTTTCTCCTGTTCTAAAGAAGACTGTTCGGTAGCTGTCCAGGAAGCTTTTGCAGTTTTTCTATCAAAAGATTTAGACTGTGTACGATCACATCCTTCATTCTGTTGATCAATGGACTGAGATGATGTAAATCTAGAACGGGATAATGACCCAATAGACTTCAGATCACGCCTTTCCTCAGAGGTCAAACATTTCACAATTGATTTATCAAATCCAAAATCCCTGTGAACTTGTGTTACGGGCCTCTCGTGAAACTCTATGGAAATATCAGGAAGCTCTGATTCATCACAGAGTGATGATGATGAATTTTGCAACTGTATTTGACAAGAATTCAAAGTGAATGATGTTATTTCCACATCTTCTTGTGGCAAATTAATATCAGGGAGGTCTAAATCACTACAAAATGAATTTGAGTATTCTGATTCTAAATAAGGCTCATGATACTTAACACACTGTTTAAATGATGAATTACTAGACATAGAGGAAGCATTAGGTAAAGGCCCTGATGACAGTATGTGAAGGTTTGGCTCTACACACTTTTCTGAAGGCATGACATTTTTAACATTTCTGTTGATTGAAATGTCCAAGTGCCCAGAAGATAATGCCTTCCCAGCTTTTCTGTTTGTTTGAAAAGATGGCAATGGTTTAGAAGGAGACAATACATCTGATACTTTCTTTGATGGAGGCGAAAAATTTGCAACACTCCTGGGATAAGAGTCTTTCTTCAAACCAGGACTGCTAAGACCAGTAGAAGAATAATGCTGTAGTTCTGGCACAACAGTACCCCATAAGAAAGCCTTCTTGACTTTAGATGAAGTTGCTGCTCTTTTTTCTTGCTTTGGTGAAAAGGTCTGTGGAGGTGAGGGTGATGATGATGATGATGATGATGATGATGATGATGATGATGATGATAAAGACTGATAGTCCATGATAAATTTAAATTTTCTTTTATTCCTTACAGACTTAAAAGAGAAATCTTCATCTGTGTATTTTGTGTCTTCTAAAACATGGCCATTGGCATCTGATATACATGTACCAGTTTTTACTGTTGATGAATCAGACTTTATTTGGCAATCAAACAAATGACTACCAGTGTTTGATCTCCCTGAAATTGTGTGAACTCCAAGGACTGAGTGCCTTGCTTTGGGTGGAGATATCTGTGGCAACTGAACATTTTCCCCTAAAAATGTCTTCTGCTTCAGAGTTATGCTTGGATTGCTTGAGCAATTGGCGTCAAGTTTTCTTAAGTGAGGTGATTTCAAAACTGTTCTCTTTTTCAAAAAGTTTACAATGTTCTGGTTTTTCTCTGTGGAAATGATTTTTGATACTTTTTTTGCATCAGGTAATGATTTCTGCTTTAACTTTTTCTGTCTCCTCAGCCTGAAAATTAAAAAACCAACTAAATTTAATAAACCAGAAATAAACATTAGATAGCATTTTAATTTTACAAGATGTAGCTGCTATCAGGAAGCATTTAAGCATTTAAAATTTAAACTCTGTAGTAGACTGTGGTTTTAAAATTAAACATTTTTTCTGCATTGAGTAATTGTACTGTAAGAAACCCTTCACCAACCAAAATGTCTATGTTCTTAAAACACATTAAGGTTGAAAAAATTATGTGGGGGAGTGATAAATGCTAGACCACAGGAGACATAAGGAGTTAGGTTAAACTCATCAATGAATATAAAAACTTGAATATGGAACTTGAAAACTGTGCACACTACTATATTCAACATGTGCAATGCAACAAATGAGAAGAGATTGACAGAATTTACTAGACCATTAGAGATTTTCATTACTACATGAGGTATTAACTGGCATATGCTGTTGATAGCATAATGAAAATGCTTTCATATGTAGCTAGCTGTCTTTGCACAATGCTAATACAGGGTGATGGGGAATTAACCCCTTGCTCATCTCCCAGAAAAATGTCACATACAGTCATATAATGACATTATGTAGCTACACACATTTTACACCAAAAATAGTCTACATTTAAATGCTATCTCTTGGACAGTTGACCCTTACCTCCAAGCTGGAGAATGGCCTAATTAGTTTAGTTATTTTAAAAAGACCACTCAGACCATGGTTCAACAGCTTGCGATGAACGTGCCATTCGAACCACTATTAGCCAACAGACTCCCACTGCAGAGGTAAAACAGGTTGGTTCTCCCAGCATTAAATATAGTATGAATAACACTACAACACTACAGCTATCAACCTTAACTGCTAGTTACTGATGCAGCCAGAACTCATCCACTCTCTATTATACTGCCAAAGGTATGTGGTTTTGCTTGAAAGTCTAAATATTATATCTGAGTTTTACATATTAATGAATGATAATCATAATTTTATATTTACTATACATTCCACTTAGGACATTAGATTGTATGATGACTATGTATGTAAGAGTGTTCCGTCAGGGAACACCTATAGACAAACTCTCAAGTCCATGTGCTTTTATGGCAGATCAGCACTTTATATCTTCTAAGTTGATCTCGCCTGGCACTGAGCCACAAAGGCAATGCCAGAGCAGAACAGTCCCACATGTACCATTGCTGAGAGACCCACTTAGACCCTTGAAGACAACAACAGGTACCATATTGAGATAAGTGGGCTATAGTTCAGTGTTATAGGCACTCTTACTAGACTCACATGGTCGTGATTAGGAATGCTATAAACTCACATTATATACTATTTGTTCTATTTTATTTCTCTTTTAAATATATATTTTATTGTTGATAGCTCATTTATGTTGGCATGGTTTACTTTCATACTATGTTTTAGTCTGTTACTTTTATTTGATATTCCTGACTGTACGTATCAGAAGGTGTGGAGCTTTATTCTATCTTATCACTCTTTTATTCTATCCTATCTATCTTCCTTCTTTCCAATACACAGGTTACGAGAAGCCCGGGGTGATGTAAAATTAACACATTGCCCATCTTCTAACAAAATGTTAGAGTACACAAAACACAAAAGGGATTGTTGGTGCATGATACAATGTATGTAATATAACATGTATGCAATAAGAAAGAGGATATTAATGTATGATAAGTAACAATATAGCATAATCATGTACATAATAATCATAATACAAGCACATCAAAGAAATGGAAAGTGCTACAACTGTAGTACATGCCTAAGTTTGTTAAAGGTAGATCAATATGTTATTGTATCAAAGAAAAGGAAAATGCTACAGTTTGATGGTTAGACTGATAATGCATGTTACTGCATCACAGAAAGATGAGTAGTTCATGCTATTCATCAAAATAAGGGGAAATGCTTCAGCATGATAGGTAGATCAATAAAATATGTCATTATATCAAAGTGAGAGAAAATGCAACAGCATGACGGGTAGACCAATAATACATGTTATTACATCAAAGAGTGCAAAAATACTAGTGCACAATGCATAAATCAACATTATGTATGAAAGAGAGAGAAAAAAATTGTACATGCCCTGACATAAATGGGAGATACAGTGCGGGTGACAGCAAGATGGATAGATCAATAATACATCCACACGTCCGACTGATATTAGGTTTTTTTGTTAACCTTTAACAAACTTAGGCATGTACTACAGTTCTTTCTTGACCAGCTTTCTTCACTCCAGAACACTGGGTTGAATTACAGTCAACCCTTTACTTGTAATCTAATTGCATGTGGTCTACAATCTTTTAAGTGCTTCTAATCCTTTCATACACATAGACACAATGTTACACGCACAGATTTCCTTTTCAATGTTTCAATAAACAACTTTACTACAGAAATGAAAGAAATAAAACACTACATATCCTTAACATTTATTAATTAAAAACAAACATTCAAAATTAAAATAAAGATAAGAAAATGCATTTATGAATCATAAATGAGAGCCATGCACACAACTGGAGGATGTTTATGGGTATCTTTCATGAAACGGTCCTAAATGAAGAAATTGTAAATCAGACAATCATAAATTAGGGGGAGGCCTGCTATAAATACATTATCTAACCCTGCACTTTTAACAACAAGAAATCGTATTAATTCTAACTGCCTATGGTAAACATATGTTAGTGATGAGTGAATCAGCATGCTTTAACCTTTTTTATTTCTATTAATAAACAAGTCAGGTGTTTTTTTTTTAAAATATTTGGATTTGTTAATTATTCTTATGCAAACTCACCAAGTCCCATAATAAAATGACAGTATAAGGTAATGCTACAAATTACCTGTTTTCAATTTAAAACTTTTAGCTCTGACAGAATGTTTAAAAACACCAGAAGAGCTGTGCTTTCAAAAGCAAAAGTAATGAACACTATACCAAAATGAAGACAAATATGTCCACATTACATATTTATTTATAACAGTGTGTTGCAATTTTGTGACTCACATTTTTCGTAGAGTTATTTCCCTGCCCTCACTTGGTGGCATTTCTTGAGCAGAACCACTTTTCTTAAGTCTTCCTTGTTTTGATTGGCATTTGCCATCAGTTGTGACCTGATGCTGATAAGTTGTGGTCACATCTCTGCTTTTAGATTTAGACTCAGTTCCAATGTAGGTACTACTGGTTTCAGATGTGTTGTTAGCTATCTGTCCAAAGGAAACCTGAAGGGGATGCAACTCATTTGCTTTTGTGTCATCTGTTGCACAGGCGGTGGTTATTTTCTTCTCTGAAGGGCTTTTAGCTTTTGAACTAATAGCTAAGTTGTTCAAAGAAGATGGTGTGCTGACTGAATTTATTGTGGTGACACTGGCTTTCATACTGGTGGAAGCTTCCTCAAAGTCTTTTTGTTTTTTAATCTTCTTAAAGTAACTGCTGATTTCCACAGTGTCCAATGGGGTGCTTTCCTTCAGCAGCTGGTGGATAATTGATCCAAATATATTTATATATTAAACAAATAAACAATCAACTCTATAATTTCAAGTTTAATTAGTAAATATTTCGTTCCAACAAAGATATCGCAATTAAATCAGCTCAATGCATGAATGTATGCAGATCAAATCAAAGCTTTAAAAGTAAATAAAAACAAAATAAAAACAAAAGATTACTGAATCTGCAACTTATGCCAATGCTGTTTTCCAAGCTTCAAGCAAATACATCTCCATGTATGATCCCCTTATTATCCCTCTGAAAACCAAGGCCCCTCACAGAGAACTTTAGTAATACACAAAGCATATCCAAAACTATGGTTTGGAACAGTTATACACATAGCATATTCAAAACTATGGTTGGGGACTGCAGTTATACACACAGAATGTCCAATACTATCAGGAGAATGCAGTTCTACACGTATATTTTCTAAAACTATGTATGAAGTTATATACATAGCATATCCAAAATTATGGTTAGAGATTGCTGTTATACGCATTGATGTGTGTAGGGAGCTGCAGTTACATATAGTAATTGGTACATCTAAAACTGCAGTATGTAGTAAAGATAAAGAATGGCACTATAACTTGAAATCACTATATACTATAAAGCATTCTGAATTTACCACTGCATAAATGAAAAGAAAATATAATACAATAAATTATTTTCTATCTAAGACTCAATTATCCTAAATTCTCAAACAATCTGCAATATTCTTTTATAAATTATAAACTAAGAAATTACTTACAAAATGTAAAATCAATAGAGATATAAAAGCTAACCATAAAAGTTATAATAGCTATTTGAAGAAATTAATGTAATTTTAAAATGTTTAAAAAGTAATTATTTCAACCTCATTGAAGACATGGCTGACATTTTCCCTGCTAGAATGCTGTCTTGGACAAACAAACACAATCAACCTGGTATGATTGATTTGTGCACTTCTGTGACCTGTCCTCAACAACAACAAAATCCAGTTCAAAACAATTTTCTACTTTGCACTTAACAATTTTCTTTCACTGAATGAAATTAATCTGATCATAGCAGCAGAGAATAAAAAGGAAAGTGGGCATGGATTTGCTTGTTCAGTTACAATGATTCAAAATTTTAAAAACCTATAACTATCACTTCTGATGCATCTTTATGGTATCTGTTCATGATGCCAAGTTGATATTTGTTCAGTTTTAATAGAATAGAAATTTTAATAGAAATTTATCATCTCTCTCTTTCTCTTTATCACACACACACATACACACTCTCTCTCAATCGATCGATCAAGAGATTATATATATATAAAAGCTGCTTTAACCTATATTTGAAATAACAGGAAATTCAAATTAATCAAAAAAAATCCTAAATAATGGTGGTTTGTCGAAAATGTGAATACTTGCAAGTGTGAGAAGTTAAATGAATATTTTCTTTAAATTTTCTCCGTAATCAACTACAAATACATCCCCTGTTTTCATGTGTTCAGATTTTCATATTAAATGAAAATATATATACAACATGAGAAAAAAGTATATATAATAAGACAAGTGAATTTGTCATAAGTAGCAGTTGACAAAAGAAACATGCTAGTACCGCACAAAAAGTACTGGTTGTCATCCTTTTGTGTGTAAGATGGAATTTTCAGGAACATACCCAAACCCCATTATTCTATATTTGATTCCATAATGTATTATAGAGAAGGAAATAATTTTTGTCCAAAAAAATATCAAGGAAAGAAATAACTCCTACTTGTATATCTGAGACAATTTAATGTTGCTTAGTGCAACACATCTAAATTAGGTGCACATAATTTCAATATTTAAATAAATAAATATTAGAAACAAACATATACTATAAACTTACATTTTATACAAATAAACACTATCTTTACCTGACATATACAGGTAGCTGTAAACACTTTTCTCATTTCAGCAAGCATCAACAGAGGCATGAAGCCATTGTACAGATTATCAGAAAAAGATGCAGTGTTTTAAATACCTTTATTCACTGATGTGTGGTATTTAAGGGTACATATTCTTAAGTCACAAGAAGTTATTCAAAAATAAGGATTTTTATCTTTGTTCAATGTGCATCCTACATGGCTATTATATATTCAGGTAACATGGCTAATAATTTGATAAACAAGTCTTGCATATGCCATTTTGCTTTCACATTCTTTTTATTTTAAATGTGAAGGGAAGGGTGAGCATCACTCTACAATAATAAACTATCAACTGTTAGGAGATACTCTTTACACAAAATTTACTAATATCTGTGCAGTAATCTTAATAAAAATAAGCAATTTAAAATTATCATATTTTTTTATGACCTGATCTATGTACATGCACATTTATACAGAAAACAATAATCAATCAAGTGTTTACTTTTTATTCTTTTTTGTTGGAAGTCATTTATTACTGCCATCATTAGGAAAAAAGAAAAAATGTCTGTATTTATATCTTGCTGTAAGTTCTTATCTTTACATAAATATTAACTGCTGTGTCTGACACATAAGATGAAATTTGAAACTGATATGAGGTTGTCTACTAAAAAAATAAAATTGTTGTGTATAGAAGAGTCTCAGTAGTTTATGACGAATGTGATTTAGACCACCTAACTGAAAAAGCTTCTCCTTCATCCAGTCTTTTTATAGCTTCAAGTTTAATTTCCATGGAAACATAGTTGCTATTATTTGTAGCATTCATACTCGGCATATTCCAAAACTTAAACTTAATTACATAATAAAAACTGTAACTTTATATACGAAGAAAACAGCTCTAAAAACACCAACAAACTTTTGAAACTTATGCAAGCACAATAATTTTTGCGCTTCAACTAAGATTAAAATAACTTCCAAAGGGTAGGTAGGAACTCAGCCATATATTTAATACTCTTCATAGTAAAACTAATCACACACACACACACACACACACCAGAATTTTTTAATAAATAAAAAGTGTGACTTCAACTGTTACTTGTGAAGGTATGCAGTGTTTTTGATACTAGGATCTGATATTTTTACTTCAACTGCAATAATCTGCACAAAATACCTTGAACTGTTCTGAATTTTTCATTTTAAACAAATTAAAAAACATTCTCATTAGAACATATAAAGACATTGTTAGTTACCATCTGGTTTTAACTACTAATATAATGATCAAACAAATGATACTGCAAATTAATATTTTCTTTTCTTTCTTTTTGTTTTGGTGACACTAATGCAACAAAGTACAATGGAAGACTAAGTGATGAATATATGGTTGAAATTAAAGAAACTGCCCCAGGCAGTTAACTCAAACTTCAACATGCTATCAAGTGGCATCATACCATAAAACTCTTGGCAAAGTGAATTCAAATTTCAAATCACTATCAATTATGTGGTATGTCACTGCAAAGCTCTTTGAGTTGTGAATTTACAATTCAATATGCTATCCTGACATCACACAGTAAACTCCTTAGATAGATTAACTAGGGAAAGGATAAAAACATTGTTATTTACAGAACACAAATCTAAATTCTAATTTTACACACTTAAAATTACGAGTTCAGACCAACAGGCTGAGACAAACATCTAGCTAATAATGTTTTCATTTAAAGGCTACAAACCCAAAATTATGCATCATCAATAAAAATGTACAGTTAAATTTCATTTTGAACAGTTGTGTCAATTATAATGAAGCCTATGGCACACAGGTATCCCAACACTAACTTAAAAAAACTTAGTAATATTATTTTGTGCACAATAAGTCTTAAATATAGACATGTACTGATTCAGTCCATGAAAAGACTTTGTGACTTCAGGATAAGTATACTCAGGTCTAGAAATAATGTATTTTACTTACCACTGCTTTTATAAGAATTCTTTGACAGAAGTACTTGAGTCTCAGGCTTATGCCTGAAGGTGAACCCTATCCGCAAACTGGGTCCTAAAAGAAAGTTTTTAGTAAACAATCAGAACAGAATTTATTTCTAACTCAAAGTACTGAAGTATGTTATGGGTAAAATGCATTGGTCCACACATTTACTCATCAGTAAGACATACTTTCAACACCATGTTTCCCTAAGAATAGAAAAATATTGGTGGTAAATAAGAATAATATTCTTATCAAAACTCAGGTTTTTGCAAAAAGAGCTCTTTATGTTATATGTTACCATTGTTAGAAATTGTTAACTTAAATAAACAAAAAAGATTTCTAATTAAACAGCTGTTTTTCCTTTATCAGCCATTACCATTAATAAAGGAAAAAATCTGCAAATAATTAGGATAAGTCTACTGATGCTGTCAATTAATTTTATCAAACTCCATTTTTTTCACAACAAAACTAAAATTTTTTTTAGTTTTTTTCAAATTCTAAATTCTTCTCTTTCCAGTTTAGATAATACAACCACTATACATACAAGAAAAGAATCATTTCAAATTACTTTCATGAATATACATGTACATTCTCACACTCTTACCAACTAGACATTCTTGGGCTGGAAAGTGTTTAGCATTTTTTGGCTTTCTGGACGCCTGATCGCTTAATTCAGGATAGTGTGTCAACACATCCTTCAGCAACTGCTCAACTTCCTGAAATGGTAAAATGAGTGAAGCAAATCACAAAAATGAGTAGTTTAACTAAAAATTGTGGGTTCAAGGAACACAGTGATTTTCAAGGAGTTTGTCCAATTAAGGCAAAATCAGTGAAGCAAATCACAAAAATTATTAGTTTAACTGAAAAGTGAGTGATCATGGAACAGTGATTTTCAAGGTTTTTTAAATATTTTATAAAATGTAAAAAGTGTTTTCTGAAGAATAGAAATTAGAATACAGTAACAAATGACCAATTGCTAGAAATGATTGCTAAGAAATAAAGTAGTTTATGTTCTGAAGAAAGGAAACATTTCTTTCTTTCAAAATCTATGTCAAAAACTTAAACAGAAAAAAGCATCCAGACAAACACATCAAAAAACAGAGAGAAAAAGAAAGATTCAAAAGATAATGATTCAGAGAAAAACTATATAAAGACCCAGAGAGTAAAAGAAAGATCTAGAGAGAAAAGTAACCATTCAGAAAAATAAAAAAGATGAAGAAAGACAGATAAAGAGACAGCCAGCTAAAGAGAAACAACTAAAGAAACAGAGATAAAAATTATGAGAAACAGAGAAAGTGAAAGAGAATTAACAATAAAATGGTTTTAGATTAAAAAAAATTAATTTTAATTTTTACACATGTGAGAGCTGCTTCTTAAACTTATTTTAAATAATTAAATAAATTTCAAATTGCATTTACTAATTTAATAATATATGACATGTATATATCTATTCACCCCTCAATCCATTTATCTTTTTCATCCATCAATACTTCAATCCATCCCTCTCTCCATCCATCAATTTAATCATGATTTGTGTGTTGCATGCTTTACTTAAAGATGCTTCCTTATGTATTTAGGTGCAGAGCCAAAAAAATAAAAAGGAAAAAGTCAACTGGAAAACTCTTATTGATTTGTACAAGAACATAATCATTGCTGGAAAACCATATCTTTATTGGAGATAAAAACATTCTGAATGGCTGTAATGCAGCAGAAGCAAATATGGGTTTATATCAACATAACAGAGCTGCTAAAAAAAGCACAATGGATATAAGATAAGATCAAGCCATGGATAGTAATTAGTATTATTCCTGTGTTCATGTTAATGCTTCAGTGTGAATAGTGTTGGAGGGCAAATGCCAAAGGTAACTCTTAAGACTGAAACTTCTAAGAGAAATGCTAAGAGCATTTGAACAGTGTAAGAAAATGCTACTAGTAGAACAACTTATGATTTTCTTAAAACTAAAAGCCATTAACTTGAAGATGCTTCATTTAATTTATTAGTAAACTATTACAGTGAAACCTCACTAAAATGCAATAATCAGGGTCCATAAAATCGGATCGCGTTAATAGCGGAGTTGCGATAATGCGGGGTTTTGCAATATGTGCGAATGAATATCCGAAATTTCAGGAGCCATGCCACAACCGCATTATATTCAAATTTGCATTATCAAGGGGTTCCACTGTATTTGTCTTTTTGATTAATGCTTTTTTTTTTAGCAACTAGTTTATAACACTACTGGTATAAAGCAATAGTTTGTAAATTATTTACAGCAATGTGAAATAGGTTAGCATAAAGAGTATGACATTTACAATGAATGATACTAATTCCAAAATCACAATAATTAAAGACATTTTTTAATAAAACATGCTTGAATTTCTAGCATCATACATACATCATTAAAACAAAATAAGGCTTACAGTCATATTTTCATCTTTCAGTTGAAACCAGTTCCTAGGAATACTGGCTTCAGCATGTGTTGGTGTCAAAAATGGATGTACTTCAAGCTGAACAGCATGATGATGGCCTATCTGTAAATGTCAAAATAAAGTGTCAGTTATCTGAGAATTGCTGAATAAGGCAAACTGAAGCTAGGCTATTAGCAATGAGTTATGTGCTAGTGAAGCTGAGAATATTTCATTTGTCGGAATGCAAGACCCTTTGAACAGCTTCAAGCTGAACAATTTTAACAAAACAATTTAATGTAAACTAGTAAGTGTGAATGAGTGCACTGCTGTTTTACTGTCTTAAAAATAATCAGCATTGGAAGTGAATATTAAGAAGCTGAAAATAATGAACATTGGAAATAAATATACAGTAGATTAGAAAAAGTTTAGATGGATATTTAGTAGAGAAAATAATGGGCATATGAAGTAAATATTAAGCAGTTGAAATCAATCATCAAACAAAAGTTGATGAAATTTAAAAAGTCAAATTTCGGGTTGTTGCTCTTGTAACTGGACACCTCAACATCTCTAAAATATTTATATCATGATGTGGATGCACAATTTTGCATGACTCCAGGATGAGGGTGGGAGTGGGAAATTACAAACACTTGGCTGCCCAGCTAAACATAAAAAGTGTCTCCCAAGTCTGATTCCTTTTAATTTCTCATTGCATTTGCAGTGTTGTACTGTTACAGTTTCTGAAGTCTGAGTCATTTCGTGTTCTCACTGCAGTGCTGCACTGTAACAGTGTCTCCAAAGGTAAGTCATTTTATTTTCTTATTTCAGTAAATGTAACAAAGAGTCTCCAAAAGTATGATTTATTTCCTGTTCTCATTGCAGAGTTGCACTGCAACAAAGAGTCTCCAAAGTCTGATTTATAACATTTACTTTAAATCATCAAATGATCAATTAGTTATGGTCAATGGAAGTGAATATAAGTAACATTAACAATGGGGTGAAAAATATATCCAACTAAAATTTAATGAAAGGAATTAAAATCTAAACAAAAAGAATGAAAATACTAGGCCTGAAAATCTACTCAGGTGTTTTCAGGTGTTATAATATATAGGGTTATAAATTATAGGCCCGACAGTATACATATTATTGAGTGAATTACAGTAAATCAACTGCTCATAATATTAAATAAACTGTTGGTCTCAATCCTTAGCAAGTGAAAAAAATTGCTTAAGAAGAAATACTGGCAGACACTCAAGAACACATTTCTATTCTCAAAAAAGATATGTTTATGATTATGTTTCAACTTATTTATTGTCTTATCATAAATCACTAATATTGACATTTACTCAAGTATGTCTGAGTTTTCAGCAAGCCAAAAATTGTCAAGACAAAGAAACATTCAACATTTTCATAATTAAAATTATTATATACTTGAAATATTTATGCTGATGAGCATTAAAATTGATCTTATGACAGACTCTTTGGCACTCACTACATTATATAATTAGAAATCATTATAAACACCACACTAGAACACAATATAGCTGTTGTAAATAAATATCACATCCGATCATAGACATAATAAGAAATATTTTACTTTATCTGTGTATTGCTAGTTACTATTCCGTCTGCAAAAATACCAAATCTTTTGTCTTTAGTTGCTCTCTTAGAAAATGTTTTTCTTTTTTAATTTGTAAAGGTTACATTATTATTATTAATATTATTGCCCTATCCATGTAAGGAAGGCACTTTTTAAGTAAGTTTTCCCAGTATGAATTTAAGGTCCAGTCAGAATGATTTATTATTTATTTAAATTTTGATGTATAACCATATATAAAACATTTTATATCATATATAAAAACACAGATCTAAAAATACACTTACTTAATAACCCACAAAAAACCACCCTAAAATAATATTAAAAAGTTTATCTTTAATAGGCCTATATTTTAATATAATACAAATTAATAGCAGTGCAAGTTTGATGATAACATTAACTCTGAGATGAAAAATTCATTATCTTTTTTAATTGTACCACTTGGAAGTAATTAAAATTTTGCAGCTATTCACTGTAAAGTTTCAAAATCTTACCAACCACTGAATTCGTACTATTTTTAAATGAGAATTTCACTAAATCACTAGGTCTACTGTAAATTTTAAAATAAAGAAAAAAAATAAAAATATGAGATGCTTGACACAGCTCTCAAACTGTCAGATATATTTAAGTTTACAAATTGTTTTCAAATGTTGAATACAATTTGTTTGCTTCAAAATACAAACGTTATTACTTTGAAAAATTCAAGAACATGAAATGCACAAATATAACTACTAAAACTAGGCCTATATAATTTTATATAGGCTACAAAGCGTAAATTTGTAAACTAAAATCTGTTGAGCACTATTTGTGTTTAAAACACTTATGCCTAGATTGCTTCTAATAAATAATAAAATTAATATGATATTAGGTTGAATTTAGTACTGTATTTTTAAACAGAATAAAATATTTCCGAAAAAATGAAAACTTTCAAAAAATACATTTTTTTAAAAAAATAATCGAAACAGCTGTCTTGTCTCACATTTGTGAATGGCAAATGATACAAATAAACTGAATATATATATATATGTTTTATACAAAATCAGTTCAATTTTACTAGGGCCTATATCAAATTAACTGGGCATCCCAAGTGTTGTTTGTATATTATTTAGGCCTACCTAAAGTATGTAATTTGTAAAATAAACTCCAATGATCCTCGCTATCACCGAAAACATTTAACTAATTCATACCTGAAAATACTTAAGAATTTTGCTTCCCATTGATAATCCATCTGGTGCCATTTTATTCCACTTAATCGTAAATTCGTATCGGCCGCATCTGGCTGACAAATAACAGACAGAAAATCACAGATGGATAGCATGCTACATGTACAACTACATTTTTGGAAAGTGAAGTAAATTCAGGGGAATGCACTGTGTGCTTCTACATAGTTTACTGAGCTCTCCTTTCAGGTCGAATGATTTATGACATTATTATCGTAAAAGTTTGACTGATGTAACAATCTGTAGCAACATTAGATAAAACGTACGATAAATGATAAGGTACGATATGTGTATATCAAATAAAAACAAAAATCCCCACAACGATAACCATCTTTGATGTCGAAGCAGACGACAAAAGTGGGTCGGTTAAGTCACATGATCGCGCAAGATGGCGTTAACCTGTATCCAAGTCTTGCTGATTGTGGGGATGCTTGTCACAGGCAGCATCAATACAATCAGCAAAAAGGCACAAAATGATTGCAAGTGAGGCTTCCGGATCTAATTTTAAATTATTTTAATACACATTTCTGGGGAATAAAATTAAAAATAGCTCAAAATAAGAAAGTTAAGGAAATCTTTCCATGTTTCGCTTTTTGTAAGATTACGTAGGCCTAGGCCTATATTTGGACAGCCATTAAATAACTTTCAGCTTAGAACTTGGGATTTGTAGTAGATTGTAGCAGTCAGTCGAATCCAAAGTACAGATAATTTCGCTTGCAAAACGCACCAAAAAGCTCATTATAAATAAAGGATTTATAAATCTGTGAAGGATTATAAACTTGTGTATATGATGAGAAACATGTTCAATTTATAGGGGGTGTTTATATACTTTTCTTAATGTCTAACATCACCTTCCCGTAAAAACGTAAGTGCATGCATAGCACATAAATTATCGTTTAAAAAATGAAATAAATCAAAAGATTTTCTCAGTGCTAAAGAACTGATTACTATTAATATAGGCCTATAGGCTAGTCAGTGATAGGTGATGCAGGAACCTGAAATAATCCTATATATAAACAAATTATTAAATAACAATTAGTCTTTATTTCTAAAGGCAAAAATTAATGAAGTACTACTACATTCCTCATTAAGACTGTTAGCAGAATTTTCTTGTCCATAGAAATATCTAATGGCTGAGATCAGTACTGATGAAGTAAAATCCTTTATATAGCCTACCTGGGGATTTCACATTTTAACTTGACATGGAGCACAAGGACTAAACAGATCATAGTATTTATAATGTAATAATAATCATTATTATTTATTTGTGTTAAACCTCAAAATGTATTATAATCATAGCCACTAAGCTCAGCATTCATGAGCATGGGGAATAAATTCCAGGGATCAAGGTAGGGTTTGAATCTCAGACTTGATCTTAAAGTGCCCTTTCCTTGTAGCCACTAACCTCCCCATAATGAATGAAAGACTAAATAGATTTACAAAAGTACAAGAAGATAGGGTTGGCTGTGCCACTGCTGACGCAGACAACAGAAATGTCAACATTTCTCTACTATAATTATTACTGATCTTTGCATCAGAATATATATATTCTGAAATATATAAAATTAAATAGATGCACAATATACTTCAATAATATGCCTCATGTTGAAAAAAAAGAGAACTTTCCATTGCAAACAAATTGAAATTTTACCAACTTACTGAAAAGGATGTTCAGTTCATTTAGTGACCTTTTAGTTCATACCTCTCGGTATCTGTAAATACCATTTAGTCATGTCAGTAGTTCAACTTAAAGATGTTTGCAACATATAATTGTACATGTATTAATATTAAATTCTATGGGGTTTTGTATTTATTAGTTGGCTGTACACTTCTTATAGCTATCTCATTATTGTCCAATAATCAGTTGCACATATTATTATTAAACTGATGTTGTTTTTGCATTTATTAGAAAGCTGTACAGTCATCTCATTACTGAACAATGTACAGTTGTACATGAATTATGATTAAAATTATGGGGGGGGGGGTTGCATGTATTAATTGGTTGAAAACTTATTAATACAATAATAGTCATTCCATTATTGTGTTTAGAGAGCCACTTGGCTTCTTGTTCTTGGCTGTTATATTGTTCTTTTCATGTAAGTGTTGAAAAAGAAAATACAAGAAATCTGCAAGAATAACTAGTATACTGTAACTATAAGAAAGCATTATCTAGGGCTCAGTTAAATACTTCCAAAGCAAAAGTTGTAAGAATAACTAATATTATACTAAAATTATGTGAAAGCATTATCTAGGGCTTGGATAAATAAATATTCCAAGAGCAAAGGTTATAAGAAAACTTATATTATGCTGAAAGTATGAGATAGCATTATCTAGGGCTCAGATAAATACTTAAAGAGCAAAAGTTGTAAGAATAACTAATGTTATACTGTAACTATGTGAAAGATTGTCCAGGGTTCGGATAGACACTTAAAGAGCATCAGACATTGAGGAGTTGGTTGAACATAATTAAGATCTTAGCATTGGCCTCATTTGTGACTGAATGGGGTCCAAACCCATTCCACTGCTTATGATAATTGGAGTTACTTCAATCCATAGGCCTTCTTCCTTGCCTTATGATTGTTTGGATATACCCTGATTGTAAAGCATTTAGATAGTTTGAATAACAATACACTAATAAAAATGTCCAATTATATTTTAAGCTAGTAATCAGTATTTTATCTTTGCACCTGAGATTTATTGGGTTTTTTTTAAATGTAGGTTATATGCAATACACTAATATAGTTATTTTATTGCAAGTTTACATTTTATTTACAGAATCTTTAAATACAACTTAAAATGTCAGGTTTCTTACATATCCATTGGAAATACAACATTAAAATATGGTATAGTTCAAAGAGGAACACCTAACAATTGATTTTCTAATTCTGAGATAGATTTCCTGTGCTCCATTTTAAACACATTTCTTTCCTAGTTAATTGTAATAATGTCAGGTATAATCTATGTAATTTAAAATTAGTTTAATTTAGGCATGGACAAGAAGTTTGTATAAATTTGGGTTGTGCATTTTTGCAACCAACATGTTACAATACTCTAACATTTTCAGTCATACTCTTATCTTTAAGAACTAAGTGAAAAATTAGACATGTTTATCCAAAAAGTGATAGAAAATAGTCATGATGGGAGTATATTATAAATATTTTTGTGGAATTAGTTTTTCAAATCTTTCCAGAAATGAAACCCAATTAACATTAAGGGTTTTCTCTGTATTATTTCGCAGCATACTTTTATTTAGTTATAGTAGGGAATAATCACTTATTGTTATATTAAGTGCTGTATCATTATTCATATCTTTGGATTTTTTCCAGTGTTGCAGGATATCCTAATAATAGTGCCATTAACAATACCGCTACTGTTCATAGTTTTGATCACCCTTGGTTTCAAACATGGATCATGTTTATTGGTAAATTCATTATTAAGTTTTAAATATATATTTTGTATTTAAGATCATTGTTGATTAGTTATTTATTTTAAGTGCAAACTTACAACCAATTTCTTTCCTCTGAATAAATAAATATTTTTACTCTTTCCTTAGTAATAATATGAATATTATTTTGTTTCATTGCATTCACTGAAATCTTATCTAATTTCTAAATGAATTAATTTTGTGTCTTTTTGCCTCTACAAAAAAAAAGTATAATAATATATGTATATACCTGCAAAATTAATAATAACACAGACAAATACCTGTATTAGTGCACTTATTCAAGAGAGACAGATACATCCACATATGCACAAACCCACTCACACCCACAAACACATTCACTCACTTATTCACTCACTCATACAGTTAATTACTTTATAAATTAGTTAGACTTAAGTGAATATAATGAAAATAAATACTCATTTTACTGTTTGTTATACAAAGAGTCAAAGTGTTTGGGTTTTTTTTTATTTAGAAAGAATATGGCTGCCAAAAATGATACAGAAAAATGCATGTTCTAGTCTTAATACAGTAAATAACCAATTTGAATAATAATTAATTTAAACTGAAATGTTAATATTTTGTGCATACTATATATATATAGATTTTTTTTTGTAAGACCATTGTTTGCATAACATTATTCTATAATTAATTAATAATTCATGCTTAAACAGCTGTAACATTTAAAATTTTTCTTTATGTTGGGGTGGAATTGCAGGCTAGGAGAAGAATAGAGTTGATGTAGTTTGTTAATCTAATCAGATTTCTTTCATAAACCTCAAAGTAGCTTTAATTGTCCACTTGAAACATGTTTTTAGTCACCAAAATGTGAAATATCAATAATAAACAATGGAAGAAAACATGAGCAATGAAAATTAAAGATAGAGGGCATAACTCTCTGAGCATATGTAATTGACTTTTGACAGCATTACTCTGTAAGGCCAACTAGAAGATGGTCAACATTGCCTACTAATTGTTTATATATCTACCTGCAGGTGAATGTGCCTGTTTGATCGGCTTGATGCTGGCAAGAAGGCGGGAGAGGCAACAATTAAATAAAGCGGTAAAAGCAAACTAAAGGAAAAATCAAATGTTTTTATGTGATTCGTTTTATTTAGTCACCAAAGCATTGTTGTTTAGTAATGGAGCCATTACATTGATTAATTAAGTGACTTTGTTTCTAGAGGTGGTACTTGTACCCCACCTATTCTGGCATATATGACTTTTTTTTCTCTCTAAACTAAACATGCATACTGCTAATATCTTTTACACACATACACAAACATAATATATATATTATATATTACAAACATTCACTTGCATATCCTGGAGTATTCACATATTTATTATAAAATTGAAATGCATTAAATTTCCTATTATTTTATTATTATTATCTGCATATGTTTAATATATGTTTATAATTTCCTGTTTTCAGAACAACTGGGCAAAACAGATTGATAAAGAACCAAGCCCACCTGAAGAACACCCAAGGTATACCAGGATGCTTGCTGGTGATCTAAACACAATCTGCACACAACTGTGCACTTGTCATTGTTAACTTTTGCCTCTTTGTCATGTTAAATTCTTTTTTTAATGGAAATTGTCTACATTAGAGTATGATACTTACCTCATTCAATCCAGAACTAAGGGCACACACACACACACACACACACACATTTTTGTATACAAATGAATATATATGTGTACACAAAAAAGGGGGATAAATAAAATATAGAGCTGATCAGTAGCAGGTTCCATGAATAGTGTCTCCTAAAGTACTCTCAGATATCCCTTTCTCAAAATATGGGATGGGGAAACAAGAAGGCTAAAAGGGACTGTATACATATTAAGAAAAGTATATTTTATGTAGAAAAATTTCTCTGTCCATTGTGCAGGGTATACAGTATAAAGAAAATGAATTGGATTATAAAAAATTTTGAATTATTATATGTAAAGAGCATGCACCCCTTACTAGAAAAAAAATAACTAGGCAACAGCTACTGCAACCATAGTAACTGACAAAGTATCCACTGACCTTGCTACATTTACATGAGAGATGAAAACAGCAGATGATCATTCCCTCTCTTGAGGAGCAGGTCCGTATAAGGTCTGACTGCCCTAACCAAAGGGAAGAAGGATTCTGTAAAATAGAATATTTCATGAGATGCTACTCAAGTGACTTTCCTTGTTAACTTTATCTTTTCATATATCTCTCCAATTTGGAGATGGGAGTGGCCTTAGATTAATTCTGGCTTATGTGGCATAATGACCATACTGTACTCCTGTTATATATTCATCTGGTGTATGGACAATTGGGTTTGTTTAAATATTAAGATATGGATTGATATTGATTAAGTGAAATTTTTATAACATTATGATTGTAGCAAACATTTCTTTGTCATTGATTATATTTTATTCTTGATGGTCCTTGCATCCAGTATAATCTCTATCTATATATTTTTTTTTTGTATTAAACTCGGTTTGGGACTACTTTTGCAGAGTTTTTCAATGGATTTTTCTTCTTCCCACAACATGTGATCTCATTGGGACATCATTAGCAGGTTTTTGTTTGTTTTCTTTGTTCTTCCTATTTTATGTGATCTGATTGGAATGCTATTAACACTTTATTACTAATGAATGTGAGAATTTGTAAAAGCAATGTGACATTGGTAGAATGCTGCTGGAAGATGTTTATCATTAAAAATAGTTGCACAAACTCACTACTCACGTAATTATATATTTACTCATACACTCTCATTTGGTACAATA
This sequence comes from Sinotaia quadrata, assembly GCA_028829895.1. Classification (NCBI taxonomy): domain Eukaryota; kingdom Metazoa; phylum Mollusca; class Gastropoda; order Architaenioglossa; family Viviparidae; genus Sinotaia; species Sinotaia quadrata. Next base: position 69,589,013 of record CM054177.1, read on the forward strand.
ATCTTTTAAAGAACTCATTTAGCAACATTTTATTTATTTATTTCATTTCTCTGTCTTGCATTTAAATTTCATATAAATTTCTGCATTTTTTGCATTTCATTTCATACACATTAAAGCATGAGATATCTGCTCATAATTCCCTACTTATTATATATGGTTGTTAAGTATGTGTAAGAGCAAGCACTCATGTTGCGTGCTTAGCAACAATATTTCTTTATCTGCATGTTCAGATATGGAAACAGAAGATTGTTTTTGTGATGATCTCATCATTTATCATCTTCTAAAGCTCAAATCTAAAAATTTAATTTCTAATCTGCAACTAGCAGTACTTAAATCATTAAATGAAAATCAAAGCCAAAGACAAATTGTATGATTACTTATAGATGGTTGCACATGAATTTGTTAAAATTTTTGTTTCCTTGGTCATCTCTTTCTAGGCATTGGATTGCTCTACGTTAATGCGTCTGTGTGGCAAATGCTCCGAGGGTCTATTATCATATTTGCTGGCATTCTTTCAGTAGGTTGAAAACAGAACGGTTAAATTGTTTTTTTTATTTTATTTCTATGGAAAATACTTCATTTTTAGTAAGAGAATTATTTTTGCAGTTAATTTCTAATAATTAGTATTTTTACACAATTTATGATCAGTTTAAATTAAATTTGAAAGCTAATAGAATTGCAATCAAATAATCACACTGTTCAGAAGTTGTCATTTGAGTAGTATGTATTTGTATTTTTTAAGGACTTATCATTTAAGTTTAATTTCAATAAACTAAATAATCATAATTTAATAAACTTTTAAATACAAAATAGAGACTTTTTTCAGTTTAAAAAAGACAACTTATTAAAACTTATTTTTTTGTTTACCCCTTGTGAACTGGATGTCAGTAATTTAAAGTTGAATGATTGAGGTCATCTACCTTTTATTTTATTATTTTTGCATCTGCTGGGCTATGAAAGATTTGCCTATAGAACTGGCTAAATTGTAAAATGTTTCAAACCCACTATTTGGTCTCAATTATTTTCATCAACAGAAATTGTTTCTTAAGCGGAAACTGTACCCAGTACATTGGCTTGGCATGATAGTGACAATGGGAGGCTTAGTGCTTGTTGGGTGCTCTAGTATATTCCAAACTAAACAAGCTTCAAGTGCATCAAAGACTGTGCTAGGTAAGTCTAGTCCATAAAATATTTCTAGAATGGCAGAGATTGTATATTGTAAGCTATATCACTACACCAAAGACTTATCCATTAGTCTTGCATGGCAGAGATTGTACATTGTAAACTGTATAACTATCAAACACTTCTAGACAAATTTTGTCCATATTTGGCTATAACTATACATTGTAAACTATATCTACCAGAGACTGTACTAGGTAAATCTGTCCATCAAGATGGCTCTAGCTAAACTATGGCAAAGATAGAGCATTGTATGCTACATGACTACTAGAGACTTTACTGGGTAATCATCATTAGCAAAACTCTTGTGTACATCAGAGAGTATTAGGTAAACTGTCACAGGCAAAACTCTGCAGGTTCAAAGACTGTAAACAGTACCCAGGTTACTGAGGTTTTATATCAATTGATTTTTGCTAAAGTCAGAAGTTACCATTGTGATGTGTACCTGTAAAATGCAGGAGGAGAGAAAGATGAAAAGAGAATAAAATAGTGTTTAATTACTTCTTGATGAATACAGATATATAAACTATAGATGTATAAATAAGCTGCAGAATGAAGAAAAGATTAGTTTTAATATTTAGCTAGAGGAACCCCACTGACAGTTAATTACTGAATTATAAAATTCAGATTTTTCCACAAGTCCACAAATTTATAATTTTATTCAGTCTGGGAAATATACTATAAGAGCCAGTCAGTCACTGTAGCAGATGCTGAATGTGGGTCAAAAAGGCAGTGTAATTTTGGTTTCTCCAGCTTAGACTATTCACGCTTTCTGAAATCTGTTACCCAGATTTCCCCAACCCTGGGTGACACTTTTTCTATCCAGTCTGAGCATTCATTGGATGAGGGTCCTCTCGTATGGACACTATTACTTTAGTTCCACTTGAGTGGTGACAAGTCACACCAAAGATTACATAACCAGAGAGGGATTGGAAAACTTGAGGCTAACTTTAATTAAAATGTCAGAAGTTAGAATGCTACAAGTACCAAACCACTACTTTTATAATGATTTAAGTAACAGGTTTGAAATAGTATTATCATTTAGATTATTATTATTAAATTTAAACATATTATTCTGGATTCAGTTATATTTATCATTTGTGAAATTAATAAAATTGTGAGGTGGGCCAACACACCACAACCATATAGAGCACAAACAGGCACAGGATCAAAATGACAATGTGACTGAATACAAAACACTAACAAATATTACAACAGTGTCAGAAAGCAAGATGCTGAAAATTCTGCCTTGGTGGAATCACAGCGTTCTGCGTTAAGAAGTGTACTTTTCTCCATCTCCTTCTGTATCTTTAAATAAAAAAGCAATTAAACAATTCTTCAATCTGAAAATTTTTAATTGCACAATGTTTTGTCTAAATCCTTTCATTATGAAAGCTCTGATCACCTAAAGATTGTACAAAATGTGGAACATCTTGTTGCACTTTTAACAGTCAAGTGAACTTAGATCACTTTGCAACCTGTCAGTTTTAATTTTCCTGCAAAGTGAACATTAAATAAAATAGAATATAGTACTAAATATCAACAGAAATTAATGTAGCTTACTGATTTTTTGCTAGGTTGTTTTGTTTTTCCATACAAAATATTGTTACAGTGGTCAAACCTAGAGAACACTCACATTTATTTTATTTATTTATTGACTGAGATCAGAAGACTTCACATCCACAGTTTGTTTTAAGTAATTAATTATAATGGCAGCATGGTTAGAAACAAACGGCAGTGTATTGTTTCAGACAGAACCAAATGCATTTTATTGTGTGGTTTGCAGGCATTGTTTTAATATTGGGCAGTCAGGTGATAAGTGCTGCTCAGATGGTCATTGAAGAAATGTTCCTCAAGAAGCGCAACTTCCACCCAATGCAGGTATAATTTTAAAACTGGTATGTGTTATATCTGCTCTTTTTGTGTAAAATTATATTTAATATTTCTGTTTTCAGTTATAATAAAAATATTCTAAATATTTTGCCTAATGAAAAATATATTTAATTTCATGGCAAACATTTCAAAAACTAGAACATGTCTTGTAATTCAATTATTACACATATCTGAGCTTAATATAATGTACCTTCTTTTAATAAATATCATTATTATGATTTTTAAACAGATAATGGTTTTCTTAATTGTTCTTATACTCATTTTCTAGTTGCTTAAATGCATTCATGGGTATACATTTGTTACTTTATTTTATGACTTATTTACTAAAGTGTTTCTTTCTTTTTTTCAGTTATATTACATACTATATATTTGATCACTGTGTTTTATTATAGTATTTGTAATAGGTTTTCTTATCTGTTTTATACTAATATTTATAATAGGTTTTCTTAATTTCTTGGTAAGTTTTCTTTGGCATTTGAGCACTGTGTTCTATACTAATATTTGTAATAGGTTTTCTAATACATTTGATCACTGTATTTTATACTAGTATTTCTTGTTAAGTTTTCTTATACATTTGATCACTTGTTTTATACTAGTATTTCTTGGTAGGTTGTTGGTATGGAAGGAACCTTTGGATTTTTGCTGATGACATTCGTAAGTATCACAATATTTTTTAATAAATATTTATTTCTTTATTCTCACATGTCTTTGTGAACTCTGAAAAGACCAACTACTTAATTAAGTTTTTCTTTATCCATACAAAGTTCAAAGCTTAATTAGAGAAGTGCTCATATTGATTTTCATTTAAATGCTTAAATCTTATGGTGTTTTTTAAAAATGTTATGTTGACTCTTTTATTTAATGAATCTCCTTAGAGCTGAGCATGTTGATTTTCACTGCATTGAAAGGGTTGTGTTACATTTTGGGGTCTCTCTCTCTAATTTGCAGTTAAAAAAATATATCCTTGTTTTCATATTTGTATGATATTGCTAATAATATTAAATTCATTATTGAAAATTTACAGCTTTTCCAGATTGTCTTACCACATTTTTCACTTAAATTTATAACTACTGTTAGATCTCCATATTTCCTGCAAGGGACAAGAAAATCTGCAACTGTGGATGGTTGAGAACCATTGATCCACTAATTTACCAGAGTTATCAGATTTATGTTTAGATTATCCTAGTTATAATTCAAGCCTTATTATGCCTGTGTTAATCACTGCAGGCTGTTTTGCCAGCAATGTACTTCATCCCTGGCTCTGGAATCAATGGCAAATATGAGAACAGTATTGATGCACTGTACCAGATTGGCAACAGTCCCAAGCTCCTGGGTTTCTGTCTGCTATACATTGTCTCCATTGCTTTCTATAACTACTTTGGACTAGCAGTCACAAAGTCACTCACAGGTATGTATGTATATATAATGCTGGACAATGCAGTCGTCATTGTCATGCTATTGTTGCTGGAGTAAGAATACTATTACACTATGGGTGTGGACATTGCATGTAGTCATTGTCATACTTTTGCTGATGGAAATATTCTGTCACAGAATCAATCTCAGGAGTACAATATAAGCTGTTACAACTAGTCACTCACATACAACTGCATACAAATATTTGCAAATATTGGTCCACATATATTATACATCACCAGACATATATTAACCAACTTTTACCACTTGTTTTGTTTTGTAATAATAATAATAATTAGTAATGAATAGTATTTTGTTGTTATGGAGTTTTTGCTTTTTAGAATATGAAATAATTATATCAGTTCAATTTGCTCTTTAATATTTGTGTATTTCTCCAGCTGTCCACAGAACTCTGATAGATGCTTGTCGCACCATCATTGTCTGGGTTGTAGACTTGTTCATATTCTATGTTTTTGATAAGGTATGTCTTTGAAAATATTACACAACACTGCAAGTGTTTAGTCATATTTACCTTTTAGATGTGTCATGAAATGTTACACAACACTGCAAGTGCTTAGTCAAATTTACCTTTTAGATGTGTCATAAAATGTTACACAACACTGCAGATGTTTAGTCAAATTTACCTTTTAGATATGTCATGAAATGTTACACAACACTGCAGATGTTTATTCAAATTTATCTTTTAGATGTGTCATGAAATGTTACACAACATTGAAATTGTTTAGCCAAATTCTACCTTTTATATGTGCATGAAATATTATGTAGCAGCACCTGTGTTGAGTCCAGTTCTGTGATTCTTAGAAACCATGTCCTTGAAATGTTACTGCTAGTGTTTATTTAGTCAGACATGTCTTTAAAATGTTATGCAGTACTGCAAATGTCTAATCAGGCATGTCTTTATACAGTACTGCAAGTGTATAATGATATGTGTCTTTTAAATATTATGCAGTACTGCAAGTGTCTAATCAGGCATGTCTTTTAAATATAATGTGGTACTCCTAGTGTCTAATCAGACATGTTAAATGTTATGCAGTACTGTTGGATCAGATTCTATACTTTTTAGGTGTCTTTGAAATGTTACTGCTAGTGTTTAGTCAGGTTTGCCTTTTGAAGTGTTAGACAATACTACTAGCAAAATTTCAGGCATGTCTTTGAAATATTACTGCTAGTGTCTGATTCTGTTTTTGATAGGTACATCTTCATATATAAAATTCTGCCCAGTACCTTACTTTACTACTTCTTTATTTTCTCTCTTATACACTTGAAATGTATTTCAGTTCTGCTATTTTTATTTTGCAGAACTTTGGAGAAGAATTTGACAAGACATATGGGCTGCTGCAGGGTGTGTAATATTTAAAATTAATTAATTAATTAATTTTAGACTAGAATCTTCAAATACAACTGTTTCATTTTGGTGCATTAAATAAAATCAGCATATTATATATAGTTTTCTATTGAAATTTTCATAATATAAAATAAAATATATGATTTTTGTTTTTAATTTTAGATGTATATTAAGACATGTTTATTTACAGAAGATTAATTTGGAAAAGAAATAATGAACCATTACATTATTTTATTCAATTTACTTATTATTGGACTGCTGTGAATGTTACCATAGGGTCTTTTAAACTAGTTTCAGCAGCTATGTAGTGCAAGTATATTTCATTCCATCTTAGAGCAGGGTTGAAAATGATCCTCTCTTCCTCTCTTAAGTTTCTAAGGTTCTAGTGAACTCTCAGCAATATGAGTATAGCTTTCTTCATCTCTGGACTGGACTGAGAGACTGACTGTAAAATGCACCTCACTTAACTTACTAAAACTGCTACCATTTTCACTTAAAGAAATGTCAGACTTCGGCAAAGACAAGCCTTGCAAACTTATCTTGGCATTCATCATAAATAAAACTCCCTACTTTTGGCATAAATATAATAAAACAGAAAAGTATGCTGAAATGTACACAATCCCTTTAATCGATTAATGCAAAGATTATAAATTTTTAAAATACACACATTATGAGTTTCCCCAAAGGAATTTGTTAGATGTAAGCCTATTATAAAAGAATGTTAATTTTAAAAAATATACCCAGACTGACATATATATTTGCATCATTCAAAGTGTACAATAAAGGATACAAATAACAAGTTATTGAAACAGAATAGTAAAGTTTATAGTTTTTAGAATTAAAATTTTGAAATGCAGTATTTTACAGACTTAATTTTCAGTTTTCTTGTGAATCAACTGCAGTACTTTTTTTAATTAAGAGTCACTTAGTTTTTAAGATAGTCTCCTAACACTTGTAAGAGTGACTCATGCATACAGAATGCTACTGAAATCTATTGCATCATAACATTGATAATATAGTGTTTGTAGAAAAATATGTAAACTTTATAAAGTGTTAGCTATTTTACAAGCTGAAGAGCCTTTACATGATAATTTTCCATGTGTATGAAGGAGAAATTGGGAATGATCAACACTCATGCTGTAATGTGCACGTGTTATGGAAATGTATGTATGTTTGTGTGTGGTTGCAGTTGATGGCTTTATGTTCTTGGTCATCGGGACTATGCTGTATAATCAAGTGATGACCATCCCTTGCATTCCTTGGTGCAATCCACCACCTGTGGTTGAACTTCAGGCTGTCATTGCTGGCATGCCTCAACCTGCAGAAACCTCTGTAAAGAGAAAACCCACTGCTGCTGTCAGCGTGAAAAGGGTCAATGTGCAAGATCTGGAAGAGTCATACCGATCAGATGTGGATGAAACCGCTCATCTTCTAGGAAGTCCTAGAGGGGCTGGTTATACATAAACCACATTTTTAACTTTGTAGAGCAATAGACTTTAATTTATGAGTTCTTATATAATTTTCTTGATTTAAGACCTTAATTTTAATAATAAACTGTTCTTTTCTATATTATATTTGATAGATAGATGGATGGATGTGACAGGCTGGTGGATGGGTGGGTGGGCAGACAGACAAGATAAGGATGGATGGATGGATGGATAGATATATGGATGGATGGATGGATTGATGGATGGATAGATGGATAGATCGGTAGATAGATAGATAGATAGATAGATAGATAGATAGAATGCCTTTAAGTCATTACAACTTAAATCTATATACAAGTTCTCATTGTGCCAAACTCCCCTTTTTTTTTTTCAGTTTCCCTGTACATACAAAGTGTACATTTCTGTTCTTAAAGTGTACTATTCCCAATTTGTACTTTTCAGAAGTGTTCTTGTCTCTCGGTATACTTTACCAAGTGGACTTTTAAAATCAAGTCATTGAAAATGCAACCATATTTTTTATTTGAGAGTTGATTCCTTCAAAAGATTTGATATATATATATATATATATATATATATATATATATAAAACACTGCTGCTTTCAGGGTAAGGTCAGTGTTTGATTAAAATAATTTGGATTGTGAATCAGCCCATTTTCACCCAATCAATTTTAACATTTACTTATTATGAGAATTGTTATTTGAAAACTGTTTGATCACTTGCATGCCCTTATTTGCTGAAATTAACTATATAAGATAATTGTCATATGTTTAGAAGAGAGGACACATTTATTGTTTTCTTATAATTTTTAATAACCTCATTTTCTCCATCCCTCTCATCACAGTATTATATAGATAGCGCATGAAAACAATTTAAGCAGTTTATTGAGAAAGATGCTGACAAAAGAAAAAGAAGAATATATTTTATTTCAGAAAGTGGTTTAGCAAAGCATTGTACAAAGCTTACTTATAAAGAGATACTTTTGTTTGTTTGACATTCCATATAGATGAGTTGTGAGATGGCAGATTTGTAGATGTATGGTGACTTAGAACTCAGCAATATACACGATTCAGTATTACATATTACAGTTATTTGATTAATCACACAATTTAAGAATGATGTGAAATGATAAATTTACAACACGCCAACATTTTACATTATTGATATCTTAATCATCTATGAAATTAATTCAGTAGTAAGGTTTGTGCATCTTAATTGGGGGATGCTTCACATTATATATACAAACAAGAATATTTCACTTTTCTGAGGCACATTTCGAAATCAGAGACACAAGGGATATTTTAATGAAAGTGATTGAAAGAGTATATTTCTGCCAGACTTTACCATCATATGCTAAATATTGGGGGAGGCTTTTTCATATCGAAGATCTGACAAAGAAAATTGTTATCTGCACAGTTCATTTTCTAGTCTTATTGTAATCATGAAATCAGGTAATGAAATATGTTGCATAGCAGTAGAATTCAAATGTTATGACCAATGGAGTGGTTTACATCTTTTCATCACTGGCATATTTAATTTAACTGAAAATGGATGCAGGAATAAATATACTATAATGTTACAGATCTGTGTCTCCTAAAAGACCCAATCTTGACAATTAAATTATAACACATATGGGAAAATTATCAAAGATTTGGCATTTAGTCCCTCAAAGTCATCAGCATTTGACAATAACAAAGCTTCCACCAATTGTTACATACATACATTTTGCCAAAATAAAGATGATTTTGGTTTAAGGTAATAATAAAGGTAATCTTGACTTTCTTTTATTTATAGCATGGTTGGTGCTCAAATAGGATAAGAGTATATATGGATTGGTAAAAGCACAATTTTTTCTAATTGGGGATGTGGGGAGTGGAGACAGGGGAAGGAAGTCACTTGCCAAGTTGATTTGCTTTAAATGCCTGCAATCCAAAAATTTCTATACATCAACACAACTTTAAAATTCAGCTGGATAGCAGCCAAAATAAGGATCATTTAAGGATCAGTTGTCAAACATTTATTTACATGTTTATTTTTGTCTGGCATACTTTTTGTTTAAATTAAATTATTGTAGATAAATAATGATGTTTTATTTGTTAAATTATCAACCAAATTTTCTTTTTAATGCATTCTTTTATGTTCACAAGTTGTAATTTATTAATTTACTTAATTGTTTTTGTGAGGTGGTGGATTCTTATTCAAATCATTTTTGGACTTTTCATCAGCAACGTAAATTTTCACAGATTTATATTGACATAACAGTAAATAAGATAAAATAAAAATCACTGTGTTTATTTGATAAGGTAAAGATGGTGGGATTTATTTTAAATATTAAGTTTTATATTTTGCCTTTCTTCAGGAAGCATATTCAGAGTCTTGATATAATTAAAAATGCAAACATTAGAATTATTCCTAAAATGTCATGGACACAACAGGTGTGTTTATGTTTTTGTTGTGATATATGGCAACAATAAATGGTATGAAAACAGTGGTGTGTGATATTTCTGCAGAAACAATGATTTTGTTAAATAGTATGTACTACTGTCTTATTACAGATACCATTTTGTAAGTGCAATGCTGTGCTCATTAAAGGGCAGATGATTTAGGTTGTACCTACTCTTGGGAACACATTGTAACTTTCATAAATTAAAATGCAGCCAGTGTTATTAAAGATACCAAAAAATTACAAACAGCAGGCTGAAAGTCCTTGGCAATCCTAAGGGAGATACCAAATCTCTCTCTCTCTCAAACACACACACACACACACACACACTGTATTCTGTAGCAGCTACTAGTTACATATTTAAATAATTGGAAATATCTAATGAAATTTTGCTTTCTAAATATTTAGGTTCAAGCATCTTATTGCAGAAGTCTGTACACTGGTTGTTTTTATGTCTGTTTTACATTTCATGACAAATTGTTAAACTTGGAAAGATAAAAAGCATTCACAACCACCAACAATGTATTTTGTTTTCTATTTTTTTAATTTTGTCACTGTGACACAGTTCAAGCAATTTGCTTCATTTGTTTTAATTCACTGCTGTAACATTATATGGTGACAAAAGATTTAATTTCAGCTTGTGTTTGATTTGTGAACTTGATGAATTCTGCTAACACAAGCTTTGCAGGGAAGTATTCTTTTATAATGTATTTTGTCTACACATGTTGCCTAACAAACTGTTGGTGTGGTGAGTGATTCGAACATTTTACATTATGGGTATTGCATATAAAAAAAATAATATTCATGAACAAATTTTTTTCCACTGGATCTTGTACAAAAATTTTATCTACATTTTTGTAACTTAAGTTACATTGTTATAGAAATAAACATTTTGCATTTGCAGTTTCTTCATTTGATTTGTTTTCCTTCTGTATTGATAATAACAGAAGCTCCTAAATCTGTACACTAAATCTAGTCTATATTTCAGTCTGTTCGGTCATATCAATTTTAGATATAATGCACACACAGAGACCCCTACACATTTTGAAGTCTGTCAACACAATTAGAGTCATTATATTTACATACACCAGAAAAGAATGCAATGTGCAAGAAATTATATAATGACCCCAAAAATGTATTAAGTTCAATGACGTTACATACACGTACATGGCAGTTGTTTCAAAGAACCTAGATAAAAGGATTTATTTTGTGTTGCATACTAGCTCAGTACATAAAGTTCAATGAACTATATGTTCAAGTTATGAAAATAGAATCATAAATAAAGGAGAAAATAATGTTCTTGGGATTTTTGTTTTATAAAGAACACAAATAACCATTACCCTGTATTTCACAGTATTATTTTAATGCAGATAGAGTTGTAGAGAGCAAATAATGTGAACTGTACTAAAACAGTAAGCTCATTATACATATATATGCAGTCAATAAATTCTAATAATTAAAAGGTACCGCAAGGCAATGTAAAAGTGTGTGCATGCATTATATTAATGACATTAAAGAAGTTATCTTTCTATATACCTATCTGTCTTGTCTATAATGAGATTTATGTTTGAATCATGATTTGAACCCATTTGTGTACCAAACATTCACAAATCTAATTCAGTCTACATAATGGATGTGTTGTGTCGTAGAAACATTTTATTCATACACGCATCACTGCACAATTATTATATAAATAATTATTTAATTATAAAGAATACAATTATTATATAAATAATTATTTAATTATAAAGAATACACTCGTCCATAATAATAGTATATTTAAATAATACAACAAGAAACTGAATCATTTAAGAAAATTTAGTTACTGGCATCAGCTATACAATCACATAAAGTCTGCACAAATAAACAGAATTTTCAAGGCATTTTGCTGATTAAGTTTCTAATAATAAAAGCAATCATATTTATTATTGAGTTAATAAGCTATAAAATGCATTATGTATAACACAAAAAAAAAAAAAAGAAATCCACAAAAGAAAAACTGAAAGGCAAAATGGAAGGAAATCTAATGCAAAAAGTGTGCTCTGTATATACTTAAAGAGCTCATACCTAATGAATGCAGTTTTGAGAAATTAGTTTTTCTTTGAGTGGTGGGTTATTTTTCTGTGCTTATTTGCATGTATAAACTTGGAAAGCAAAAAAATTAACATTTTGTTTCATAAACTCTGTAGACAAACCTAGTGAACTCAATGACAGCTTTAACAAAAAGCTTATGTGACGTCTGCTAGAACAGATTTGATCAAATACACTATAGCTTAAAAAAGCAAAGTTTACATTTCCAATTTTTGTCAGGTAAACTTTAATGCTAGCTTGCCCTAATTATCAGATTGAAGGAAGTCTGTTCTGGCTCTCCTGAAGACAGAAAGGATACTATTATTTCGTTTTTGATTAATAATTTCAGTATGGCCACCGACACCTGATACACCACACCAATAGAACATACGATATTAGCACATAAGGTGATTAAAGACGAACACCCACACCAACAAACATAGAACACAGCACATAAGATGATTAAATACAAACACCCACACCAACAGGACACTAACATAAGCAAAAGGTTAAATACAAACACACTAACACATAAGCAAAAAGGTTAAATACAAACACACACTAACACATAAGCTAAAGGTTAAATACAAACACACACACTGACACATAAGCAAAAGGTTAATTTGGCCACACAAAATTAAACATTATCTAAACTTGTTTGAAACTCAAAACACTGTGTCAAAAAATTGTCGTTTCTTTTGTTAAACACAGCAAAACTATACAGATGATGTAAATTTCTTTCTAAACCATCATTTTATTAATCTGAATCTGTTTCCCACTTTTACACTCAAATGACATAAGAAATTATTCAAAAGGAACAAGAGATCACAATAAAATGCATGAATTTATTAACAAGTGAAAATATATGCAAGAACAAAGTAAGAAAATGTTTGGCAACTAATTCATCCACCAACCAACAATTATGAGATCAAACAAAATCTAAAGAATGTCTAAAAAAACTGTCAAAATTTGCAATAATTCAATAAATAATTTATACATTTTTTTAAATCATACAAAACAGGCTTACCAAAAAAGCTAAGTGCATGCAATCGAAAAGCATATATACTTGCAGATTAGCAGGAGGAATGGGAGAGATGAGAAACATGATCACATTTCAAAAAAAAAAGAAAAAATGTTTGGTGATGATGTGGAGACAGGGACAGCAAGGAAAAAATGGTATGATTAGACATAAAGAGTCAAAAAAGAAAATCTTGGCCAATTCAAAATTAAAAGTATTTTATTATTTATGCAGAGGGAAAATTTTAAAGTAAAAATATCCATGGATATTTTGATAAAAGCAACTGAAAGAGCATGTTTCTGCGCAAGATCTTCAGTTTTTCTTCCCAGTATACATGAGCATGTACTAGAGAGTACCTACATAGACACTAATAAACTGAAACATGACAGCAAAACTATACCAATGTCTTGTGATTGTGCATATCATAACTGCACAAAAATGTGGTATGTAACTCTCAAATGGATTAAAGTTCCGAGTCAAATGTAACAAGCAATGACATGCTTCTATGAGAAAATAAATGAGTACTTGTTTACTATTACCTGCTGATATCCTAATGCAAATGAAGATTGTTAAGCGTAAATCATGATAACTATCATATCTACAGAAAACTTCTACCAAACCTGTCATGGCAGAGAAATTATCAGTGTGCTTAGTCATCATACATCAATAGTACAAATCAGTAAGAGTCTTGATTAATGTGATTAATGTTTTACTTCTATCACTGCAATGACATTTCTACAGTTAGCTGACTTCTGATAGTTTTCAAACAATTTTGAAAACCTGAAATGACTTCTATATCTTTTTCTCCTCATATATGTGCATGATGTACATTCATCTCCACTTGGTCTTGGAGGTTACATAACTGATTGCTATAATGAATACATAAAAGATTGACATCAAACATCATTTTAATGAGTTTACTGATATTTAAAGTAATGAGCAGAAGGTTCTTCCATGTTTATATATACCATAAAATAAATTAATAAAATAACACTATTAATACCTTAGGACCAATGAAATTGCTAACTTTAACACCTTTCAAGACAATAAATAATTTTCATGAACACCTCTCAACCAATCAGATCAGTATCTTACACAGTTTTGTAATCACTCAAATAACTTTCATGAATGCCCTGTCAGTACTGTAACTATTTTGAACATCCTTGGCCAAATCAGATAAGTATCTTTAACAGTTTATTTTTATTTCATCACATAACTATTTTGAACATATTTGGACAAAAATCAAATATTTTTCAAAATTTTTAACTAATCAAATTTTGGCATCTTTCATTGACCATTTAAATAACTGCCTAAAACATCTTAGCACCAATCAGAAATATCTGTTTCAACTTACTGATTCTAAGTACACATGAAAATTCCTAGGAGTGCTCAATGAAAACACATTCAATGCTGCTACAGTAAACATGATTAATACTGCTTTAGTGACCTCTACAGTATACAATACCATGATTAATTCTCTTTTTTAGTTACCTCTGCAAATACAACACTATGATTAATACTGCTTTAGTGACCTCTGCAGTATACAATACTAAGATTAACTCTTTTTTAGTCACCTGCAATATACAACACTATAACTAATTCTGCTTTAGTGACCTCTGCAATATACAACACTATGATTATTTCTGCTTTAGTGACCTCTGCAATATACAACACTATGATTATTTCTGCTTTAGTGACCTCTGCAATATACAACACTATGACTAATTCTGCTTTAGTTACCTCTGCAATATACAACACTATGACTAATTCTGCTTTAGTTACCTCTGCAATATACAACACTATGATTAATCCTGCTTTAGTTACCTCTGCAATATACAACACTATGATTAATCCTGCTTTAGTTACCTCTGCAATATACAACACTATGATTAATCCTGCTTTAGTTACCTCTGCAATATACAACACTATGATTAATCCTGCTTTAGTTACCTCTGCAATATACAACACTATGATTAATCCTGCTTTAGTTACCTCTGCAGCAGACAATGCCATGATCAATTTTGTCTTAGTGATAATTGCAACACATGATACCATGATTAATGCTCATTTTGTGTTCACAGGAATAAATAGTTTTATTCATGTGTTTAGATTTCACATTCAGTTTTCAAAAATGTTTTAAATGTCATCAGTGTCTGTTAATATTTCACATCCAAACACAATTTAAAAAACAAAACAATTATAAATAACATTTTATCTTAAGTTTACTTATCCCAAAATCTTTTATGATTCCCAACAAATTATAATACAGGAGCGTCTGGTTACTATGTAATCTCACCGTTCAAGTCACTTTTCTGTCCTCAATTCCTGATTAAAATTATTTTACTCATCAAATGCACTGATGAAAATTAATCTCACCAGCACAAAATATTACCAAAATAAATGTTACATAAAAAATAACAAGAACATGTACAATGTAGACAGTGCTGTTTGATTATAATTATTATTTTGGGGTAAAGAAATCATGAATTTAGAATTCTGATTGAAACTTTTAAACTATTTAATATTAATAGTAAATAATGCTATTATCTTTCCTATTTCATTTTAGAAAATATAAACAATTTTATATATTTATATATACATCAAAAAAAAGTATTTGTAATTTATTATTATTGTAATTTATTAATAACTGGGTTATGAGAATATTAAATTATTGTAATATATTAATAACTGGGTTATGAGAATATTAAATTAATTATTTGACAAAGTGCAATGAAATTAATTTCTTGACTGAATTAACAAAAATACAATTTTAAAATTCCAGCTAATATATAATATCAACAATTTATAAAATATTTCTACAGCAAGGCTTCAAAGGACACAATTCTCAAAAGTATCAGCATCAAACCTCAATCGTGTGACAGTCTATAAGACATTAAGTAAAGAATTAATACAAGTATTCCCATAAGACAAATCAAATAAATTACACACACTCACACACACACATATGTATGCATGAGTGTGTGACTGGCATACAGTCCAGAACTGGAAATTTCACTTTATATTAAATTATTAATGTTTTAATGCATTATAATAATAATTATTACATGTATGATTTATTTTAATTCCAAACTTATTTGAATTATTTAGTCATCTGTTGAATATATTAGCAAACAAATAAAAATGCACACTTCCATTTGGAGGACGTCAATGGTTGAAAGAGACTAAAAGAATGAACATCAGACTAGTAAGTATGAGTCAGTATGTGTTAAGTGTGAGTTGACAGGGGTCTGTTAAGTGTGAATGAAACCTGGTTGTGTTAAGTGGAAGTGGTTGTGCTAGAGTGGAAGTGGGTGTGTTAAGTGGAAGTGGATATAGGTGTGTTAAGTGTGAGTTGACATGGGTGTGTTAAGTGTGAGTTGACATGGGTGTGTTAAGTGTGAGTGGAAGTGGGTGTGTTAGAATGGAAGTGGGTATATTAAATGTGAGTGGAAGTGGGTGTGTTAGGTGTGTTAAGTGGAAGTGGATGTTTTAAGTGGAAGTGGGTGTGTTAAGTGAGTGGGCATGGGTGTGTTAAGTGTGAGTGGATGTTGGTGTATTATATGTGAGTGGGCATAGGTGTGTTACGTGTGAGTGGATGTGGGTGTGGTAAGTGTGAGTTGACATGAGTGTGTTAAGTGTGAGTGGAACTAGTATTAGTCAGCTGAGATCAATTACTGCATCTTTGGGGCAGTCAAGCTGGAAAAGCAGTGAAGCATGACAATAAAACTATAACTGTTAGTTCATGATAAAGAGATCAAGTGTGTGCATTGCCCGATAACAAGTCAAGTGTCTGTCAAAGTAAAACAAAAGCATGAACGAAGTTATTATACTAGGTGGGCAGTGTATGTGGGCAGGGCAGAAATCTGTCAATATTGAGAGATAACTCTGTGCAATGCTGAACTAAGAGAAAGGTGTCTTTAGTCTGGTGGGAACCTGGTTTGAGTCAGGTGAAACTCAGATGAACTGAACAGATGAGTTTTTAAAACCATTTTTGTAAGGTAAAATTATTGACTGTGAAGAGTGAAGATGATAAAACAAACTGTATTTTTACTGAATTGCGTGAATGGAAAACGAGTGCTAATTTACTACAAATCATATTTCTAATTATATTTTTTTTACTTCAGAGATTGGTAAGGAGTGCTTTTATATAAGAGAAATATATAGAGATGAAACTTTGGAGATATCCTCAATTTATATTAGAGGATACTAGTTCCCACTTGACCATCATAAAGATGTAAATGAATAAATAAAAGTATATTTACTTTAGAAAGAATATCTAAAGCAAAAAAATAAATAACTAACTGGCCTTTACTAGATAAAAGCCCTAATTGCAAACAGGGCACAGGGTGTCTAGATGAAAATACAGAAAAGTCAAAACTGACAGACAAAGTGTACTCACACAATTATTATAATTATTATGATTAAAATTTAAATAATTCAAAAGAACTTTGACAATTTATCAAATAAGTAAATTTAATAATACTGCTAGTTTCTTATTTTAAAATTATAATTTTTATAATCACCAATATTGCAAACAAAACTGAAAAAACTCAAAAGATGCATAAAGCAAAATAAAATTAATAAATTGTTTTCTGTCAAATTCTTGTATCAGAAGTGAAACAAGCAGCAAATCTCGATCCAAGGAAAGAAATGTCTATGCTGCTCTCCATGCAGATGTAGCTATTAAAAAAAAAAACTTTCATGATAACAGTGTATAAAAATGTAGAAATCTTTACACCAGCTCCCAATCTCCCTCTTCGCTACCAACACTAGTGCTTCGCTGAGTTAAAGGATCTCTAGAGTCCTGCCGGCGCAAAAGAAAATGAGTGCAGCAACGTACCAGTTGGCCATCATTATTCACTCCCCATAGGACATCACTGGCTGAGGCTGCACAAATGAAACAAAGATTTAATTAAAATATTCACATTCTGCCTGCAAACTTACCAATGCAATCACCCCAATGCTACATGTGCATGCACCCCTCACTTCTCAATCACTCAACTATCCACAAACATGATTTCCACCTATTACATTTATTTTACCACATTAAGTTTAACATATTTTCAATTGCTGATATAAAGACAAGTGCTTCTTAAATAATTAAAAAAATAATAATGTATGCATATTAATAATGCCTTTGAAAGAGCTCTTTAGAACCATAGAATTATATATATTCTATAGCATGGAAGGAGTTCAGAATTTGGAGCTTTTATATACATGGTATGAGTTCAGTCACTCAAAATAAGAAGATAATTACCTGAGATCTTGGCAAATATGCCAGGAATCTTCTTCCAGTAATCTCCAGACAAATTGTTTGGATTTATGCCATGTCGAAACATGACATGTCCATTTGTATTCAGTGCCCAAACACCAGATTTTGTCAAAGTTATGTCTACTGCTTGAATGCCTATGGTAAAACAAAGAGGTAAATTGCTAAAAAGTGATATGTAATCTTTGTGTTACAGTAAAACAAGGCAAATTTTGCTAAGAAATGTTATGTAATCTTTGTGTTACAGTAAAACAAGGCAAATTGTATTAAGAAGTGATATGTAATCTTTGTGTTACAGTAAACAAAGCAAATTGTGATAAGAAGTGATATGTAATCTTTGTATTACAGTGAAACAAAGCAAATTGTATTAAGAAGATATGTAATCTTTGTGTTACAGCAAAGCAAGACAGGTAAATTGTGCTAACAGCTAATATATGTTTTAAGAGTTTCTTTTTTCATGAATCAGTTAAATCATTCAATTTATGATCTCCTGTACTATACCCCTTGCAAACAGCTCATTAACAAATTTTTAAAGCAATCAATTTTTTATAAAACAAAATAAATAATACAGTCAAATAAGAATTAACAAAATCTAAATTATTTTTTTTAAAATAAAACTGTAAATCATTTGTGCATCTCTACATTTACCTGGTACATGTACCCATTCTCTACCTATTGGCATCTCTTCAGTGATTCCCACTCGAACATAAGTAAGACGACGATTGTCAATTGCCCAGACCTTTAATAAAAAAAGATTTTTAAAATTTGAAAAGCATATATCTTTCTATGGATCTAGATCGCAGAATGCTAACTTATTAAAGATTGAAAAACAAAAATGCATGCAGGCCACCAAACACACACACAATACAGACATTACTTATATTATAACATACTCAAATTGAGATTTAAAAAAAAAAAACTTATTTGAAATGAATTTAAAATGTCAAACATCGAAGGAATTATTTTATGAGATGAAATCCATCCAAATCCTTCAATGGAGAGAAGGTGGGGGAATGTAAAAATATGTGGGTGCATGCATATGTCATTGATTTAATTAATATTTATTGGTTAAATATGTCGATGCAATAACTTTTAAATAAGAATATAGCATTTCTCACCATCCAATCATAAGGCCCAGTATTCACTTTTGTGAAGACGATCTCTGAATATGAATCGAAGGAAAGCCAGACTGGATTTAGCTGGCCTGGCTTGGGTGGTGCTGCACCAATACGATTGAAGACATGTCCATCAGAGTCCACTGCCCATACATAAGATGAATTGCAGCTCAGATGCACAAGCATCAAATCCCCTGTGATGATAAACATTCGATATGTTTCTTATTTCACAATCCAATAAGCAAGCACTTACTTAATTTATGGGGAGTGCTTCCAGCCTAGGCCAATTTCACGCAGGGGATTTGGGGTGGGGAGAGATATGAGAGGTGTTTGGGAGCGTGGTGGGTGGACTTTGATGTTTGTTCTGTCTTATATAGTTGTGTATAATGTTACTTGTTTGTTTTTCTTATTTTATTTTCTATGTACATACTGCTTTTAAATGTTGGATTTTTATGAGGTTCTTATGATTGTTGGATGGGTGATTTTGTTTATAAACTTCTATATTATTTTATTTAATTGGTTAAAGTTTTGATATTTAAGTGCTCCTCCAAATCCAAAGGTGGCTAGTCCTCAGACTTTGTCAAGCCTAAGAATGTGGTGAGGTGATCCAATCATTAGATTCCCACCAAATGTCATCTATTTTATGTTGGGAGAGGGAGAGGGTTTCACATTATTCAAATATTTAACAGTATATGTATTAATTTGGAAACTTTATATTTACAATAGTTGATGTAGTGGATACTACCATCCTATTCAACCTGCCCATACTTAGTACTCCTGACATTCTTGTCGCCATGTCATTTTCTATTAAATATTCTGTCAGTGATCTTTCTGATCCTATTAGTCTGAAGTCTTTTATAAGGTATTCTAAGGTTAGCTGCTCACCACATCTGCACTTAATTTTCTTACAGCTTATATCACTTCCAAGTCTGAATTTAGAAATTCTTGATTGTTTTTTTCTAAAACCATTATAGAATGCTGGTATATTATTTGATGTTTTTTCTATGTGGGATCTTCATCCTTTTACTAGTTTTAAATATTGGATTTCCAAAATTTTGTCAGTTTGCTTTTTCAAGATGTTGAAGTTTTCTTGTGGGTTGTGGTAATAACTTTTAGTTATATATCTTCTGTTAGTCCCTTTTTAGCCAGTTTATCTGCTTTTTCATTGCCTGATAATGTTAATGTAGGCAGGGATCTATATGAGCTTCATTCCCTCTATCAGTTAGTTTTCTGTTCTTGTGTTTGATAAATAATGTCTGGTCTGCCCCCTGTGTGTTCTACACATTACATCACAAAGCAAATCAACCTTATGCCAGAAGACAATCAAAAGGAAGGTAACATTAATGCATTTGAACTAAACTGCATCACAAGGATTGAAAATAACTTGGGTAATCACATGATTCTTTATCTCACAACATGCAAGTATGCATCACACATCAAAGACCATTATAATTATTATATCAACCACATGTTAGCAAATTCAATGGAACATAATTTGAACTAAATAATATTATATTGTCTCCTATCTTATCATTCACTCTCTCTTTACTGACAAACTAGAACTCTGGCAACTGGCAAAGCAATATAAAAAAAATGGTCACCCAATGAACTTTAACTCTCATCTTTAACAAAACAAAAATATCCAATACCGCATGCATGCATACAGATAAACCAAAAGCAGCTTAAAAATCATTAACAATTGCAATATAATTGCAATATCAAAATTAAGGAAGATTGTCAATTTACTGTTATTCTGTGTTTTTTTCTGTTAGAAAATCAAAAAACAATTCAGTTTTGTATTCATGTGGTATGATGCTTATAGTATTATTTAAGCAATCAAATGGTAATATTAAAAATAGAGAAAAGTCTTGGCTTGTATTGATCCAATTTATCATGATCAGCTATTAAGACAAAAGCTATTTACTGCTATTCAAACACCTCACAACCCAGCCCACAGTTATGGCAACTCAACGAGCAGGTAACTACATCTCCAGTCTACCACAATCCAGTCTAGTGCACCATCCTCTAAAATCTGACTTGTGAGCTACATACATACACAACAATCATACAAAGATAAATTCATCTTCCACACAACAGAAACAATAAGGTGGTAAAGGAAAGAATGTATCAGACAAAGGACTGCCAGAATTTCCAATTACTTACCTAGTTGGGACAGATCCAAAGGGCACCATGCTGATCCCAGAGGGCAGTGAGGTCCAACCCCAGTTCTGATGTAGATCTCCCCATTAGATGTAAGACCCCATACGCTCTGCTCGTTCACAGCCAGTGAAACAAATGTGGGTGAGGATACAAGAGTGGCATCTCTGCTATCAATAGACAGTGCATAGAGTTCACCATTCACTTGCTGGGCCCACACTAAGCCTGTATTATGAAAATAGAGTACAAAACTTGACCTTTCCACCCTTCAAAAGGCATGCCAGGAACCATCTAAGAATATGGTCTTGGACTTTAACAAGTACTTAAAGTACATTCGTTAACTTAATCGCTTTGTATAAGCGAACCAGATGATTGCCTGAACTTGGACCAACAACTACCCAATGAATTCTGTGTAATTATTAACAAGTGGTGAAATACAGCTAGAACTTCAATAAGTGCCTACAGAATTTGTATTAATATAATTGCTTTGTTTAGTAATATTACTGAAGATCTGGACTGTGAGTAGGCCCACTTCTCTACATTTAACATCAACTTGTCTTCACAATGATGAAAATTAAATTATCATATTTAGTACAATCACAAAGTTAATCATTAATAATTAATAATAAACTTTAATTATATTTTTTTAGACAGTAATTTTATTGCAAGTAAACTAGTGGAGGAAACTATTTACAATAAAAACAAACACTTGGTGAATATGAAAATAATATTAATCAACCAAAGTTATTTCAGATTAAAAGTATTCTGCAATGACATTCAATAAATACTGCCACTAAACTCTTCCAACAGGTGTGATACCAGTTCACTCACCCCACTCAAGGTCTGCAACCGAGGCCTGCACCTGTTTCCATGCTGTTGCAGCTGCCATTTGAGGTGGCTGGGCAAGTGACCAGTTGAAGCCTGTAAAACAAGTGAAGATATATAAACAAATAAGGAAGACAATAATATCACATGCACACAAGTATACAGTTTCTGCTAAACAGTTCACACACACACACACACACACACATATGCACAAAAGCATACAGTTTCTGCTACATACACTGGGCGATGTTTTCCTGGGAGATGGGCAAAATATTAATTCTCCACCACCCCAGGCCGCCCATAACCGTAGGCTAATCCAAAAAACACCTTCTGGCTGGCCACATGTGTTAGAAAGATAAATAAGAGATAATGTAGAATAGAACAGTAATAGTTCTAGAAGATAGCTCAAGCCTCCTGATACATAGAGCCAGGATAGTAAGTAAATACAGATGACAGGCTACAACATATAACGTCAGAGAGTCACACTAATACAAGTGGTCTATGTATCAACATGAAATGTATTCAACAAGAAATAACATAAAACAGCATGGTTACATGTAGCAATTAGAGGTTTTATATATATACATATTTAAGTGCATAATCACAATCATATAGTATCGTATTGAATGTTCGTTTTGAGTCCTATGGTATTGCAGAAGTTATTTGGCTCGTTCATATGACCAAACTATAAATGAGTTTATATGAAAACACTCTAAGAGTACCTTGATTAAAGTCTGAGTGAATTTGATTGTGCAGTTGCTGACTTTATAAATACATAACTAGATCCACCTGACATGTTGTCTGGGTCCCAATGAATGTCATTAGCAAACTCTCACATGGTCTGTTGAACCAGTCCTTGGCACATGGCCGTTCTGCTCTGCAATGCTTTGTGGTGCAATACTCATCAAAGTCAACATTCAAGATAAAGTGATTCTGTTCTGGAATTGTTTTGCATATCAATGTCTCAGATGAGATCTCAGATAAAGTCAATAAAGTGCTGATCTACCAATAAAATACACATGGGCTAAGAAATCAACCTCGTGTTCTCTGAAAGAACACTCTTACATACATGGCCATCATATATTTAAATATCATAAGCTAAATATAACAATATAAAATAAAGTTAATGTCAAGAGATAAACATGAATATAATATTAGTTAGGCATGCAAAACCAAATACCTTCGGACAGAGGATGATTTCCTGCTATGTTGATAACCGATGATAAGTTTAGCAGTATGATTATACTTTGTTAATACCAGGAGCCAAAATACATGTTGCTTCAATGGTCAGATGCATTCGACTAATGATTTACAGGTAAGTTTCTGGTACATTCGTTCATGTGACTGAGCTGTGCTTTGATTGGTTAATTTAGTGAGTTGTCTGGAACCTTCAGGCATGTTCCCAGCCTGAGGATAAGGGTCAGCCTTTCTAGAAGGTAGGTTTGCATGTAGTCTATTTTTAGAGGAATGGGTGTGGGTTACATAAGCCATTATGTGACACCCCCAACTAAAAATAATATTGGATTTCCAAGTTTATTAAAACCACACTAACACGACGAGGCAAGCAAAACCACACACCTTCAGTAGTAATATATACAGAGGATGATTTCCTGCTGTGTTGATACTGATGATAAGATTAGTAGTATGATTATACTTTGTTAATACCTGGGTGCCCAAATATATGTTGCCTCAATGGTCAGCTGCATTCGACTAATGATTTACAGTGAGTTTCTGGTACATTCAATAATATGGCTGAGCTATGCTTTGACTGGTTAATTTAGTGAGGATAAGGGTCAGCCTTTCTAGAAGGTAGGTTTGCATGTAATATATTTTTAGAGGGGTGGGTGTGGGTCACATAAGTCATTATGTCACACGCCCATGCACACACACACACACACACATGCACACGCCCATGCACACACACACACACACACACACACACACACACACACACATACAGTTTTTACAACACAGCTGAGACAAAAGTAGCCTGCTGCTTTACAGTGGCACAGATTTGGGTGTACTGCATTCTAGTGTATATCAACTGCTGATGGGTGAAAAAGAAATGTAAAAAGCTTTTTGTTTGGAACTGAAAAGTACTAAGTTTTGAAGCACATTCTCTCTGAAGAATGCATGAAATTCAAGTTTTCTTTTATCTTGTGTGCACATACATTCTGAAAGCACTTCTGTATTTTTCAATCATTTTGAAATATTAAAGAAGGGGAGGTGAGAAAACAATGACAAAGAATACAACAATACAATAACAAATGACAAGTGAGATGTGACTGTTCATTTTCTGTACCAATTATATGTGGTAGAGCAGATTCTTTCAGTCAAGTTAGTTCAAATGTCCTGGTTACAAAGTAATGTAAGAAACTTTATTTTTTACAAAATACTATGTACCTATATACATAAAGACAACCACACTGTTCATTAAGTCTAAAAATTACAAGAACAGATCTGTACTGCTAAATTTATAGCATTAACTGTTTTACTAATTTGATTAATTTGTGCTGGGCCTATAGAGCATAATAAAAAGAGAATTAACGCAAATTTAAATTTAAAAGAATCATATAAAAGAGTATGGCAAGAATTAAATAAGAGAAAGTTTGGTAAATATATGTATATACCTTGAAGGCTGCCACGACAAACATGTAGAGTGTTATGGAAATCAAGTGAAAGCCATACTCCCTGTGTGCCAACCACAATAAGCCCTCCACGATTGGTGCTGAGAATAAGTGACAGCTTTTGGGGATCAAACTTTTTGGCAATGGAGCGAATCATGTCCAATGTTGTGGGATCTTGGACATAGTACTCACTCAGTGGAACCTACAACAGACAAACAGAAGTACAAACAAAACATACAATACACACACACACACACACACACACACACACACACCACACAAAAAAAACATAATATACATACACACATACATGCAAAACATGCAATACATGCATGTACATACACTCACACAAACATACACAGACAAGCATTGCACATATGATTAAGTTTCCAGGTGATAACCAATTCTAAAAATGTGAAATTCCAGTCATTACAATTAGTGCAAAAGCAGCCATAATCCTCACAATCAATTGTTGAAGAGACAATATAAAACAAAAGCAAATGAAAGGTCCAATCCAGACACTTCCCAGGTAAAGGGAGGTAAAAACACAAAATAAAAAAAACTATGAAGCAATTTTCAATCAAGAGTCTACTGCTGTAAACAGTGATTTTACTCAAGCTATTTATTACTACCAGTGAAATCAACTAAAATAGTGATTTTGCTCAATGCCATTTATTACCACTGAAATCAACTAAAATAGTGATTTTTCTCAAAGCTATTTATACCACTGAATTCAACTAAAACAGTGATTTTTCTCAAAGCTATTTATTACCATTGAAATCAACTAAAATAGTGATTTTTCTCAAAGCTATTTATTACCACTGAAATCAACAGAAATAGTGATTTTTCTCAAAGCTATTATTTATTACTACTGAAATCAAGTAGGAGGGAGGGGGGGGGATATCTTTCTCATTGCTATTTATTACTAAAGAAAATCAAAAAGAGTGATCTGTCTCAATGCTGTTTATTAACACTGAAATCAACTGAAATAGCAATGTTCCTCAATAATTTTTGTCACAAGGTATAGTGAGGAGTAACTCCACAATACAAACTTCATAAATAATAAACTTATATAGCCTGAACAGTACAATGTTTTATGGGACCTTTTGCTATAAAACATTAAAACACAAAAGATCAAAAAACGTTGCTCTAAGTGCCATGGTGATCCTTTAGCTCTCTGTAACAACAGCTACTGAAGTTACAACATAATAAAACAACAATTACTCACAATAGGTAATAAAAAAAAAAACAGCTACTGAAGTTGCAACAGATAATGAAAAAGAACAGCTACTGAAGTTACAAAAGGTAATAAAAAACCAGCTACTGAAGTTACAACATATAATTAAAAAAAACAGCTACAACAGATAATTTTAAACAGAAATTACAACAGATAATTTTAAATAAACAGCAACTGAAGTTACAAGAGATAACAGCTACTGAAGTTAAAACAGATAAATAAAAAAATAGTTGTGAAGTTACAACAGATAACAAAAAACAGTTATAGAGGTTACAATAGATAATAAAAAATGGCCACTCAAGTTACAACTGATAATAAAATACAGCTACTCAAGTTACAACAGATAATAAAAAAAAACCAGCTATTCAAGTTACAACAGACTGAAGTTACTGTTAATAAATATGTCAGATAATTGGGAAATACTCTAAATTATGTGTAAATATACTTTTAATTAATTTTAATTCTAATGAATTAAATGTGTTTTATAATAAAATAAAAGTACTTGATGGTGTTATCTTGAAAGAAAGACCTAGTTATAACATTACAGCTGTAATCATTCTAAAGTAAACATCACTTCCATTTTGAAAGTAAAACATGTGTGGTTTGATGCAAAAATTATGCTATCTTCAAAATCTGTTACACAAGAGCAGTTTATGGAATGTATCATTTCTGTAATACCTTTGAAATAAAGAAGACCGTAAAGGGATGTTTTATGTAAAAACTAAATTAAGCAAGGACTATCTTTACTAAAAATATTATTGTGTTATCTAAATTCTGCTAATGAATTTTGATCTTCCAAACAATATTTTAACTGTTTGCTGACCAGCGGAGATGTATCAATAATAACAATTACAAATGAAGGAATGTCAAATACCTGCCACCACTTGCCACTGCCAACAGGGTTCTCAGTGGTGACACCTTCAGTAAACCAGATTTGTCCTAACACATCGATTGCCCATCCAATGCCCTGATGGTCAACACTGACACTAGAGAACAGGATAGGTTCACTTGACCTTAAAAGAGAAAGGTGGATTATTTTAAGAAATAAATAATTGTTAAAAATAAAAATTTCTAACTTATTTACTGTGTGTGTGTCACAAGGCAACAACTGTGTGACAAGCTTGCCATTGGCAGAAATTTGCCTACAAGTTGGTTAAAGAACTATTCACAAGTGTTCACAAAGTTAAAAGAATTATGTGTCTACATTTCGAAACTGCTAAAACACTTTAAACATAAGATCATTGTTTGTGTGTATTGCAAAAATATATGTATGGCAAAACACAAAATAATCCATGTCTGTTTCTGTGGCGGCGTAAATTTGCCTATCCCTATTTCTAAAATTAATTGCTATATAAATTGTTAAATGTCAAAGTGATCCGACCTTGGGCATTGCTTATACTGATAAAGTGTCAGTGTTGGAGTAAACAACTCAGGTGGCGAATGTGCTCAAAATTGCTGATGTAATCTAAACCAGTTTTAGGTGGATGAGTAGTTTTTATTATCCAATGGTTAAGATTTACAAGAACCCAAGGACTGAGATCAAAAGTTTACCAATTGAAAAGAATTTATTTTGTAATCACTCTGAATTTGATGTGGAAGAAGTCCGGTCATGAAAGGCAGCCATTAGCTTAATGGTGAGTTAACAGACTGATTGAGAGAGAATGGACTTATAAACATTTTGCTATTGATATGTTATACAAGCAGTCAATGAGATCCTTGGCAAACATCAACGAGCAAAAAAGAGAAACTTTGAGTTACATCTGATATCCTTGATCTGTTTGACAAATATCAAGAGCTAAAGAAGAAGAAGTCAGAAGTAAAAGGAGCAAAAACAATACAGGGAAATCAAAAAGCATGAAAAAGGCAAAGGAGACATGGACTGAAGACCAGTGTAAAGATATAGAAAATAATTGAAAGAAAAATAATAGCAAAAAAGCATACCAACTGATGAAAGGCCTGAAATGAAATTTATATAATTTAGCTTTCTAAATAAATTATTTTCCATCATTTTAATACACATAAAATCTTGTTGTAATCTGTAAGTTGCATAATAACTATGATTTCATAGGACATTTTATACCCAAAAAATGTCCTATGAAATCATAGTTATTATGCAACTTACAGATTACAACAAGATTTTATTTATTTATTTACAGATATTTGCTATAAATTATAAACGCTAATAATATTCTAAATAGTTTTAAAAACAAATTGTTTTTTAAAAGTATAACATCTTAAACAAAAGGGCTCCTTCTTATTACAACAAAATGGCTACCTTTTCAGCAATTTTGTTGGGGTGGGGTGTCATTGAATAATTTTTAAAAAATCAGTGATCACTTCAATTCTGACTGTAATACTAAAGGCAAAAGAAGTGATAATAATTCTTTTTAATGTATCTTCTTAATTTTTACCCAGTCAATAGATTTTAAATACTGTCATCAAATAAATATAAGAAAAAAAAGTGTTTTTCCCAATAATCATTCTACAAGCTTCCAGATTAGAAAATTTTATTCTATGGGTTTTTCCCTTGTGTTTTACATACTGATCCTAAAAACTAAAAATGTGCGCAAGTTATTGACTAATGAAGTTCTGGTATCAATGAGTGAAGAACATCACATAGCAAATCCTTTTACTGAGAAACAGCTGCTTCACATTCAAAAGTTATTTTTAGCAACCACAAATAATGGTTGACTATGTATAAAATTTCAGGCTATTTTTTAAAATGTGCATTTGTGAATCATACTAATACTGACTGAGAGTCCTTTTACTACTGATTCATTTAATATTATTCAATTAATTATGAATTAATGAAAACAGCATTAACTGAACTGCAGTTGGTTCAAGGTGCTCATAAACCATTTAATCACGTATCAGTCAAACTATACTTTGAACAATGTAAAGCACCTGTTGACCTCCAGCCAGTCCAAGCCCTGGGGAACTTCCTTGGTGATCCCAGTCCGCACCACTAGCTTGAGTGAGTCTGTGATGCCCCACACGATTCCATGCCGGGCCATCACCTTCTTCATGCACAGGCGACTCTCTACACTCAGAGAACTAAAACAAGGGCGCTCTTTGGACAACCATCTTTGCATCATGACTTCTCCGCTGCTCTTAACATACCTGGGAGACAATTTAAACCATCAGTTCTGAATCTGTTTTAAATATATGTATAAAATAAAAGTTTAAAAAGTATAATGCAAAACAGAAATTATAAACTTCAATATAAAAGATGTCGATTGGGATGACAAACTTAAGCCAAGTGCATCACTGTACATTTAGCATTAGAAGAAAGAGAAAAAGGAAAAAATTAACAAATTTAAGCTCTCACTATAGTCTCTCCCTGAAAAAACACACACACACACACACACACACACAATCTTTTCTGGCCATGCAAATGAAACTGTAGCAGTTAAAGTGTATTATAATTTAACATACATTTCTTCCCCTTGTTTCTGGCCATGTAAATTAAGCTATAGCGGTTAGACTAGAGAGAGACTGTATTATAATTTAGCAGATACTATTTTTTTCCAATTCTAACTGTAGAAATTATGTTGTAGCAGTTAAAATATTCATGGGATACTGTGGACCTAATTTTACTATAGTTCTAATAATATGACCAAGAATAAAACTGAAAAAAATTGTAACTGGCCTTACTGAAAAATTAATCAACATTTTAACTCTTTTTTTTTACCACTGGACTTGTAATAATTCTTCAGGGTTTCCATGCTATCACCTCAAACTCAAAATGAAATGATTAAACAGAAGAAACTGAAAAAGCAATTTCAAGCAAGTTTAAAAGAAATATCTTTCCTTAATAATGACCACCCTAATTATTTCTCCACCTTTTAAAACTGAAATCAAATCAATAATGTTAATAGTAGTAATAATAATCAAAGACCATTTATTACTGCTTCAAATCTGTACCTTGATCTCTTAACTCTTTAAAACAGGAGCTTAAATTAACAATCAAAAGATGGAGAAAGTGTATCAGTTTTTTAAAAAATCTAACTTCAAGAATCAAGGTCAAAACTGATCTTCAACTATCTACATACACAGCCACCATGAGATTTCAAGATCCCCAGATCTTCTGACACATTACCTTCATGGCTAAGGATGAATAGGTGACAATTTTAAATTTAGCAGAATGATTCTTAACTGCTTAATGTTGAATAAAATACAATTTTATTTATCTATCATTAAAACCTCACCTAATTCTAAGTATTAGGTATTCAGGAGTGAAAATAACAAAGACAATGCATGATAGAAAATCAAATTACAAAGAGGCACTTTTGTCAAAACTTATCAATTCATGTTCCATGACCAAAGTTTAAAACCCACTAGCAGCTGATAACAATAACTGCTTGTTGTCCCATAGTTTAATTAGAAGAAATTTTCCAAGAATGAAGTTAAATCAATTTTCAAGCATATCCAAATTCACAGTCAGAAATTTTGTTTGGCTTTAAAAAAATAAACACATATGTACATGGTAATTTACATGAAAACACTGTTAAACAAGCATCATGATGAGTTTTTTTTTTTAAAAGATAAGGGCAGGGCTCATCTAAATGAACTGCAAGCAAATATTTACTCTTCCAATACAAATAAATCTATCAGATTTTAATTATATTTTACTGTTTGAATTAAGCAAGATTATTTCACTAGTAATAAAAACAAATGAATAAGTTGTGACTTTTGTTTTGGGTGATCAAACCAATAATTTTAATTAACTGCATTTTTAAATCAAACAGATTCCATAGCAGATCATTATACCCAAATGTTTAATCAAATGAAAAATTTCAAAATATCTTTTATTTCATAAGATTTTCATCACTTAATATTATTTTAACAAGTAACTGATTGTTTAACACAAAAATGCATTTCAAAATTCATCTGAAATTTCAAATTCTAAAAAATATTCATCAGTTTGATTAAAATAAGTGTGTATGTGTGTGTGCGTGTGTATGTGTGTGTGTGTATGTGTGTGGGGGGGGGGGGAGAAGAACCCTATAAATTATATATTTTAAAAACAAATTAACTAAATCAATAAAAATTACCAAGCACAGTGGTCATCAGCAGATATGTAGGAGACATCTCGTACAGCCTCCACCCATTTTAATCCCTCTGGTCTGCGATGCGTAATTTTTGTGCTCGCATAAACTGTTCCCCTATGCAGCCGCCACACAATGTGCCCCAGTGGGGCTACAGAAATCTGATTTGCTGGATCTGCAACCTTTCGCCATACAATTCCCTTAGACTCTGCAAGACTAGAATAATACAGGTTCTCACTTTTGTCACTGAACCAAACATGAGTGGTTGACAATCCCAGACTGTAGATATTGGCAGGGGCAGTAAACTCTGACCAGCTGTTGGCCAGTCGTTGCTGAGCGGCTTCAGGAAACATTTTCTCCTGTGTAGATTCTTTTGAACTATTTGAGTCCTGATGGCCAGTTCCTGACACTGGATCCCCAGAGGCCGATGAAGCTGCTGAAAGTGAAGGCTGCTTTGGATCAGGAAATGAACTAAAATCAAAGTCTTCAGATGGAGAATACACATTTGAATAAATATCATAAGATGAGTCTCTTTTAGCTATGAAAGAACCCTTACCCCACTTCATGGCCATGAGCGTTTTTTCAGCAGCCACTAGAGGATCTTCGAACAGAGTTTCATTACATTTAGTCTCGGTTTTAGCAACCGCTTGTACTTTTTGTTTGTTTTCAACTTCAAATGTTTGTTTGCTTGTGTCAGTAACAGTAGCACTGGAAGTCAACGGCAACTCTAACTTAGCTTTGGCAGAAGAATCTACACCCATTGTTTTTTCACTTACATTTTTTGTCTCTCTGTTTCCAGCAAAACCTAATGTGGGTTTTTTTTCATCTTTGGGCAAAGATGTCTGAACATTTGTTGAAGGGAGAATGCTATCAACAGACTTTAAACTATTTGTGACTGGAAGTTCAGGTTTGTCTGAAGGAGTGTGTTGAGCAAGCTGGACACTTATGTCTGAATTGACAGATAATACTTCCTGTTTCTGAGAATCATTTCTAAGAAGTTTACTGACACTGCTAAGGGCTATCTCAGCTCTGCGAATGATATCGGAAACTCCTTCATCCATGTCACTAACAAATGATGTTAAAGATTTCTTGTCGTTGTTGGTTGGTGGTGGATCTTCAGATGCCTGACTGTTAAAAGATGCCTGGCTGATGTTGTCACCTTCCTGGTCACTGAGTTTATCTTGGAAATAAATATTAACCAAAAATGCATCAATCTTGGTCTATGAATGCATTAAAGATAAATATAATAAACTTGTTAAATGTTACAGAAATATCCACTTGTCTTAAAAATTTCACAATCTTCTGACACAAAAGGCACTTGCTGCTTAAAATTAGATGTGAATTGAAAAGATATCAACGTACTTGTTCAAGTTCATATTGTACTTACCTTTGGTATTTTTGATCTGATTTAAAAACAAATTGTTTGCTAAGCTAATGTTTGTACAGCACTTACCTTTGGTTTTCTTTTTGTTGGCTTTCTTTTTCTTGCTAACATGGCTGAAAACAATATCAGTGCTGGAATTCCCACTTTCAGTAGATAGGTGAATACGGTCTGCTATAGGTCCAAGATGTTCCTGTTGAACTAGATAAGCCGACAACAAATTATCCAATCTACTCAATGCAACTGTTGATATATTTCTAAAATTCCATTCAAAGTTTAGTAGAAAATTAAGAAAAAACACCCCAGCTAATATTACATACAATAAACAAAAACAGAAAGAAAAAAGAATGTGCACACTAAATCAAGATAACTTACCCAAAAAAAAAACAAAAAAAAACAACACATAATCTACTTAAATCAAATTATTAAGCATAATTAAAATTATTAAATTAAAGATTATTTCTCCTCCCATCTCCTTTTGATTCTAAAGTTTAGTGAAATATTCCCCTAGATGTTTTCATCACAAACTGTTTCATTAAAAACAACAAAAAATCTGAGAAATATCACTAAGCTATAAATCTGTGTCTAATACATGAGATAATTATATTATTAATTAGAAAGACCACTTAATACTACTAACAAGAATTTTTAAAATTATATTGTCTCCTAATATGATTTGAATATTTAATATATTACTTAATATATGGGGGGGGGGGGGGGAAATCCATCAAAATACAAAGAATAAACAAGCCTTCAAGTTTTCAGAAGTAGGCATGTATTAAATCAAACGGCTCATTTTAATTTTGTCTGGGTCTACAGAAAACATCCCTGACAACAGGAAACAATTTTTTGCCACCAAAGAGTTTATCTGAACACATCAAATATTTTAATAACTGCAATGAACATATGACATAATGAATTAACTCCATACATGAGCAAAGATGGCACATTCCACAAAAAATGACAAAGTATGGTTGGTAAATTGCAGGAAGATGCCTAGAGAAGGGGAGATAACTCAAACAAAGTTAAGGATCAGTTATTTTTCTTTCACCTGCCAGTTCATCTTTACTATTGGCATTAAAAAATACAAAATACAAAATGCTAAAATTTCAAGGAAAGAAAGCTAAAACATTTTCAAGACTGGAAATGCAAAAAGTTAAAATCACATTTATTTTAATACCTTTATCTGATATGGGCTTCACATTATTTTCTACTTTATCATCTGCCACCTCTGTCACTTGGATCTTCACAGTGCTCCCGTCTTCATTCCTCATTTTCTCACTGCCACTCAATTCTGTCACTTCATCCACAAAAACAGACAAGGCACTTTTTGCACTGTCTGGTGAAGCTACATCTTCTACTGAGCTGCCAGTGTAAACACGGATTGCCAGTTCCGGAGAGTCCAATGAAACTACTGGAGGTAAGTCTGGAGAAGAGTCTTTGATATCTAAACCACCATCAGTGGAAGAACTTTTCACTTTGGTAGAAGTAGCTTCAGTTCTCTGTCTGTCTATTTCCAACTGGCGGGTGTTCAAGTCTTTTGCCTGTCTGTGCTCTTGGATGAGATTATCTAGCTTCTTGAAAGGTCTAATGAATGTTTTCTTGAGTAAACTTTTCGGAGAGCTGGATTCCTTGTTAGGAATTTCTCTTTGTTCTGGTGCTTGCTCTGATGCTGGATGGTGATACTCCTGGAGCAGAACTGAAAAGAAAGAATTTTATATTACAGTATAACTAAAGAAAATATATTCATCTATACTTTGATACTTTACACATATAAAAAGTTATTGTTTTAAAATTATTAATTCAAGGCTCCAAAATAAATATATTACTTAATAAACTCCAAACTCTATATTTTTCATCAGCATTCTACCAATCATTAAAAGCTAAATGCTAAAACAATGATCAGGATGTATTACTCACAACACCTATTTATATCTGGGGAGGACATGAAACAAGTCAATGCTTGATCAGAAAGACATAGGATATAGGAAATGTCAGACAACAAATAAAATGTCTTTAAGATATGGATAACTAAATAGACAAACGGGACAAATGAAATGAAAAACAGAATATAGTTAAGCACATATAACAAACCTACAAGATCTGTATAATAAACTGAAAAAACAAGATAAATGAAATGCAAGACAGCTCCTGTCAGATAAGTATAGCTATCTAGACAAAAAATATAAGGCAAGACTGCCTATAACTATACATGCAAGATTATAAACTTTATGAGCACAAGTTTTTTTGGGGAAATATGCTCTATAATCATATTTCTCAATATGGCCTTTTAGAAGTTGATTAAATAACTGTGAGGTACAACTGAAAAGTGCTATAAAAGACTGTCAACTGTTGGTGAAAGCAACTTGTGTAATAACTGTATGTTAAATGCACATTTGTCCAAAGTGTTAGCACGATAAAGAAATAATGTTTCTACTGTTGTATATTGTTTTTCGCATGTGCACACACACACCACCATCCCACTTAAGAGTAAATATATCTCTGCATCTACTGCACTGACCTATGGTGCAAATATCTAATCAAAGCTGCAATATATCACTGCATCAATATTTACCACCCTACAATGAATATAGAAAATAAAAATAAAAACTGCACACTACCTTTGTAGTGCTCCTTCTCTGGCTCTGGCGCAATCCGTACAACTGCATCCTCCGCGTGCCGTCTCAGAACCCATATCTCCCCATCACTGATGGCAACATCAACTATGCCCCCAAATCTTGCCTGTCTTGCAACCACACAGTTTAGTGCTGAATCCAGAATAAATAGTGTTGATGAATTGTATGTAACTAACTGTTTCTCTCTGTATATGAAGAGTTTGCCAAACTGTATGTCAGGGTTTGAGATCACGTTCTTGCTCGGATGAAGGAGTGGGATTTCATACACATTGCTCTCACTGATCTGGTCTTTGAATATGTGAGTGTTAGACACAACTCCATGGATATCTGCAAACCATATACGACAACCAGGACGAACAGCATAAAGTTTAGCATCGTCAGTTTTACACAATCCTGGTATGAAGCAAGCACCAAAGTTGCCCTTCCTGAATACAAAAGCAAATTATTTAAATTGTATCACTGTTCATTTAAAGCCTTTTATGTTCTTATCAGAATAATATTTTTGCTGGAGCAAGGAACTTCATAGTAAAGTAACCCTTCATTAGTTAAGTATGTTTAGGGGCTTCAAATTAAAGAAAATCATTCATCATTAAATGCATTCAAGACCCTCACATTAAAAGTAAACCTTCATTAATTAAATGTTGATGGATATATGACCATTACAAAACAGACTTAGTAAATATGCCAGATAAGGATTTTAATTACAATTAGTAAGTTAGATAGAAGTTTAATTAGTAAATTAGAAAAGAGTTTAATTAAGTTACCATAAGAGAGTATTTATTATGAAAAAACCAGAGTCAATTCCATATAAATGTTGTGTGGTAAAACAAAATAAACAAAGAAAAACATTCTGGTAAAGCAAGATACAATGTCAAATTTATTGTTATAAATTATTAATATTATACAAAATTAAAAATAAATAAAGTTTTATAAACATGATGTGCATGTAAATTCAAGTAAACTCATAAAAAAAAATGTGATGATAATATATGCTTTCGATAAACAAAATCAAGATAACAAAAAATTCAGTATAAATATGACATGAGCATACATTAGGAAACATCACTAGTATATAATTTTTAAAATATATAGAAAAAGAAAAAGAGAATTGCTGAAAATATCAACATACATTTTTCTTTCCTGATGGCCAATAGGCACAATCTCTTTGTTAGTATCCAAACGACACACAAAAGAACGTACAGAAGTAGATATGAGCAAAACTTTATGATCATAGTGTAACTGCACAATGTCTGTAGGGTCATCTGCCAATAGCTGGGCTGACTTGCACTGACCCTGCAGATTTGATCAGATTAATCAAAAGAAATTTTTAATTTTATTCAACCCAAATCAAATTTTTAAAGAGGTGATCAAAGAAGCTGAACATCTGATTCATTTAGAGAAATATAACATGACAGACATGATTCCAATGTTTTTATGCTAAATGTTCAGGATGAGCAGCCCAAGTCTAGTTTATAGATTAATGCTGTTATAATGATTTATTGCATATATTAATTTAATGCTATATTATATGCTTATGCAAATTTAATACTGCATGCATAATGATTTGATGCAGCATGCACAATTAATTTATATCATAAT
Organism: Sinotaia quadrata; assembly: GCA_028829895.1. Classification (NCBI taxonomy): domain Eukaryota; kingdom Metazoa; phylum Mollusca; class Gastropoda; order Architaenioglossa; family Viviparidae; genus Sinotaia; species Sinotaia quadrata. The sequence continues at coordinate 69,625,735 of CM054177.1, forward strand.
AATTTAATGTATATGTTGATTTAATGAACAATGATTTCATGCATCTACTAACTTAATATATGATTTAACAACATTGATAAAATAATAATAATGATGCCTCTTCTTATTCTCTAAATCCTTGACTATTTGCACATAAAAACAAGAAAATTTTCGTCAAGACCTGACGATAATACAACAAAGCAAAATAATTAAACCACAGGCTAAATAAAACACAAGAGAAGTAAAAGCATTTACAAAACAAAGAAACAGAAATAAAATGGATTTACAAATGGACTATTTCAATAAAAATGATACAGAAAATAAAATGACATCTTTCTTATGAAAAATTCATTTTAGAAGCTCTAATGAAAGGTATGAATTTAGAAACTATTTAGGAGCAAGAAGCATTGAATGTCATATTAAAATTAAAATATAATGATTCAATGTGTACTAATTTAAATCATAAAGATTTGATGTACATTAATAGAGCCACCTTAATGCAGAATAATATATAGAATAATTTAATGCACATGCAAATTTAAAGTATGATTTAAAATGTACATTAATTTCATTCATATTTATTGTATGTGCTAATACTGCAATTCAGTGCACGTTATTGCAACACATAATGACCCTGTGCAAATCTTAATTTAATGAATGATTTAATGCATAAGTTATTTTTAAAATATTGTGATTTAATGTGCATGCTAATATATAATGAGTATACTAAATAATATAACACAAAAGATCTCATGGACATCTTAATTTAATGTATATTCTAATTAAATGCATTGGGTTTTTTTTTACTGTATCAGTCATTCAGTGTATGAAATTGTTAAAAGAAATTCATAATGATCAAATGCAAATTTTAATTTAATGCATAATGATTCAATGTATATGTTAATTTAAAGCAATTACACCTGTCAATTTAGTGCATAATGTAACTCATGTTAATTTAACACAATGATTTTATACATGTTAATTTAATACATATACATTTAACACATCAATTTAATGCATAATGATTTATTGCATATTACTTTCAGCTCTGTTACTGGATGTTAAGAAATGTGAAAGAATAAAGAAAGACAGCAGTCCAAATCTAGAGTAAATATTTTAAATTAGCAATCCACTACCTCACTTCCCAAAATTGCTTAAAAAATTAAGTCACTGTCTGAAGACACCATATATGCATTGTTTTGAACAAGCTTCATACTTCATGACGGTCATCATGGACTGCCTTTGGCAAGCAGGGATGACTGTCATTCCTAAATTGTACACCAATAAGTTAACACTCTGCATAATACAACTAACAGCCAATGCCAAATCAAACTTAAACTTGCAATTTACATCTGCATCCACAATGCTAAGGTAAAATATGTTAAATGAAAACAAGGGGCCGTGTCTCAACCAGACTGAAAAGCATACAGTTCAGTAAGATTGTGAAGGAGCTGGTGTGCTAAAAGATCATCAGTAAAGAAATATGATGGGTGGAGGAAAAGTATCAACTAACAAAAATAAATAAGTAAACCATGCAAGTTTCCAGCCTCCTCCCAACGTCCAGTTCACTACCAGGCAGTTTATGAATTTTAACAGAATACCACAGAGACCACGTGGCAAATACCCTACCTGAAAAAAGTCAACTTCTGTGCAGATGACATGTCCAGTTTTGTCCCCACTGAACAGTTTCATGCCATTAGTACTCCATTCTACACAAGTTATATAATGGCGGTGAACAGATCGCACTTCAAATTTCTGCAGCTGAAAGAATTAAAATTTAACTGGTTCAGTTAAGCAGGTTACATAAGTTTTACAGAAATAATAAAAATGTAAAATATATACAATAAATTAAAACTTTTTTTTAAAAAAATAAATAAGATACAAGCCCTTCTTCAGCAAATTAAAAAAAGAAGAGTTATTCCTTTTATGGATGGGAGCTTCAACCTTAGCACCAACATGGCTTATTGCATTATTATCTCAAGTGATTAGTCACTATTATATAAAAAAAATATTTACAGGAAGGTGGCAGAAATCACCCTTGGTAAGGAGCATGAGTTATACTATAGACACAACACAATAAAATGGTTTCAGAGGGTGACATTTAAAATCACCAATGAAAGCTCACCTGCTTTTTATGAAGAGAGATGGCACCAGGAATGAGAAAAATATACACAGCTCCTGAAGCTGTACCAACAGCTAACTGATGGTCCAACCCACAGTGCAGCTTTATGCAGGTTATCACATCGTTAGAGGCCTTTCAAATTAGCAATAATTTAAAGTAAGGTAAATCTGACACAGGATTTGTGAAAATAAAATATTTAACTTCATTATTTAACTATTAGTGATTTATTTGTAAGCTCCTAATATTATAAATGATGGCTTCAAAGTTTCAATTTTTATTACATTATTATTTTTGTATCTTTGTTTTTGTACTTATTAATATACTATTACTATATGATAGATTCATCATTATTCTGACTGAGAACTTAATATTGGTATCTTAAGCTAAAACAATACTAAACTAACAATACACATATTTTACATGTAATCACATATGTTTATAATTATCTAACCTAAAGTGCATTCATGTTTGCACATGCTTGCATGCACATGTGTGCGGTGTGTGTGTGTCTGAAATTTTTAATATCTCTTTATCTAATTCTGGGTTTTATTTTTAAATTATACAGTTGTACTACTCACCTCAGACTTCAAACGCTGCATTGACATATCTTTACGATTAAAAAGAAATATCAAGCCGACATTTGTACCCAATGCAATAAAACTTTCACTGGCATCAATGCAAGTGAGGATCAAATCACATTGCATCAACAGCCCATGCTGGGCTTTCTTTGGAATCTGTGACAGCAAAGAATTTAACCGGCAAAATTCTTGTGGGACCTTTAAAACTGGCTCAGCATCTGAGTGTGCAAGACTATCTTTTTTCATCAGACTGACACTCTCAATTGTACTGCCACCAGCTACTTCAAATTGCTTGGATCCTGACTGTCCTGCACTTAACATCTCTTCCATGTGTGTCTTGTCCTTATTTTCCTGTGTGTTGGTACAAACTGTTGTTGTAATACTAGTGATAGTTTCTTGTTCTGTGTTAAAATTTCCATCATTTCCTGTATTTTCTTGAGTTGATTCTAACTCAGATACCTCACCTCGATTTTGATTCATTCTTTCCTGGTAGTCCTTCAATACTACTTTGGGAACAGACTAAGGCTCAGTTCAAGAAAAGATTTAACTTTTTGAGGTACATCTTGAAAACTGCCACTTAAGCATATATAAACATTAGTAATAGCAGTCCTTCATGACTAAATCTGAAAAGAAAAATGGCAAACTGTCACAACATAATACTGGCTAGTCTACTCTTGTTTACTATATAACCAAATAAGTAAAACAAATAAAATCATTTTAACATAACATGAATGCAAAAATCAATATAAACTAAAACTACAAATATATCTTATATTCTTAATTGTATAATCTACATGAGAAACCCATCAAACTTTAATCAAATAAACCCCTATGACTACTATGTTTTAATAATAAATAAAATAATTTGCAATAGTTTCTAAAATATTGATTTTGTGTGTGTGAAAATTGTATATTTGTATCATTATATTACATGCAACATCTTTAAAAAATAAATTCTCACAATATAGAGTTTACAGATGTATACATAAATGCTATATATGTATACTTATTGATTGTTTTGTTTTGTGTGATCCAACTTCCAAGCAATGGATCATTATCATTTGTCAAATGTAAGTATTGTTTTGTCAGGGTCATCTACTAGTTGTTTTACTTTTCTGAAAATCAGACCAACCTTTTAAGTCAATTTGTTTTTTTCTCCAAAATTCTATTAAATTTTGAATCTTCCTATTGATAAATGCTGATTATATTTGCAGGTATATGTGTGGCTGTGTATTAGTAATTAGTATGTATATTTAATGAATTAATATCTAGAAGGATGATTCACATTCCACTGACATTTATCGTTTTAATACAGTATATCTAGACATACATACAGTATATCTAATTACAAATGTTTATAGCGATTTTCAGAATTTTAATAATTAATTGCATTATATTTAACTCTTATAATGACTGTGACTGCATGAGTGTTTTACTTTTAGCAAACAATATTTCTATTGTTCTGGGGGAAAAAATGTAAACTCTCCTGTCCGTGTACCTGGTATATGATTTGACCATAGTTGCAAATATATCTGTGGATAATTAGTATGAATATAAAATAGTTGTTATACAGGGCCTAGGCCTCTGTGGATGAATTGATTCACAATCCACTGGCTTTTGAGTGTTAGCGTACACAATACATTTATTTAAATGCACATTTTTATACTTACTTTGTTTTAGTATAGTTACATTATTGTTTTTTTCTTAACTCGTATTTTTCATATCTATCTGGTTGGTTTTTGCGCGATTACACCTTTTTACTTTTATATTTTACTTTTTGGCATCATCGCCTATCTTAAATTTCTTGATAAGACTATTAAGAGATAATAGTGTTCTTCATATGTTGGCCTATCTTATATGTTCTTGTAATTTTCATGCTGCATTATATATATCTGAATATGTGAAACATGTCTCCTATTTCACACATTTAAGAGAACTTTAAACTGATATGCGCAGAAACAATCACTAAAGTCAATCACCGGATTTCTGTTTCCTTTAGCTTTCGAAACTTTAAGTTATACATACAATCGAAGCACAACGGTGGATTCAGTAATCATCGTCCACGCCTCCAATCTTGTGTCGTCTGCACATTAACTATTGTTATTGCAATAAAGACCACATATAACTTTAAGGTTTGAATTGGTATTTAACGACTAAACAATGCACATATGTACAGAACGCCACAAAGCTATGCATCCTGCTAAGAAGGATACGTATATGTGGCTTTAAAATAAAACAGAGCTACTAATTCCGTCGAGCACTCATGTGATGTAGCGCCATTCTAGGAAGGGTCCATTTCTCAGGATGTAGAAGTATTAATTTGGTTTTATTTGCATACAAAATAATACTATCAGCAATACGCCATAAACTATTAAATTTCACTATTGCTTCAAAATATCTACACTTACATTCTTTTATAGATATTGTTCACTACAGTATTTTGAATTAAATTCAACGATAACTCATTCCCTCCTTTGCTTTTATTGGGATGTCGCAGGAGGAAATAGATTCTGGGTTTATTTACAACTTTCGATTTTCTTTTACTCTTTCCTCCATAAAGTAAATTCCACAACTAAATGTGTAATCTGCTGCATTATGTAAATCCAAAAGACCAGCAGTAATTGTAAAAAATATCATTTGTTTACCGATAGTTTTGAAAAGGTAAATACAGTTTTAAGTTCTTGCTTCGGTACACCAATGTGCACCGCCAAATTTGACACTATTAAAATACTAACTCTACATTCGTATTTATTATTAATATATTTGGGTTTTACACCGTCCATGGAAACAAGTACCATTGTTTATATTAAACAAAACCATTAAATACATATTTCTACGCATGCATAAGTTATGTAAAGATTTAATTCCTTGATTTTCTTTTTGAGCGGGGGGGGGGGGGGGAATATTTTGGGTTCTAATATTTTGCTTATTTTATTGAATTATTTGCATATAATTTTTTCAAATACATTTTAATTTGATAATGGTAAAATGAAGTAAATTTAAATATAATACTTGGTCATTTTAATTATTGCTCATACTTCTGATTTTAGTTTAATAATTTGAAAAAAAATGTATATTAACCACTTGTTTGCTGTTAAGTGTTATGATTTAAAATAAATTTACCTTCCATAGCATGACAAATTTCAAATGAAATTATTTATACCATGATTTACTAAACTGTTAGACATGACTTCCAGGACGAGCAGTGTAAGTTAAAGTTCTTATCAGTTTTGTAAATGTTATTTTACAATTTTTTTCACAATATCATGAAGTTTGAGAACTACTGATGTATTATACCAAAAATGATGAACGATAAATTAAACAGCTTTTGAACAATCAGTACTATAATAAGGTTCCTATAGGTAGTGCATTTGACGACTGTGCAAAACACACTTAGGGACATTCACAGGTTTATAAAGTATATTCAAATATATCTGAATAATTAAATGATACAGTAATGTAGTACAAAATCCTTCTTGCTTTTGTTTACAATAGTCCTAATGACTATAGTATAAATAACGCTAACGTCTTCATAAATTTATATTTCTTAAAACTACTGAGAGTTGTTTATAAGAGATAACTGCTATAATAAATGTATGTACAATTTTATTTACTAGTACCTGTATTTACAGACAGTAAATTCCCAGTAATTAAAAAAAAAAATTCTGTTTGTTTCCCCTACAGTTTATGGGTAGGTCTGCTACAAATTGGCAAATCATTGATTCATTTTGACAAACCAGAAACATTTTGCCGCTTTTTTTATCCCAAAATATTTCCTGTTTTTTACAGGGAAGATAACTCAAACATGTTCTTGCTGTTGATTATTGGCCTCCTGGTAATGCTTGGTCTTGTGCAGCTCATTCGACTGGCACTGAGTGATTGTGATTTGTCTCTGCAATGGGCAGAAAAATTTGGACATAGCCCTAGTAAGTATCAAAACAGTAAAAGTCCATACTAACAATGTCCAGACCTGTGATAAATTAGAACTGATGACCTCATGAATGTAAGTAATATATATCAGTCATTGTTTTTATATATTTGTGTGTGTGCGCGTGAGAACTTTGCCTACTACAAGGGTCTATATTGGTAAACTAAAAATGTCCATCATCTACGATGTTGAATGCATTTTATAACTTTTGATCCAGAGTTGTCTTAGCATCCCCATTACTTGATGTAAAGTCAACAAAAGACTATTTCACCTGTTGAATAAAGTGCAGAGAGGTATAAAAGCAAAGACAGTGTGGCAGTCACTGTTGTTGGCTATTAGTATTACATATGTTTCTCATAGGGCATTTTTCATACCCCTCTCAACGCACACACACACACAAGAGAATGAAATGAATTTAACCTAAACTGCACATGCTTTCCAGAATTTTTGCGCGGGCAGGTGGTATGGGTGACAGGTGCTTCCAGTGGCATTGGTGAAGCTCTGGCATACCGATTGGCAGCTGCAGGTTGTCGTCTTGTGCTTTCAGCACGAAGGACTCTTGAATTGGAACGTGTGAAGAAACAGTGTTTGTGTATGTTTAAATTTAATTCAGTTTTATATGGTAAACACTTATAGCTATCATATACAAGCTATTTCAGTTTCTATACACACATATAATAACAGTGACAGTTTTAGATTACAGACACACACACACACACACACACACACACACACACAATAGCAGTAACAGTTTTAGTCAAATTCTGTATGGTGTTTTTGTGACGTTGTTTATGCTATTGTATATTACATAGCATTCATGTTGTTCCTTTATTACCATGCTATAAACAGAATGACTAGATGTTTTAAAAGCTTAAGTGCATGCCAGAGGTAAAAAGATGAAAACCTATCAATATCTTGGAGATGGGTACATCTAAATTACCCTATTCTTCCTAAAGAGTATGTCAAAACAGTTGGCTGAATTAAACATTGTTTTATATTTTTGTTTATAAGTTTCTTTGGTCAGGGAGAAGCCATCATTATTTTATTCATGCTGTGTCTATGTGTATATTTTATTTGTTTGTATATTGACTGTTACTTGATTGTGTTTCATTTCACAGATTTATTATATCATACTTATTACTTAAGATTGAGACTTGCTTTTGCTGTGTTTTGTTTATGAAAGTGGGTTAAGTGAGGGGGAGAGAGTGGGTCAGCAAAATGTTGCTTTGCATTGTTTCTCTTTTCTTTGTTCAGTGAGTGGACCACTAGAAGCTCAAGATGTCCTTGTCCTGGCCATTGACATGCTCCAATTTGAGACACATGCTGCAGCTGTGGAGACTGTGATCAACCATTTTGGACAGGTGTGTAAAAATTTATATATTCAATGAAAGAAATATTCTTCTGGAGACATCCTTGTAGTATTATTTGGAAAGAATAAACAATTTTTTTGGACACATCCTTCTCTCCTGTTGCATGATTTGTACTGACTTTTCTGCCATCTTGTCTGCATTCTAGAGCTGTTAACAATTAATTTAAATTTAATAGTTAACTTATGAAAAATTAACGATTTTAATTAATAGTTCATTTTGATTAAAGCAAAAAATTTATAGTCACATAACTCACATTATAGTCGTATTTGTCAAAAATCGAAATAACACTGGATTGTCTTGTACATATGTTATCTAATAACCAACTATGCAAACAGACGAGTATGTTGACAGTATTTGGTTCAAGTGTGAGCGCATCATATTAACAATATAACCAGCAGAGCTGAACTTTTGTTCACATGGAACTGATGTAGCCGGTATGCACAGAATGGTCTTGGCATGGAATGCCAATTTTGGATATTGATGTTCATTAAGTTTCCACCATTGTAGAGGGTCAACTGATTCAGCAACTTTCTTCTCCATTTTATAACGCAGTAATTCATCAGAAGCGCTGTCGACATGATCTTCCGTGTCTGAGTCAGATTCCATTAGCTTAATATGCTTTTCATTTGGTTCACATATAGTTTCATTGTCAGTGTCATTATCATTCGTTGCAGCAGTCTCCATCTGCTCATCATGAACATTGACTGTTGTTTATTGTTCAATACATGGCCAAGTTCGTTCTTTTGCATTTTGACAAACACTTCAGGTATTTGTAGCGTGGATCAAGTGATGTTGCAATCTGTAGTATTTCAATACTTGTCGTATTAGCTACATGTTCACTGAAGTCATTAATCGATGCTGCCTTAAAATTTAGCTATGTAGCCCAGATCATCATCATGTACAGTCATGTGCTTTGTCAACGATGATAGCAGTGGAATACACAGCTACATGAAACATAATCTTGACCACCAAGCAGGACCTTGGTCTGACCGAATAAGTCCAAAACTTTGACATATTTTGAAATCTTCTCCCAATTCAAATCTGACAGTTGTGGACCTTTGTATTGCTTCTTTTCATCTGACATGTAGACAGTTAGTGCTTCTCTGGCCTGTTCCATCTTGTTGGTACATCTTGCTGCAGCTTACACAATGGTGACTCAGTACAATTTTGCAACTCGGTTGTGTTTGCAGCACAATGTTTAAAATGTCTGACAATTTTTTTACATTTGCCAAATAATGTTTTGGTATCAGCGGCTTTAAATCCATGCAATATACTCAGTTGTAGGCTATGAGCCAAACAAGGAATATGTACAAAACTGGTTTTATCAACAGCTGAAGATTTCTTGCATTGTCAGTAACTAGAGTCTGAATTCTGTTTGTTATATCCCAGTCTATTGCAAACTGTTTATATAACTCACAGCAACACTGTCAGAATAATGACATTCAACAACATTCACGCATTCAAGAACAACATTTTTCAATTTCCAGTCATTGGCAATCCAATGGCCAGTAATTCCACAATAGTTTTCGTTGCTAGAGATGTCCAAAAATCAGATGTCAGCGCAATTCCCTTTGCGTTTTTCACAGATTCTTTAACACTTTGAGTCTTGCTGTTATACTTGGCAGTCAACAGTTTGTCAATAGTGCGGTGGGAAGGTAGCTTATATTCAGCATTTTGCACGTGTATGTACTATGCTGTGTCAGAGTACATACTTTTATCATTGTACATTGTTTTATATATTTATTAACTGAAGTTGATGTTTATATATTTAGATAGGAAATAGTTTGTATTTATGTAGTTTTGTGTGATAGTCTATGCTTCTTTTCAAATTAAGGTTTCTAGAGTGTTTGTTTCAATCTGAAACGTATATGTAAGATAATTTTTCCACATAATTTAATCCCTTAAAAGGCTGTTTAACTTAATTTTTGTCTTAGTAGATTGTGGTTGAGCAAATGTTTTGATATAAGTCAAGAGTGGTTAACATGGAAAAAGTGCACATGGATGTAATTCATATTACTTTTTCTTACCTTGTTTAAAAGTTATCAAATACTTTAAATTACTTTTAAAGTTATTTGATACTTTCCTTTAACATTTGTTATGAGCACAGTGTAATTCTTTGTTATCTTTTATATGAAACTGTTCATATTATATGGTGGTATTGGGATTGTTCATTTTAGGATAGGAAGTGGGAGGCAGAAGTATAAACTATAATTTGTATGAAACAACACCCAGAAACATTTTCACTCTAATTACATAGAATTTTGATTTTGGACAGTTGTAATTCATTTTAACATTTTTTTAATGTCACTTTTTTAGATCTTCTTTGCTGCAGAGGTTAATATCTGTATGAATTGTTTACAAAATTCTTCGGTTGTCATGACCATGTAATTGCTAATTAAATAGTAAGGGGGTAATTTTTATACATGTTGTTTCACAGTTATTTCCCTTCATTATTTTGCTATTGTGAACAAGATTTAACCATTTGTTTTTTTTCTTTCATATGAAAACATTTTAGTTGGTCATCTTAGGTAATTTGTATGTTGGCATGCAGTAGTTTCACAGATATGCCAAGCTGTTGTTTTCCTGCAAAATTCTGTATCAGATGTGATAAAACATTTTGGTTAATTTTACAAGGAAAAATGTTTCTTGGTTGGAATAATAGATTTTATGTTATTCTAGCATAAACAGCTTAAAGAAAGTTAATTTAGTAAACATTTTTCTTAATATTTAATTAGAAATATAGAAAATTCCATATGTGCATCATTTTGAAGTCTTATTTTATTAATGAGACACTATGGAATTCAAATGACAGACACCCTAAAATGCATTGTATACCAAATTATGGCACATAGTTTACATACTTATTAGCTCACTGATGTAGTCAAAAGGTTAATCTTATTACCTATTTTTTTTTTTAATTTCAACTTTGATCAGGTCAATTTAATGAATTACCTCAAACAGTCAGAAATATTCTGCACTTTTGAAAACCAATAATATAGTTCTGATATATTGGATGCAGATTTATTCATAAGAAAAAATATATAGCTGTTACTGATATTTAGAGGTCTTGTATTTTTTTAAAAACAGTTTCTTCTGAAAAGCCACCACTAAATTTTTGTATTTTTACAGATCGACATTTTGGTTAATAATGCAGGCAGGTCACAACGTGCCTCTTGGGTAAAGACCTCATTAGAGGTTGATCGCCAAATGTTGGAACTGAACGTGCTTGGGGTATTGTCCTTAACTAAATGTGTACTGCCACACATGATGCAGCGCAAATCTGGCCATGTTGTGGTTGTCAGCAGTGTTGCTGGAAAAATTGGTAAGAGTTGGTGGAAGGAGTATGGAGGATGCCTGCATATTTGTGTATGTGTGCACCTGTGCGTGTGTGTGTGTGTGTGTGGATGGGTGGGTGAGTGTTGAGACATAGGTGTGTAATTTTTTTTTTTTATATGTGCAGGAGCTCCCTTTTCTGGTTCATATACTGGGTCAAAACACGCCCTTCATGTAGGTGCCAGCTTACTTTTTTCTGCATACTTGTCTCCCTTTCCAACAAGTGTTACTTTCCTAATGTGACATATAGAAGCAGATAAAAGTAGTCGCTTTACTATGAATAAATTAGACTTATTGCAATGCTTAAACTATTATTGTGTGCTATGATTTTATTGGTAAATGTGGTATGTAGTGGTTTGATTTAGATTATGTTTATCTGTGAATTCATTTTTAAATTTCATAAGTGTATAAACTGTAAGATGAGCCGGGAACAGTCATGTATACAATACAGTTTTATTGTTTAAAAGGCATATTCAGTATTATGCATTTGCTAATTAGTAATTTTAAGTCTTGCCATTTATAATACAGTAAGTCATTGGTGCCCTGAAAATAAATAAAATCAAAATGAGTAAGTAACCTAATAAAATTATAAAATTAAGAACTGCAAGAATAAAGTTGAGAGCTGAATTTGGCAACAGGTTGATGATTTTTTCCCCCCATCAGCACAAGTATACAAGTAGGATCACTAAGAGATCAATTAAAATGCTCACAAGATTAAATATATATATAAATTAATAAGTGATTGCCTCGCAGCACAACTTGTATCTAAATATAATCTCTAAAATATATAAGTTTTATTAGAGATGTCTCTCTTATATATACCAGCATTTTCTTTATTTCAATGAATGCCTTTATTAATTATTATTCTTGTTTAATTCTTTTAGAGCTATTCCTATTGAGATATAATGTAGTTTTATTGGATGAACCAACAGAAAAACTGATATCACCCTTTAGGGATGGAGGAAAAAACAGATAATAAGTAGCAGATATACCAAAACAATAAAGGAATTAATAAAAATGTTCTGAAGCTTTCATTTAAACTTATTAAAATGTTGTTTATTTTAAATAAGTTTTCTTTTTGAGGTGGTGGGTTGAGGTATGTGAGAGATGTAGCTGTAGATTTGATTGGTCTAGTAGCATCTCAGTTTGAATTTTTATAACTGTTAGAATGAGCACAGTTATCATATGCTATGGGAAACGCAGTGAAAGAATAATTATGTAATCTTAAGATCTAATTCTTCAGCGTTTTTAGCATATGTACTTTCATATCATTAATATGCAAAATTTAATTTCTATTATTAGGGTTGGTTTGAAACTCTGCGAGTGGAAGCAGCTGAGGATCATATTGATGTGACCATGGTATGTCCAGGACCCGTATTTTCTCAACTCTTAAATGTGGCTTTCACAGAAAATCCACATGAGGTTAGTAGTATACATTTGCTGCTAGAAACTGTATTGTTTTATATTCATTCTGTCTCAAAAATGGCAAATTATACAGGACATTCCCATTATATATTGGAGATGCATTCTCAGTAATTGAGGAATTAATCTCATGAAAGCATTATCTAAGCCTGCATGAGGAGCCAAAATTAAAACAATGCTCACCTTATACCAGAACAAAGACCAGATATCAACATTCATATATGTAACCAAATACACATGCTAAAAGAGAACGGTAGTGAGGTAAGGACCCCAACATATATTAATATTCCAGGTAATGAGAACCAGACAAACTAGCCAAGAGAGGACTGACACAAGACCTCCAGTTAAAAATTACTCAACCATCACAGGAAAATCTACAATTCTTAAAAAATGCAGACAGACTAATTAAGGAATAAAGAGTACCTAAAACTAGCCAACGAAAGGAGATCCTAGATTGACAAAACAAACAAAATCTAACATTTCTTAACTCACAAAGAAAAGACCAGAACAGAATCTCTAAACTCAGACTAGGAAGCAAAATAAGTAAATACAAAATAATTATTATTTAAGAGGTATAGTACTGAGAGGTATTGTAACCTTTACATTATTATTCCTTACATATCTTCCAGTGCACAGCTCACAATGAAGCCTAAAGGGATGCCTTGGTTCCAGTGCGAAACCTAACCCAAACCCTTGATTTGTAATTTATTCCTATGTCCTCATCCCCACTAAACCGGTGCTGGCAATCTGCCATCACTCACCCGGTATGAGTTGGGAGCTAGTGTCAGGTTATAAACCATGGCTTTATCCTTGGATGGGACAAATAAGTCATAACCTTTATTTTTGTCTGTGGTTTATGTGTAAATGTGAATCCGAAGATCACATGGAGAGTGAGCTACCTTGATGTTTATAAACATTTTCATCCCTACCACATTGCACCTAGGATGTCTGGGTTTTTTTAACTTTTCCTCTGTGCCCCCAGTGATGCTCTTCTGCCCCACCCCATTCAGGGCTTCCCAAAGTTCTAGGACTAGCCTCCTAAAGTAATGATTGGGAAGTCCACCTAAATACTTAAACTAACAATCAAAATAAAATCATAGTCATTAAATGTAAACCAAATATCATCAATTCTTTCAGCCCATTTTAAAACTTTTTTTATCTTGTGTTAGAACCATTTCAATATTGTTGCCTACTGCATTGTCAGTTTCTTTCTATTCCATGTTCCCAGGACACCACTTCATTTTATTTAAGGGCTTCTTGTTTGGCTGTAAAATATTTCAGTGTTGTGTACTGTCAAAAAAAAAATAATATGTGGATTTGTACATGGGATGTTAGCACTGTTAGGATTATGTTTCCATTTGGTAATCTATTACAGGAATTATTTCTCTAGGATTGTATTCTGTTATAATTAGGATTATTTCTCTGAGTTTAGGAGTAGGACTAGTCTCTCAGGAGAATAAAGTCTAACAGGTTAAGAAGTAGCTGTGTGTAAGGGATGTTAAAACAGTTATGATTAGATTTCCATTTGGTAATCTATTATTAAGATTATTTATCTAGGATTGTTAGGATTATATATCCATTTGGTTATCTATTACATATATTAGGATTCTATCAGTAGGACTAGTCTCTTAAGAGAATAAGGTCATACAAGTTAATACAAGTTGAAGAATTTCAAGTCATTTTGATTCTGCGGCATTCATCTTTTGGGCTTCACCTCAACAACCCCAAGCTAAGGTGAGAGTAAGGTTGTTACATGGAAAAACTTTATTGACTGGAGTGAGGTTGTTCTCTCAATTCCCAAGTGCATGTCATTGCGCACATCTCAAAAGTTGTCACCTTCCCATTTAGTGAGCTGGAACACTAAATATTACATCATAACACTTTATAATTATTTAAACCATTGCATTTTCTTCAGATGTATACTGAGGGGATGAAATCTGGAGAAAAACGAATGGCCACAGACAGATGTGCTGAATTGATTGCTGTTGCTATTGCCAACCGTCTTGATGAGGTTTGGATTTCTCTTCATCCTGTTCTGGCTATCTTATATCTAGGACAGTATGCTCCAACTCTTTTGCGCAAGTATGTGTCAGAGTAAACTTGAATGTAATAATTGTTTATTCTTTATATATATATATATATACACATGTACATGCAAATAAAGTGAAGTTTTATTATTTATTTTAGGTAATTTTGCACATTACTTGTTGCAGTCATTTATTTTTATTATGTGTATATATATTTCAGTGTTCTAGACCCCTTTATAGATTGGTTTACTCAGAATAAAGATATGTGTGAATCTAAACTACTATTCTAAATAATCATTATAAAAATTATACATGTAGATACAGGGGTGATGAAAAAAACAATTTCTATGCAGAATATGTACTTTTTATATATATGTATACTGTTATAACAAAACACAAACTTTTACCAAATTAAGTTTCATTTGTTTCTGATCATTCACACCTTCATAACTGAAATTTATTCAGAATATTTCTTTTATTGCAGATTAGATTGAAACTTTTTTGTTTTGAATGACTATAATGCTTTGGTAGACATAAATGCTTTGATGGCATAAATATTTTGGATGACATTAATGCTTTGGGTGACATGAATGTTTTGAGTATTATTAATGCTTTGGATGACATGAATGTTTTGAGTGACATTAATGCTTTGGATGACATAAATGTTTTGAATGACATTAATGCTTCAGATGACATAAATATTTTGAATGACAGAAATGCTTTGATGATATAAATGTTTTGAATCAAATATTGAAACTTTTAAAGGTATTGTAAATTAATTACATATGTACACCAACTTTGCAAACCAATTAGATGTGTACACCAACCATTGCAAACTAATTAGATACATACACGAAGCATTGCAAGCATCTTCAAGGTTACAGAGGTTGGTCTTTATAAATTTTTAATATTTTGTTCTTTCTTTAAGAATAATAAAGCACGCTGGAACCAAACAGTTAAGAAAAATAAGAGAGGGACAGCAGTGATTAGGACAAGAACTCCCATCTTTGTGCATTTATTGTGGAGAGAACATACATCATCATCTTCATCTACAGCAGGGGTCTCAAACTCATTTTGCCTGGGGGCCACTGGAAGTAGAATCTGGGTGAAGCTGGGCCGCATCATTATTCCCTGTGCCAGAGACCTGGCAACACTTCCTCTTACACAGCTCAGACACATTGGCTTCAGGGAGGAAGCCACTGTGACCCTCAGTATGGCTTGAAGATGCTCATCAGTAAGTTTGTCCTTGAATTTTGACTTATTCACGTTCATGGTGGAGAAGAGCTATTCACACAGATATTTGGTCCGCTTGAACATCCTGGAAAGCTCAGGGAAGGTAAGGGGCAATTCTCTCAAAAACTGTCCAAGCTTGTCTGTTTTTCCACTCACCTCCCTGAACTTGGCTTTGAGTTCAGAATTACACTTATGTCAATTAGATCCATTTGAAGCACAGGAGGGACATCTTCCACATTGAAGAAAGGGTCAGCAAATATTTGAAAGGTGGTTCTGTGTTTCTTGAAATCTGCAAACCTGTGATCAAATTCTTTCCTGCAACATACTTCTCACCACTGAATGGTGTGCCAGAATCCACAAGTGCCTTACATGCTGGGAAATGGCAGATCCTGAGTTATGGTACCCCACAGGTGACAAAAACTATAAAACTCCCAGGGTGCACGAGAAAAACGTGTGGGCTGCACTATCACTTAACTTTAATATCAAGTGGGGGCCACAAAATATCGTCTGGCGGGCCGCGAGTTTGAGACCCCTGATCTACAGAGAGAACTTCCATCTTTGTGCATTTATTGTGAAGAGAACATACATCATGTTACACTACAGAGAGAACCATCATTTTCACTCTGCTACACAAACGATTTCCCGTTCAAGATCATTGGTTTTAAGGGGGATGTTATTAAATGTGTGTTGTAGTCTCGCATCCTTGAACAAGAAATCCGTTTATTCATTACTGTTAATATAACGTTCTCTTGCACTGATTACTATGCAGAAATATTTCAAACCTTTTGACTGTGGTAACTTGGGAGATATAAGATTTATCTGTTGAGGGGCTTGTGAAGAAATACTCTAAAGCAGCCTTTTTCAACTTATTTACACTGGAGGAACCCTTGAAATAATTTTCAGGTTTCAGGGAACTCTAGCATAAAAATTATTATATCTAATGATGTTTTATTTTTTCAATCATGATCTCTCGGGAAGCCCCTTAATGATCACTCCAATCAGGAAACCCTCCACTATAGCATTCGCCAGTATGATGTCAAAGAGGAATGCTGTGCTAAAAAAATACCATTGCATTAAGATCTATAAACACTACAACATTCACCTATACAAAACCAGAGGAATGCAAAGATACATAAAAATATACCATTGCATTAGGATCTAAACTCACTAAAGCATTCACCTGTAAAAATCATTGAGGCATGCAAAGTTATGTCAAAATATACCACTGCAAGTTAGGTTCTATACACACTAAAGAGTCAGCTGATAAAATGTCTATAAGGGATGTCAATTTCAGTGTAAAATATCATTAGGTCACTTTTACAGAAATTATGTTTTACATATTGCTGCAGTTGAAAAACCTATTTTTTTTTAAATACAGGTATCTGTTAATGACAGTTAGGTTCTGGCTTATTTAGTTTAGAATGAATTTTACTGAGACAGGGTTTTCTATCATAATACTTAAAAATGCCAGTAAATTATATATGTACATGTAATATATCAAGAAGTAGGATTGGCAAACACAGAGAAACATGATATAACGATGAAAACCGCAGCTTACATGCATTTCATTTAAGCAAATTCCACTGTATGTTCTCGGTATAAAGCAAAGAAAACAACAAAAAAGAAGAATTTTATTTTGCTAAAGACCTCACTGTACAGATGGGACTATTTATGTTTTTATATACTTATACCTTTAACTAGGATAAATCATTTGCTAATAAATACCTTTTATATATATTTTTGTATCTATCTATGTAATTCGTAAAACTTATCATTACTTGCTTAAATGAATATTTTTTCTTTTTTATTAATTTTTGGAAGTAGGTATTTCATTTTGCCTTTTTAGGTGGCTGGTTTCCACTGTCTAGAATTTGTTGACTTCTGTAATTGCACTTCAGTCAAGAAAGAATTCAAAGGATGTCTCAAAAGTACAGAAGATTGAAAGAACAAGTGTTTTGCTTTTTTATCTTAAATCACTTGTAGGCATATTCCAATATTTAATTACAAATAACAACAAACTTATATATTTTGTCTAAGATAAAATATTGTTCACAAACACACACACACATATGCACCCTTCACCCAAATCACCCTATTCCATTTACCCTCCTCCCTCTCCCAAAATGCTCTTTAATTCAACAAATTTAGGAGTATTAATCTGCAACAACTTTTTAACTTTTCCCCTATGAAGCTACAAATACAGGACATTTTGTCTTCATAAGTTGATAGTTGCCAGCTGTAGAATTCTGATTTCATATAATTTATATCATACAGGGTTTTCATGCAAAACATGGGATTTTTGTAATGCTTTAATGAAGTTATAAATCAGGGTAGTGTTTTCTTATTATTAGAGGAATTAGTAGCATTGTTAATGTGAAGATTTGCTGCCTTTATTGTTATAAATAATGCTCTCTAAATGTTCCAGTGATTTGTTTTTTAATGGTATATTCTTGTTGAAACAAATTATTTTTCTATAACAGGAAAACATTGTTACAAATATCTATTTACATGTAACATGATGTTCTGATTTTGTTGTTAAATGTCTATGCTTTCTAGATGTTCTAATGATCTTTTATTTATGATTCATTCCTGATGAAACAAATTATTTTTCAGCAAAAAATTGTTACAAATATCTGTTTATCATGAAGATTGCTGCTTTTGTTGTTAATGTCTATGCTTTCTAGTTGTTCCAATGATCATTTATTTATGGTATGTTCCTTTTAAAACAAATTACTTTTATAGCAAAAAATGGTTACAGATGACTTGTTAATGTGATTGTGAAGATTTGTTGCCTTATATTGTCTAGACTCTAGAGGTTCCAATGATCATTTATTTATAGTACATTCCCGTTACAACAAATTATTCTTATAACAAAAAATTGTTACAGATATCATTTTGCTATGAATATTGGCTGTCTTTATTGTTTAAATATTTATGGTCTCTGAATCCTTCAATAACCATTTATATATAATACATTCCTGTTAAAACAAATTATTTCTTATATAAAGCAGATTGTTTTTACAACAAAAAAGTGTTACAGATAGCATTTTTTAAAAGAAAGAAACAAAGATAAAGAGAGGAAAAGAGAGAAAGGAGAGAGAGAGAGAGAGCTAGAAAGATCAAAAGAAAGAGAGTAAGATGAAGGAAATGAGAGAGAAAAAATTCAAGACAGAGAGAAGGGTAAACAAAGAGGTTCTTATTCGAAAACCACATGGCACAAATCACAGTTCAGTTGTTTTTTTAATTAAGAGTTCATGGAGCTATTTCTGATTTTTACAATTTTTTGCTGCCATTTAATTACTGTAATTCTGGTTACCACTTGTTTCTTCAGTATGCAGTGAAATATCCACCCTATAGGTTTCAGAGGAATAAAATAAATGTCTGCACAATTATTATGTAATTTTATAGGCATTTAGGTTCAAATTAAAGCATGGCCTGTGATTGCTGTATAGGGTAATATTTTCTTAAATATTTAAATGACCTAGTCGAGTGATTTATTCAGCTTGAGGTCAGTAAGTCACGGAAGATTATTTTGTAAATAATTTGATTGGTTGAAGTTCTCATTTGTTTGGATGCTAGTTCATATATTTATTGCATCCGTGTGTTCAGTCTTGTGTCACCACCCGAACTACTCAATGAAGATTGGTCAATCTTCTTTTGCTACTACCGAACTATTCAAGACAGGTCAATCTTCTCTTACTAATACCCGAACTACTGAAGACCAATGTTCAGCTCATTAGGGAATTATGTGCACAAGTTTTGAAACAAGCTCAAACAACCGCCAGTTCCGTCCACACAGAACACATATTAGAGGGAACGTTACTGGACTGGTCAATGTCCTCTTGCTACCACCCGAACTACTGAAGACAGGTCAATGCCTTCTTTCTACCACCCAAACTACTAAAGACTGGCCAATGTCCTCTTTCTACCACCCGAAATACGGAAGACAGGTCAATGCCTTCTTTCTACCACCCAAACTACTAAAGACTGGCCAATGTCCTCTTGCTACCACCCGAATTACTGAAGACTGGCCAATGTCCTCTTTCTACCACCCGAAATACTGAAGACTGATCAGGCGGTGGTTCAACAGTGACAGTAGCATAAAGCATTAATCCAGCTGGGTGGTTACTTTCAACCGAAACCAGCATATGTGCAAGAGAACAAGCACAGACCAGTAGGCCCTATTCTTTTGGTCGTCTTCTTAAATATTTCAGGAAACAGCATCCTGTTAGTCTGGCCATTCAACATAAGCGGGCGTGTGATAAATCCGAGTGCGGCGTAACGTGACTACTTTGTTATTTCCTTCTCGAGACATTCTATGAGTATTAGTCTCTCGCTTAAGAGCCCAGAGTTCGATTCCCGCTAGTTTTGCGCAGTCGTCGACAGCCGGAAGCGAGTATTCTAGAATAGGTGTGGACAAACCTGGGGAGGGAAAAAATTAATGAGCGACTCAACCAAGGTGATGGCTGGCAGTCGATCTTAACCAGTGCGAGTCATTGGTTTTTTTAAAAATCACTTAATATACAGTTGCGGCAACCCACAACTAAAACCGTTTGAAATTTAGGCACTTTTTGATGGGGTGCGAGAACACGTTTTGAGAATTTAAGGGGACCGAAAAGGTTAAGAACCACTGCTCTTTCCTAGTTACTCGGAAGGGAGATGATAAAGTTGAACAGACCGCTCGCGCTATTGATCCTATGGCAGATGAAAATTGCACAGAGTGCATCTGTTTGGACAAAATTGCAGGCACCCACCAACAACCGCAAGAAAACAAAAAGCCATTTAAGAAACTTTCAGACCTTCACTAATATTATATATCCTCCATTACACAATTGCTGTCTCCCTTGATGCCTGTGTTTGTTTGGAGATTCTAGGAATTCTAGAAGCTAGGAAGTAAAGCCTACATCAAAGGATTTTTTTATGTTGGGGGAGGGTTGTCACCACTGTTCCAAGGTGCGCTGCCGCGCAGCAGTTTCAAAACTCCGCCCACAAATTGTGGTAGCAAGCTCAAACGGTTCAGGAAAAATATTAGAGGGAACGTTGATTATCACTCACATACACATACACACAGCAATTAACTTTTAAAATACACTGATTGTAATGTCAGTTCTTCACGGTCTCCCATCCGCACCCCGGGTGCCTCGCTCTGTCGGCTGTCCCCAGCCAAGAATGGATCAAACCTGTCAATCAATATCTATGATTCGGACAAGTCCACTAACTGAAATTACTCAAAGTACTTGATTTTTTTTTTTAAATCCTTCACATCGGCAAAAGGGGTGCGTTCTCTCTCTCTCCCACACAAGCACATGTACACATCTTTGTATTTATATAGGCCTACGGAAATATCATTTGTATTCAATCACACAAATATATTTTTTTGTGTTCACATACACGCAAAAATACATCGTTTTATTCACGCACATAGACATATTTTATTCACATATACACACTAACAAAGACTGGCACGATCTCATGTTCTTACCGTTGCATAATAAGTTAACAGGCCTACTCAATTCACTCACACACACACAAACACATCATCTTTATTCACTGGCAGAAACACATTGACGCGATTCGATGCTCGCGGCATTGCGTGATAACGAATTAAAACAGTAATTGAGGTGGGGAGTGCGTGAGAGACTATCAGTTTACTAACCTTGACCTGATTCACGACCGAAATTGGTGTCACGCGGCCATGTTCTGCCCTTAATAAGGCGGACTTAGTAGTGTTTTGGGGTCAGTGCTAAAATAAGCATTGATTAGCTAGTACTGAATTATGTTCATTATATTAAATACAGCTATTGTTATGTATTAACAAATGTCATTGTTTCCACAATCAGTTTAATGCATTTTCCTCCATCTCTTGTAAATACTACTTAGAAGTGAGAGCCCCCTTTTGTTTAGATTTATTTCCCTTTATTGAAGGGTCAGAGTACGAAAGGACAAAATCATCCTAGCCGCTAGCGAATGAGCTTCACTATTCACCTAATTAAACTTTAAAAGTATAGAGTTGTTTTGTTTTCTTTTTTTTTTAAGGTGATTATCTCAATAGGAGTTAAAATTAACGATATTTATAATAATAGTTTGATATTAAATTAGCTTGACCATATTAAATGAGAGTACATTAAATAGTTTGATATTATTAAATTATTTTTTTAGATATTTTTTAATTATAGTCATTAGTATAATTAAATTAGAGTAGTTTGTACATTATTAAATTAAAATAGTTTATTTTATTTTAAATTAAATAGTTGTTAGATATTATTAAATTAGAGTTTATGATATTAAAATAAAGCAGTTTATTGTCAATTTCTGTTTATTGCACTCCTCCACCAGTGTCAAGTAAAGTAAATTGCTAGCCACGTTCATGTAACAAAACAGAGAGTTTATTTTGTGAATGATTATGTTTTACTTACCAAACACAGTTTGCACAAACCACAACAGAGAGTTTATTTTGTGAATGATTATGTTTTACTTACCAAACACAGTTTGCACAAACCACAACAGAGAGTTTATTTTGTGAATGATTATGTTTTACTTACCAGACACAGTTTGCACAAACCACAACAGAGAGTTTATTTTGTGAATGATTATGTTTTACTTACCAGACACAGTTTGCACAAACCACAACAGAGAGTTTATTTTGTGAATGATTATGTTTTACTTACCAAACACAGGCCACACAAACTACTAATACTAAAAGAATAAATGCGTACGTAAGCGGAATGTTGATTTGACACTGAGTGATTCTCCTTTGGCGACGAGATTTAGTATATAAAATAAACTGCAATGTATTCATTGGTCAGCATAATTCTGTTTTCAAGTGACCATATCGTAAACATTGTGGTCGCATACCACCAGTGTTTTCCGTTGAAAATGAGTACGTACGAATCCACAGCAAGCAGTAGACCTAAATCAAAACACGCACACACCTACATATTTACACGTACATATATAAATTTGGTCCGGCTATTCCTGTACTTTGAGGGCATTCTTAAAAAAGAAAAACAATTGCTTTGCTGTGAAAATGTAATCATCGAAGTGCAATACTAATTTTACGTGACCGATGCTAAGCGTAAATCATTCGTTGATTTTAATTGAAAATACAGAACTATTAGGAAAAAATAATTCCGTTGATTTTAATTGAAAATATAGAACTATTAGGAAAAAATAATTCCGTTGATTTTAATTGAAAATATAGAACTATTAGGAAAAAATAATTCCGTTGATTTTAATTGAAAATATAGAACTATTAGGAAAAAATAATTCCGTTGATTTTAATTGAAAATATAGAACTATTAGGAAAAAATAATTCCGTTGATTTTAATTGAAAATATAGAACTATTAGGAAAAAATAATTCCGTTGATTTTAATTGAAAATATAAAACTATTATGAAAAAATAATTTCGTTGCTTTTAATTGAAAATATAGAACTATTAGGAAAAAATAATTTCGTTGCTTTTAATTGAAAATATAGAACTATTAGGAAAAAATAATTCCGTTGCTTTTAATTGAAAATATAGAACTATTAGGAAAAAATAATTCCGTTGCTTCGGTTTTTCGTTATAAATACCTACTTCGATTTAATATACCGTTTGAATCCATGCTAATCAGCATAACAACTACTGAAAAATTCGGAACGCACCCTAATAAAAAAAAATCTAAGAAAAGGAGAGATACTCTGAAAGAAAAGTATATATATTTATTTCTCTAATCTTCACCCTCCCATTGTTTGTGTGACAATTTGACAAACTTGAGTAATAATTCTTTTAAATAGGTTGCATGACGTAAGTCACATGCCGATTTATTAGATTCATTTTTTGAAATGAGAGGCAGATAATTCTCATCGAGCATTCGAGCCTCGTCTTCCGATGAGCATGGTTCTACGAATTAAGCGAGAGTTGCGCCCCCCTTGCATTCATTGTCCTACGGGTCTGCGCTTTTGCTTCTCTATATGATCTTAATTACAATTTAGAAATAAATATTAATTTAATGTTTCATGAGTGCGGGGGGGGGGGGGGTGTAAGAAATTGCATGGGAGCTAAATTAAATAATTGGTTGAACAAACGAAAAAAATTAACATTGAGGAGCGTCGTTGTAGAGCACCGCTAACGTCAACATCTCAGCCATCACAACTTTATTCAGTCTTTCAGTGATTTGTCAATACTATGTACGGATCTGTTGGTTGTTCGTCACAGTATCCGACACTCATTTACCATGGATGTTTGTTTGACATTTTTTTTTTTTTATTAAAGCATGCAAGATTACATATCCTGACCGAGATTGCACGTGGGATGAAAAATTGTAAACAATACAGGACAGTACAACGTGAACACCACGCTCACACTTTCAAAACAATAGGCAAATTTACTATTTTTTATAAATATGATTTAAATATATTGTCCTACGGATTCTCTCTCATCCCGTAAATAAAAGAAAACTTAATTGCTCGTCTCACAAACCATTCAGTCATAAATCATACATTCTGGTAATAAAGGGATAATTTATAAATTAATAGATGGTGAAAAAATAAGAAAAGAAGTATAAAGCAACAAATTAATTAATTACAAAAGTGCTGCAATTTCTGCTATGAAAAAGCTACAAGTAAAGAATACAAAATTATTAAAATGTCTGTCAGGTCTCATTGTTGTGCTAAGCCTCATCCTGGAAGGTTGTATTGCCGCTTACTAAAAAAATGAAAAGCGGCTATAATTATAAATGGATTTTTAAAATTTTAATTGCTACCTATGCTAAACATACTAAAGAATTTTAAAAGTATTTAAAATTAAAATGTATATAATAAAAAGTTCCCTTACTTTTTTTTTTATCTTGAATGATGTCTCACCCATAAAAGTTTGAGATTTGATACCAAATTGTGCACACTTAGATTTTACTGCCGTAAACCTAAATGACCTTTCCAAAGCATCAAAGACTCGTCCATACAAATATTATCACCAGACACATAAAGTGATGAGAACATTCGTCTGAATATCAATAATCAGTCTGATTTTCTAGATATGGTCACCAGTTGCAGGTATGATGTCTGAAAAATGTAAACAATTTAGCAACAAATGAAATCTACGCCCTAACATAACTTTACAAAATAAAACATGAGCATAAATTTCATCTTTTGAAAAATAATGATCAACACAAAGTTGCCTATCTATTCCCATCAAAAGAGTAAGCCCTAAAAATTGAAAATTTTCTCCAAGATGTCAGAGTCTATAGCACATTCACAATGCACTGACAATCGTCCCTACTGTTCTGTTCTCATTGTAAAACACTTCAGTTTGTATAAACTGCTAATCTATGCATCTCTAGTTACCTGCATAAAATTTTGTTCTAGATTCCTATCACTAGAGACAGGACCATGAGCGTTCAGGTCTCGTGCAAACACTGGACAGAAAATTAACTTATCTACCACCACCTTTAGATCATCTTCAAACGAAAGTACCCACACAAGCACTGGAGAGGAAAGAAGTCAGTGAAACCGCCATCTTAAGGGCCGAGAATTTCCTAAGGCGAAGTCTCCCTTTTCAGCTCTGGAGAAGGAGGAAGTAATACAGCCACCAATACCTTTGAGAATCTCACTAATGCTAAGTCTTAAGCGCAACACTGTCCTCTCTGGCCTACAATTTTCTCTAAACATTTTTTACTTTCTGACTTACGGGGGAGGAGGGGTATTTTATTTTATTTTGTTTTTGTTTCGAGATCTTTTCCGAAGTGAGTCTGCTTTTCAATTCTCAGTGGTGTTGGAGGAATGTCTCATGGTGGCTCCTGCTGGCTTCCATAATAAGAGTGGTCTTTTTGGTTTGGTTTGGTTTCTTTTTAACCACTGGCGTAGTTACAGAGCTGCAGGAATTAGACCATTAAGTCTGAGACTCGGACGGTCTTTGTACTGAGGTGCAATTGCTTTGTGGTGTGGCCCCGGTTAATGCATTGTCTTGTTTTATACTGATGGCATCTGATTAGGTAAAATGTGTGTTGCATCATTTTACAGCTGTATTTTAATTTTCAATGTACTGACTGCCATTGGGTTCCATGTTGGCAACTTTTATGAAAACAACCAACAACTTCCTTCACTAATGTTGCATTTAACATGCAGATCACAACATCCACCATAAATATAGCTACATTATAACAGTGATAGCTAGACAAAATATACTACAATTTCAGCATACAGAAATATATAATATAAAGTGACAAATAGTGGAACGAGTGAAAATATTTGTCATAGTATAGTTTATTAAGAAGTGTAATGTGTAATGCCCACAAGGCATATGGTATTGTTCATTAAGAAGTGTAATGGATGGAGCCTCCAAAAGTATAAAGTATTGTTAATTAAGAAGTGTAGTAGATAGAACCCCCCAAATTATAAACTATTGTTAATTAAGAAGTGTAACGGATAGAACCCCCAAAAGCATAAAGTATTGCTAATTAAGAAGTGTGATAGACAGAACCCCAAAAGACATACTGTATTGTTAATCACTAAGTGTGATGGGATAGCAAGCACAAAGGATATTATTAATTACTAATTAGTATTGTAGACCACGTGATGGTCAAGTAGCTTCCGGCTGTGTTTAGCCCACACTACAGACAAGGTGTTAATTGTTATTAATAGTTATTCGTAAAACAAAGTATGTTTATAAAACAACCAAGGAAATTCCGTCTTCAGTACAACATATGAAACGTTAATGAAGTAATGGTGCAGTTTTGTTTGAATGGTGTTTGTTGTTTTAATAAATGAAGTAATGATGCAGTTTTGTTTGTATGGTGTTTGTTTGTTGTTTTAATAAATGAAGTAATGATGCAGTTTTGTTTGTATGGTGTTTGTTTGTTGTTTTAATAAATCAGAGCATCTATGAAATCTATTGAGACATTTTTGTTTGACCATATATGTGAAAAATCCATTTGATGCGAAGAGGAGAGTTCGTCAAAAGAAAAATTCGTACAATTCAATTATGAAGTAGACTACTTTGTTGTTTATTATGTGAAAAGTCCATAATTTTGAGATAAATAATTTCGTGAAAAGTTCATACAATTTATTAAGTAGACAGTTTTGTTCTTTAATTTGAGTATTATAATTATGTTTTAAATCCCGTACTGTTCATTGTTAGTGCTGTGTTGCTGTTCTGCGTAATCTGAACGCAAAAGGGAAAAACATCCCTTAAATCCATAATTAAAATTGACCGCATATTTTGCATCTAGTTTATGAACAAGCTTGTTTTTTAATAAATCATAAATCTGTAAGCTGAGAGTTTTGTTATTTTAATCAATAGTTCGACGCTGATGAAAAGTTATGGATCACTCGTGTGCAGCTCTCAACACCAGCCGAATAATGCCGAGGCAGTTCAGTCCCTTGTGATCAAGCAGAAGTGACGGAGTGTGGGACACTCGTGTGCACTTTAACACTAGCAAATAATGTCGAGGCAGTCCAGACCTTTTTTCTCTGATCGAGCAGAAGTGAAGGTGCGTGGGACACTCGTGTGAATGGTTGTAAATTAAGAAGCGGGGTTCATACCTACAGAATTCCCGGCCCGACGCGTGCGGTAAAAGTTAAATATTCTCCGTCCTGGTTCATTCAGACTTAAGTCAGTCTTTGACCTTTGACCTGCCTGAGATCGGTGGAGCAAGGAGGTGAAAGGGACATGGAGATGGATGGGTGAACCAAAGTCTGAAAAGAAAATGAACCTATGCTTAAATTTACATCTATAGTTAATCAAGAGCCACTCCAGCCCCACCCCCTTCCCATTCCGGCACATCTCTCTCTTTTCCGCTTTCTTTTCCACAAACACTCTGATGACAAACGTCTGGTTGAATTTCAAGAAAACTGCAAACACAGGCTGGATGATTAGCACGAAAATTCTTTCATTCCATAACATGTTATTAATATATGAGTAAATGCTAATAATACGCCACAGAACGTAAGTTTTGCTTTTACTATTGAAATAGTACAAGTTTCTGTTTTCGACTGTATTTTGATAATAACATTGTAATCAGTTTTAGCTTGTCGAGTGTTTTTTGAGTGATGAAGTCAGACAAGCGAAGGGTAAAAATAAACACATACGTGCATTGTCGTTGACTGAGCGACCTTAATTGTTGCTGCAAGTGAACACACACACATACATCATTCACCTCTCTAACAAGTAATTACATACATGCATACATGCCGGCGGCAAAGGCCGGTTTTACAATTGACGGTCGGCTTTACCTGGTCGGACGGTAAACACTGGTTTACACGGTCCTGTAGAATAATAAGTTCAACTGCGAGCAAACAAACAAAACCTTTTTATAAAAAAAAAAAAAAAATTCACCGGAGTCGCATAAAGACTGAAATAAAATAGGTCACAGACAGAGATGTGTCTTGGTCAAGGTCATATCTGTTTCTGCATCAGTAATCCAAGTTTTCACCAGTATTAACTGATTCAGCGAGAGAAGAGGTGGAAGAAAGACAAACTGAAAAGTTTGAGGGTTGAGTAGGATTTGGTAAAATATTTTGAGGATGAGTAGGAATTGATAAAGTTTGAGGATGAGTAGGAATTGGTTAAATATTCCACAATTAATGAAACGTGTATTACTTTGAAGTACATACCCACAAATGTAGCGTATTGATTCAAAACAGTTTCAAGGGTGTCTAATTTTTCTTTTGTTGCTATTGTTGGTTGTTTAGTTATCGTGTCGGAAAGACGATATGGCACCAAATGAATGTCCGACACATTGAAAATTACCAATTCGCATTCTATGCACTAACCTAATTTGACATGTCGGTTTAGCGATTGCACACTTTAAAGTATAATTTTTAAATCGTGTATGATGGTGTGTGTGTGTGTGTGTGTGTTTTGCACGCAACACAAATGGTGTTTATTTCGCTGTACTTAAATTTGGATTTCAAGACGTCCGTTATTTACTTTCTCGATCAGTGACTTCCCCTTTACCCCGGTCTGTCCACATATTATCCCCTGTCCACTCTGCACGGTGTCTCGCGACAAACACTATAGGAAGGTCTTCGCTTGTGGACTCTTCTTTGTCAATAGGTTATTTTGTGCCTTGTAATGAAGACTTAAAGTTACAATATGACTTGAACAAAGAAAATTAAATATAATGCTGGTAAGCGAACTGCAGAAATCTCAGCGATTACTTCCTCAGGTCAAATGTGAACTCTAGCTTACTTAATATAATAATCTAGACTTCAGCATTTCCTATTTAAACATAAAGAAGAAATAAAAATAACAACAAGAAATGCTAAGTCATAAAAACAAATCTGATTATCCGTTCTCTTCAATGATTAATTATACGAAGTTTGCGTGTGTTTGTGTGTGTGTGTGTGTGTGTGTGTGTGTGTGTGTGTGTGTGTGTGTGTGTGTGTGTGTGTGTGTGTGAGTGAGAGAGAGAGAGAGAGAGACAACTGAATAAATAATTTATGAAGTTAGTGTGTATATATGGGGGCGGGGGGTGAGAAAGAGAAATAACTGAATTTTTAACTTACGAATTTTGTGTTTGTTTGGGCGTGTGTGAGAAAGAGAGAAATAAATGGATGATTAACTTATGTAGCTTGTATGTGTATGTATGTGTGTGTGTGAGAGAGAGAAGTGAATGATTAACCTATGTAGCTTGTATGTGTGTGTGTGAGAGAGAGAAGTGAATGATTAACTTATGTAGCTTGTATGTGTGTGTGTGTGAGAGAGAAGTGAATGATTAACTTATGTAGCTTGTATGTGTATGTATGTGTGTGTGTGAGAGAGAGAGAAGTGAATGATTAACATGTAGCTTGTATGTGTATGTATGTGTGTGTGTGAGAGAGAGAGAGAAGTGGATGATTAACTTATGTAGCTTGTATGTATATGTATGTGTGTGTGAGAGAGAGAAGTGAATGATTAACTTATGAAATTTGTGTGCGTGAGAGGGAGAGAGCTAGAGAACTGATTGGTTAACTTTATGAAATTTTTATATGTATGTGAGCGTGTGTGAAAGACACAACTGCATGATTAACTTATGAAGTTTGTGTGTGCATTTGTGAGAGAAATATTTAACTGAATGATTAACTTATGAAGTTTGTGTGTGCATTTGTGAGAGAAATATTTAACTGAATGATTAACTTATGAAGTCTGTGTATGAGAGAGAGATAGCTGAATGATTAACTGTATGAAGTTTTTGCGCTTGCATGTGAGAATGTGAGGGGCAGACCAACTGAATGCTTAACTATGTAAATCTGACGGTCTCTTGTGAGAGGCTTGCAATAATTTCAAATTCATTTTGAATTATTATTTCTAAAGTTTAAGTGGCAAGTCTGAGGTCGACTGCGCACGGAATGGGCGTGTGACAGGAGACAAAGAAGATAACAAGACACACACAGAGAGAGAGAGAGAGAGAGAGAGAGAGAGAGAGAGAGAGAGAGAGAGAGAGAGAGAGAGAGAGAGAGAGAGAGAGAAAGAGTCGAATGGAAACCTTATCTAAAATAGCGCAATTTTAGATTGTGTAAGCCGTTCTATATCGAAACAAACAAAAAAAGTCAAACAAAAAAATTTGCTTGTCCCCACCTCCCTGTGTGTCAGTGATTGCCTATGAAAACTACTGCCCAATTATAGCTGCATACGCCATTGGCCAGGAATTACAGGGAAATAACTGATCCCAAACTCAACACTCAGATATATATATGTAATATATATACTTCTTGTTCGATAACCTTACCTGCCAAACAAATGATATCAGTTACTCTGGATTATTTTCGAAGATAACGGATTAGCAGGGACACATGTTGATAGGCTGCATGACGTAATTTAATACGGGCTGACCGGATTCTACTTTTATACAAACAACATGCGTTAAGACATTTATCAGTTCACGGTTTACTGTTGTAAACAAACCACTTGATTTCAAGCCACTGTCGCCACGTAACAATATTAATGGTTTGTGATTGAAGCAGATAATGTTCATGGGTATTTTTAATTTAATTTTACTGACTACAGCTCTGTGTGTAACCACAGACTACGTGTAACAACAACTGTGTAACAACTCTCTCCGTGTAACACAATTGTATATGTGTTTACCTGACTTTTACCTACAGAGAGCGGTCACTTTAAGTACTGATCTCATGCCTGTTTACCTGACTTTTACCTACAGAGAGCGGTCACTTTAAGTACTGATCTCATGCCTGTTTACTTCTCAGCTACCGGAAAATTATTTTATCCGGATTAGAGAGTTGTGTATGCGCCAATCCCGAAATGAAATAATTGTTTACTTCAACCTTATTTCCGATTACCTCCTCCCCATTTTTACAAACCACCACCCCCCTAGAAAAACCTAATATTTTTATTGCTACTGAATTTATATTTACACAACCTGATATATCCAGTCAATGTGTCATATAATACAAGTTAACACTTGTTGGCTTGTACAATCCGTTGTTTAATGTCAGACACTTATAGTTAGTGCTCTTGAACTACGTCACATGAGGTACAAATCAAGATAATTTTAGCAACTCATGATTAGTTTTGTAGTGCTCTTGAACTACGTCACATGAGGTACAAATCAAGATAATTTTAGCAACTCATGATTAGTTTTGAAGTAATCTGATTAATTAATAATTTGAGTCATAATTGCTCAACAACCAGACTTATTATTAATTAAATCATAATTACTCAATACCTAGAGTCGTAATTAATTAACAACCACAATCATATTATAATTAGTCATCATTGATCAATATTTAGAATCTTGATTAGCCAGTAATCAGAGTCAAAATTTTAGTAACTAGTCATATTTAGACAATAATTAGAGACATAATATGTTAATTATAATCATAATTAGTTAAGAACAAAAGCCACAAGTGCATTTTATAGGTTGGCTTTGCCGCCAAGATAGGTCACTTAGGTCATGATCAGCAACAATTGCAGTTGTGATTATATAGTAAATAAAATATCATCACTTAATCAGTATGCACGTTTGTAACCAGTTAATATCGAAGTCGTGTTCATCAGTCAGTACTAAATCTAGATGATAAGTTAACAACTTGATCCCAGTAAGTTATTTATTATTTTTATTATCAATTGACAAGCGCTTGCGTTTATGCATTATACAACAATGTGGAGAGCAGTTAAAAACTTCCACCATACATATTGTTTCAATATGATTTATTTGGATGTCACGTCCGCTTATAATTTCGCGTTCGGACACAAGGCAAGGGGGGTAAGTGTTTGTGTTCTGGATAGGAAGGGAGAATGTAGGTTTTGAGTAGATCTGCGGTAGGTATTCTAAAGTGCAAGTTTGTCTAGACAGATAGAGCCAACAACCATCTATTTCGGAATGTATCTGCCGTGAGATATTTAGCCTGCAACACACGAATATATCTACCATGGAATATTTTTAGCTTGCACAGCCTGCAAACATGAATATGTTGTCCCATTCGAAGGACTAGACGCAATACAGTATCGTTTGCAACACACGATTTTATTGGGTCTGACCGACAGACACATAATGCCTACAACACACGATTTTATCGTCCTATCTGACTGACAGACACATAACGCCTGCAACACACGATTTTACTGTCTTATTGATGACTAGACGCGGCAACTCAGCTGTGAGGTGTTTTATTATTTTATTTTTATTTTATTACTTCATATAAGGAAGGGGTGCACAGACTTTTTAGGCAAGAGGGCCAAATTTCCCATTGATAGTGCGTGGAGAGCCGCAAATCAGAAAAAAACAACACAAACAATGAAATAATGTGTTCTACATTCGTAATAATGGTAACATCCTAAAGTCCTCCGCGGGCCGCGGTTTGTGCACCTCTGATATAAGGAATGAGCCTTTGTAAGGGTGAGAGGGAGGTTATTGTTCGCCTTGTAGTAAATCTGAATAGTTAAAAACCTTGGTTACGACTAATCACGACAAAAATTTAAACTTTTGATAGTTAATAACTGGGATTAATGAACAACTTTATTTTTTTTTTTGTTATCAACCGTTTCGTTTCCTGTCCCTTTGTTTAAATTTTAGCTACGTTGTACCCTAGAACCTTTCGAAACTACCAGAGTACTACCGTTTAAACTAGAAACAAACAAGCAGACATCAAAATCTTGATTATTACATAACATTATTCTATCTTCGGAATCAAAGCTTTACGTGTCTGATATCTCTTTAGTTGGTGTTATACATGTGTTGGTATCTTTTCATATTTGTACTGATCGAGAATTGGAAAGAGTTATTTGGTATCTTTTCATACTTGTACTAATCGAGAATTGGAAAGAGTTATACTTGTACTGACTCTTTAGTATTGATCGACAATTAAAAGGAGTTATTATACTTTTACTGACTGACCCTTTAGTACTAATCGAGAATTGAAAAGAATTATTATTGTTATCAGGACCGTTGTTTTGTTTTCTACTATCTCAATCTCCAAAAACGCTATAAAACATCGGATTTCATTTCAACAATAAACTGCACACTGAGAATAGAGGTGGGAGGTCAGCACCTGCACTAGTCGACCATCAAACTCCCCAAATGCACCACACACACAAAATATTCATGCCTCTTGAATATGACGTCAAACAAATCAAGTCCAAGTAGCCATTGCCCTCAGCATGCATCGATCTTGTAATTTGGGGGGCTGTTGGTAATATACACATATGCGAGTGACAAAAAGAAGTTGAACGCAGCACTGACTAAGCATTCAAAAGCGCAGCGACACGCAACTCTCTGCTGGTGATTGACATGCAAACTATTTGGGGAGGCTCAGCTGTAGAATGCGTACACTGATTAGTAGTGCAAATTCGCTGTCGTCTGTTCCTGGAACTTGAGAACTGATGAGTGAGCGAGGAAGAGCACTGCATTCTCGTTGAAGTGGAGATCCGGGTTCCATCCCTGTTCAGGGCGCACCTGAGCGGAGAAAGTTTTTATTTTTTATTTTTTAACCTTCCCCTACCTCCTGGTGATGTCCAGTCCGTCGAATGGGACGATGTTGAGGGTCCCATGTGTTATAGGTTGTACACGCTTGGCAGTTGAAAAAATATCTCGAAAGACCAGGTGTTTAATTGCTGGTAGGACAAACTCGGAGAAAGAACCATCACATTTTTTAAAAGAAACTCTTCTTATAAATTTTTTTATATATATTTTTCCATTTAAAAAAATATATATACTACGTTATTTGTTTAGAACATAATCTCTTCAGGGGGTCTTGCACTAAACGACAGACTTGAAACCATACATAATATGTAGATTTACTTCCCCTTGGTGAACAAACAGCATACACAATCAAGCAACATCGAAAATGATTCAGTAGCCACACATATTATAGGGCCACCCCCCTTTTAAATACACTTTTCCTCAGCTTCTCTTTAGGGTGTCTCGTAGCCGCACTCTTTAAAATAAAGGCAGTTTCGATATGACTTTCATCAAATCCAGGGAAGTAATCAGTTTTGGTGTCCAAAGGGGGCCAGACTACAATCAAAAGCATCTTTCGCTTACTTCCTTTAAAATTAAGGAGATAATGGGTCTCTGTTGCCCTAGGGATTTTGCTCATTTCCTTTCAAATCAAGATAATTAGTCTTTGTTGCACACATGAACAGCTCTATAGTCGCCTTGGTTCACTGGTTTTAAAATCAAAAGAGGTAACTGGTCTCTGTGTTTGTCAGTATACGTGCCATGCTCACTCACTTTCAGGTCAAGGGAGGTAACCATTCTCTGCACACATACACAGACATAATTGTATAGATAGATATACAGGCAGATTTTAGACAGATTAAAATTACAGAAGAGTTAAAAATAAAATAATTAACATTTTTATTACAATTTTAATACAAACACCTTGATGAAATACTACATTTAAAAATAGAAAAGGAATTTTTTCAATCTAAATATTTTCTGTATAAATAAAAATAATTGTACCTATTTTACTATAAACCATACTAATAGTACGTGTTATTGAATAAGTAAAACAATTATTTAGTTAATCTCTGGCGTCATTTATTGTTGTATTACACTTGCATTCCTATTGACGAAACAGTGAGAATTCTTGCTGAAAATAACATGCTTGTTAAAGTTGAATTACAGAGAAAGACTACACTTTTTCGAATGGCGTGCACCAAAATAAAATGCACAGGATACATTTATTGTACAACAATATACTAAATTTAGAATCACATATTTTTATTTTAACTCGGCCGAGAATCACTCTGGTCAACAACGAAAGGTAGTTGCCACTTTTCTGTGCAATGCGCAGTGAGCATTTGCTTTGAAAAACTTTTGTTCTGAATATCTAAATATACACCTTTTTCAGAGAGCTTTCGAACAAATAGGGTGTTTTGTGTTTACAGTCAACGACGGGTGTTTCAATTGACATGGCCGGTGTCAGTTACATAGCTCGACTAGACGTTCAGCAGGTCACGTGGTTTTATTTACTTCTGTAATGTTTTTACTTTTGGATTTCGAATAACAATAGTCTTCTTTGGGAGTTTTTATTTACTCTAAAAAAAAACAACAAATGTGAGCAAACACATACACACGCACACACATACACATACATTTGCAAGTTGGGGTATGCACACACATCCCAATCTAACACAAAAATTACCTGTTGTCAAAACAAATTTCAAGACTAATAATAATACTAATTTTACATTCTTAAAACTGTATGAAATTAGAAATTAATAGTTAATGTATAAAATACGAATGATAGCACTTTTTGTTAGCTGATCAACCATTGTTCTAGATATAGCACAGTCCAATGACCGTGTTTGCCTTACTCTAATCATGCGTACAAAATATCTTTGTTCATCTTCTGGTTTTTGGGCTTAGGCTAAGAACATTCGTTCGAGATTACTACAGTCGACAAGTACAGAGTGTACATTCGTGTTTATCCTCAGCTAATTATGTTCAAGATTACTAATTCCATACCAGTGTCCGCTTATTTTTGTTTCTCAAGGCTAACATATTCAAGATCACGATATCAATACAGTCAATCTGTATGTCTGTGGTTTCCATAGGCTTGTCATACAACAGTCCGAATGTCATTATTCTTGGGGTTTTTTATGGCTCGAACAGCAATTCTCGGAAATAATAACGGATTGTAAACTTGTAATGTGTTTATCGAGACTCTGTATGGATGTAAAAATCCGGCCTTTACAGTGGCCAGCCCAAAATTGCTCGTTAACGTGCATGTCGTATTTGGGCATTGACAAAAATGCAAAATAATGAAACAACATCCTTGAATGGTCCGCTTTAAAACAACCAATGCGCCTCACCCTAAGAAGTCGTCATTGCACTTCCGCTGAGTCTCAGGGTCAACTCGTTTATGATTCACTCGATTTGCGAAAGGATACAAGGCTTTTCAATCCTGCTTATAGTACCACTTTTATTATGGACCGTTGTTTTTTTTTTAAAGACACGATTCTATTACTTGTCTTTGGGCTTAATCAGACGTTTGAGCAAGATGAGATCTACCGGTAGTCATACGGATATGGCCGTCGCAGTGAAAAACTTTGAACCGGAATTTTATTTTTTTAAAAGACACGATTCTATTACTTGTCTTTGGGCTTAATCAGACGTTTGAGCAAGATGAGATACACCGGTAGTCATACGGATATGGCCGTCACAGTGAAAAACTTTGAACCGGAAATTTTTTTTTTTAAAAGACACGATTCTATTACTTGTCTTTGGGCTTAATCAGACGTTTGAGCAAGATGAGATATACCGGTAGTCATACGGATATGGCCGTCACAGTGAAAAACTTTGAACCGGAAATTTTTTTTTGTTAATGCGTTTTTCGCATGTCTTCTGTTTGTTCAGCGCTCCACTGCTTACTACCGTGTCCTTTCGTAAACAAGCAGTTGGCAGTCTTAGTTGCTAATGGACAGTTCAGCGGAGAGTGGGCTGTGACATGTAACTAAAGGACGATGGAGAGTGGTTTGAAGACTAGAGGCAGGAAGAGACAAAAAACATCGCTCTGAGACCACACTGCATAGATTTAAGTGTAGTCTGCAATTAATTTGTCGGCTGATAATTATAATAGATTAAAAGGAATTATTTATGCCATTGTATACTGATTACTGTCCTTTGATATGGTCAGTTTTCATTTTCAGTGTAAGGTTCCTCGACTAAGATTTGCTGATTTCGCAGAAGAGGAGTGCAGAGAGAGATATATATTTCATTTTGAATATGAGGTCGGGATATCGGTGTTTCAGGGGTAGGAAGAGTACAGGCGTGAGACTTTGTGTGTTTACTGGATGCAGTTTTGCCAAGCAACTTCCGACAGCATAATCTGTCTGATTTTCATTTGCTTATTAACAGACAAAGCATGCACCACGCGGGACTTACTTTATCAAACTATATCGTAATTCCAATATCGTAAACTAGGAGTAATTAAGTGTCCTGAACGTGGGGATTTAGAGGATGGGTTGGATCGGTGTGGTTTTGTTCCGAAACCTGAATACCTGTGTTCGAATCCAGATCCTCTTTTGCGAATAGCTATAATGCTATAAATTCGTTCAGAAACTAACTCGCGGAATGTGATAATGTACGAAGACACCGCGACATATTCTGTGTGCATGTATAGAGTCGAACTTCTGCCGTCGTTTCCAGAAGTTTAGGGTGTTTGAAAATTAAGCACTGAAATCCCAGGCTGCAGATTAAACTTGAATAATTTTCTAAACATCTCAAGTTAATAACAGGTTTTAATATTTTTTAAGTTATGCTAATGGGACGTACCGTAATGTAGTGTATGTGTGTATGATATAGTGTGTGTGTGTGTGTGTGTGTGTGTGTGTGTGTGTGTGTGTGTGTGTGTGTGTGTGATACAGTGTGGATAAAATTTTTGTACGTGTGCGTTCGTGTGTGTAGGATATAACGTGTGCGCATAATTATGTGTGAGTGAGAGAGTGTGTGATACAGTGCTTGTGAGTTTTTGTGAGTGAGAAAGAGTGTGTGATACAGTGCTTGTGAGTTTTTGTGCGTGCACATATATGTATGATACAATGTATGAGTGATACGTGTGTGTTGTGTGCGTGCGCATAAGACTAGAGCATGACTGTACAAGACTTCCATGGGAACATTAATCATAACGCAAGGTCAGGTCAGGATGATCTTGATATATTTGCCATTATAAACTAATTATTCGTCGTGCTGGTGCTGGCTGGAAAAAATGTCCAAGCATAAATTTTGTGGGGTTTGTACACACTGACAAACATCATGGTATAATGTATGAAAAGTACATTTCTTAAAACAAAAGAAAAATACTTTTACTAGGAAAAGTTAATAAAGTTAATGGAATGTAACATATTTTGAAAAACGTCCAAGCATAAATTTTGTGGGGTTTGTACACACTGACAAACATCACCTGGTTTCACGTGTTAGAAATTATTTTTCTTAAAACAAAAGAAAACTTTTTAATAGGAAAAGTTAATAAAACTAATGGAATGTAACGTATTTTGGAAACACACATGACTATTATTCTTTTTTGTTAACAAGCAAACACCTTGTTTATCCAAGATGTGTGAATGCTAGTGTCTGTAGTACAACTGGAACTGCAAACGTTTGTAGACTAAAGTCAGATGACTGGTAAACATGAAGCGTATGTAGCTTATACGTGAACCTTGTTATGCCTGGCTGAGGTCAAAAGACAACGACCGGCGTACATGATCCGTGGAAGTGAGTTACGTAGGACTGAGGGAAGCAGATTGACTGACTGAAGACAAAATCTTACTTTGACGACAGTTCATTACTGGGAATGAGTTAATTAAGCCTTGAGGTCAAATGAATGAAGACAGGTGTACTTTATCATCATTTTACAGTATTGTACGTCTGAGCAAACAATGGTTTAGACAGCTCTAGTTTCTCTGGACAGTTTTCGAACACAAACAGTAGTAGTCTGCTGGTTACACGGATTCTCCTGCAAGAGCATATGTATATTTGTTCTCCCTCTCTCTCACACACACAAAATACACATAGATAAAAGATGGTGTCGTTGTGCAAAAGAGCACTACACATTGTTTTAGAAGAAAGGTCAGTGTCATACATCCTTAAAACCGTATCGTTGATAATCGCAAGAGACATTTACGTTTCTCGACAGTCGCAGTCTGAAAACAAGCGTAAACAAACTAGTAAACCACAGGTGCTGATTATTTTCTTTGTCATTCAGTTTGGAGTAGATAGGCGTGAAAATGATTAAGATTGTGTACTATCGACAGAGACTGGGTTGGGTTGCTGTGAGGGGAATGAGAGGGGTAGGGTTTAGAGAATGGAAAAGAAAATATCCTATTTTGGTCACGTGACTCCCACAAATAGGATATATGTACAAAATAATGAAGCACACCTTCGCTTTATCTGAGCTACCGTTGGCTTCCGGTTAGGAAGAAGTTGAGTAACTAGGTTTAAAAACGACGACCCAGGCTGCAACAGGCTCACATAACGTACCAACCTGACAGCGTGATTTCAAACGGCTTTAGAGAAGGGAGGTAAGAGACTGACAACGTGATTTCAAACGGCTATAGAAAAGGGAGGTAAGAGATTGTTTTTGTGTTCTTTTTCTTTTCTCTTTTCAATCAGTATATATGGTCTCGCTTAAAATTTGCTTGCTATAATAACTGTATCTGAAGCAAAAGAGTTATCTTTCTTTTCACATCCTGGTGGTTCCTTCATTTCTGCCCCTTTATTCTTCTTCTTTTAAAAAGAATATATCTTCACCCGTGTAAACTGAACTGATAATCAGGAATGAAAACTCTTGGCCTAGTGTGGTTCCACGAAGAAACTATCCCTTCTCTCCAGATTCTTCATTATTTTTTTTTTCAAAACCACTTAACTGATGTTTCGTTACATTGTTTCGATATGATATTTTATTTGAAATCTTATAATTTTTCTCCATAAAATGCCATCTACTAATAATCAGAGTGCATACGTGATAAGCTACTTGTGGTCACTCTCAAAGACTACACTGAGTGACTGATATGCTTTTGTATGTGATAAGCCTACGCCTGGTGGTTGTTTGCAAAGTGTGTGCAGTTCACACTCTCAAGTGTTGGTGTACGGTGTCGAAGACGGAGTTTTAGATAATCAAAACTATAGGCATGGACACACACACACACACACACACACAAATCACCATGGCTATGTCTGTCCTTTCTGTCTGTCTGTCTTTCTTTCTTTCTTTCTTTCTTTCTTTTATTGATTTAGTGGCTATCAAACTCAACTCACCATCCTGTCCTCACTAACAAGACTGATCCTTTGAACTCAGTTAATCGTTTTTTTGGGATTCAATTTTTAAGAATTAATTCAAATAGATAAGAGCCTAACAGCCCTAACTCATTTTCAAAAAAAATTCTATCGCGTGATTATTGATCAGTAGAATACTAGGTTATTGACTATGTTTTGTTTTATGTTTTGTACTATGAAGTTCCAGATTAAATCGCGCGTTTGTGTGTGTGTGTGTGTGTGTGTGTGTGTGTGTGTGTGTGTATTAGAAGTAAATGGACTTTGAATGTAATAATATGAGATATAACTATACAAATAGTTCGGTTTTGTGATGGGTGAATAGTGTCAGATATCATTACAGTTAAAATATTTTTGTTTGGTGCAATTCTTTTTTTTTTTGGTTCCCCTAAGTTTAACATGGTCTTCCGTACCCAAGTGCAGACTACTCTTTCAGACACTGACATAATTTCATTTGTAGATTCCAACTGTTACCTTTTCCAGCTTTATTCAGTAGACTTTGTTCTTCATATAACTAAATAGCATGTTTCCTGAGGCAATATCCATTACAGATTTTTTAAAAAAAAACATGAACTAATAGCCTATACAGATTTAAACCAATTAATTTTATATTCGTATGCACCTAAAGTACACAAACGAGCGCACACGCAGATAGAAATGAATTCGTAAATGCATTATACAAATTCATTCAAATCACACAAATGCACACACGCAGAAATTTTTTCTTCGCGACAGATGAGATCCAGAAGTAAATTCTCATATTTATTCAAGTTACATGCGTCCTAACAATATTTTAATCAAATAAACAATACACACACACACACACACACACACACACACACACACACACACACACACACACATATACACATTTGAAAGTCTCTTCAGGGAACAGTAACAACATCAACAAAACAGCATGTATCCCAGCACACGGGACATAATTTTTGTTATGACTAATCCACAGGTCACGGGCACGCGGCGTATTTTTTTTCTCTTCTTGAAGAGACAAATCGCATTCACAAATACTTTATTATTTCGCTTGCACAGTGAATTTCACCTGATTTAGCGTGTGAAGGAAGCTCAAGGCACTGTTATGTACAAGAGTGGTTGACGTAATTGGAGCAAGGTTGGGTTTGGTTGTTTCCCTTAACACAAGAGCCCTTGACGTCATTCAAAAATTGCGTTGCTATGTGCAAGAATAGTTGACGTCATTAGAAGACCCTCCACACACACACACACACACACACACACACACACACACACAAAAACATTTGATGACGTCACTAAAATAAAGCTTTTAAATATTTACTGACCACTTGGAAGTAAACGTTAAAATCACCTACTCTTTAAGTGCCTAGTCCATAAAGTGTGTCACGCATGGATAGGGAGGGATTGTGGCAAGTGTGAAACGAGACAGAGAAAATGGGTCCAAACATTGTGACATAAAATTAATATATTATTTGCTTCTTTTTTTTAAATGTGCATTGTGTTTTGTTTTGTAAGCAGACAGTTGCAATGACACTTCGTTGTTCATAATTATAGTGTAAATTTTATGCTATTTTAAATAACCGCCATTAAACTAAAAGAAAAGAAAAATACACAAACAAAATAAGCTGATCTATGCAAGCCATTGACGAAATGCTCTTGTAAAACCTGTCCGTGAGTTACACAACAAGGACATAACGTGAAATGTCTTGTAAAACCTGTCCGTGAGTTACACAACAAGGACATAATGTGAAATGTTACAGGACACTCACTTCGTTCGAATGCTACATTTAAACTTACCAGACATGGTCTTTATCAGTCATTGTTTCCTCTGTATCATCAACATCACTAGAGATGGGGTATGCGAACTACTAACGGTTGAACTTTCGCTGTCATCAGTACGAATTGGATCAAATGTACATGAAGTACCAGAGAAAATTAATTGACAACCATTTGACCCCTTGCCTGACGTCACTTCTGCTTGCTTTTACTCCAAGGGCTTGGGGATTGTGTATCTTAACGTGATAAATCTCGTTCACAAACTATGTTTTATCTAGATTCCATTTCACTTGGTCTTTAAGAATTATTGAAATTTAAACTTTATTGGTCCTTTACTAATTTATGTCGATTAGAGCGTTGTTTCGCTCACACTGGAAAAATAATCCCACCTGTATATAAATGCCGACTTGTAGTAGAATTGGAATCTAAAAAAAAAAAATCACACTTTTAAAAAAATATTATGTTGACTGTGGAATGGGAAACTGCAGGCAAAAATAACCCTGAAAAGATAAGTCGACTCTTTCAAGCGATGGGATTGTCGCTGCGGACAAAAGTAACAAAATATATTTGTATTGGAACCGTTGCTATAGGCAAACCCCGACTAAAATATGTCCTTTGGGACTGTGCTTACAAAGGTAACGTGAACACCCGCAGAAAATATTTTTAAATTGAATTTCCAAATAGGTTATTAAAAATAAGTAGTAGTAATATTTAGAAACGAATATAATCCATTCTTTTAGGAGAAAAAAAATAGGTGCCTATTTCGTTTGTTTTTTTTGAAATATTGTTATTTTGAATTATATATTTTAAATATTATTCTCTTTAACAATTTCATTAATGCTTCAAATCGACTGCTTTATTAATGTTCTGCTTTAAAACTTTGTGTTGACAACATGCTAATAAAACAATTAAATAATTAAAACAAATTTACATGCATATCCAAATGTTGTGGGGATCGTGTCGTCATTGAGTGAACTTTGAACCTCCTTTTTAATTTTTTAAACGTTAATTCTGTCCATTGTTAACTTATACTAATTTCCTTTCAAGCAGATAGCGAGTCTGTTGAAGTTATCTCTGTGTTTTATTCAGTGCACTATATGTTTAGATACTTTTAAAATTTTATTGAGATATGTAAGAAAGGAGATTTAAAAAATAAAACCTAATTAAAGACTACTAATCCGTGCCATTATTTTTTAATAAGACCTTAATGTTTTAGAACTGGTGTAATTTTCACATATTTCTTATCTCTTGAATTATTTCTTCTCCTAATTAATTTAAAGTAACATATGCTCTCTCACTCTCACTCTCTCTCTCTCTCTCACACAACACACACACACACACACACACACACACACACACACACACACACACACAAGCCAATTTCCTTGGTACAGTTGCTATTATTATTATTGCTAAAATTTTCATACAAACCACTCCACAAAAAGTTGAAAATATAATTATACACCTCATCCCTTTTCTGATCCTTTTCCATCCAGCATCTGTAACATTCTTGCGTCATAGGACTACCATTATAATGCTAAAACAATATTATCCAAATCCATATGTTTCAGAATAGTGTTTATTATGCACACATAGGTTCATAATTTTCGGAACGTGCTGTGTCTTAGCAATTAAAAGCATATTTTTCGCCTGTCCATCAAAAATGGAACATCGTACTTGACATTTCCTTTTGTTCTTGACATTTCTTTTCATCAGTGAATTTCTTATTATAAGTGACATCTAATTTTCACACACTTCATTTATTTTTATACATATGTTTACGTTCACACGTGACGTTTATTTTTGTACATGACATTTCTTTTTAAACCCACCCATTACTTCTTCATTCATAATGTCTCTGGTAATAGGTTCATGGGTTGTCCTGTAGAATTAAAATTAAAATCTCTCAGGTTTTATCAGAGTTTGATGTCATCAGTGCTAGCCTATGAGACAACCAATGCAAACATCGTTATAATTTATTTCTACGCAGCTTTTCTATTAGTGTCACACACACACACACACACACACACACACACACACACACACACACACACACACACACACACGCACGCACACACATATTGTGTGTGTGTGCGTATCAGATGTTATATTGACAATGATTTGCAAAAGTTCTAATAATAAGGGTTCATTATTTAAAGCGATATATTTCCATATAACTTATGTGTTTTGTGTGAGTCTAATTATATTCATTGAGATGGTGGAGTATTTTCATGTATGGATTAAATTTGTGAGCTTAATGCGAATGGATGATATATTACAAAGCAGTCAACTACAGATCACTAACTTTTCTTTGTATGCAACTTACTTGAGCTGATAGTCATTCAAACATCACTATACATCTTGAAAAAACATAATTCACTTTCAGATTACAACAAAATTTGAGAAAACAATCATTTTGTGAATCTGAACTCTGCTGACAGT
Organism: Sinotaia quadrata; assembly: GCA_028829895.1. NCBI lineage: Eukaryota > Metazoa > Mollusca > Gastropoda > Architaenioglossa > Viviparidae > Sinotaia > Sinotaia quadrata. The sequence goes on from CM054177.1 coordinate 69,670,128, forward strand.
AAACACCTTTTCAGATGGCATTTTTATTTAGACTTTAGATTGAATTTTTTCTAAAATAAAGTTCAATATAAAAGTGCATGAACTAAGCGGCAATACTACGGTATCTTCCCACCAACATTCATGCCTGAATTAATGATTTTCTCTGTAAGTGAACACAAATGGTAATGGTAGATGGTAAATTTTAATTTCCTGCACCAGCGTTTTCTGATGTGCCATAAGGCACTGCTTTAAGCACTCTGTTGTTCTTAGTGTAAATAAATTACTTGCCTGGCTATATTTCTAAAGCAGTAGAGTTCATGCAGTTTACAGAACAATTTAAACAAGATCTCTTGCAATAGCAGAATGCTCTTTTAAAATATTCAGGAATGGGAAAAGCAGTGGAGCATGGTACTCCACACTGAAAAGTGTCAGCTCTTGAGAGTCACGTGAATTTAAAAAAAAAAACTATAAACACAACTACCACAATCTAATGCCATCAACAGAAGAAACCACTATTTGAAATACTTGGAAGTTTACATCACTTCCAGTTTACCAAGGAATGAACATTTTGACAAAACTAGTGCAAAAGGTGTTAACACAGTTAACTTTCTGGAATGTTCAACACATTAATCTCTACATTTTGTATGTCCAATCAAATGTGAAGTGCTATTGCTTAGTTTCGAATCCGTTCACAGCAAAACACATAATTAAGATTGAAACTGTGCAGCTTGATTTGTTGCAAGAGAACCATCATGGAAAACAATCAAGTGAGAGCCCTTAGCAGAAAGTAAAACCAAGGTCATAATTGTGTTCAAAATACGTAGCAAGCTAACTGTAAAGCACCTCCTGACATCACAAGGTCAAATATGATCCTAATCAAAATACTACACTCCCTTCTGCAGAACTCTCACCCCCCCCCCAACCCCGCCTTTCTTTCACACACACGCACACACGCGCACGCACGCACACAGGCATAATTTCTAAACTGCAGTCTCAAACTCGAGAACACTTTACTTGTTCACACAAAGTATATATGAACCAAACCACTTTGCGGCATTAATATATATATAATTTAATTAGACAGATTAACGATAGCTTTTACTGGACTCTATTGTTTAGAATCTACTTCCAAAGAAACTGAAAGAGCGATAGTAATAGCATTGTTACATCGTTTATAAGATGAAAAATTAAAGAAGAATAAAAAGCTTGAACATATAGGTAAATTAAGAAATATCTTATTTTTAAAGTATATTATTTTTTGACATATTTATCTTGAAACTAATACATGTTTCAAAATGTAATTTGTAGCAGCAAAATATTTCAACAGTGATATACCTTTCCCAGAAAGCCACATATTTGTGTATTACACTGCGTCACAAAAAATTTTTTTGTAAGTTTATTAAGATTTTTCAACTGATTTAAGATAATTTTGCACTGCTAAATTTGAAAATGACATCCGTTTTTTTTTTAATCAGGTCAGTTTTTCTTTTTATCTAATTCGATTTTTAAAAATCCGATTTTATAGCTAAATCGAATTTTTTTTGTAACATTATTAGGCAATTTTTTACAATATTTCTCTTCCAAAATAGGTTTTTAAATTAAAAAATTAATTTAAATTTTAAAAAATCTTTTTTTAACACAATTCATTTATTAAATGTTACAAACATTGATTAGTGTACATTGAATAGTAGACATTGATAACGGTAAGTACATATAAATTCAATATTAGGTCATCATTGTTCAAAATTCAGGGCATGAACTTCCGTCTCTTCGAACTTCTAGAATGCTCAGCAGTAGGAATGTCTCTCTTTAGAGTCCAACAGTAATAAGATATCATTACTGCATCCCAGCGTCCCTGATACCTGGTTTCCATCTCTTTCATATCCTGCCCCAGATTTTCAGGAAACCGATCCATATGTGAGAATAAGTAATGCATTTTGATGCTCATGTTGCATCCAAGGTTTCTAAAAGCAGTCAGCATATTGGCAACAAGCTCTGCATAGTTTCAAATTAAATTTGCAGCAAGACATTGAGTGGGGGGAGTATGAGACCAACTCCTTCAAAAATGCCACAGAAGAGTTCACGGCTTATTGTCCAGAAACGGTTTTATGTTTGCTTTAATTAAAGGCTTAGACCTTTACTAAATACAGTCGTACGTACCTTCTACTTAATCCTCCTGTTGTGATGCGTCATCAAGGACACCATTGTGTGTAATTGTATTCGAGAGGACCGGAAAACAAAAATCAGAAACATATAAAACACCTTGTATTCCGAATATTGACTCAAGAATTGACCGACCTTTGAATTACAAAAACAGATGACTAGTAGACTGTGGTGATTTACATTTTGTTGTCGTCAAACCTAGACTGTTGACATTCAGACATTAACCGAAGTCATTATGTCCTAATGTGTTGATTATAAAGGATACACCCCACCCCCCACCCCCAACTTATTCAGTATGTCACTATGAAAGAAGAGGAAAAAAAGGTCACGGCAGCCTAAAGCATATATTTCAAGGAATGCAAAGCCTTCGCCTCCAGCGTGTTACGTCACCGGCCGTCTTTTGTAGTAGTTCTTTTCAACTTTTTTTTCTTTTACAAGGGCATGCATTATTATATTTTATTTTGCTTTTACTAGTTAGAAAGTGTATTTGAAAGTTTGCTATGATTCAAATATTTCCAGCAAACGCAATCAAAATTACGCTGAGCCGTGCATGCTGTCTTCTCAAATTGACAATTTCAACACACATCCGTAATTAAAATTTCACCCCTATCTCTTGCCCCCGTTCGCGATTCTGAAAAGGGGAGATAATATAGCACTCATAAGAGTTAGTTAATTAGCACTAATAATGAGTGACACAAGGCCAAAGTATAATTATTATTATCGACAGATTATAACTGCACTTCACTTAATATTAATGCTGACATTAATTACTTTACGTTTATTATTTTTTAAAGTACTAAATAGCATCTTATATTTAAAAACAAGTAAGTGTTTGGGGTATTTTCTTCCACTTAATTTCGGCCTCAAGAGGCAGTATGTTACTTGCTAATGTAAAATGTTACAGCTTATTTTCATCCGGGTTTTTCGCAATTCGGCAACCAGAACAGGCACGTGCTCTATATGTCGTCAACTTGTAACTTTCCTTTTGCTATTTTCATCAGGAGTTGTGCCAGTTAGCATCAACACCTGACATTCGCATCAATCATATGTCAGTGACGCAAACAAGCATTCCATCTTTAAATGTTTGCGGTCACAGTATAATTCATCATTTCCTTGCAAATAAAACGTGAGGCAGACATCCCAGTGCTGAAGTACAATTATAGTTGCTACCCCCACCCCCTTTAACCTATCTTTTTGCTCGTCTCAGTAAAAATTCAAGACATAAATGAAGTTCGATTCTTGTAGGTTTCCTGGGGTGGGGGGGGAGATAGTAGTAGGGTAACGGGGTTTCAGCTCAACGCCCCATGAGTTATGTCCGGTTTGGTTATGTTCTTGCCAGTAGCTGGCAAATTTACGAGACATTTTTACACTTTATAGGCAGCAGAGTGTTTCTGTTATTCCACTATCAGATAAACAGGTCCATAAACGTGTCTGTCAACAACCGTAAAACGAAACTGCGAAGAAATCAGAAAAATTATGAATCAGCATAGTGACTTTCACTACTTCGTCTTCAGCCCAGCAATGCAATGTCACACTTATATTTGCTATTAATGCTAGACATAGCACCTTGGAGGTGTGTACAAAAGTGGGCAGCAATGCAATGTCACACTTATATTTGCCATTAATGTTAGACATAGCACCTTGGTGGTGCGAAAAAATACTTCTTCAAACATACTGCTCTACCTGAACATTTTACTCAGATCAATACTTCTTCAAACATACTGCTCTACCTGAACATTTTACTCAGATCAGTACTTCTTCAAACATACTGCTCTACCTGAACATTTTACTCAGATCAGTACTTCTTCAAACATAACTTAGTTAAGTTTTCGTTCACTAATACTTCATTGTAAACTTCAATACTTCAGTACTTCCATCGAATACATTACTCACCGGTATACTTCTCTTAGTACTTTTTCCAAGATCACTCTCTTGAACTATCCACCACCTTAACACTTCACTCATATCAATATTTCCACCAAAAGCATTACTCACCTGAATGCTTCACAGATCGATATTTTTTAACACTTCGTTCACCGTGAATACTTCACTAATAGGAACTATTTACCACTTAACATCGCTCACTCACTTAAATACTTCACTAATAGGAACTATTTACCACTTAACATCGCTCACTCACTTAAATACTTCACTCACGTGAATATTTAACTAAATTGAGCACTTTAACATCACTTGAATACTTGAGCATCACTCACTGGAATACTTCACTCAATTAAAGATTTAAGTAACCAGAATACTTCAATATCACTCACTTGAATACACTTGATTGCTTAAGTCACTAGAATGTTTCAGTTTCACTTACCTGAACACATTACTTACTTGAATACTTATGTCACTAGAACACAGCACGCGCACGAATACTCAAGTCACTAGAACATCACTCCCTTGAATACTTAAGTTCAGTAGAGCACTTCACCCACTTGAATACTTAAGTTCAGTAGTGCACTTCACTCACTTGAATACTTAAGTTCAGTAGAGCACTTCACTCACTTGAATACTTAAGTTCAGTAGAGCACTTCACTCACTTGAATACTTAAGTTCAGTAGAGCACTTCACTCACTTGAACATCTCTCATTTGAACACTTCACTCACAAGGAGACTAACTTTCAACAATAGTGTAACAAACGAAACACAAATGACATAAATGAGGGTTAATTATTATATTTTTATTAATTAATTAATCCCCTGAATTTAATTAAGTATCTGTCTCATTCGTTTTTATTATTTTTTCTGACCCATTTGCTAAGAGCGGTTACAAAACACCTATTAAAATGCTAATTGTCAGTTAAGAGTTGGACGGTCCGGTCAGACAATTTTGGAGTGGAAAACTTCCTTAGATGAAGTGTTATGCTTGCAATACTAAAATCATATGTTGCAGCTCTGTGTAGAAAATTTTAATTGTAAACTTTTTTCATTTACTTATGGAATTTCATTGATTGTACTTTTACCCATTGTCACTATGTGTGAACAATGTATTAGTCAAGAGAGTTCTCAGGTACAATGTGTGTCTGATAGAGAGAGGAGGTTTGAGGTCTGATTAATCGCCTATGTGGAATGACTCATACCTGTGTAATGGTTTAATCCACAGAGCTCAAAGCCTTTATTCTTCATTCTTCCAATCTGCATCCTGCACCAAATTCTTTGTACAATTCTTCAGTCAAAGTCCTCACCATTACTTGACCAGTCTTGCTGCATCACAAATCGTGACCTAACACTCCCGCCTGGCTATCTACACATCAGCACAGTGTTCATGCAAGTTAAAACTGCTATAGCAGAGTGACCAACATCATACAATATACAGCACTAACATGCAAGGGAGACAACCATGTCATCATGAATAAACATTCAATCATGGCCATCTACACATCAGCACTGTGCTTGTCAAAACTGCTATAGCAGAGTGACCAACATTATGTCACAGCATTTTACAATACACATCACTGACATGCAAAGGGAGACAACCCTGTCATCATAAATGGTAGATAACATGCCCAGTTCGTGCTTTATTTCACAGGTTTGCCTGTCTAAACCAAGGGAGTTAATTTAGGAGACTGAAGGTTAAATCTGGTAACCAGTCTGTCATCAGCATAGGTGAATGTTGGAAATGAATAATCTTTAAATCCTCATGCTGAGATAGGGTCTCTAAACAAATACTGTAATGTAAGACCTCCTAAGAATATATCTGTGATGTAACTTTCCATTTTTACTCTTAATAATACCTGCAAAATTATTGTCTTATAAGGGACCAGATTAGATGTAATGTGTACACTCTTCAAAAAAGTTAAGACTTTTGAACCAGCAAAACTGACTATAATCGAATTATAAACATTCTTACAGCACTACAAGCTGTTGCCTAATAGCAATCTATTTATGTACCAGATGTCAATAGCAGATTTTTAAAATTTAATCATTAACATAGGTCATATGAACAATGTTCTTAGTTAGCCTGCCTTTGAAACTACCACTTATTATGTATTCATTGTTAAACTTGTATGTTAATAAATTTTTGTTACTTCCATATCCTTATTCAGCAAGGAGATAATACAAATGCTTAGGGGGGGGGGGTTAATTTTAAATTGTATTAAAAAGTCACATAATAGCATAATTTGGTAAGTGTCTCTTGGGCAAAGAGAATGTGTGGGCCAGGGTTTCTATAATGATCAAGAGAATGCTCCAATCAGATAGGAATTCTTAACCAGTAATGCTCAGAGACAAAGTGATGATAAAATTAATTAAAGGTTAATGAGGCCTGACCTAGTTTCTCGGTCTGCAGTGAGGCAAACCTGTATGGGCGGGATTAAGTAGATTAGGAGTTGTGTAGCATAATGTTAAACCGCTCATCACAAATGCATGTAGCAAGAAGTAAAGGGTGTTTCTCTCCTGAGATGACGTACTTGAGAGGTCATCATGAAATGCCTTAGCAGTACACGACGTCATAGTTTACTAAAAATAATATCTTGTCTATAATGGTAACATATTCTATGTCCATGGAAGGACAAAGTAGAATTCATCGAAGACAAAAAATAGTCTTATTAATATTAGTAAGAATCTTACAGACTCTTGATCAATCAACCTGTAACAGGACCCGTATAGAGTATAGTGTACATCTATCATAAGATCTAGAGCTGCACTAAATAAACTCAATATCAGGACAAGGAAGAACAATAATATTTAGCTCAGTCTTTGAGTGAATGCCGCTACATGACCAGGAAAACCCATTCCCCCCCCCCAAAAAAAAAAAAGAAAAAAGTTTAAGAGTGAAACAGAATCAGTCATAAAAGTACGTTACGCGAACAGTTACTAGTTACATGTTTAAAATTCTGTGCCCACAATATGTCAGATTCAGTCTTATGGAGAGGCTTTCATTCGAAGCTGGCGTTAAGATTTAAGTTTCTGGAACCCTTGTGACAGGCTGGCTCTTTGGGTTTTATGGCAGTCTTCACACGCTCGATAAGCAACTTCACATCCGATTGACTTTCATGGAGTACAGGCGCGATTTTGAAGAGAGTCGCGTCCGACAATTGTTTACTACGTTACCTTGTAAGGGGAAGTAATGGGATGGCGTTTGTGGCTGTGTCTTTTAAATAGGATGGCACGAACCATCGCCAACTCACTGCACAATAACAATCAGCACCTTACTCTGATTTGCATTGTCATTTGTTGCTGTTGGGTGGGTGGTTGGATGGCGATGAAGGTGTGCGGTTAATGGTAGTGGTAAAGATGGTGTTGATATGGTGGTGAAAATGGTAGTGATAAGGTAGTGAAGATGGTGGTGAAGATGGTAGTCATGTGGTAGTGATGTGTTAGTGAAGATGATAGTGAAGATCGTAGTAGTAATTATGTATGAGCGTGTGTTATGATAAATACATGTTTCGCTCCACAAATTTTAAAATGATAATTATGACTTAAAGTGGGGTGAGGTGAGTGGTGTTTGGTGTTTTTGTGGGGTTTTTTGTTGTTTTTTTTTAGATTTAATATTTCACATCTGCTTTTACTTTATATAATTTTGCATGGTGCAAAAAAGTTTAGCTCTGGTGGGAATTATTCAGTAGATGTTACGAAAAAGCTAAAATCGGTCATGAGCGTTCCATTTCTGATGTCTTACTGTCCTCCGAGAGCATTGTCCGCGAAGACATTTAAAAATAACATCACGATTTTCTTCGAGGGCTGTCAATTGTTTCTCAGACTTTAAGACTATCACAGACTTTTGTTGCCAAGGACTGTTTTCATATAATGCTGCAGTTTTCAAAAGTGTTGTCCGAAAAATATCCTGCTGTTTTCTTTTGCCACTGATGTTTGTATGAGTGTCTGCGTGCATGCGTTTCCTCTGCTGCTGTTTTCTGCGAGGATGACTAGTAGACAAACCACTTTCTATTCACATCTTTCTTTGTCATTCATTTTGTTAGTTGATTGTCTCTGGTCGTCCATGATAAATATAACAAACCTTCATTGATCAGGCACGAGAAATAGCCCTCAAACCACAGGGCGTACGCACTTAGGACGGATAATTTAACTGTCTAGAAACTGAAGATGTGCAATGTTACCATATGATGATAAATAGGGGTGGGGAAATTATCCATATGGAGTGTAAACAAAAATGTTGCGTCCGGAAGTGGTTTGCAAAATTACCTTCCTGCATTTGATTGGATTTTCTACCAGTCTTTCGTTTAAATTTACTTTTCTATTGTTATTTATTAATAAGTCTCTTGTTTTACAATTTTAAACAAATCAGACTTTTTTCTATAAAAATGGCTCATAGACGTCTGAGTATATTGTCTTCATGCAGAAACGTGTAATTCGTGTATATATGCATTGGGGAGTGCCTACAAGTCACTTATTAGAGCCACAACGTCAAGTAATTGTTAATTACCTACAACTCTAAAGAGTTCTAATGTGGCGCGCGCACACTCACATATACACATGAAATTACATACAGTACACATCTAAGGTCATACACGTAGTACATACGGCATACCTAAAGTCACACACGTAGTACATACGGCACACCTATAGTCACACACGTAGTACGTACGACACACCTATAGTCACACAGGCAGTACGTATGATACACACAGGTAGTACGATCCATACATCTGTAGTCACACAGGCAGTATGTACGATACACCTATAGCCACACATGTAGTACATAGGATACACCTATAGCCACACATGTAGTACATAGGATACACCTATAGTCACACCCGTAGTAGCACAACACACCTATAGTCATACAAAGTACGGTCGACACACATACAGCTGCACACGTAGTACATGCGACACATATAGCCACACACAAGTACTTCGACACACCTATAGCCAAATACATGTTAAGTATGATACACCTAACAAAGAACCGCTGGGTAGTGATCATAAGGGCAGGGTTTTGAGTAATTCAAAATAGATCACCCATGCCTGAAAAGGAGAGGTCATATAGGGGATACGTATTTGAGAAATCCTTCATTTTCTCTGTGTGTGTGTGTGTGTGTGTGTGTGTGTGTGTGTGTGGAATATTTAGGAATGAGAGGGGATTAAGGAAGGGGGTTGAAGACGGACAGATGGATGGGGCACACGAGAAAGGTCATTGCCATGGGGTAGTCATTCTTCAGTCAACGATGGTTGGTGCCTGAAATCACACCTTGTCCGGTTCTATACCACAACCGGTTTTCGCTGCTTGTGGGGTATTAAACATCGTTAACCTGATTTCCCTCCATCTCCACCCTCCCGTGCTTGACTGAACAAGCAAATGTCGCTCGACCACAAGTGAACAGCCTTTCTTGAAACTAATCAGTGTGTTGTAGTACTATAATTGACACGTGGTCTGTTGTTTGCTTATCATAATTATTCGCGAATTAAGAAAAATAATTCAGCAAAATTTAACAGTCTGAGATGCTATCAGTGAAAAGATTGTACTTAAAGAATAAATTGTGTGTGACTTATTTTGGGGGAAATCAAATCACAATTATTCAGTCATTGTAACATAAGAGGGGAACACATATATATGATATCATACAGCCCAAGTCTGATTTCCAACCATTTTTTTCAAACCAGAAAATTCATAACAGTTTGTTTTGTTCTTTTCCTGCTTGTAGTTTTCGTTGTTCTGCTTTATTTAGCATCTTCAAAACCTTTATTCTATATTCTATAGGATAACAATGATGACGTCATATGATTTCAGGATCATTGAGATGTCTTTTGTAATCCACTGGCTAGTTTAGTATGCGTAAAACAGGTCTACATCGAAAGCATGTGAGATCAGACTCAACTACCCTCACTACCTTGAGGGTTTCGTATCGATTATCTTGAAAAGCATGTAGCATCAATACGTATAGTTAATCTCTGAAGTATTAATTATTCAGCATTTAATTATCATCTGGCTGCTGATCACACCGACTTTTACCTATTAATGTTTCGTATTTTAGAATACTGAACAGATTGAACGATCCTTGCGTTGTCGAGTCGAGAACTTTCTGACCTCCACTGGCGTCACAACAACTGTTGGAGTACTCTCAGGAGGGTGTAAAAAGCTTACGAAAATGTTAATCTTTGGGTCAAGGAAATCGAGACTTGCAGCCAATCAAAAACCGTGTTTCTTTTTCCTGATCTCTGACCTCTTCACCTCTCAGAAACATGGCTACTCGTACGTTCTTAAAATTCAAGTTCATCAGATTTCTTTCAGTCAGTAAAATGAAATAATTTATTACTCGTACAAAGAAACATAAACGCAATTTTAATTTTAACACACATGCATTACAATTAGCACTAATTTATAATACAACCTGTATTTGGTCATTAGCATTGACTTAAAACGCAACCTGTATTGATTTGTAATACAACCGGATGGTAACTATTGCAGTATATAATTAACGTCAGTAAGGTGAAAAATCTAGAGACCAGATATTTTAAAAATATTAAAATGAATTCTACAATTTCATTTTGGTGACCAAGGGGTATTTTCCATACCCGATTAGATGTTCTCCGATATTTAAAGTTGTTAGAGTTCAAAGGGCACACAACTGAACGGGTTATAATATGCTTGTGTGTATGCCACAATCAGATCTGTTAACATTAATTAAGATGTAAGCAACATCAGTAAGCTAAAATATTTACGTAAGGATATTTTTATGTAGGTGTATGTCAAAATAAGCTAAAATATTTACGTAAGGATATTTAATGTAGGTGTAAATCAAAATAGCTGCTTGAATGGATGACAGCAATGAAGGAAGATCAGTGTTAAAAGTCATGTTTTCGCCTAAATTCTTCTCAGTTGTGGAACGCTTCTAGCTGCCGTTGATTTCGCGCGTTTCTCCCTCTCTCCTGAATGCTGTCTCCATAGGCTGGAATAAGTATTAGTGAGTAAACAGTGTAAACTGTCTCCAACGAATGGAACAAGTATTAGTGAGTAAACAGTGTACACAGTCTCCAACGACTGGAACAAGTATTAGTGAGTAAACAGTGTACACAGTCTCCAACGACTGGAACAAGTATTAGTGAGTAAACAGTTAACACTGTCTCCATTTATGGAAAGAAATAATAAGTGAGTGAACAAAAAAGTATTAATGAGTTAACGATGACCGTCCGTGGCTCCTGACCGTGTGTGCGAATGTTCGCGATCTTAGACAAGGTTCTTAAATATGTGGTAAAATAAATGGCTATAGCAATAAAAGCACTTATACTCAAACACTAATATTTAATACTCACTAATATACACACCTGGTTAGCTACAATTATTCCTAAAACAAGGTTCCTAAGAAAGAGTGCTAGCGAGTTATTGCCCCTTAATGCCAAGTCGCTCAGTGTCAAGTGTCTTGATCTCTGAGTGCAGTGGGGCTCTGTTCAGTGATAGTCTGTCTATCTCCGAGTGCAGTGGGGCTCTGCTCTGTGTCAGTCTGTCTTTCTATGATTGCAATGGGGCTCTGCTCTGTGTCAATCTGTCTATGAGTGTTTTGGAGTTCTGTTCTTTGTCCTGTTTGTCTTCTATGAGCGTATTGGAGTTTTGTTCTGTGGTCAGTCTGTCTGTCTGTCCATGACCGTATTGGACTTCTTTTCTGTCAATCAGTCTGTCTGTCAGTGAATATGGTGGGGCTCTGCTCAGTGTCAGTGCAATGACACCCGAAGTTGTAAATACATATACATGTATTTTGTTTTTGTATCCCACCAGTGGTGGTGGCGGTTATGCTAGTAAATTTTTTTATGTCACCATTGGAGCTTTCATGGGTCATTTCATCTTCAAACGTTCTCTGACATGAGGTGCTCCAGTGGAACATGCTCCCCTCACGAGTATTCAGGGAGCGCTGGCGGTGGTGGTGTTGGAGATGAGGTTGGTTGGCGCTTGTGCACTGAGTTGGAGGTAGACGTCTTGAGCTTGTGTCGTTGGGAGTGTTTTTCTTGCATGCGCCCAATGCCACTGTTGTTGAAGAATGATTTTCTGGTCCCCTTAAGCTACTGAATTTAGTGGGTGGGTTATTTGTGTATAGTGTGTTTTGTAGTGGTTTTTTTTAAAAACTCTTATAGTGTGTTGATTGTGTGTGCTACTTGCAGATAGTGTGTAAGGGCTTTGTGTACTTTTCTTGCATGTTTCTTCTGTGGGTATGTGTGTCATTAGTGAATGGTAGGTGTAGGTTTGAGATTTCTTTGAGTTTTTTCCTTTCTTGGTGATGTAGCAGACAGGAGGTGAGGAAATGATTTACTGTGTTGTAAGCGTTGCAATGTGTGCAAGTTTTGGGTTGTCCGTTGTGGTGGTGGAGTCTGATGGCTTTATTTAGTCGGAGTCTATATATTGCTTTGTATCCCATTGATTGATTTGATTTATAGGAGAGAAAAATGCCAGAGGCAGCCACGTGCCCAAGGCCTTCTGACTGCAAAGAGCCCCTCCCCCCATAATTGCTTTTAAAAAGAAATATAATAAAATATAATTCAAACTCAAAACTGAAGTGGGTTCTGAAGCTCAGAGTCGCGAAAATTATTTTACTACACTAGGTTTCGAGAGGGGCGGGGGCTTTCCTCACTAACACTGATCTATATAGGTCAATGCACGGCAGTCAATCATGTATGTCATCATAATACAATCAAATGCGTTGAGTAGTTCTTTTCGACATGGAAGTCGCAGAGGAGGGTTTTTTTTGATTTACAAAGACACTTCAAATTGTCAACTTTCGGTGTGCGTGAAGCAGACCTATCTAAGACCTTTTGTACAAAGTGTGTATTGAGGACCTGGTACAGTCTTTTGTGGTATGGAGATGGTGAGCGGGGAAAAAAGTCACAGGAAAAAAAAGTCACGTGAAAAAGTCACAGAAAAATTGTCATAGGAAATAAAGTCACAATATATGTTAAGTATAAAGTCATAAGTATCAGAGTGTATATGTTATAATATTTATTAACTGTAAGTGAAGCAAGAAATGGCACGGAGGTTAACTGCTCGCTCAGGATGTGCGTGGTTCTAATGTATTTTTTAGACCGTATAAATGCTTTGTAATTCATACATTTAGTTCTGTTTTAATTAATTTTAATTGTATGTCCATATGCATTTTTATTATTGAATAAATAACAGTAAATGGAAGTAAGTGACGGCTCATTAGGATCGTGGTTCGATTCTCGTTCGGGGTTAAATATATATGTGTGTGTGTGTGGGGGGTGTGCGTATAATGTTAATAAATATCCTACTGGACAATGATGTCACTTTTGCGGAGAGTATTGATGACGTTGTCAGTAGTAGCCTGCCAGCCTTGGCCACGCAGTTAGAAAAAGGGGTAAACCCGGCTAAACAATGATGTTGAACGCCGATATCGGCTTCCGACCAAGCCAGTGCGCATGTCTGCTGTAGAGCCACTGGAGTCGCTGGACAATCTAGATTCTAGCACTTTATAAAGTAGAATAATGTGTTAATGTTTTATATATACAGTACAATAGTGTTAATGTTGCTAGGTGTGCAGTACAATAGTGTTAATGTTGCTATGAATGCAGTACAATATGTTAATGTTGTATGAATACAATACATAAAGTGTTATGTTGCTATGAATGCAGTACAATAGTGTTAATGTTGTATGAGTACAATACATAAAGTGTTAATGTTGCTATGAATGCAGTACAATAGTGTTAATGTTGCTGTGTATACGTTACACAAAGTATTAATATTATTATTCATAATCAGAGTGCGTTGCCCCTTTTATAACTATTATATTCTAACTTCTTGGCTGAAACCCCACTTTTCTGAAACCCCATTGTCATTTAAAACAACAAAAGGAAAATATTAAAAATTAATTGGATTAATTTATTTGTTTACGTGAGGTAACAGACTGTACCTGCTTCCAATTCTGTTGGCACCTTTCTCGCCAACAGCGCTTAGACTCCATCTGCCCTCATTTCGTGTTTAGAACTTTGTCTTTAAAAAAAAAAAAAATAATAATAATTACTGTCATTTTGTTTGTAGTTTAAAGAAACTGTCAACTTCTTTTTTTTTTATAAAAGCAAGCTCGAACTTGTTGTTTCATATAAAAATTGGTTCGTCACTTTAAATCTAGACAAAATTCTTGACTGAGTGCCATCCTTTCTGCTGCTCGGTCGTTTAGGAGCTTAAATCTAGGGAAGATTTATTGCAACATCTGACAAGGAAGACATTTGAACACACACAGACACACACACACATGCACACAACACACACCACACACACACACGCACGCACACACACACACGCCACACACACGCACGCGCGCGCGCACACACACACACACACACACACACAGAGTATAGGTGAACTTTGTGGGGATTGAGTACAGCAGTGTCGCTGAATGATAACACTAAACAGGGCAGGTGTGGCCTGTGGTTTGTACATCACTCCATCTCCCAAACCCCATTCCTCAAAATTTTCAATTCTTTTTTATTTTATTTTTTTTATTTTTTATTTTTTTTGCGGTGGAATTTCACCTGAAGTTGATACGAGTTACCATTTAAGAAGAGTCACTGACTTCAAGTATAGGACACAGTTCAGTGATTAACTTAAATAGAACGTTTTGACCTCTTTTTCTAATAATAGCTTTATCTAGGACACAGCCAAATCAGCAAATTTTTTGTCATACAAAATCCGTGCAACTTTTTAGTCCCGTCTGTGGTATCGTGAGAGATTTGTCTTGTTTTATATAGAATAAGTGTACTACTATTATCAAAGTGCACCTATAGCATATAGAATAAGTGTACTACTATTATCAAAGTGCACCTATAACATTCAGTGTCCGAGATAAATCCATTAATTGAAGGAGTAAAATGTCTTTATTCCATTTGTTATATCAGAATGCAGTGAGCAAGATTTCATGTCCCCTAAACTTAACCAAAGATGAGAACAGCTGTTTCAGTGGCCGGCTATGCACGGATCTTCTCCTAAGCTCTGTGTGTGTGTGTGTGTGTGTGTGTGTGTGTGTGTGTGTGTGTGTGTGTGTGTGTGTGTGTGTGTGTGTGTGTGTGTGTGTGTGTGTGTGTGTGTGTGTTTGCGAGAGCCGGGTGGGTATGTGTAGATTATCAGATCAGATTCACATAAACACTTGAAATATATATATAGTGAATGAAGCAAACTTTGCCCGTGGAGGAACTGCAACCTTTGTTGTAAATGTATTTTGTTCTAAGTAAGAATTATGCTCAGTCTGCTGTCTATGTGTATACTAAAATTTATAGTACAGCTTGTGAGTAGCTGAGTATATCACATTGATAAGTGAGTACATATTAATTATACTAAACTTTTCAATGCATCTTCAGTGATGGAAGACCGAAAATAGTTATTGATAATAGCAACAGAAACAACAGATTCAATATACCAAGCCAGACGACAGTGCACAAAGAAAGCGACGAGAAAAGGCAATCTGTTATTACTAAAGAAAAAGAGAAAAGCAAAGACAAAATAGTGTTTGACATACTTGAAAGCTGTTTCTCTGCATTTACGATCATCTAACGTCAGTAAAGAAGCAGTCACTTAAATTACTGGCAGTTGATACAGAGATCAGTGTACAGTTAGATTTTACGCAGGAGTCAAACCGTTTCTCTTTTTGTTGGTTTTCTTTAGTATGGAGACTGCTCCCAGACAATGGTTACTGAACGGCAAACGATCTTTTCTATGAAGTACCGGAAGTGGTCCATAAATAACAGTCATGCACCTGTTATTTGACAACGCTATCTGCTTGCGAATCGACCTTTGCAAAACGGACCGCTTCATTTGGGCTGCAAGGCGTCTTTTGAGCAGTCACATGACAACGTATCGCGTTGCTGTAACTGGCACCATGACGGTATGACACTGGCTTCTTACTCAAACGATCGGGGGTTCAGGATTTCAAATCAGTAGAAAATAATTTATCGATGACCCTTAACCGCTCCCTATTCTCAAGGTGATGGGTTCAGGGTCTAGTCCGTCGGAGGGAACGATAAATGGAGGTAGGTGCGCTGCAGCTCGCGCACGGTTATGATATATTGGATCATCTAGACAAAGTAAGACGATGACCGCTTCTAAACGAAATTTGCATGAACTTAAAATATCTGTCAAACTTTCATTCTACCCACCCAGCATCTCGAAGTGAGAGGTCTGCCCTTAGTTTTTCACCTACACATTTCCGAAATTTCCCAAGCCGTATACTTTTGAATAGGGGGTCAGAATTCTGCGACAGAGACAAGACAGACGAGAGAGACGAGTAAGACAAAGGATCAACCAACAGAGACCCTGGGCATTAGAGCCGCCATTAGAAAAAGACAGAACAACATAGGAAAAATCGTGTAGGTCACAGGGTTAAAGGGGGAAAATTATAACTCCGAAATAGTCATTGCTTCTGTGCTAGGTCTGTCATACCTATGATTGCTGGCATTACCTTCTTTATCAGCAATGTGTGGAAAACTAAATAAAACAAGTAAACCAATTAATAGCATTTCCTGCTTAACGTTATTGTTTTGTTTATAAATCAAAATAATCTGTGTTAACACGTCACGTTTCCAACTTCTAACAGATTAGCACCACAAAATGACGTAAATATACTGGTGCAGCACGAGAGACTTTACGCTTAGTAAGGGAAGACAACTTCAATTTGTTGCCAAAAGATAAAATGTGGGGGTAGAATAATTATATAATGAAATGCATGTCTCATGGAAAAGAAATCTGTACTTTGTACCTTGGTATAGTATTTTTATTTAACAAACTTATATTTACTAAGTTGTAATTGACTTTATTTTATGTTGTCGGTTTTACTATAATGGAGCTTCTTTTCTTTATGTTATTTTCTTTCTTATGACAATTTAAAAAACTGTATTATATTTTTTTTCTCACTCACTCCGAACCCTGTGGGAAGAAAAGAAGGGAACATACATCATTATTTCACTTCTTTTCTGCTTCGTATCATCACGTCAGGACTGCTGTTGTTAGGAAGATTTGTAGGGTGGGCTGCATTTGAAAATCGAAATCTATTCTTTAAAATTTTAGCCATCTATTTCTTTTTTCTTTTTTTCAAACCGAGAATAGGATTTGATGATTTGTATCCGAAAGTTCAGCCAGGTGAATGATGCGGTACTTGCACGGTCTCCCTACTCTTCACATTCTTTTGTAAATTTTGCGAGCACACGTCTGGGCTGTCGATGACAAAGATGACCCATAGAGAACTCACATTGTTCTGTCCATACATCTAGGCCGGACCTACTCCCCGTCCCCTTAGCCCACCCACCCCGTTTTCTCCCCCAAGTCACACATAATGAGGGCTCTGGTTTTTACTTAACAAAGAACTGTGCCGTCCAGTAGACCTTGGAGACTCCTTTCTGTCAGTGTCCAATGAAGGGTCAGGGGTTGGGGGTGTGTGTATGCGATTGTTGTATTAAGAAGGGTCGCAAGTGTACCAGATTTCTACTGAGAATTGAAGACGGGGACTTGCTTTGATTGGCTGATTTGTGCCGGCGAGCCAAACAAGTAGGGGATTAGTTGGGGGGTGGGGTGGGCAGTTTACTTAGGAGAAAGGTGAAAGCATAACCCGCAAGTCGACACAGACTTGGTTGCCTTTTCTTCTACATTTTGCCAGTTGGAAACCTGTAACAAACTGTCCAAACAGATATGCACTTGATAAATTTGTTTTTGCTGGCGAATTTCTTACGAGTTACGACCCAATTGCTGCGAAAGTCAAGGTTACATGTGAGGTATGTAGTATTAAAGTATTATTTTGTATTTAAGTTATTTTCAAGTTGACCTAATAATATTGCATTCTTGGTTTCTTGCCTGCTGGTACTCAGGGCAACGGTTATTTTTTTTTAAATCATAGTTTGTTCATAATCGACAACAACTACATATTTTTTTCCTCCTGAAGGACTGCATATTTTTGTGAATTATTTCCCTTTTTCAAAATTAATGTACTGAAGACTTCTTATCATAGTCATTATTTGATACCATCGTCAAAATAAATTGCTACATAGAGATGCGGTCCGTGAAAAGCTTTCAAATAACTAACTAGTCATTATAGTCGGGCACTGCGTTTACTGCACACTAAAGATGTAGACGCCATAATTTATAATTATTATTCTCGAGCTTTGTCACGTGGTCAGAGAATGATGCAAGTTTTCTATTAGTCACTAGCGCCCCCCCCTCTCTCTCTCTCTCTCTCTCTCTCTCTCTCTCTCATTCATATAAAACAAACTACCCAACCTCTACCTTTGCCTTATTTTTTTTTGTTCACCCAGTCCACCTCTCCAGTTTATTGAAGAGTGCAATTACAAATGTCAGTCTGATAGCGGGATTCGTAATATATAAAATGCCGGGTGCACATGATTTAGGACAATCTTTTTAAACAATAAAATCTTCGTCTCCATACTCAGAAAATATTTATTTGTAGGTGGTGGTGGTTTGAATTGTCACGTGAGAGTTTGGTGCCTGTATCTCGTGCTTCACTACTGAGTTCGTGGCACCAATTTGAACCGAGCCGTTTGGGTCTTAGGCCTTGTTTGCCAATCCCTATAACTGGGTCTTAGGCCTTGTTTCGCCAGTCTTTATAACTGGTCTTAGGACTTGTTTTCCAATCCCTATAACTGGATCTTTGGGCTTGTTTCCCAATCCCTATAACTTGGTCTTGGGCCTTGTTTGCCAGTCTCTATAACTGGGTCTTAGACCTTGTTCGTCAATCTGTATAACTGGGTCTTTGATTAGGCCTTGTTTGTCAATATGTATACATGTAATTGGGCCTTAGACGTTGCCTTGTTTGTCAATCTGTATAATTGGGACTTAAATTAGGTCTTGTTTATCAGTCTGTACATTTAGGTTTAAGATTAGGCCTGTTTGTCAATCTGTATAACAGGACGTGATGCTAACACCACCTAATTAATGGTTATTAATATTAATTAATCATCCATACAAGTGATGAGAATCTTCATTTATGTTATTTATTAATAATTCTCCAGAAGACATCATTCGTCTCTCTCACTTGGAGGATATGCAGGCGTTATACACGTTTTCTCGCTTCCACATCATTAAAGACAAACATTTACCGACACACAATATTTTCGTAGGTGGAAAACTTCTTATTAAAGGAGAAGACAAATTCGTCTTTAATCTATATTTAGTGAATCCCCATATACCCACTTTCTTCTCCAACATAAAGTTATCAATATACATGTATGTAAGAAGGTCAATAAATATAACAATAAATTTATTAAATCAACAATCAAATATACATATGAAAAACACAAAGAAAAAGATTACTTGACATTAATATTTCCACATATATATATATATATATATATATATATATAATGTTTAAGTAATTTTAATACCTCTACAGTCTTATATCCGACAACACAATTCAAAAGATTAGCGTCAATACAAATCACAAGATAGTTCTTATCAGAGAACAGAAATGGAGTTATTAGAGATATGTGACAATAGTTTCTATGTAACCTTGTCTAGGCAAAACTGCAATAGTCTTTTCATGCACTTTTTGTAACAAAGTTACAAGTTTATTGTTCATGTTATTGCTGTCAATTCTACATGTTTCCTTTATCACTTTGTAGAATGCTGACTAGCCGCTATTCTCTTGAGGCCATCTGGTGTTCTGCCTTATTAGCTCCCTCAAGTAGAACAACAAAACTGTAACAATTTCCAGTAACTTCTTTGTACCAGAAATTGCCTGACGTAGTCAGCATACGTTACCACAATACATTGATGGAGTGCTGTGCATTCCTTACATGTACACACTGTGGTAGATACTTCTCACATCTACCATAGTCATAGCAGTTTATAATCAATAAAAATCAGTAAACAGGAGATTCCGGTAAAACAGGGAAAGACCACTTATTCCTGTAAAATATAATCAGGGAACAAATGCTCCTTTCTTGTCCCTGGTTTATTTCGTCGTTGGGACTCAGGCCTATGTTCGACCTGCTCCCTAAGCCTTGGAGTGCTTCCTAGGCATACTATCGAGCCTTGGGGATTGCGGGAGCAGCCCTAAGCGTGTTGCATCTGTGTACAAGTATGAGACACTGATCTTGTGATCAAGACAAGATCGATGACTGACGGCCACCGCTGAATCCTGTGAATCTAACCGTATACCTGTTGGGGGAACAAGCGCGCCTTTTCTTCGCAATTGGATAACCAGCTAAGTGCAAGGATCTAATCACCTGAACTATAAAGTAACTTTTCAGCAATCCAACACAAGTCGGACAATAGCTTTGATAACAACTGAAATCACGTAATCTCTGATTATCTTGTTATTGTTAAATTTTATTAAATCTTTTCTAATGGTTAAACAATTATTGTAGTTGACTAATTCATGCGTGAAAGACCAAATTAGAGACTGGGATGGGGGCTGTGAGTCGTGAATGAGAAGAGTGTTTGCATAATTAGTTATAATTGTTTAACGTTCCCAGTTCGTGCTTTGTTTACACAAGTTTACCTGTCTTTGGCTTAAACTACGAGTGTGGAATTTAATTGAGCTGAAGAGTTAATTAGGGCAACCGGTGTGTTGTCAGAATAAGTGCAAAGGAATTTAATTAACTAAAATCCTAAATTCTGGAACAGGGTCTTTAAATAAATACTGGGGGAATGTAACAGCCTGAGGCCCGCTATTTTAAAAAAAAATATATATATATAAGAACTTCCGATTTAACTGAACTAGAACGTTGTAATTAATTAAGGCCAGGAGTTTACTCATTATTAACTAAAATTTTACTTGATAGTGTTTCTAAATCAGGTTACTTTTTGGTTAATTTAAAAAAAATCTTTCTGAGACATAATTATCTTTATATTATTATTATTGTGGTGATGGTGGTGCCTAAGAGTGGTTTCATAAATCGAATATGAAAACTGAATGAGCTAAGAATAGAAGTATGTGCAAGGACGATCGGTACGAGTTCAACTAACTTAGAGTTATACATATACTTGACTTGTTCTTTATAAATATTACTACATGTCCTAATTAGGCCCTCTCAAGGACGAGAGAAGTTCGGTTTACTTCTATTTTTTCTTTTGGGCTTCCAGTAAAGGGACACAACTCTCACACGTTTAGAGTTGTTAGAGTTGTACGAGGAACATCTTCTTTTCCATCCTTTCAATGCACCTCTGTTCTGTGTGTATGACGTCATTTGTAGATAAAAGTCAAAGTCAAACCTGTTCTTAACGCATGTCATTTAGAGATAAGTCAAACCTCTGTTCTGTATGTATGACGTATTTTGGAGTCAAACTTTGAGCTCAAAACACTCTCTCTCTCTCTCTCTCTCTCTCTCTCTTGAATGTGAGGCCTTGACCAAATTAACCCCAGCTAAGTATAGGTCTGACTACTGTCGCTCTGTTTATTACAAGACTGCCCGCACATATAGACAATTCCTTACAGCTTATATAAGTCATTTATTAACATTCGCTTTACGAAGAATTGTTAATGCCGAATTAACAAACACACGTGTCTATGGTAAAGTATTGCTTTGACCTCGAAATCGAACAATGCTCTAGATTTTCTAACTCAGTGACATTTTTCCCTTCCCCTTGATCGAGCACGTGATCTGTTAAAGTTGTTGCGAGTATTCTGTTAGTGAATTGCATTAGTGAACACGCTTTCGGGATCGTAAATCGAAGCTGTTCGCATGTATATTACTTCACGTCAGTTATAAAAACAGCTAAAGTTAAGATCAGTGGCATCCCCCCCCCACACACACACACACACACCAGCCTGTTCAGTTACATCTGCATTGCCCAGTGACTTGCGCACGACACTCAAGCTAGCATTTTCCTGTGGTTCAGTATCAGCTACCTGTGTAAAAAATTTTCTCAGTTATTTCTTATGATTTATCATTTTATTTGTGTGTGTGTGTGTGTGTGTGCACGCTCGCTAATTTCGCAGACGGGTGTAGGTGCCAAGGGAGCGTTTATGTTCCAGGAGAGATATCAAGTACCATGGACGGGTAGAAAGAGTTTGAGTGGGTGCTTGGTGGATGCAATTTGCCCGAACAGCGGCCAAAGGCCAATTGTTTTGACTTTTTGAGCGCCAAGGGGTTTTAGCGTGTGCGGCATGGTAGCACAGGGGATTTTATTGATCATCGCAAGCCAACAGACTAGAACTAAACCCACCACCTCTAACAAGAGAGAAGTCAATTAAAGAACATCTGTAAGGTGACCGAACCTCGGTCACTGAAGCGCGAGGTTCGCGTCCTACCGTCTCCTTGACTGCATTTGTCGTACGCGTTTTGTGGAAGTTTTTATTTTTAGAATTTGCAATAGTTATTTCTTTCTGCCACACAGACTCGCGTTAATGTTGAATTTCTTGAGTTAATTCTTTTGTATTGTTAATTCACTAAATTGTAGACTGTATAGTACAGAATCGTTTGAAGTAGGTGTATATGTATTTAATATATTGGTTATTTATCGTGGTCTTTGTTCAAATGTGTCTAATTACAATACATATGCCCATTTGTACTATCTGTCTACAGAACATTATTTATAACAAACCCAGTTTTAGCGCGGAAAATCTGCTTGTTCATTTCCTTACATTATAAATCCAACAATTAAATAGATAAACAGACAGGCAGGCAAACAGACTGAGTCGTTTGCAGACATTATGTCGGGTGAACCTGTTCTACTGATATTTCATTTTAACTTTAAGTATTTTATTTAAATCTCCGTTTGTTTAACTTAGAAAACTTTGCTGAATTTCTAAATTTTATGAAATTCTAAATTCTACTTCTGCACGTCGTTGGGCAGACAAAAGAACTTTGGAAGATCTATTTTCATTTGATTTTTTTTAAAATTAACATTCTAGTTAAAATTAAACATTTTTTATTTTCTTGATATTGTGTTTTCCTATGTTCGACGGAAGCGTGAATTCAAGATACTGTATTACGTATAGTAAATATTAATGACTGAACAAGACTCCTTATTGATTTATATTTTGTTGAATATAGCATTGTTATTCTTCTTAAACGAACATACGTTTTTTATTTGGGGAACGGTAATACACGGGTCCAAGTTGGGGTGTGTGTGTGTAAAAACAGATGATATGTATTAACATCCAGCAGCGTGTTTCTGATGTTCGTTCTTGGACCTAGTTTACGGGTCGCTTGTGATGGCCGGTAACTGATGTCGATTTCTAAGAATCGTGAGATACCGATCCTGTAAAACCGTTAGCTAGTATGACTAATGGGTTCGCCCGACAGACCTCTCTGGTGTAATTAGTACTTGCTTTTAACTGTCATCTAGTAATATACTATAAATGATCATTTCATTAAGGCAGAATGACCGTCATAGATAGAATGATAGATAGATAGATAGATAGATGGGTTTTACTTTCCATTCTTCCTTCTAACACATACATTACAAAGTCCCTCTATAACGTGTGTGTGTGTGTGTGTGTGTGTGTGTGTGTGTGTGTGTGTGTGTGTGATTTTGTGTGTATATAATTTTCTCTAGTTTGTTTCTCATCAGTGGATAAACAAGTTTTCCCCCCCCCCCACCAGTCTAACCCTTTCTCCATATTGTTGTATCAGTGACACTGACATTTTATATGTTCGTACAAGGATAGAGAGTTCACACATTTTTTTTTCCCCAAAGTTTAGAAGTCGTTATCAATCATCGAATCGTGTTCTCTTTCGTTCCTTCCTTTCACTTCATCTAGCCTTACTGCCTCGTGTCAATGTCCGGCATATGCTAATAAAATGTGGGGATTTTGTGTCTGCGAAGGTACGTTTAATGAGAATGTTAAGAATGTTTGTGCATAATGGAGGAGGGTGGGGGGATATGTGAATATAGAGAAGAGGAGGAGAGAGAGGCAGTAAGTGGGGTGGCGGGGGCTGGACGGAATGCAAATGACCCGTTTGCATGACGTGTGGTACTAACCAGTTGGCTACGACCAATCGCAAACTCGCGCTCTAATTTATAAGTCGGTGTCGGTTCGACAGGACGCCGCGAGATCTGCCCCCTCCTCTAGGACATCGCCGCCGGGATCGAAGTCGACCGTCGCCAGCAGGTCGCCTAGTTCTTGTCACCTGTCTTCAATTAGTTTAGGCAAAAAACTTCAAACTTAGTGAAAACACGTGTTCAAACAATAGGCTGCAAACTTAGAATACTTCAGGCAAAAGACTTCTAACTTTGCGAGAGCATTTGTTTGGCTAAACAATTTCAAACGAGCGGCCTAGTGCAGTCAAACGGACTGACAGAAGTTTGTAGAAGCGGTTGCAAACGTTAGTCAGGCTTCGGACAGACTCAGCGCTGACAGGACAGCAGTGACAGCATCGCAAGGTCAGTTTCAACTGTCACATTGAATTTGTCGTGCGCTGTAATTTTTATAGCTTCCAGATAAATGGCCTACGGGCCCTTTGGCCTACGGGCACGCTTTTAAAAAACTAATAACTTAATTGTGTACTTCTTGTTAAGAGTTTTTGTTTCCTTTGGGCTGGAAAGTGGCTGGGCTCTACCTGTGATGTTTATGGGTTTGGAAACCTGTGAACTTTCGACAGTTTTGCTTTCATCATTGTGGAAATGCATTTGTCCAGTGAAAATGAGGGATTGAAGTAGCACTTAGTTGTTGGAGAATCATTTCATCCAGCATTTCAACGTTTTTTTAGTCATTCTGAGATGTCACTGTTTTTGCAGGTTGAATTGTTTCTCATTTATTAATATACTACTTTACTTGTTTATTTGCCAGTATGATACCGTAAGTAATATGCTACTTTATTTGTTTATAACCTATAAGGATACTATAATATCGTAACTAATATACTAATTTATTGTTTATTAGCCACTGAGATATCGCTGTAACCAATATAATACTTTATTTCTTTGTTAGCACTATGATACCGTAACTAATAGACCTATGCTACTTTATTTATTAGCCAATATGATAACGTAACTAGTATACTATATTGTTTATTAGCCACTATGATAACGTAACTAGTATACTATTTTGTTTATTAGCCACTATGATAACGTAACTAGTATACTATTTTGTTTATTAGCCACTATGATAACGTAACTAGTATACTATATTGTTTATTAGCCACTACAATAACGTAACTAGTATACTATTTTGTTTATTAGCCACTCTGACACCAAAACTAAAATAAATAATATTACCACACAGTCCACTGTGAACTTGCTGACTGTTAAAAAGTTTTTTTTAAAACATACTGTGTTAAAATAACATTTCAACACACACGCACGCACACACACAAAACAGCAACTGGCGTTGGAAAGTGTCAACGGAGCGTAAAATACTATTGCAAAAAAGATCTGAACGCTGAACGTTGAAATACATTATGACATCATCTACAGATAGGCCTGTATATTCGACCGTTTGTACTGAAAGCATGTGTATGCGTTCGTGCGCCTCTTTCTCACGCACACTCTCTCACTCATACGCACATCGATGTTAAGCATACGAAAATATATTTTGTAATTAGTTTATATCAGTTGTAATCGGCTTATATAAGTTATACTTGTTTATGTCAGTTGTACTGGCTTATATATACCGGTTTGTAAGTTACATTGGCTTGTGTCAATTATACTGATTTATATCATTTCAATTGGTTGACATCAGCTATATTGGTTGTGTATTGTTTTTTGTGTTGCAGCGCGCTTACATACTTCTGTGGACATTCTGCGACATCGCTACACAGCCATTTGCCATCCGCCTTGGTACTCACTCTCTTGAGCGGCTCACTTTGCGCGCTCGACTCGAACTATGAACATCGCCGAGGCACTGTCCTGAATTCGCATACCAGTCCACTGGACAGATTCACATTTACAACAGCCCTACCAGTAATTTTTTTTTTTAAACTGTCCAGCATAAGTTTAGCCAGATGGCCAAATCAAATAATTTTCAGAAGACTGCATCAGTTAATTTGGGCTACCAGCATGATGGAGGGGAGTTCAAAATGGAGGTTAGTGCAAGTACTTTAGTAAAGCTAACTCTTTTGTATTTATTATTTATCTTTCTTCATCTACCTTAAAATCTATTTACCTATCTATCTATCTATCTATCTATCTATCTTTAGCTAAATAGATGCACACCAGCTGTTCTTCCCCCACCATTATGTGTTTCGCTGAAGGATCATGAAACCAAATACATTGATGAAACTCTAAGTTCCAACTTTGGCATTTATTTCTGTTTAGCGTCCGCTTTTAACAGTCATGAATTTTTGCGGACCGGCGTCAATGTTGTTAAATGACCATTACGGCTTGTATTTATCTGTTCGCGTTACCTTTTGTATTCAAATTTTCCATGGGAGCTTTAACTTGTATCACTAGGTCAGTTAGTTGTTACTTTTTTTGTATTCCAGGTTTTATTGTCTTGTGTTCACAATTGCTTGAATGTTAAGTACATTTCTAGTTTGAGTCTGAACATGAGTTTGTTTATCAACTCCAAAGAAACAATGACTTAAGGAACAGGCTGTCTAATAATCTCTAAAGTTTCATTTTCTTAAAAAAGAAATTCAGGAGACTATATTACACAGGATTGCTAAATAGATCTGGAAAGATCAAATGCCATAAAATCTCAGTGCCAAACAGAACTATCACAAGATCCCCTTTGGCTCAGAGAGTACCAAATGTCATTGAATGTCATCATCATCCACTCCTGAGACAACGATTTGTCATTAATTGCACCTCAGACTAACTCAGTTGGAAGGGCAAGCATTGATAAAGAGGCCGGTCACTAACCTTGTCCTCTAGAGGTGAGTCGTTCGATCTCAGCAAGGGGTGAGAAAAGAAAATAAAAATCACCAGAACAGCCTGCTGGCTCGAGATGGGGGGTTTAGTGTTCAGTTCGTGGGACCAGGCGATAAAAGCTGGCCGCGTTTGCTGTAGCTTACAGACTTGAATGACAGTTGAAACTACATGAAGAAATTGTAAGCTAGTCGTTCCTCAGGTAAAGTTGCATAAATAGGCTACATCAAATCGTTCCTTCCACAATAGCAATAGCAGAAACAACAACAAAAATTCTTGAACGTGAACTCTGATCCAGAATCTAGTAGTAGTCATTGCCCTTGTAGTGAAGTCAGTTACTGTCGCCAGGACAACCAATCGACTAATTTGTGAATCATCACTTGCACAGAGCACTGTCATTATGACGTAATTAAGATGAAATGTAAGACTCTTTTATTCATTTTATTTTTGAAATTAATTGAATTATTATGGTTGTGGCCGCGAGGCAAATCACAACTCGGTTTGAATTTCTTTTAATTCATGTCTAGACACAAACACACACATACACAACCGCACACAATATTTTATCATAGTAAAAAGTGCTTTTTCTCCTTCAACAATTTTACCGTTAAAGGGTACGTTCTTTCATACCCATTTAAAACGTATTTCATGTTATGCTTTTCGCCCTGGTTACATGCTTTTAGTTTTCAACAAAGTCGTTTACTTAGAGCATGATCTTCTACCCTGCTAGAAACCTTTGAACTTTTGGAGAGGAATGACGATTAGTCAAGACACGCCCCACCACCCCCCTAACTTGACATACATTGTATTCCAAGGCAAAAATAACTGATGGGTCTGCAGTATCTCCCAGTGCCGCAGATCCATTTTGTTTTCTTTCATGCATTACCGATACTGCTGTCCGTCGACATGAGGAAGAAATTGGCCAGTTCTAATCTCGTGCGATGTATGGGTGGGTGAATGTAACTCTAGATGTTGGTGTCACACTACTTCAATACTTGCACGCCGCGGTGCAGGCACGAATATAATCACAAATTATCGTCATTAGTCGCACATCACATAGACCGTTAGGCAGTGTACCGCTGCCCCCAGTCACATCAATCATGCCTAGACAGGTGTAGAGATGTGACAGAATAAACAGTGGAGCCTGACAATCAAACTGATGACTTTTAATATGTAACAAACGGAGTAGATTAATACCACTGGCAATATGAGTGATGCTAAAACAAAAAGCACAACAATTTAACAAATGTGATAATAAGTGCGCTCTGGTCGACGAGTCATCCTAGCAGGTTAGCACGTGACTTAGATTGTCTCCAGTGGGAACGATGTTTCTAACACGGCTATATTTATAGTCTTGCATAAAATGTCTTCCCACGCAGGGTGATTGACTGTATACGTCTTCTGTTATGCAGGTGACACTCACTCAATCGAGAACAGGTATATGCAATAGAAGCACTTTCCAATGTGTTGTACGTGCAAGCCTGGCAACTGACCTTGTTTATTCACGTGTCCTCGTATTCATTGTATATTAGTTTTCAAAGGCATTCCAGAAAGGAGGGAGATAAGGCAGCCCAACATGGGCAGACATAAAAAAAATGCTACTGTCACTCTTTTTTGCTCTCACTCCCCCCGTCTCTCTCTCTCTCTCTCTCTCTCTCTCTCTCACACACACACACACACACACACAAATTGTTTGTACCAAACGCTTATAGTGTTTGGAAGGAATTATATCACACCTGGAGTCCAAGAGTCTTGATCTGACCTCGAATTCTTCATCTATCCCAGAATTCGTGTAGTTCTTGTTTCAGTGTCACAATGCTTATACACTTTATAATTTCAGTTATAATTTTATACTTTTACTGTCTAGAATCCCTGGTACCCTTTCCTTTAATGTCCCAGCTAAGACAAAACTAAATACAGTTTCATTCGGTCATCTTTCTATCCAAAGCATGAACATATCGTATTGCCTTTTAAAAAAAAAAAAAACAACATATAAAATAAAGAGTAATAATGTATAATTCACTCTCTCCCAAAGTAAAGGATATAATTGTCTTAGAGTGCCCACACTCAAAATAATATTTACTGACCGCATTGATCCACCACAATGTCCACTTTGTTTCCCACCAGCACTCCACCCCCCAAAAAAGAAAATCGCATTTCATCTTTACTTTTCCACTCATAATATCTGGACATGAAAATTCTCTGGGCCCTTGTGATTCTTTTACCAAGTCCATCTCTCACTGCAGCCAAATTCGTTTAACATTTCTAAGTCCACCCCTCACTGCAGCCAAATTCATTGACAATTCTAAATCCATCCCTCACTACAGCCAAATTCATTAACAGTTCTAGATCCATCTCTCATTACTAAAGCTAAATTCATTGATAATTCTAAATCCATCCCTCACTACAGTTAGATTCATTGACAATTCAAGTCCATCCCCTCACCACAGCCAAATTCATTTACCTTTCTAAGTCCATCGCTCACTACAACCAAATTCATTGTCAAAGTCCATCCTCACTATAGTCCATCCTTCACAATAAATTCATTGACAGTTCTAAGTTCATCTCTCTCATACAGTCAAATTCATTGTCACTTTCGTTGTAAGTTTCCCAGTGTCCACCAATTCATATAGCAAAATGGATTTATGTAGTCCGCCCACTTTCATTATCTCTTTTACAATCGTATACCTCCCATTCCTCATTCTGCAACATGTCATGTTCATAAAAGAAATCAAATATACATTTGATAATGTGAACTTCAGTTAGCAATGACAGAAATTCTCATTTCATGACACCTGGCGTGTTACATCTAAGAGAACCCTGGGAGTCATCCATAGAAGAGTCTGTCACATAAAGATCCTATCTGAGAGGGTCCAACGTCATCTTGTCCTCAAGTTATCCATGTCACAGAGAGAGAGCGAAGTGTCTTAATGCTGTTGATGTTCCTATGTCTGAGAGAACAAGTATTATGCCCAATTGTCATCAATTTCTCCCTGTCTGAGGACTTAAGTTTCATGTCATTCACATTTTCCGTCGAGGGAACTAAATGTCATCAACATTTTCATTACTGAAAAAACACGATCAAAGCACTAAATTCTTTCTTGATTCGTGAGAACCAATCGTAATCAAATTCTTCATGCCTGCGCCAGAAAATCCATAAAATGCGTCACTACATATCTTCCTTATGGCCAAAGAAGTCATTAAACTCTTCACAACTACAATAAAAGAACCATTAAAGTGCCATTAAATCTCTTATCGTCTGAGACAATGTCATCATTCATATTTGTCGGACAGGACCATTATTGTGTCATAGTAATTTCCTCCTTGCGGTGAAGAGACCAAATGCCTTTAAATTCTTCATGTCTGTCAGAGCAGAACATTAGTGTCGTGAAGACTTTAATTGTCAGAAGCTAAACATCTGCATTAGTTCTAAATATACCAGAAAGAATCATGAATATGTCATGACAGTCTCTTCCTTGTAGAGGACACATTTTCTTCCAGATCTTCGAGTGGACCATAAAAGTGTCAATATTTCACTTCCTTCATGTCAGGGCCAAGCGTCATCAACTTGTTTCATGTCAGGGCCAAGCGTCATCAACTTGTTTCATGTCTGCTGGAAAGAATTAAGTGTCGTTAAATCTTCATGTCAGCGAGAAGAGTAATTAATTTACTTTCCGCAAAATGTTAATGGTTAATATTACACATAAATCAATCTGTCAATCAATTAGTATCCAGTGTCATAAAAATATCTTCTGTGTTTGAGAGAAGTAAGTGTCAGTATCATAAATGTAGATACGGTCAGTGTCATTAAATCTCTCTCTTTTTGGTTGTGCGAAATTTCTCTTTTGTGCGCACTGACGTGTTATTAAATCAATTAATATAACTATATTGTAGTCAACAACATATATTACACATCTGAAAAGTACATGGATAAAAGCTCGTCAGATATTTTATCACATCTAAAAAGTACATGGATAAAAGCTCGTCAGATATTATCACATCTAAAAAGTACATGGATAAAAGCTCGTCAGATATTATCACAGCTAAAAAGTACATGGATACAAGGCAAAAGATCATTGAACACTGCAAATAATTTTATTAAGCAAAACTGTTTCTGAAGACTTATAAGCAAGAACAAATTATATTGTGTGTGTGAATGTTTAATGTGTACGATTCGTCTTAAGGTACCAAGCATTCTATTCATCGGTCGTAAGAAGAACCAAATGTGAAAAGTTATGGCGATGAACAAAACTAAAATAATAATAATAATTTTTATTTTGAAATCATAAGGTTACCATTCCACGCAACATATTTATAGATTCGAATTCGTCCATGTAGACTAACCCCTCGTACATTTTCATTATTTCAATAACTAACAATGATTTTTTAATTTAATTTTATTTGTTTGGAGGGTTGGGGAGGGAGGGAGGTGTGGCTAGTAAAAGATTTCATAATAATAACAAAATCTTATTGAGTAGATGTGCGTTGCAACCATTCTTGCATCCAAAATGTTGCTTACCACATCATATAGCCCGCCAGTCTTTTGCAATGGAATTGACGTCACATTAGTTAGGCCTACAATTCACTGAACGTAATTGTCACAGCTCCTTTTTTTAATTTTAAAAATAATAATCGTACTTCATTTTCTGTAAAGCTGATCACGACTGTCGGCGAAGCTTATCTGGGATTTCTCACAGTATACACTCCTGTTGAAGGCTGTGATTGGCTGGCTTCTGTTGTCCATTTTCAATTTTAGTGGAAATTTGGGATTTGTTAGCCTTGTACTGCTCTAGTTCGACCAACGATTGAATGTGGGTTTAGTCCGTGTGTTTAGTCCGCATCCACTCTGCTGATTTCCCGGACGGTGCAAAGTACATTGGTTGATGGTTAGGATTTTTTAAAATTAAAGAAAAAAAAAGAAAGGACAGCGTAGGTCAGTCAATTGCACTAAAAGTTGCGCGTGGCAACAACTAACATATGACGTCAGGAGAATACGTATCTGGAGGACAGCAGACGACTTCAGCGACTATAGTGTCTTTTTCTATACAACAATCAATCTTCAAGCCATGACCTCTCACTCTGTTGCAATTGTTTAAACATGTTAATGACGTCAGCAAGCGACCTTCTCGCGGGCTGCAGTAGGCTGAACATGACCGACGCAGTGGCAAAATCCATTTACTAACAACGATCTGTCCACTTCCTCTACACTCAGTAAGAAAACAGTACGTCACCGTTTCTGCTGTCTTGGTTGTGACGACTATATGTTTAGTAGGGATTCTTACAGGTGAGATGACGCGCCACTGAATTAATATTATAACAATCTCAAAAGCGCGAGTAGTTAGAAAGGGCGCATAAGACATTACTTTTGAATAATTATTTGGTGCAAGTGTTTTGCGGGGTGTCTGGGCTCTGCTAGTGGCAGTGGTAGCCCGAAAGATAATTGTTGCATACCTAATGAAACACGCAGCACGTTTCATAAGGTCAGACACCCCCAAAGAAAAAGAAAACAGATCGTAACATAAGTAACAGAAAGTTCGGGGGATCTTTTCCAGATAAGCCCCGCCACTAATGCAAAAAGTGCTCGCGCGAAAAGTTAAGCCCCGCCACTTTTTGCCAGCTCCAATTTAATGCACGCACGCAACCTTGACCTATTTCTCATGTCTAGACATTTGAATATTTAAACGCACGCCATAAAAACAACTCCTTATCCGCCTCTAACCCTAACCCTAACACTAAACCTAACCGTAACCGTAACCCTAACGACATGTCCCAATTTCACCCTCTTCAATAAAAACTAAAAGTACAAGTTTCATATCCTCTTTTTTGTAATCTTTTTTTTTTTTTTGGGGGGGGGTGGCGGGGGTTAACTTTTTGGCGGGGCTTATCTGGAAAAGATCCAGTTCGGGATGGGTGAGATAAGTAAATTGGCAGTGGAAAGAGGATGCAAAATATTTACTGGGGGGAAAAAAGCAAACATGTTTAGGAGTCAAATTGAAATTCTTTAACAACCATTCTACTTTAGTGTTGCACACATTTCCTTTTAAAAAGTTAACTTTTCATGGACGATCTAAAAATTCTAAACAGTGTTCGAAGTATATGTAAAAAAAACATTTTAAAAAGATTTATTTTTTAAAGTTCGCATTAGCATTTCTGAGTTATTTTTCTCTTTCTTCGTAATCCTCTTTCCTATAAAGAAAATATATATATTTTGTGCTAGGGAATTCTTACTCTGACGCCAACGACGCAATGAAAAGGAGGGAAAGAAAGAGAGAGAAACATTAATATTTTGTCTTGGAGTAAAGGCGTTGGCCGATTTACGCACGTTCAAATGTTTAAAATGCAAAACGTATATAATAAATCAGTGTCTCGCAGACACAACAGCCTCTGGAATGACAAAATCGTTTTAATTTCAGACTGTTGTTACAATGTTTGTGTCGTCGCATCATTCGTCATTGTGCGCGAAGACCCGGATTTATGTGTATATAGCGTGTACAGGTAACTCTCAAATGGAGATTGCTAAAGAGCTCTACAGCATACAGACCCTTCCTTTTAAATTGTCGCCCTTTCTGTTAATGCAGTCTTTATAATTTATATTGTAAATCTGGGTGATTTATTTTTATTTAATTGTTGCCTATGCTTAGCGTATTTTGCACTGCTGTTAACTCTTTGTTTAGCGTATTCTGCATAGCTTTTACCTTTGTTTAGTGTATTCTGTATAGCTGTTACTCTTTAGCGTATTCTCTATAGATGTTACTCTTTAGCGTATTCTCTATAGCTGTTATTCTTTGTTTAGTCAGTGTATTCTCTATAGCTGTTACTCTTTAGCGTATTCTCTATAGCTGTTATTCTTTGTTTAGTCAGTGTATTCTCTATAGCTGTTATTCTTTGTTTAGTCAGTGTATTCTCTATAGCCGTTGCTCTTAGTTTAGTCTGGCTGCTGCCCAATGTTTAGCGTATCAAGTTTGGCTATTGTCCTTTGTTTATAAAACTTTATATTATTGTGTATAATTTGTTGCAGTTTTGACCTTTGAGTTAGTTCATAAGTATTGTTACCCACTGTTTAGACTTTAGAGTACTCTGCAAAATTATTGCTCTTCGATAACGCGGTATCCTATATAACTGTTATGTTGAATTGTTAATTTATCACATGTATGGCGAGGTTATTATGTTTATTTATTTATTATGTTGGTGTCAGTGCCATATCGCACTGAAAACAAGCGTCTGGCCTCTCTGATTACAAGAAAGACTTCGGTTAGTTTGTTTATTTTTACAGTAGTTCTGTTTCGTTCTGTATGCGCTCAACCTCACACTACTGTACACACTTTGCGTGAATTATTTATTACAAGATTCAAATTCTTGACCTTTGGACCCAAGCAAGGTGGCGTCGCGGTGGATAGGAGATCAAACAGCGAAAACCAAACTACCTCTTTATCATCTCCCTGTCTTGCTCCTCGGGAACCATTCCGAGGCGAGAACTTGGAACGGCTTCAAAAGATGTCAAAGCGAAAGCTGACCGAGTGAAAATAACCATTGTTGAGAGATTAAAATAGATTGGAGGGGAGGGAACTCTAGTGACAAGGAGGGAAGTAAATAAGAACGCAGACAAAGAAAGCAATGAGTTATTTCTCCTTTACAGCTTTTATAACTACAATTTCAAGGACGAGTTGCTTGTGAAATGAAAATTCTCACAAATCCGCGTAGAAATAAGAAAATAAGAGTCGTGATCTGTGTTGCGTCATTTGAGGCGATAAGATTCAAGTGACATCGATTCAAGTTTGAAGGTGCGATTTCTAATTAAAAATAATAGAACAGCGGATATAGTCCGTTGTAATGCACATTCTAAGATAAGAGGTTAAAGGTCAATTGCTGAAAGAAAGTGTCACTAATGTCAAAACCTACAGCGCATGACTTTTAGGGAATCTGTATATTGAATGATGTTTTTCCTGCGACTAACTGATGGAAAAGAAAATAGTTGCTAGATGGTGTTTGAATATTTGTTTGACAAAGAAAATAGTTGCTAAGTGGTGTTTGAATCTTGACTGACAAAGATAGTTATCAGGTGGTGTTTGAATACTTGCTTCACAAAGAAAATAGTTGCTAGGTGGTTTGAATTCTTGCTTGACAAAGACATTAGTTATCAGGGGGTGTTTGAATACTTGTTTGACAAAGAAAGTAGTTACTAGGTGGTGTTTGAATTCTTGCCTGACAAAGACATCAGTTATCATGTGGTGTTTGAATACTTGTTTGACAAAGAAAATAGTTGCTAGGTGGTGTTTGAATTCTTGCCTGACAAATGAAAATATAGTTGTGATTAAGTTGACAACGGGAGAATTAGTTTATAGCTGAGAGATTAAGTTCACAACAGCATAACCATCTAGAACAAGTTATTTTGCTCGTGAATGGCTTAAAATAAAATAAAATAAATAAATCACATCTGACCATCAACCTTAGACTCATAGCCACTGAGAATGCTCATAGCCGACTGACGTCACAGACACCTTGGCTCACTTTTGCCCAGGAATCAGTAGAAAGAGTTCTAAAGGGAATTAACTCTCCAAAAACACGCTCGAATCTGTAACTCGGAAGACGGACCTAACAGTCACGTTAGCTTCTGTTCCCAGCAAGCACAAAATCCTGGATATAATAAATAGTTCAACAACAAACAAACAAGAGACAGAGAGAATGAGGTTCTAAAAAAAAATAAGCTCCTCTGCAAAAATTTTGATTGCACCTTTGATGACAAAGATCTGCGTCACCGCGCTAACATTCGTTGAGAACAAAACGTGAACAACCCTGACATTTGACATTTGCCTGACATTACCTTGGATTTTGAGTTTGCTTTCATCTAACCGTGGACGTTTACAAAGTGCATGAACAAGGAGAAAGAGAGAAGAAAAAAACTAACACTACGAAATGACGTCATTCGCTGTCACTATCTTCAGGATGCTCCAATGCATCAACATTGAAATGCTTACCTCCCTTACACTTCGGAGGCATGGTGGGAAAGAGAGAGAGAGGGGTGGGGGTTGTTAACAAAAAAAAAAAAAAAAAAAAAGCAGTTAAGATGATGGATGAGTGATCTCTTATTGCCCCATGCATACATGCACTTAAAAATCCCTTCAGTGTCTTGTATGACGTAGGGTAGATCTCATTCAAATTCTTCTTTCAATCGTGCACTGACGTATGGTATGCTTTATAAAATGGGACATGTGGTATGCTTTATAAAACTAAAAGGGACTATTAAATATTAGCTATTTTTATACAAGAAAAATGTTTGAGATACACCGGCCTCCCTAGTCACTGACAGTAAACGTGTTTTTAAAAGAGGGAAAGCAACAAATATTTTATATATAAATGTCTAACAAAGTGTACTTTTAATTTCACAGACTAATTCACAGAGAGTTTTAATGAAAGTACACGCGGGTTCGCTCTATTAAAAACAAATGTTCATCTCATTTATTGTCCTAAAACATAGCTTCGCTTCAGTAACTGCTCTAATTCATTGCATGTTTGCATCTGTAATTGTCCTTGAATAGAAACAAAAAATTGTGTGTTCCCTTCAGTAATTATTAAGTATTTCGTTCCTCAGGGTAATTACCCTCAGGCATGTTCACCTTGACAATTATCCTTATACTTTAGTGTGCTCATCTTAGTAATTGCTTTTCAATCATTAAATTCATTCCTAAAAAGATTGTGTAATTGTCCTTAAACTTGTTCACCTCAGTAATTGTCCCAGAAACATAATGTGTTCACTTCATCAATTGTCCTAAATCATACCGTTTTCACCCCAGTAATTACTTTAAATCATAATGTGTTCACCTCAGTAATTACTTTTAAATCATAAACTATTCACCCCAGTAATTACTTTAAATCATAATGTGCTCACGTCAGTAATTGTTCTAAATCATAATTTTATTCACCCCATGAATTATTTTGAATCAAAATATACTCACTTCAGTTATTAGTCTCCATCATTAACAAGACAAATGATATGCATTATCAGGAGTTTGACACGCACGAAGACTTCCAGACGCTGCATTTATTATCAATACATTCAAAATGCACGTCAGAATCACTGAAGTTTATTTACTTGAACTGACTCGATAACGGAAGTTGATGCAAACGCGGATATAATGTGGTAATTCGAGATAGTTCTATGTCATCAAAGTAATTCTGTTGTGTTGCCAGATTGTAGTCCGAGTTTCAGTGTTGCTAGCGTTTAATTAAGGCTTTTAAGCACCTGTCAATTATACCTTTTGCAGCTGTGCTAAAGTGGAGTAAGAAATGGAATGAATTCAAGTACCTGTACTTTAGTCTAGAAAGTAACGGTGATAAATTCACCTCTGCAGTCAAGAAAGAAATGGTGTTGAATTCAAGTACATGAGTACAGTCCAGGAAGTAATGGTGATGAATTCACGCCTGCAATCAAGAAGTTAATAGTAATGAATACAAGTCTACACACAAGAAAGTGATGGTGATGAATTCAAGTGCATATACTGCAATCAGAAAATAATGCCTTTTCATACATACATACATTTTACTGCAGTCAAGAAGCAATCGGGATGAGGTCAAGTATAA
Source organism: Sinotaia quadrata (assembly GCA_028829895.1). Taxonomy (NCBI): domain Eukaryota; kingdom Metazoa; phylum Mollusca; class Gastropoda; order Architaenioglossa; family Viviparidae; genus Sinotaia; species Sinotaia quadrata. The sequence goes on from CM054177.1 coordinate 69,707,509, forward strand.
TTACTGCAGTCAAGAAGTAATGGGGATAGGTTCAAGTACATTCACCATAGTCGAGTACGCCGTGGCGAATGGGGGAAGATAAATTCAAGTACGTGTACTACAGTCAAGAAGTAATGGTGATGAATTCAAGTACATTAATGCAGTCAAACATTAATGGGTATGACTTCAAGTACATTACTGCATCAAAGAAGTAATACGCCAATAAAACCTTTCCTTACGCGCGTATACCCTGACCTGGTCAGTGACAGTTTTCTGTTACATGTAGGCCTGTTTGTGTTTTCTGTTTTAAATGAATCAAGTTTTCGCGATGCATGAGATTGCCGTTTGATGACAGAAAGTGGCTAAGGCCATGATCTAATTTTGACTGTTTCTTTTTTCAGTCAGCAGTTATGATAGTACTAAAAAGTTCTTTTTTTTTTCTTCTTTAAAGTGCAGATGGCGTTTTGTTTTTGTCATTCTTTCAACTAAAAAAGAGAGAGCATAACACTGGTAACATGGAAACTCTTGCAGAAACGCGTTCTTTCAATCACTTAAATAATTCTTGGGAATTTTACTTTTGAAATTTGCTTAATTTTATTGAAACCCTATCTAAATATTGATCATTATTAATTTAACCTGTTGCACGGATGACCTACATTCTTGTTAATTTAATTCCTAACTACATTATGTGTATTCCGCACTAATTACATTTATATTTCAAAATCTGTCTATTTGTCTGTCCTACTATCCATCATCTGTCTGTCTCCGGTTAATCCGTCAGTCATTCAACTGTCTGTCACGTCTCTTCCTAGTTTCTTCTTTGTTCTTGACCTAAACTATTTTTTTCTTTTTTGTTTCTTTGTCTCCAGGTAAAGCCAAAGCCTCCAGGAAAAGATTACGTAAGTGTTTACATATAAATTACAGTTATAAAACTATCCATTTTTACAGTTATAAAACTATCCTTTTTTTACAGTTATAAAACTATCCTTTTTTTTACAGTTATAAAACTATCCTTTTTTAAAAATTAAATTTAATAGAATACTACCTATCGAAACCAAGCGCCCCAGACAGTACTATAACGTGATAAACAGGAAACGAATATTTCTGAATATAACGAATACATTTGAAAAACATTAGCGTATGAGTACTTCCGGTTAAAAAAAAAACACACAACTAATGAAATCCACAAGGCGTATTTGAGTGACATAACGCGGTTTGGTGAAAGAATTGTAAGTTTGTTGGATTATTTATAATAATGAAAATTAAAGAAAATGGCTACGTGTAACCATGTACAATATAAGAGGTGCCATTTTTCAGTTAAAAACGAATTTGTATTGCAAATAATGACAAAATAAATAAACACATTCACGTAACTATCTTATGTATCTCTAAAATCAGTTCTGAATATATAGAATATAAACATATGATATTTCAATGCTTTATTTTTAAGAAACACATTTCAAATGAACCCACCCTTCGTGGTACACTTCTCTAGGGAATGAACCGTATACATAGGCGCGTGCGCGCGCACGAGAGTAAAAGAATTTACAATCATTCAGGATGCACAGGCTTATGCATATACAATTAGACACGCGCGCACGAGAGTAAAAGAATTTACAATCATTCAGGCCTATGCATATACGATTAGAAATTTCATTTCACTTATATCTGTTTCTCTAACAGGCTGTACAAAATGGCGGAGAAAAGACACCCAAGGTGGAAATTGAAATGGAAGACCCGTGGAAGGTTACCAGCCTCAGAATGGATTACGTTCAGTGGGATGGTAAGTGTGTATATTGTGTAATGTACGAGCGCGCGCACGGATGAATTGATAGATGCTGTTATACGGAGAGATAGATGTATTTAAAAACAGATAGGCAGGGACAATGGACAAAGGCAGAGAAAGACAAAGCTCAGTAATTGAACAAAATCTTAAACAACACAATTAATACTGTATAAATACTCGCATACAAAGAAAAAAAAGATAAATAGTGCTATTAAAGAGTCCTGGTAAAACAAAAACTAATTTATAACATTTACAAAGAGCAACGCGTATCTGGAAAACTCTGTTCTGCAAGACCTAGGAGAGATACAAGGCCGGTTCCTTATAACCATAGCAGTCAGCGAAATATCAAGCCAGTTAACCATTGCAGTCAGCGGAATATCAAGCTAATTAAAAATTGCAATCAGCGACATATCAAGCCACTTAACCATTGCAATCAGCGTTGAATCAAGCCAATTAACTATTGCAATCAGCAAAATATCAAGCAACTTAACATTTGCAATCAAATAAATATTAAGCCACTTAATTTTGGGGAGCTCTTCCGGCCCGGCCCGATTTCGCGCGTATCAAACCACTTAACCATTGCATTCAGTAAAGTATCAAGCAGCTTAACAATTGCAATCAGCGATGTATTTAGTAATACAACCACTGAAATCAATGAAGTATAAAATAAAGTAACCATTGCAATCAGCGAAATATTTATTAATATAACCATTGCAATCAGCGAAGTATATAGTAAAATAACTGTTGCAATCAGCGAAATATTTATTAATATAACTGTTGCAATCAGCGAAATATTTATTAATACAACCATTGAAATCAGTGAAGTATATAGTAAAATAACTGTTGCAATCAGCGAAATATTTATTAATAAAACCATTGAAATCAGCGAAGTATCAAGCAATTTAACCATTTAGATCATTAAATAATATTTCTCCCACCCCCTTTCTTTTTTTATAGACCTAAGCACATCAAGCAAAGTGAAGAGAGTAATTGGCTACTTTGTCAAGGTCATACTGGTGCTAGGGTTCCTCTACCTCTTCATTTGTTCGCTGGACTTTCTCAGTTCGGCCTTCAAACTGTTGGGCGGTAAGTAGACGTGTCTGAAGTAATAGGTCATGGACGAATAAAAAATAAGGTGGGATGAATGAAAATTAATAGGTTAGGGACGAATAAAAGAGGAATGAAAGAACGAAACGCATGGGTGTATTAAGTTGTTCTGGTAAGATGGAAACTTTGGCAAAGATGTGTGTTAAAATTCTTAAGCACTAGGTAACTATGAATTTTAAAACCATATATATGTATATATATATAATTACTTCGAAACATTTTGACATACATATTTTACTACTTAACGAAATATAGACTGATATCATAACTGTGATATGCTTACAAGTGGATGTATATTAATTTTGTAATTTTTTTAAATTATGGAAATATTTCTGAAAGCCCCACCATCTTCACTAATAAGACTATGATTTCGCCGCAGATCTGTAGGTCTATACTCTTCAGTTGGTCGATAAAACCGCCATTACCCGGATTGATATATAACTAATTGCTTCTTTTAGATAATAATGTGTTTAATAATTGGTGGGATTTAAGGTATAAAACCGTGACAAAAGGTTCTGTTGACGTAATTTGTTTGGATTGCCTCACGGCATAAAACTGGTTATGACACAATGGTCTAGTTTCGTGTTTTGATTGGATTTCCGCATGACATAAAACTGGTTATGACACAATGGTCTAGTTACGTGTTTTGATTGGATTTCCGCATGACATAAAACTGGTTATGACACAATGGTCTAGTTACGTGTTTTGATTGGATTTCCGCACGACACAAGATTGTGAGAAAAGAGTCTGACTACGTGCGTTTTGATTGGTTTGCCGCAGGCAAGAAAGCCGGGGAGGTCTTCCAACAATCTGACATACTCAGCAACCCGGTGGCTGGACTTATGATGGGCGTGTTGGTCACGGTTCTCGTGCAGAGCTCTTCCACTTCCACCTCCATTATCATCAGCATGGTCGGCGCCGACAGTAAGTGCTTCGAATATTTTCTCGCTCTCTCACTCACTCACTCACAGGCACGCATACACCCTCCCCTCCTAATGGAGGTGTGAGTACATTTTCCATCTGAATGCATAATTAACCGTTGACATCACCACAGAAAGTTAAATGTCATATATTTACTTCATTTTGAACCAGTATACAAAGAGTTAAACTTAAGACTGATTTCAACATATTTAATTATTATAGTATGGTGAGTTAAAGTATAACCAATAAAGAGCCTTACTTAAGACCCAACCAGAGTGTATAAAGAATTAAACTTAAAACGTAACCAGTAGACATGAGTAGAGAAACAAACTTACGAGCCCTGTAATCCTCGATATCCCAAGGGTTAAAACTTAAGACGTCCCTGGTGGAGAACGAGAGAATTAGTTAGTAAACCTTAAGACAGTCTATTCTGGTTCCTTCGTGTATATTCACGTGCACTTTTTTTCGTCTGCAGTTTTGACAATCGAGACTTCTATTCCAATTATCATGGGAGCGAACATTGGCACTTCCGTGACGAATACGATTGTTGCCCTTGGCCAGATCACGGATAAAGGTGACTTCCGGCGGGCTTTTGCCGGAGCGACAGTACACGACATGTTCAACTGGCTGACCGTCATAATACTGCTTCCCATTGAGGTTTTGACTGGTGAGTTATTTCCGGTTAGGTCATTTCCGTTGAGCCCTATCTTAAGCAGTTATCCCTTGAATGCTGAAATATCTATTTTTGTTTCAAGTTAGTTGAACAGATGTATTTGTGCGTACGCGTGTATGGATGTGTGTGTGTTTGAGAGAGAAAGTTGGTAAATACCTTAGTTAGGCCACAGTGATGATTTTAGATCATAGACTAAATTTATATTTATTTTATGCTTTTTGTTTCAGGCTACTTGAACAAACTTAGTAGTGCATTAGTGCAATCTCTCAATCTAAAAGAGACCTTGTCTGTGGACCAGGAACTGCTGAAGACGATCACCCAGCCCTTCACAAAGTTGATTATTGAGGTAGTCTTTTAGTTTTGGAACTAGCACACTTAATGACATATCACCCAGCCCTTCACAAAGCTAATTATTGAGGTAGTCTTTTAATTTTCAAACTAGTACACATACTAATATAAACAGCGGGGCATATAATCAGTTGAAGACAGGATTCGGAGATTCAATTCTCTGCTATGTTGACTGGCACTGGCAAGCAAACCACACAGTGCTAACAATTTGACACCAAACATACAACATTTAAGGTTCTCAGTCTCTAAAGTAACAATCTGACACCAAACATACATTAAGGTGCTCAGTCTGTAAAGTAACAATCTGACACCAAACATACAACATTTAAGGTTCTCAGTCTGTAAAGTAACAATCTGACACCAAACATACAACATTAAGGTTCTCAGTCTGTAAAGTAACAATCTGACACCAAACATACAACATTAAGGTTCTCAGTCTGTAAAGTAACAATCTGATACCAAACATACAACATTTAAGGTTCTCAGTCTCTATAGTAACCGATTCAAAATGAAGATCGAATACACGTGTTCCATGGGAATGAAAGATTTTGCTGATGATAACAAAGGATTTCACCATATGTTTAAAGACAGTGCACAGTAAATATGGCAGCAAAGATTATTAAGAGGTTTGAACCTATATGCAAAATTAAGGAGATGTTTATATATATATGTGCACGTGTGTTTATAAGAGTGTAGTGTGTGTTATAAGGATATAGGTTTCTATCAGATTTTAGCATTAATAAAGAAAAATACTGATTTGTTGAATTAACTTTGTTGACATATGCAATACATAAGAATACTAAGTCGTCTTGTTTCTGTTGAGAAAGAGAGAGAGGGTTTCATACAAACCATTTTTTTCGAAACGCAGTTTACTAATTCTACACCTGTTGAATCCGTTCATCAAGCCATGAGAATTTTATTATAGGATTTTTGTTGCTTGTTTCTCACCTCAGGTAAGCAGTAGTGGTATTGAAAAAATTGCAACAGGAGCAAATCCGAAAGACCTGACTCTAATGAAACTTTGCTGTGATGCCATCAAGCCTGCCACCTGTTGTGACAACAAGCTGAGCAAGTGGAAAGAGGACAACAACTCTACAGACTACTCAAACTCTGATAAAGAAGGTTTCTGCGCAAAGGTCAGTTCGTGCGTCATGAAGGAGTACATCTCTGAGACCCAGCCAATGCAAGACTGTCTGGACACTCCATGGCATTTTAAAAACATGACAGAGGAAGTGGTCATTAAGACCTTGAACTGCAGCGCACTGGGTGGCAAAAGTAGTGAGACAGGTAGGCAGTCTATGGAGCTAGATGTATATTGATGAATTAATGTTGAGTTTGTTATCACCCAAAATGTTGAATGTTGTATGCAATCTCTGTGATACTCGTATGTTCTAAAACATATGAAGACATTGAAAAAGAAACAGTGTAGATCCAGTACAATGCCAGGGTTCGAGATCTTTGAAAGTTTGAGTATGATAATTTTGGCTGCTCTTTTTTTAAAAGATTTGTTTCGCTTTTTAACTTTGAATTATAAGTGCTTTTTTTTTTAAACACATTAAAGCTAAGGAACAAGAAATCAGCACTTATTGTATATATATTAATTTTACTATATTGTTTTAGTGAGTTATCGTTTGCATTGTAACATACTCGTGTAATCAATTTGTGCAGAAAAACATATTCTTATTTATCTTTGCAACAGTACACTTTCTGAAAACTATTTGTACAAATAGTAAACATTTATTCTAACCCACATGTTCAATAGAATACTAGCTCAAACTACATGTTCATTAGTGTAGTGTACTTGCTCTAACCTACATATTCAGTAGTAGAGTGAAAATATCTGACAACGATACTGCACGGTTCTAATGGTGTGGTTTGAACCCCAGATCATAGTGAGGGGAACCATTCCTCCCACCCATCTCTCCAGGGCCAAGAACGCCCTAAGATGAGAGACCCAACGCAAGCTCTGGAAAGGGAGGAAAGCAATGCCGCCAACTACACTTGTTTCAATCCATATGTATGCTAATACACTTGTTCCAACCCACATGTACACTTGTTCCAACCCACATGTACAATTGCTCCAACCCACATGTACAGTTATTCCAACCTACATATACATTAGTACACTTTTTCCAACCCACATCTATACTAGAACAATCTCTCCAAACCACGTGTACACCAGTACACTTGCACTAATCCATATGTGCGCAAGTACATTGTTCCAAACCATATGTACACTAATACTCTTGCTCTAACCCACATGCACATTAGTATACTTGCTCCAGTCCATATGTACAATAGTACACGTGTTCCAACCCACATGTAGAATAGTACAGTTGCTCCAATTCATATGTACAATAGTACAGTTGCTCCAACCCACATGTACAATAGTACAGTTGCTCCAACCCACATGTACAATAGTACAGTTGCTCAAACCCACATGTACAATAGTACAGTTGCTCCATCCCACGTGTATAGTTGCTCCAACCCATATTGCCTTAACTCACGTGTTCTATATTGCACATGCTCAATATATGTTGAACAGTGCACTTGCACTAACTCATTTGTTCAATAGTACACTTGCACTAACCCACACTCTTTTTTTGTTCACTAGATTGCTGCTTTGGAAAATTAACATCATCATCTTTTTATACTGAACGGAAAAACGTCAGCAGTTTGAACCAGCAAGCTTTCTGTGCGAGCATCGGTTCATGCTACAGCAGCAACAACAGCGCCATCAGCAGTTGCAATAATCCGTCGAGCTGGACCTGGAGCGAAGTCAATCACACAACAGTTGGTGAGACGTTTTCCTGCAAGAAATGGACAACAGAAGTTGAGACGGATTGTCTTCAAGAATGTAAGTTTCTAGGATGCATTATCATCAGTGTTTATTTTCTTTTCGTTATAAATAATACAGGAACCAGAATTTCAGTTCAGTGTTGTACGTACGAGTCTTTTCATAGCTGAGGACCCCGATTAAAAATTAAATCATTCAGGACAAGTACACTCTTAGCTTAGGGCAATGTAAGAGCCGGGGTCATGGGGATATTTATGTTACCTGTAGCTTGACTAGACATTCCACTCTTAAAACGGGCAAATGGCTATACTTGTAGCTGGCTACACATGTAACTTGAAAAATGCTGACAGGAAATACCGATAACTTTTAAAACAAGAAAGGAAGCAGGGCCGCTATTAATACATCCTCGAAATTAAATGCAAGAAATACTTATGACAAAGTATATGTTAAGAGTTTATTAGACAATATTTGAATGACAAGTTTATTTTAAAAGGTGTGGATGACTTAAGACTGACAATTGTCTTAATTATGCAATGGCATGTCAGTGGGAGTCCCTCTGACAGTACAGTCTAATCATGATTCTGAGAATAGGGACACATAAAGGCTCACAATCTCTTGAATCTAATAGAATATTGAACACAGTATTACCTCACGACAACAGTACAACTCTTTCTTAATTTACAGAATTGATATTCCATAATCAACGGTGCTTGCATAATGAATGACTTTTCTACTGCTCTTCCATGTAAATTTTAATAATTAAATAATGTTCTTTCCATATTACCTCAAAGGTCGATACCTGTTCAAGGGACTCTATGGAAAGATAAGTGATGAGGCTGTGGGCGGCATTTTGCTGGTGCTCTCCCTTGTCCTTCTGTGCTTCTGTTTAGTGGCCATAGTCAAACTGCTCCACAGTCTGCTGCAGGGTCCCATGGCAAAGTAAGTGTTCAGTTCTTCATAGAGTCGGTCGAACATAAAAGTAATTATATCAAGACTCTGCCAGAAAAATGACATTCTATAGAGCCAGACATTTACTTAGATTCAAACTGACTCGCTGTGAGCAACGTGTACTTAGATTCGTACTGACTTTGTTAAGCCAGACTCCAGATTCATACTGACTCGCTGTGAGCTAGATGTGTACTTAGATTCACACTGACTCACCGTGAGCTAGACATGTACTTAGATTCACACTGACTCACTGTGAGCCAGATGTGTACTTAGATTCACACTGACGTGTCACACTGACTCACTGTGAGCCAGACGTATACTTAAGATTCATACTGACTCGCAGCACAAATATCTAGGTTTTGTTCAAGTGGCATACGTTCATTTAGTTTGATTCACTCTCATTATCTATTGACCAAAGGGTGTTAGCCTAATAATTATCTCTCAAGTAAGAGGCAGACGTTAAATTTATACTGGTTTATTATCTTTCTGACAGACGTTTAGTTAGATTATTGACTCATTATCTAGTCTAACAGATGATTAGTTAGATCCATTCTAGCTCATTATCTAGTCTAACAGATGATTAGTTAGATCCATTCTAGCTCATTATCTAGTCTGACAGACGTTTAGTTAGATTATTGACTCATTATCTAGTCTAACAGATGATAAGTTAGATCCATTCTAGCTCATTATCTAGTCTGACAGATGATTAGTTAGATCCATACCGGCTCATCTAGTCAGAATGTTATTAAACCTACAAAATCTCAAATATTTAGACATTGCATCATTTGACTTTTGAAATTTAGTTTTTAGACCATAACCACATAGATTTAATTTTCCCTCTTGGTGACTTGTGAACTTGTCAGATTTAAAGTTTGGTAGACCGCAACCCACCCATTCCTTCACTCCAGATTAAGACTAACCGTTATATGACTTGCGAACTTATTAGATTGTAAATTTGAATTTTATTAGACTACAGTATATAAATTATTTGCTTGCTTTACACACTGTAAGAAACCTTACTCCTGTTGTACATTTGTATACTAATACTGGTTATATGACGGAAAACTCCTTTGTCCCAAAATCGGTAAAAAAAATATTTGACAGAAATATATTCACTTGACCAGACTTGCGGACAGAAATATTAACTCCTTCACGTTGATAAATAACGCAGACATGATTCATTTGGATCAAGATCCTGACATGTTTTGTTAGACAAAAATAATCAAAACATTCGACCACCAGACTATCATCTAATACAACCTTTTTAAACTGGAGGAACCCTTGAAATAATTTTCAGGGCTCAGGCAACTCCTGCATAAAATTATTTTATCTACAGTACTATGTTTATTTTTTCAATCACAATCTCCGTGTGACTCCTAGGGTTCTGCGGAACTCCAGTTGAGAAATACTGATGTATACTGTTAAGACTTAATTATATTGATCACTGAACCGGACAAAAAAAAAATTCCTCTGGAAGATGAACCTCCAAGAAAAATAAGAAGTTGACCTGGATGGAAGGGATTTTTGCGTTCACTACACCTTAAAAAGAACTACTTTCTTGGTCAAAATTAAGATGTATTTCTTTATTCATTACTTTTGCTACTTAACTCTCATTAAAAATTAAAGTTACAACTATTCTAAATAAATACATGTTAAGTGTTAGTCAAAAGAAAATGGAAAACAAATTTTAAACAGTAGGAGTATTTCACATTGCGTTACTGTATGTACTTCATGTATATGTCAATCCTGAAACATACATTTTAAGTATTTATTTTCTAAAAGTGTATCATTGTTTTCTTTAAGATCTTTATTTTTTTCAACAGTCCTGGCCCTAGCAGGCAATAAAGAGACATAATAAATGTATATACAAATCCCTAACTGTCACATCTTTTTTTTACCTCATCACAGAGCCATCAAGACATTTGTCAATGCCGACTTTCCTGGCTACTGCAGCTATTTCACCGGCTACTTGGCACTTCTCTTGGGCGCCGGTTTCACCATTCTGGTGCAGAGCAGCTCGATTTTTACTTCGACCTTGACCCCGCTGGTAGGCATCGGCGTGATAGAGCTGGAGCGAATGTACCCTCTGACCCTGGGCTCCAATATCGGCACAACAATGACGGGTATTTTGTCCGCGCTAGCGCAAGATGCCGAGTCCATCCCGCGGTCGCTGCAAGTCGCCTTCTGCCACCTCTTCTTCAACATTTCTGGCATCCTCATCTTCTACCCGTTGCCGTTCTTCCGCCCGCCAATCCCACTGGCCAAGTTCCTGGGCAACACGACCGCCAAGTACCGGTGGTTCTCCATCGTTTACATCCTGGCCATGTTCTTCATTCTGCCGGCTGCCATCTTCGCTCTCTCAGTTCCTGGGTGGTACGTGCTGGCTGCAGTGCTCATACCCATCGTCATCGTTTGCATCGTGGTCTCTGTCATCAAGTGCATTCAGGCGAAACGGCCGCAGTGCTTGCCATCTGTCTTGCAGAGCTGGAAATTCCTCCCAGAACCACTGCGGTCTCTGGCTCCGTATGATAAACTGATGCGAAAACTCTGTTTCTGCAATCGTTTTAGCAAAGAACAGGAAGGAGAAAAGCCGTGTATAGAAAAGTCGAATGAGTGCACGCCCTTATAGAGGCAAAGGGAGAGAATGTGACTGGGTGAAAAACTAGATCCACCGTGAAATTGTATACATGCACAAAGGGTCTTGGCAGGAAAAAACTTCAACTCAGGAGAGGGGACATTGTTATTAAGATAGTCGGTCCTCTGTTCTGTGTGCTCTTAACCAAAGACAAACTAAAACATTCAGAAACACAACCGAATTAATATAAAGTGACCAAAACAAGCGTAGCGATTGAGAAATGGTTAACTAATAGAATTGACATGAATTTGTCATGACTTAAGTTTACCATCGAGAAAAGAGCTACCAGGAACTCAAGAAACAAGTTAACTCCAAAAAGTTTGTAGACAAAAATCTTGCAGCTATTTGAGTTAAATAAAACTATAAGGTGAAAGTAAATCTGCCCAATAGTAAATACAGTAAATGAAATATTGCACAGGAAAATGCAAATTAAATTTAACACACAGAGCAATTTTTATTACTTATTTGATAACTTTTTTTAAAAAAAGTATTGAAGGATATAATAAAAATGGTGTAGTCTGAATCCCGATCATTATCCATTATATGATGTTTAAATATGAGATTTCCTTATAACCAAAACCTTCATGATTGGTGTAAATAGACACAGACCAAAAGTCTTAAGACATGAAACAGGTACAGGTCTGCATGAATTTTGCATTTTAACACACAATAAATGTCATCTATTCTTCATCCAAGAAGCACTAGTTAAGTTTTTAATATTTGACCCCTTAAATACCTATTTAATAATAACTGTACCTGGATTGAGAAGGACAACCCAGAGTAATGCGAGAAAATGAAAAAATATCCTCAGTTCCACAAATCAAATATTATTTTGTTTTGTACATTCACCACTGGATTTGATGCACTAAGTTCTCTATAATGTCACACTGTAGAGAGTAGTCAGCCAGTGTATTATCAAAATTCTTATCTTCAATAAAAAAAAAGTTATACTGAATACAGCAAAGTGTAGCCAGTATTAGAGTATCAGCATTCTTACCCTCCAGAAAAGATGTCATACAGTGAAGAGTAGCTAGTCAATCATTATAGTATCATCAACATTCTTGTCCTTGAGGGCGGGGGAAAAGTAATTACCAAAGAAAAACCTTGTGTGGACCATGCAATCTACAGAATGTTACACAAATCAAAGTGCACAATTTTTTTTGTGGACCATGAAAACAATCACCAAGTCTAACTGTACAATTAAATCAGACAATCACCAAGTCAAAAGCACTAATAAAACATCCATCAGTCATAGCGCACAAGTGAAACGTTTAACCACCAATCAAAATTTCAAATTTGTTCACTTTGACTTAAACATCCACAAAGTCAAAGTGCACAAGTATGTCACCCACCAGGTCAAAGTGCACAAGTGAATCATTCAACCACAAAGTCAAAGTGCACAAGTAAGTCACCCACCAAATCAAAGTGCACAAGTAAGTCACCCACCAAATCAAAGTGCACAAGTGAATCATTCAACCACAAAGTCAAAGTGCACAAGTAAGTCACCCACCAAATCAAAGTGCACAAGTAAAACAGACTGAAACACCAAGTCAACGTGCACAAATAAAACAGCCACAAAGTCAAAGTGCACAAGTATGTCACCCACCAGATCAAAGTGCACAAGTGAAACAACCACAAAGTCAAAAGTGCCACATAAAACTGACTGAATGAGCAAGTCATAGTGTAGTAGTGAAATATTTAACCATCAAGTCAAAGTACACAAGTAAAACAATTAACCACTGAGTGCAATATAAAACAGACAACCAGCAAATCAAAGTAGATATTTAAAAACAAGCTAGCAGAACATGTTCAATGAAAAATAAAGTGGGAAAGGATCTGCTAAAATGTTGTTTCGTTTGTACACTTCTAGATTCTCTCTATTTCTCTCTTGATATTATTGTTCTTTTCTTCTCTCTTTCTCTGATACTATCATTCTCAGTATTACTAATCTCACTGGAACTAAGTGTATGAAAACTATTCAAAGCAGGTCAAGGACTTAACAGGCATTAACTGACAATGTTCCTATGCAGGTCATCGCCGAAGACTTAAATAAGCTCTGATGTCAGTATGTCTATGTAGGTCAAGGTTTTATATAAAAACCTAACTGTTGGTGTTCTTATGTAGGCCAACATCTAGTACTGAGACCAGCCTCAAGGGAAACTATCAAACCTAGACATAAAAACATTAAGGTTTTATGGCATTTTTAAAAACAATGTAAAATTAGTGTTGTCTCTTCAAGCTACAATAAATGACAACATATTTGAACTTTTTGACAGCTACTTGCTAGCAATTAGAAATGTGCATTTTTAGTGTTACTTTCTAAGAGTTATAAATAACTATGTATTATAGATATGCCATCTTGTCTTACATAAAATTTAATTATTTTAAAAAGCATAAATCATGTGATCAAAATTATCTTATAAAATGTTTATGTATCAAATATATTTTTTTTTAAATTTATAAACAAACAACATTCCATGACTTTACTGATGTCTCAGAAAAGCAGATTGTTTTTCTGCTTAAATCTCAAATGTGTCGACCATTTTATTTTTATTCTTAACCAAATGTAACAAGAAGTTTCAAATACTTTCTAAACATGTATTACAAGACACCCACCCGCCCCAAAATGTCACCTTTTGGGCTAAATAGCCTGTCAAGACAATAATACTAAAGAGTTACTGTAGTTGTTGATATTTGAGCCCTTATTAGAAATTTAACAATCATTCTGTCTTGTCATGGTTCTCATTGAGAATTAGCAGTATATCACTTACATTGTTTACATAAGCATATTCATGTAATTTGTTTGCAAATGTTTATTTCAAAGATGTCTGTACAGCCAAACCACCAAAGCATGAATAGAATTCATCATGTTTACATTCTGCAATCAACTGCAGCCATGCCTCCTGCTGCATTTATTTGTATAGCATATAAATTACTTATACAATGTAAAGTGCAAACTGAGAGTTTCTTGTAATGTATGTTATTTGTTAAAAGAAAAAGAAATGGTTTTCTTAGCAACAGACACACTCAGTGTGAAATGTGAATTAATGGAAAACATTCGATGTTTTCTACCGAAAGTATTTTTTTTTTTTACTTTTTTATGCATGAAATAAGTTTTTAAATAAAAGTTTAAACAAACTATTATATGGGCTGTGTATATTTTTATGTGAGTTTGATGGATACTTTTCACACACACTATAGACAGTCATATAATTGATTCTTTATGAACTCAAACCAATTATTTAACATTTTAATAATAACATATTAGTACATAGTAAACAGTAATAATAGTAATAAGGGATTTTATATACAAACAATATTAAAATATGCTTTGTGGAAAACAAACTATACAACTGCATACGCATGGGAGCAAATTACTGTTAACGGAGTTAACCCCTTGTTTGCCCAAAGTTGATATAGCCCATCAAAAAGTTGTAATGTTTTATTCAGCATATGGACAACTATTTTTAGGGGGAGATAACTCATCCAAACTTAATATAACATTGCCTTTTGGTTTGTCCAATCTACCGTTTCATTTAATTTTTTAGCTGAAAATTCTATTAGTGCAAAAGTGATTGACATTTTTTCAGATGTGGGCTTGTAAGCATTTCCAAAGCTGGGCAGGCAGGGGGTTAAATCAAAACAATGCACATGTACAAAATACATTAAGTGATTTTCTTTTTAAGTTAACAATTCTTGAGAATAAACAGAGAAATTTAACACAGGTTTACAACAATTACAAGTGCATGATCTTAATGCTAGTATTCATCAATTAAAATTGTCAAACTTATAATATTTAAAACAGTGCATCTGTATAGAAGACCACAGAAAGTGGATTCATTGTCAAATGTAAAATATTAAAACCAAGTAATTAAGTACTTTTAGTTGTTTTGTACATCCTATAAAGTTTAGATGAACAACTGATAGACGTGCCATTTTAGTTGACCAATGAACTTAGATTCTTATACAAAAAGATTTTCCCTTTGACATGGAAATCTATAAATAAGGACACCATGTGGATAATGCTATGGACCCAAAATAAGCTGAAAACAAATAATAATAAGTGTTTAATATAAATAAATAACACCATTTTTTTTTATTGGTGCTACATAACCTAAGAACTCTAAACATTTTGTAAATGTTTCAACGACCCTGAGCTAGTGAGTGCATCGGTCAGAAAAATCTAATCACCTGGTCTCAAAACCATGACCCCCAAGGAACCTGCATGCAAGTCCAATGCATAAGCCTCTCAGCCACTCAGCTACCCTTAGTGTAGAGGATGTTCTGCTTTTGCTAACTCAAACTTTCCGCATAAAAGTGTATTTTAAAGTTATCTCCATGGCTAGGACATTACGTGCAATAAGGAAAGACAAGTGTAAAAAAAAAGTGAAATCTTAAGCATCTAGAAAAAAATCATACTTTACTGCATTTGGACATTTGGCAACATTGTAACCCATGAGCAAGCATCTGTGTATTTAGGTTTTAAAGTGAGGTTAGGTTATTATTATTATTAGGTTAACAAAGGCTGACTTTTCCCCACCTCACTACTGCTTAAATGCATGCTGGAATAGCAGCAAGCTATCATCAGATTTTTAAACACCTAGAGGAGTGATAACAGAAATTTATAAGCTTTTTCAGCAATGATGATGGGAGTTAGTGGTGCAGTAATTGACAAGTTTTTTAAGCATTCAAAGGTGTTAAGAAATGCAAAAATTTATGAAAGAAAACACGGGTCAAAATTTTTAATGAATGCAGAAATCACTTACAGAATGCTATCAACTGAAAAATTCAATTGAAAATGTCTCATTCATGACACTGCCTACCACTGTTCTGTTACAGTAACACACAACTAAGACAAATTAAGGGTGGGAGGTGTTCATACATCCACCTTCACACAGTCTTGGACTTAGCACAATGTAGTTCTGGGAATGTCTGGTCCACTCAAAACATGCAGCAAGGAAAAAAAATCCAAAGCAAGAATGAAGTGGAAACACCATTACAACTTTGGCTTCATGAGCAAGAACAACAAAAGTACAGGAAGTAAAAACAGCAACTGTAAAAATGGTAGTGAAGTGAGACTATGTATGATGAAAACTTATCCCATTGTATTTTCTTACATAATTATTTGTGGAATTATTAGCAAGTCTTTACAGTTTGAACTCTCATTTATTAGGCAACACTAAAACTGCTGAAGGAACATGGTACTTCACTATTACCAAAATACTCCATGTGACTAAGACTAAAATTAGCTAATTGATTTATTTCATGAAGACACTGAGCATTGATTAGAGTCCTCTTCTCTAGGTCTTTATGGATATACTACTAATTAATAGGGAATGGGTGATGAGGGGAAATGCATGCCCTTTAGCTCTTGTGAAGACAAGCTATACCACACTGAGAAACAAGTCAATCTTTGCCCAAAGTCTGTGGGGCAAAATACCATTTTTATTACAAATCTTTGCACAAGCCTGGCAAAATAACGTTCCTGTTACAAATCTCTGCGCAAGCTTGGCAAAATAATCTTTTCCTTTACTCTGTTTTGCATGCAACTTCTCAAATTCATGTAATCTAATAAATAATTGTAATCATAGATGGTATCATTAAAAATATATATATATATTTATAAGAATACAAAAAATTACTTTTTAAAAAGATATATTTTTAAAAAAATCATAGATGGTATAATTTAAAAAAATATATTTATAAGAATACTAAAAATTATTTTTTAAAGGAATATTTAAAAAAAAGAAAAAGAAAGACTTGATAAATAAATGAATTACTGCTAAAATCTAGAGAATAGATTCAAGTACAGAAGGACTTTGCTTGAAACAAACATCATCAATAACAATGCAGAAAATAAACACTATTTTTAAAAAAAACTAAAATAATTTTTAAAAAATTAAAGTAAAAATTCTCAAGTTAACATTTTCATCAAGCAGCTGGCCAAGAGTCAGGCAAGATTAAACTGTTGAAAATATATCACCTACACATGCATGCTGAGATTATAGACATCTGAAAAAAAGATATCTATGGGAGCTTGTGATTATAGAAGCAAATAAATACATATTTAACTAATAACACATGTCAGCATATTCTTAAAAAAGGCACTGTGATCAGACATCCTTATTTAGATAATATATTCCAATGATTAATTGTTACAAGTTACCAGTTATGTTTCTATAATTTAGATCATGCTTTTTTCTAAATTTATTAATACAATAAATGAAGGCATGTTGTTTAACAGCTCGTATATTTGAATTATTTTACATCTAATGTTACAACTTTTAATAGTTTGGGGTTTTTTGTTTCCAAATTATTCTAGATTTAATCTTCTTTTACTAATCCTTCATTCACCATACCCCACTTTTTAAACAACACTTACATTTATTCATAACATGTTTTAATAAAGAAAGTATTTTTCATTCCATTTATAAGTGTGATTCAAATTCAGTGATTCTAAACTCAAAACAATACCTTTACTTTGTTTTCCCACCTTTTTAAAAATCACTCTTAATTCTCAATTGGTGATGTGATGCTAGCAAACACCAATTAATATATATCTGAAATATACACATAAATGTGTCTTTTTATACATATTTTTATACATGAAAATAAACTTCTAAAATGGCAAAGCTAACAGTCTAAACTCAATATTAGTATCAAAAACATACATAATTTTAAATTAAAGAAAAATAATACAAGCATTAGTTCTAGGATAAATAAGCATTAGCACCTGGATTGAAACTTAAAAGAAATAAATATCAAAATATGTACTGTAAAAATATCGTTTTCTAAATCATCATTTTCTAAGGACTCCACAATCATACTGATGCAATGGAACACACTTGAAACTAAGGATAATTGACTAGTAAAGTAGTACTGTAGTGGGCATAGTCTGTTATAGCATATATATCTCTGTAGGTGTATTTCAAATGCAATAAGTAGCCACATGCTGGCCACACATGTACGAGTTGAAATTTACTGATGACAATGACAAAATAACCTGAAAGAGAAGTGTTCAGTACAAAATGGTATTGAATTATGAAAGAAATGAAGTACCTAATGCACATTTCAAACTTATATATATATATATATATTTAAATTTCATATTTCTGATGTCACACCATTCAACATTATCTGCAAAACCACTAAGTATATAATAAAAGTTATCTTCTATTTCTTGCTGGCCATACAATATTTTCAGGATTGCAGTTTCATTTCCACAGAGATTAAAAATCACAGGTAAACCCTGTTTTCATGGCTTTCATGTCCACCATTTCAATTCAAGAGAATACTGATGAGCAATGAGAAACAAAAACAAATATGAAGTCACTGAAGACACAGTATGTATGGTCATGCCATTCTTTGGAGAAGCAGCAATTTAGGGTTTACAAAAAATAATTAATACATGACTTAGCAAAGAGCTGCTTTCATTTGTTTATTTACCTCAGCAAAGAAAACACAATGGCAATAGACATACACCTAAACAAACATACAGTTGTGTGTGTGTGTATATATATATATATATATATCTATATCTATATATATATATAAATATATCTAAAGAGAAAGAGAGAAACACAATGGAACAGACATTTAAACATAAAAATATATAATACAAACACCTAAACAGAAAATACAATACAAATATATTCAAACAAGAAAACACAATGGAAGTATACATACCTAAAAATAGAAAACACAATGGAAACAGACATAATAAATACCTAAAAATAGAAAACTATGGAAATAGACATAATAAATACCTAAAAATAGAAAACACAATGGAAACAGACACATATACCTAAAAACAGAAAATACAACTGAATAAACACATACATAAAAATAGAAAAAGCACAATACAAACATACCTAGACATAGAAAATACAATACAAATATATCTAAATAAGTAAACACAATGGAAACAGACATAAACCTAAACACAAAAACACAATGGAATAGAAAATTGGAAAAAGGTTATTAGTCTTTTTCATTCTTAGTTGATAAACCACATCTTATTTGAAATTTTTTAAACAATATTTTCACACTGGAGGCTCATTTAGGCAGGAATAACAAAATAATTAGTCAGTGGTTTATAAAAAAGAAATAAACAGTCAGAAACATTGATAAAGTAAAGTGTACATAGAACTAAATTTCAGCAGGTACATATGATGAATAAAATCTGAAATAATATAAAGTGTGCAGTGAGCTGAAATTTCAGTAGGTACATATAATGAATAAAATCTGAAATAATGTAAAGTGTGCAGTGAGCTGAAATTTCAGTAGGTACATATAATGAATAAAATCTGAAATAATGTAAAGTGTGCAGTGAGCTGAAATTTCAGTAGGTACATATAATGAATAAAATCTGAAATAATGTAAAGTGTGCAGTGAGCTGAAATTTCAGTAGGTACATATAATGAATAAAATCTGAAATAATGTAAAGTGTGCAGTGAGCTGAAATTTCAGTAGGTACATATAATGAATAAAATCTGAAATAATGTACTGGTTGGTAGGCTGAAATTTCAGAAGGTATATATATAATGAAAAGAATCTAAATAAGTAATTTTTTAAAAAATAAAATGAATTAAAAAATGTACCACTTGCTTACTTATCTGTGGAAGGTGGTGGGGGTGAGGTGGCAGAAACCAATATTCCATAGCATATCCAAAGAGAAGTAACTCTGTACAGTAAAAATGACAATTCTCCCTAATACAGTACCTTCTACGAGAAAAAATTAAAAAGCAATATACAGTGTCCGAAAATTATCTTAACAACTTCTGTCCAATATAAAAAGTCAACCAGGAGGTGTAGAAATACTCGGGTTGTCCCAATTTACAGAGAAACTCAGTAAAGTTTTTCTGAATACAAAGTTCTGACAAATTTTCTCATCATTCCCTCCACCCCCTGATCTTCAGTCCTCTCCTCAGTAACAATGATTCCACAAGAGAAAGCACAGTGTGTTGAGTGGTTTATTCAAACAAAATCTGATATGTCGAATGAGGGTTTAGAACTTGTTTCGTAAGAACACCCCCATCAACCACAAAAGCTTAGAATAAAAGTCTATGGAAATTGGGACACAAGAAAGGTGCAGGGTGTCCTCTAAGGTCTGAAGAAAGTCAAGCGTACATGAGAGGTTTCTGTTCAGTCCATGCAAGTTAGCATGAACTGCCTCACATGAGTTACAGTTGCTCCGTTCAACATGCATGATGTCTTACAAAAACATTTAAAGTTACATCCTAACATGTTGCAACTCTTGCAAGAGATTACGCTAGAATATAGGGTCGCATTATAAAGAATTTGCAAAGACCATACTTGACAGAGTTGACCAGGACAATGATTTTCTGGCAAAAATATTTTTTTCTGTTGATGCAACTCTTCATGCTTCAGGGGAGGTTAACAAACACAATGTGAGCATTTGGGAATCAGAAAATTCACATTACATGACAGAGCACATTAGTGGCAGTCCAAAAGTTAATATGTGGTATGGCCTGTTACATTACCATGTGATTGAACCTTTTTCTTCAATGAACCAACAACAGTGACCTGCAACACCTAACTAGACATGCTGCAACAATTTCGTCTATCCACAAATGGAAGAATTGCAACCACGTATCATCTTTCAGCAAGATGGCACAGTGCCACATTGATCCTTGATTGTTCGTGAATCTCTAAGTCATTTCTAAACCGGTGGATTGGCCATTTGGGAATTTGTCAAAGATCATGTATACAACAGTCGAGTGACAGACATTGATGACCCAAAGGAAAGAATCATAGCTGCTACTGAAAGCACTGAGGTGAACATATTGCAATGTACATGGCAACATATGCATTATCATCTGGATATTTTGTAATCACTAATGGTGCTCATATAGAATGTTCGTAATTTCTTTACTTTAATTTAAAACACTTTTGAGTTTACTGTGTCTAAATTCCCTTGATTGGTAACTCTATGTGTGTTAGTAAATATTTCATTTAGTATCAAAGTTGTAAAGATAATTTTCAGACACCCTGAATATAACACCAATGTAAAGTGACTCCTAAATAAAAATCACATCACACACACTCACAATCATAAATACGCACTCAATCATAAATGCACAATCACAATCACTTTATGTATATCTTAATAGTCACCAGGTGCAACAATTGTGCTTGGCATAATCAAAATGTTATAAAACAATAAAATAAAGTACCTTTTTCCTGATTAATGCAAAATGTGCTTAATATAATATTTAGATCCTGGCCATAAAACTTCCATTTCAACCCAAACAATTATTCATTTCTGAGTCTAATGATGTATCTATTTTTCTGTAACAAACACAACAGCAAAATATAATCTCCAAAGTCTCAAGTGAGGCCAAGAACAAGAATTGCATTGCTGCACCACTGGAGTGCGTCACATGACACTGCCTAACTCATTCTAAAACTGTTTCACCCTTTTAAAGCATGTTTCTATCAAGCACGAATTATGTGTACAATCCTGCTTAGGAATTAGCTCTTTTGAAAATTAATTATGTGTAACTAAGTCAGAATCCTGCAACAAGCCTCATTATTATAAACAAGTTCCACTGCTTGGATTCATATTTCCTGAGAACTACCAGTACTAGTGTATTGCAGGTGATGTAAAATCTCACTTTACAAGACAATTTCAGTCTTGCAAAATGTCATTGTACATCAAAATCTAAATTAATTTTAACAGACATAATTTCAAGCTGATGATCTTGTAAAGCTAGAAGATAACTGACTCAAGGCAAGTGATAATCATAATATACAAGAATTAACTAGATAAATACAGGCGACACATTTTTGTTCTCTTTACTTTTCAGAGAGATTAAAATTCATGCAGAGTATACTACAATCATAACCATTATTTTCCAATTTAAAAGGAAAATTAATATATATATATATATATCTCCCCCACCCTCACCCAAATGTAAAAATAAATAAATAAACCAAAGAAATCAATATAAAGTATGCAGATAAAGAACACTATTCCTCAAACAAAAATTAAAATTAAAATTAAAACAGTCTTTATAAAAATATGTCCCAAAATTTACACAAGGGGGGTGGGGGAGAGAATCAACCCACAGAGTTTTAAGTATACTCATTAAAAATTACTGAAACAAATATAACAATTTCAAGCCAAAATTTACATAACATTCCTGTATAATTAAGGGGCAAAAAGGTAAACTGATGACAACAGTATAAAGAATAAAAGAATAAGAAGGAAGATAATTTATTTTAATTATAAAAAAAATGTATGTAGATATTTAAAAAATGAAGAATTTGTATAGGAACAAACATATTATCTTTCAGTAAATCTGAACTGCAACTTTACGGAATGCACATGCTGGCTAGCCAAACTTCCATGAATCCACAATTATTTTCTGATCAATGAAATTTTTTCTTGGTAGCTGTGAACCGCTCCATGTACTGAAAAAAACCAAAATAGAACAAATGAAGATGATTTTATAAAACGGTTACATGCTTTCTGTAAATAAACACAAATAGTTTCATTACTATTCCCAAAGAAACTACGTGCAAGCATTGTGGAAGGAAATGATAGAAACCAATACCGTGGAACATTAAGAATTTATGTTCAGGAAATTAAAGAATCTGATTATTTGGATTTGAGAGCTGAGTGACCAAGAGGTCTATGTGCAGGCCTCTCTCCTGCAGGAGGCTGAGATTTTTCCATTTGACACACCCTTTCCTCAACTCGGGATTTTTAAGATGAATGCAACTGATTGTGATGTGCTCAAAGTTCTCATATAACAGAAACTTCATCTAAGAATTAACATTATTATCTAAGGTCTCATTACAAAAAGACAAATGCAAAATGTTCTCTATATCATGAATAGTTTGATAAACTATTTTGTCTTTCAAAAAAAATGTTGATCTTTTATTTATGTACAACACACAACATTTTTGTTTTGCTTAGGGAATATATTCCTTGTCACAAGTTTCGTTTTTATACATGATAAAGGATTAAATGCTTTATTAACTGATTATAACTTTGAGAACAATGTTTCATGTGCTTACAATGACTCAATTTAATCAATAATTATATATTAAGCTAATCTTTTAAAGGGGTTTAAGCTATCTTTTAAAAAAATTTTTTAAGATATCTTTTAAAGCTATCTTTCAAATGGGTTTAAGCCATCATTTAAATAGATTTAAGCCATCTTTTAAATAGATTTAAGCCATCTTTTAAATAGATTTAAGCCATCTTTTAAATAGATTTAAGCCATCTTTTAAATGGTTTTAAGCTATCTTTTAAATGATTTGAAGCTATCTTTTAAATGGGATTATAGCATTAAAGACCAAGTAAAGAGATAGCTGGGTCAACAATGCAAAAACTGTGTTCTAATTACAATTTGCATATATCAAACTTGTAGATACATTTGGATATTGCAACATAAATGACTAAAAGAGCATGTGTCTGAGAAAATCAATGTTACCAATCCATAATATCAAACTTGCTAGCAAACTTATGGGCAAAACAGCCACTCTTTTATGACAAAAGCAAAATGTTCTCTATACTAGTGCCTCATGCTATTTCATTCCTTAACTGCAAACATAAGAAAGAAACAACCTTTGGATGGGTTTTGGCTAGAAAATTTAGCCACTCTTGTGCTATTAAGCAGCAATCTCTTGCAACAACAAGAACTTTTATATGTATTTTACTTTTAACACTAAAATAACATTAACGAAAGCTGTTGGCTACTTTAACTTTCCCTGAATTTTTTTAAAAATGAAATTGCTAAAAAATATCGAGCTTTAATAATTACTATTATAAACATAACATTCCTGCTCTGTTGGTCTTTAATGAGTACAATGAGTTCAACAAATAGAGTAAGAATAAAGTGTTTTAAATGTCAGTAAAATATGGCTCTTTGTTTACATGACCTGACGCTTAGTCATGTAAAATATTACTCACATTTTCATAGCCTTCCACATTATGAAATGTCTTCATGTCAAAAACATTGCCCTCCACAGCAAAGAGAGATATCTGTGAATCTTTCATTATCTGTGGTGTGAAAGCAGATATTTCCAAGCAGTTCTCTTCTAATCGTAACACTTTAAGGCGTGGGCATCGAGCAAAACTTTCTGGTAACCTTGAAACCTTAAAGATAAGAAAATAGATGTGCTGCTTTGTACAGAATACAAAGATTACATGTATAACACCAAAATCTATATCTGCAATTTCATGTTTGCTTTAAATCCGTATCAGTTCTGTATTTAAAATTAAATGAATAAAAAATAAATTATGGTGGCAATCAACCAAAAGAATTACTCAAAACAAAAATTAAAATATTAAAATTAAATTCTGGTAGTAAAAGAACTGCTTGAGACAAAACTAAAATTATTAAAATTAAATTCTGGAGGTAATCAATCAAAGAGAACCTCTTGAGATAAAAATAAAATTATTAAAATTAAATTTTGGGTGTAATCAATCAAAGAGAACCTCTTGAGATAAAAATAAAATTAAATTAAATTAAACTCAGGAGGTAATCAATCAAAGAAAACTGCTCAAGATAAAAATAAAATTATTAAAATTAAATGCTGGAAGTAATCAATCATAGAGAACCACTTGAAACAAAAATAAAATTATTAAAATTAAATTCTGGGGATAATCAATCAAACTGCTCAAAGACAAAAATAAAATTATCAATATCATGTGTTTAATGTCACATAATTCATTTTTAAATGCATATAAAAGTAGTGGGAAGAAAAATGCATAAAAAGAACATACTTCTGAAGTATTGGTATCAAAATAAAACTTTGGAAAACAAAAGTCCTTACAGCGGGCATCATAATACATTCAATTTAACTGTGGGTCCACAATGAACTAGATATTATTTTTTTTCCTAAAGCATTTATGAGGGTATGTAAAATCCACATCTAATCTGGATATCCACCCATGCTTATAAAAGAAGCAAATGAGTATAGACATATCTTTGTTTCATGGTTGCAAGGAGAGAGCCCCCAAGGACAAAGTGGGAGGGGAATAATCTTGTTAATAGATGTTCCCTCTACCCACATATATAAGATGGATTATTACTAGGATTCACAGCCAATGGGAGAGAACTATAAATCTAAAATGGATGTGTGGTGTACAAGCAACACAAGGGATCAGGTTTTGCTTTTGTTGGTTGCCTCCAAAACATCCCATATAAATAAGATGGGTTATAAGAGATCTTTTACCCCTATGACATTGTTACCAATAGAAAATCAATATGCACGAGATCTCTGCCACAAGCCAGAAAAACATGTCTGTACTCATTTATTTTTAAGCTTGGCATGCATGGTTGAATTAATCCAAGAACTTTCTAACCAATGTATGTATATGTATAAATGTATGTATGTATGAATGAATATATATGAAGATATGTATATATATATGAATTTCTTATTTTTCTCTCTCTAAATATATAATTATATATATTTGAGTATTTGCCCATCATATAATGGGTGGAAAATTAAAATGAATGCATTCCTAGGAATAGAAATTAATTTGTTTATTGGAAGGCTTGATTATAAGTCAAATTGTGTCTGAAAATTTAAGCATCATTCAGCAAATGACCTTGACTGTCGTTTTTTTTTTTTATGAGTACTTTGATGTTGTCTCTGTTTTGTGAATGTGACAATGCAACATAAAGTTGGCCATGTGAAAATACCGGCTCAATCAAAAAAACTCCCACGTGCTCGAAGGTTTGTCCTTGTGACTTATAAATACTCATTGCGAAAGCGGGTATTACTGGGAACTGATGGTGCTTCAACTTGAATGGCAAATTGACATCATTCAGTTGGGAATACTGATGATATCACTTATATTGCTTTCTGAAAGAACTTCGGTTGTGATTAAATTGCAATGACACTCCTTAATGACCAACTGTGTACCATCACAATGTCTTTTCTTTGGAGTGAGTTTGCGAATGAGCATCACAACTGATCCCTTTCTTCAGGCTCAGCTGATGAGGTGGCATGCTGTAAAAAAAAAAATGTGAGAGTGTGAAGAAACTCTGCAGGATAGTTTCATTCATCACTTGGATCATCCGACACTTCTACATCTGCACTTTGAGTCTTGCTGGACAGCTTTCTGATGATTTTGTTGTTGAGCTTCAGGGCTTCCATGTTCTTGAGACACAAAATAACTACCCACTTTGACAATTCAGCAAGTGATAGTGATGCCAAATTCTCTCCAAAGATTGCATCAACAATGTCATCAGGAATAATCATTTGTGGAGGAATCTGAATTGAATAAAATAACATAAGACAGCCAATAGTATAGAAGTTATAATTAGAGTTTATAAATGTTTATAGTTCAAATCACAAACCTGTGGTGTTGTAAGAGAACATTCATTTTGAGTCTTATAGCACTATAGTAGTTATCTGGTTCAATTGTATGAGAGAACTATAAATGAGTTTATGTGTTCGAAGGTCAAGGACACTTTAGCATCACTCCATAAAACTCCCATGTGCTCAAAGGTCAAGGGAGCTTTAGCGTTACACACAGAAAGACAGAGCTAGAAAGCTTGAAAGAATCCAAACTGAGATAAAAAGTAACACCTGTTATACTGCATCTAAGACTCTCCTTTGTTTGCAGTTTTAGTCTTGTCTAATAAATATAATATCCCTAATATCACTTAGCAAGCAACATCATACTGGAATAATTTCCTATTTCAGTTACAATACTTACTGACAATAAAAAATTATCATAATAATTTTTTAATATGGATGAATGACAAGATTTACACTTGAAAGAGTGGGAGGGTGTTCTCCCCTGAATAATTTATTTTAATTTATATCAAGGAGCTACTTCTAATACATAAATAAATAGATATGGTCAGAATTCGGGTCCACTTAATTAATATTTTTTCATATCGTGTTATAAATTAAGCATGCTATTAGTGAAATCTCTATTAATAGATTGCACACTATAATTAAATGAGGATATACTTTATATTTTTTCATTCATAAATGAAAATTATAATTTTCTATTTTTAAATTAAAGTGAGATCCACTTTGTATTAAAAAAAAAAGATATGATGTTTTTGTTTATTTAATATAAATTTGATTGTATTGATTAAATAAGTCATGTATTAAAAGTAAATTCATTATTTGAAAACAATAAAAACATCTTAGTCCTATGCATGTACTTGCACACACGCACGCACACATGCACATGCACATGCATACGCATGCAAGCACACACATACACAAAATACATTTTTGTTTACAACATTTACGTTATACAAATTATATAATTAAACAACTGTCAGACAATATCTATTTTCAACCTTCAACATGGAATAAAAACTGTGAAATCTCTCAAAACAGTTAAATTAATTTTAATAATGATATGTGCACACACATGAAAATAAATGTATGTAATCATTAAGAAGTTACAAAATAAGCAGGTAAAAATAATTACGTATTATTCACATAATTTACAGAAAATGAATAAATTGTAATAGACAGAAATTCATTTAAATTTTTTAAATGTACCTAATGCTTATATTTTTGAGTTATCGAAGCAATAAAACAAGATGCAAGATTGTACTTTTAAAATAAATTAATGTCTGTAACAATTGTTATTGTCAGCTCATTTCTTTTTCATGGGATGACTAAATAGTTAATATTCCTTTAAAAATTATTTTAAAATGATTTGTTAAAAAGAGTATATAGCATTCTATTTATACGCTGTACATTATTAATAACTTAAGTCAAAATAATAACATTTCTGATTTCAATACCAGAGACTGACATTTTACTTCTTGATACTGACTATTTGATGGCATAATTAATTTAGCAACAAGTTTATTTTGTATCAATAGCTAATAGCAGAAACATATATGTATTTAGAATACGTCTAGCACAAATGAGAAATCAGAACTTCACCTCACCTGATTCTGATTTAAATTAAGCTCAACAGCCTGTAGGCCACTGACATCAGCCGGTATTTCCATGATAGAGTTGCTTGACAGATCAATCACATCTAAGTTTCGAAGCTGGCAGACCTCCAATGGAAATGCTTTCAGCCGATTGCCACAAAGGTTGAGAGTTTTCAGGCTGGAGAGGTTTGCCAGAGAATGTGGTACCTGTGTGAGAAGGTTGTGCTCTGCACTAAGAATCTCCAGCTTCTTCAAATTTCCAATGTTTTCTGGAAGTGATCCTTTGCACATGCAGAGATAAATAAAAAAAAAATAAAAATAAACAGATATACAAAAAATGGCTATGAAAACAAAAGGTGTAGAAAGATTAAATAATATTTTATTATTTATTTTTTTTTTAAGTATTTGGTGGGACGAAGGGAGAGAAAGAGAGAGAGAGGAAGGAAAAAGGGAATGATAAGAGATAGTGAATCTTTTATTAAAATATCACTTTGCATTTTGCCTTCTGGATAATTCAAGATACTATACCTAACCATGTACAATACTTTCTTTTTAAGAAGGGGATATTTGTTTTGCAAATATACAAATTGTAAAAATATTATGAAAGAACACATTTATTTTGTTTAATTATACAACTTCAATTATATTAATGTACACTTGTACGCACACAAACTTGCTATCTCTCTCACAAACACACGCGCGCGCGCACGCACGCACACACGCACACACACTTTTTTTCATGTGTTTCTAAAAACTATTCTGTTCTGTTAAAGTACAGTATTTTAATAAACATGTGGCTTCAGTAAACTAAACTACAATGAATATCCATTTGCTCAATTTTAATGCTGACTTGTTTCCTTGTTTGTGTAAAATGTATTAATATATCTCAATTATAACCATGTCCTTTATAAATTCTGTAGTAATTTGCTGAGATTCCATATTATATTTGTCAAATAATTTATCTACATTTTAATGATATCAAGTATAAACTGAATTATTTAGTTGTGATTCAGTTGCCACACCCATTCTTTTTCTTGTCTTACTATGCAAAATCATATATGTGAAGTGTTATTTTATTTGAATAGTGTTATCACACTAAAGCTGAACTTTTACACGTGTCTATACTCTATGCATTATTGAAATCCAATTTGTTGTGAGGTGATATGTACTAAAAACTACTATATTTTTGTGAGATAAGATTCTGCATAAGTGGTTAACCTTTAGATATGATCCCTAATTTTGATTAAATGGCCTTCAATCCCCATCCAAAAAAAATAGCCATATGTTAGTCAATACTATATTAATGAATGATTTTTCTTACCTAACCTATTGTTACCAACAGAGAAATTCTTAAGATTAGAAAACTGTACAATCCAAGATGGCAGCTCATGCAGTTTATTTGTAGAAAGATCAAGTGTCCGAAGATTATTCTTCAATCGTTGAAGGTCTTCAGGAACCTAAAAAGAGGTTAATCAAGAGTTATTTAAGCAAAGTATTTTATGAAACCTAAAAGAGATACAGTCCTCCTGTTTTATGTGCATCAATGCATATAACTGTTGTATTATAAGGAAAATTTAAAATAAACCCTTAATATTTTATATATTTATTTTTAGTGATAATAACAGCATCAGAGTAAAACTATCAATTTTAATGGAAGGAAAAACTGTGCTTAATAGTTACATATAGTGATATACTTAAACTTTGTAAATACTCATTTGCATCTATTTCACAAAAATATTATTAAAAATCTATATAAAGACTAAAAAGAGTCTATAGTCTGTAAAGACATAACCGAAATTACTGAAATGGATTTTGGAGTACTAACTAAATATCTAAGTAAAGGTACTATAACAACAATCATAATAATAATTCAACACTCATACTCATAGCAGGCAGGCATGATAATACAATGAAACTTCAGAGTAAAACTATCAATTTTAATGGAAAGAAAAACTGTGCTTAATAGTTACATATACTTAAACTTTGTAATACTCATTTGCATCTGTTTCACAAAAAATATTATTAAAAATCTATATAAAGACTAAAAAGAGTCTATAATCTGTAAAGACATGGCCGAAATTACTGAAATGGATTTTGGAGTACTGACTAAATATCTAAGTAAATGTACTATAACAACAATCATAATAATAATTCAACACTCAAAACAGGCAGGCATAATAATACAATGAAACTTGCCAACATACACAACATTTAACACCTTTTTTCTTACGATGAATACACGATTGAATTTTAGAAAACAACAAATTAATACATAGTAGGCTACTCTTACAATAGATACATTGGCATCAAATGCTAATAAGAAGAAATACTTAAACGTAGTAGCAATGTTGTATTTACAAATCATCGGCGAACAGTCACTGGAAAAAGAAAACAAATTTAAAAAATTGTTTATTTTTATTATTCATTAACTAGTCCAGGAACAGCATGCATCTTGGAGAAGATTTTCTAATCAATTTCACCCAATCAATTATTTATTGCCACTCTGAATACTTTATAAGTTCAGTCATAATTAGTCAATGTCGAGACAATATTACCAATTAGTAAAATAGTAGGCTATGTACTACAACTCTAAAATGTGGCACGGACACACGATTTCAAATTTTCTTTTATAAAGATACTACTTTTTAATATTAAGTTTGATTTATGAGAGGTGACTAAACGTGAAAATATATAAACTCTATTCAGCATTTTCTCATAAATTATTAACCAATAAAGAATATTAGTCCACCAAACTCTTAAGACACCCGTTTAATTAACACATACTTTCAGGTTTTCTACTCCAAATATTACATACATTTACCTCTTTTAGATCTAATTTGCAAAGCTGACAAGCCCCAGTTTTTCCCGCTGTTTCAATATGCTGTTTGATGTTAGAATTGCCCATTCTGAGCACAAAACTTAAATAAATCAGTTCTACATCATTTTCTGTTCTAGTAAATAAAATAATTATGTTTAGAGTTATTTCCCTTCACTTAGAGGCAAGGTGAATATACTACAAATAATGATTTAGACAAGCAGTCATCAGTTGTATTTTCTCATAATCATTCATTATTTATGACTGAATGACAAGCTTGGGACACTAAATAATATCAAAACAAGAGACGATGGCTAAAGGCACAAAAGTTTCCAAGATGTGTTATCACATAAGTGCCGGTTAAAAGTGGTTGATAGTCACTGATATCAATACAAGAACCCATTTCGGCGTACGAACTATTTTTCGTCTGCTGTTAAAGTTTCTGTATCGTATTTTGTTTAAAGCGCTTTTCATTAATGCAGAATTTTAAAAAATATGTATTAGTTTGAAGTTTGAGAGAAAATAATTATTTTATTTATTATTATATAATCAACATCAAAGTTGTCCACCCCTGCCCACCTTTCCCATTTTCAACATCGTTTTAATTGATGGTCACTGTGAGCACTTTGGCGCCGAAATGGCTTCCATCACTACTAAGAGATAACTCTGAGATACGCATAAGTCAATAGTAATATACATGCCTATTTCTAGTCTTAAAATCAAGCTTTAAATGGCTTCATGTGTTCCAGTAAGGCTCATTCTCGTTACAGGGCCACCGGGTAATCATATTTATAGATTATATAAATTAAAGAAATAAAATACACATAATTAATTTGTGTCTTGCATATAATATAACTAGTTTGCAATACGACTCACATTAGCAGACGACGCAGATTAAATGTGTAGATTTGATAAATTCATTTGAAAAAAAAAATCCCATCTATACAACCCGGACGTTCAAATTACGATTTTTTTTAGATGTAATTCAATTTGAACAGTTTAGTAAGATTGCCTTAATTAATCGAAGAATGGAAAAATATTTTATACGGATAATAATTAATATACATAAATTTTATTGTTCTTTTACAACATACTGATATTCTTCAACTTAAAAAAAGAGATAAGCCTATATGTTTGACTAATATATAATTATAATATAATATTGACTAATATATAATTATTTGGATAGTGCGAGATAGGGATGGGTTGTTTAAGTTTGCGGATAATAAAAAGATAATAATGAGACATAGTCCAGAGTGCCCATATCTCAAGCATTAGACTTTCACTGCATAGGCCCTACAATTATTTCCTTTTCTTCATCTTTGACTAACCAAAAAGAAAGATAACAAGAAAACTTTTTCTTTGTAAACAGCTAGAAAGCAAAATATTTAAAGAAATTTATAGAATTTGTTGTCATTTTTTAAAAATTATGTTGTATCTAATGTGCTTATTTGTATAGGTGTCGGAAAAACCACTATTATACAGAAGGTATGCACTGCCTTGAAAGATAACAACATCAGTGTACAGGGATTTTATACAGAAGAGGTTAGGATTGGTGGAAGAAGAACTGGGTTTGATGTTGTAACACTAAATGGCAACAGAGGACAGTTAGCAAGAGTTGGGTATGAAAGATGTTTTAAATATATTTCTTTTTTATTCTGAAAAAGTTATGAGGTGCTGATTGTGCTATGTATAAACTCAGCACACTAATGGTGTTAAACTAAAGCAACACAAATATTAATTTCACTTAGTTTTCCATTCTATTATGGCATGGCAACTTCACATACCAGTTACAATGGATTATTTTTTTTTTTAAATGAGTATATCTTGACTGATGTAGTAAAGATGATATTTATAACACTTTAACAGGGATGGATCAGAATTACCTGGACTGAAACAGCAGGAGCCAAGAGTTGGGCAATACAATGTAAAACTAAAATCATTTGAACAGACTGCTCTTCCTGTTCTGCACTTCCCACAAGTAAGAATAGAATATGGATGATATTATATTTCATTTTGTAGGGTATCTCTCCATAAGACAATTTCATTATGATAACTTCAACATGTTAATTTAATTCACTTCATTATATGTGAATCTAGCATTCACTTGTTAATTTAATTCACTTCATATGTGAATCAAACATTCATTTGTTAATTTAATTCACATTAAATGTAAATCTAACATTCACATTCACATAGACCTACAGATCTTTGTTCAAGAATCAGTTCATAACTGTACAAATGTATGTCCAAAACTGATATTCATTATTGGTTGTTTTTCTCTGCTACTGCTAGCATACTGCTACCTTTTTCAGTAATTTGCAACCTTCCATGAACTTTTATAAGAGCAGGTCATCATTCCATTGTTATTTATCAGCTCTCACTGAAAATTGCAAGTCTTTTTCTCCTTCTGCTTGACATCCATTTCCAACATTTGTCAGTTTTGTGGATGGGTGCTAAGATCTAAGGAGACATTAAGATGAATTAAGAATTAAAGTTTAGTAAATGATGAAAAGATGAGAAAAGATTATGATGTTGTTGTGAATTTGAGATATGACCTACTTTACAAATTGTCTTTATGACTGCATACATTTATATTTCATTTTCAGTGTACAGCAGTGCTTGGAATGAGGAAGAAAAAATTATGTGAGATGGTTATGTAGAAAATTTGCACTTTCTTAGAATTTTTTCACAACCAAGTTATGAAATGTAGTGATTTACATGAATGAAACCTGTACTTTGGAGACAATTATTTGTTATTTTTTAAAAAACTTATATGCCATATTCTTATATGAAATAGAAATCAATGTGAGTTATCCCTGTATCGCTTGGCTCTTTTAACTTGAGCAATGTTGTATTCTAAATTGTCTCACTCACATTGCAAATCAGTTTAAATCAGTTTAAGTCTAATCCTTTTTTAATTTTCAAGCTAAATTTCAGATTAAATATTGAAACAATAAATCTAAACTCTTACAGTACAGCAGTTGAAGAGTTTAACTGGCATGGGCCAGTTAAATAAAATTTAAATAAAAATTTATGAATAGACTGCTTTTAATTAATGACCCCTAAAGCATGTGGGACTGTGTTTTGGAGCTGCAATTATTTTTTGTACTTAAAATTAAAAATTGATTTATTTTCATGGTTTCACTCACACACACCCCACCTCCACCCTACTTCTTTAGGCCTCCCTCCCCTTGCACAGATTAGAAATCACTAGTTTAAAAATATGCAGAAAAGTTCAGAGATGTGTTCAATAATGTTTTAATAGGATAACTTTTACTACATCCCATCTTGCATCATTGATTAGATAATAACTGTTGTTGTCCTTCAGCTCCATCTTACTGGGATAACTTTTACTGCATCCCATCATGCATCATTGCATTAGCTAAGCTGCTTTTGCCCATGGAGTGATTTTGCAGACTATTGCCAATTGTAAATTGCTAACAGCTATTATTCTCAATATATTGTGAAACTTTTATCTGCGATTTTTGTTGTTGTTGTAGTTATACATGAGATAATGTTTAGAATAAACTATCTGCATTTATGAAGAGAAGAGTTTAACAGAGGAAAGGAAAAAAAAACCACATTAGAATCTTGTAG
Organism: Sinotaia quadrata; assembly: GCA_028829895.1. NCBI lineage: Eukaryota > Metazoa > Mollusca > Gastropoda > Architaenioglossa > Viviparidae > Sinotaia > Sinotaia quadrata. Next base: position 69,742,019 of record CM054177.1, read on the forward strand.
CACTTTCATTGTGTAGATTTAAAGAAGGGTAGATTCTCATTGTGAAAGAAAGAATCTCTTTGTAGGAATGTTTTTTTTCTTAAATCTGGTATGCTCAAAGTGTTGTTGATCATAAGATTTTTAAGAGACTTTTACAGACAGGCACCATTAATTACTATGAACAAGAATGGCAGGGTAAACTTACATAAAATGACAGATATTACAGAATGTTTAGACAGTAATTCAGGCTAGAAAATGTTATGCAGAGAGATAATCTGATTACATTTAGGTGTGGCATTATCTGTATTAAAGCTCCTGTTAAACATTTTGAATATGCTTAGACTGTTGTTAGCTATAGGATGTTTTGTAAGGAATTTTCAGAAAGTTTTCATGATTTTTTTAAGCAAGAAGACATGAGAAAGTTACATCATGAGATAGGTTTACTTACTACAGAATACTGAAACAGGAGTTTGACCTAGAGAATGCAATGCAGCATTACTGCTACAGATGACCTAATTAGATTTAGATGTGATATATTAAAAAAATTGTTAAATATCATTTGAATGAACACAGTAATATCTTGTCTCTTTTGTTGAAACAAAGTCTGTAATGAGTTTTGTTTAATTGTCTTTTCTCATCATGCTAAGTTTTAAGAACTGACCTTCTCAAATGTGAAAAGTATGTTGAAAAGGATATTTTTAGAATTACTCACCCTCTTTAATACATTTTCCCAATACTTTTCTTTTGCTTGATTTACTGTTTTAAGATAATTAAAGTTAGATGCCATGTTAATTCAGTAAGTGATAAATGAGAGCACGTTGGGTATTTTTTATAAATTAGGTTTACTAAATGCAGTTATTTCAGCACTGCATACAACTGCAGTAAAATTTTGGAATTAACGTCAACATTTTTAACTGTTTTATTGCTGAGATGGGAATCATTTGCCCTAATTTGTAATGGATCAGTCACCTAATTCACAATAAAAGTTCCCCCCCCCCCCCCTGTGAAAACAGTTTATGCAGTTGATGTCCTAAAATTTCATGTTAGTGACTTTTTATATTGCAAATCACTTTATTTTGTTGCGGTCAGTCATAACTTGTTCTCATTCACATTTTCTTTATATTGTGGATTGTAAAATGTTTTTGTGCTTTATCAGTTAACACTTTATCTGACCTGATTTCTAAATCATTTCTGTTTATTTTTGTTATTTGGTAACAGAGTTGTACATTTAAATGCTTAGTGATTAGTTGTTTGTATTTTGTCATGATTTATTTTTACTTGATATTTCTTCACTAAACTGTAGACTATATCCCAACTAAAACTTTGCCATGCATTATATTTCAACTTTGTTCATTATTTATCACTTTTTCCTTTTATTTATTTGTGTATTTTTTTAATAAAAATTCTTCCTTCATTTTATCTGTTTCAGACCTTAACAGAAACATCTCCAGTTTTAGTGATTGATGAGATAGGTAAAATGGAGTTGTTCAGCACAAATTTTGTACAAGTAGTGCGTTCACTTGTTAGTCAAAAAGATATATGCATTTTGGCTACAATACCCATTGCTAAGGGTCGACCCATTCCTTTGGTGGAAGAACTGAAAAACAGAAGAGATGCTGAAGTGTTTGTGGTAAGAAGAAAATTTCAAACATTCATCTAGTGCATACTATAAATGCAGTGACAAGAGAAAATCTTAATTTCTAAATATATAAAGAATAAACTATGTTTTAAAGTACGGATTTTTGTTTAATAATTGCATCAAATGCCTTGATGATAATTTTATTGTTCCATATTTTCAGTGAAATGTTATATTATCCATGTGTTATTATTTTTATTTTTAAAAAGCCTTTTTCTTATCAATGCACCAAGGAAGACCACTACTGAATCAGGGTCACATTGTATTTCCCTCATCATGTTCAAATCATTTTTTAAGTATGATTTTTAAAAAAATTCTGATTGATACAATCCATTTGCCTGTTTATGGCTTTAAATAAGGGGTTAAAATAATTGGAATTTTAAAAATATTATGATTTATTATTTAGCCATGAATAATCCATTGATTCAACAGTTACATGGTAACAAATTTTTCCTGTCATTGCAGATTTCTAAAGATAACAGAAATTCCATTTTGTTAGACATTGTGACATCACTAAAGAATGCACGGAAAATTCAGTCACCAAAATGATAAAGCCTTTAGGACAATCTGTGTGGAAAAAGGAAAGGTGCTTAAATGGTGGCAAGATATTGTTTTGAACCTTCCTTGAAATTAATATTTTGTTTAATGTATTTCTCTGGTTCAACAGAGGCTATTTGATTGTTGAAAGCCAAATTTGCATTGTCATGAAAATCTAACAATATTTTGAAATGTAAAATAGATAATTCAGTGAATAAACCAGTCACATGGAATTTACAATTTTATTGTTTATGAAAACAATTCTGTCTGCTGTTTGCAAGAATGACATTGTTTGTGTCCATATAATGGATATGTTTTTACTATCCTGATCTTTTAGTATTTGTAAGTTACTTTCGTTCATTGTGCTCTTGGATTATTATTGTATGCAAGTTTTTGCCTTGTGCATAATTTTCATTCAACATCTTTTCCATTTACAATTAAAGTGATATATGTCATCTACCATTTATTTAATACACTATATTATTTTAGTTTATACAAAAATAATACTGAACAGGAAAATGTGGTTGTTTTTGACTGATAGATTAGTAACAAACAAAAAAAATTTTTTTTTCAACCTACACAATAACAAGTTTTATTAATAAAAAAATTTCTTAAGGGAGGAAAAAACACAGTTAACAAACATCATAGTTTCTGTTAACTCAATGTATCTGTACATTACAGGAATTACTATAAAATCAAGATTCCCTTGTAATGAATAATCTATAAGATTTGAGAAAATAAACATGCAGATAAACAAATTGCAGCCAGTAGGATACCAACAAATTCTATTTTCAAAAGAACAAATTCTATATTCCTCAGACAAGAACAACAAAAAACAAAACAAACAACAACAAAAAACCAAAGGCCAATTGCACTTTAAAATTTATGTTTATTAATATTAAAACTTTGATTCACAATGCACACACTATATGATCAAGAAGGGCTGTAACTCATTTGCACTTCTACCACACAGTCTGTAAACTTGAATAAAACAAAGTTGCCTTTCACAAACTCTGGATAATTCCTGCATATAATCATCACTATTTAAAGAAAGGTGGGAGAACATGACAACAGTCTACCAGTGTTTCAGTATATTCATAAACTAATCCTACACATAAAATCTTTCTGTGCTCAGTTTTAAACTGATAAATTTAAGACGAGCAGAAAAAATTCATTTCATACAATTTTTATATTATATATTTGTGTCCTAATACTAAGGATCACGTTTTTAAAAAAAATCTACATTATAATAAATAAATTAGATTTCTCAAACATCAAGAAATTTAATATGCTGTATGAGGTAATCTGTTCAGGTTTGTTATGTACAAACTTGTTAGTATTAAGCATAAACAATGTACAACACACTTTAGTGGTAATTCTTCCAAGAGTTGAACTATATACTGCTCTTGCAAATATATGCATATTATGAATAATTTATCAAACCCTGCCATTTTCATTCTCAATTATTTCATTTGAAAACATACAAAATCTAACCACACATAGTCATAATTCCTAGAACAAAATAATCTCAAGTTATGCTTTTTAGTTGGTTGTTTTGTTCCTGAATAATTATCATTTGGAAATATTGGTTGGCCAGTGAGAAAGAAAATTAACAAATCTATGTAAACCATACATTGATAAGTGAAATCAGTGTTGAACAATTTGGTGAATGTCGTACTTTTATCATTTTTTTATTCACGCGTGGCACAAACTTAAAATGTGTGTGAAAACATTAAATGTACAAACTTAAAGCTTGTGTGTGAAAACATGCAGGGTACAAATTTAAAGTTTATCAGTAGAAATATGTGATGCAGGACTAGCTTTTCATTGCAATCTTTCACAGTTTTATTTGCAACCACTGATGAGTTGCGAGTTAAAAGTAACAGAATAGCGGTGACCAGACATTAGTTTCTGAAGAATTTATTTATTTATATGACCAAGCAGTATTTTCTAAAGAAAACTAGAAACATACAGTTTAATTTCTTTTACTAGTGTGCCCAAATATATCTATACTTTTGTGCAGGAATTTTATGTACATATATATAAATATGAATATCTTCTGTTTATTTTCTACCATTGGTAGGGCTGCATTGTAAATACCATATTATCTTCTGTTTATAATATATTAGTGTGCAAGGACCGAATTTTTAAAGCTTAACAGCTACGTTTTTTATTTGTTATTTACGGACTGAACCTACCCAAACTTATCAATCATATGCTCTCAGTTCAGCAGACTTATGAGCCACAATGTTTAGCAGACTTAAAAGTCTAATCTCAGAGCAGATGCTTGTGTACAAAAACTAACATCATGATTGAAGCAGGAAAGGGGAATAATTTAAGAAAATAGTTCTTTCAAGACCTAAAGCTTATCATCTTTAATGATAAAGGTTTTATTCACTTACTTAGTTAATAAATGTAATTCCTGAAATATTTTATTCACTTAATAAGTATAATTCCTGAAAACTTTTATTCACTTAATAAGGATAATTCCTGAAAACTTTTATTCAGTTAGTAAGTATAATTCCTAAAATATTTTATACACTTGATAAGTATATTTCCTGAAAAAAAATTATTACTTAATAAGGATAATTCCTAAAATATTTTATTCACTTAATAAGTATAATTCCTGAAGCATTTTATTCACTTAGTAAGTATAATTCCTGAAAATTTTTATTCACTTAATAAGTATAATTCCTGAAAATTTTTATTCACTTAATAAATATAATTCCTGAAATATCTTATTCACTTAATAAGTATAATTCCTGATAGATGTGAATCCATGGATGAACAAGACCAGTAAATTTGAATTGACATCTGAAATAACTTGATAATGGTATCTTCTTTGAAAATATACACAGCTTTCATAAAATTTAATAAGAAGAGAAACATGTTACATTGAATGTTAGTTCTGTTTGTCAGGGAAGAAAATATAACATTATGAAAACATTTAAAGAATTAAAATACACTTCTCTCTTCTCCACAAAATTGAAGTAAACTATTGGCAAACTCAAGAAATACTGCTTCTCAAACCATAAATGTTTTCTTTTAATTTAATTTCGATATAATTATTTGCCTCTTGGCAGCATTCATCTGCTTTGAGCAATTCTCTTAATCCAGCCTCCAGAAATCTTAATCAATAAAAGAGATCTTTTGACTGACAGATAGCAACATTTTGTGGAAATTCAGCTGAGATTAGATTTATTTAGATCAATGAAATACCAAGACTGATTATAGTTTGTTTCATACATTAAATGTGAACAGTGTTCAGTATTCACTATTAGCTAATACTGATAAATGAAAAACAGCATTTATCCTCATAATTCCAATGCAGGGTTACATTTTGAAGGGCATGTACACATTTTACACATTTACACATTTTAAATATGGTATCTTGGTATCTTGAGTTTATAATCACACTACTAAATAACTAGCATGCAGTGCAACATTTTAAATGCACATACCTCTGTTTATAATCACACTACTAAATAACTAGCATGCAGTGCAACATTTTAAACGCATGCCTCTTTTTATAATCACACTACTAAATAACTAGCATGCAGTGCAACATTTTAAATGCACATATCTCTGTTTATAATCACACTACTAACATTACTAGTGTAAAGGGCTATATTCTAAATATATTTCTTCTTTTTATAACTATACTAGTTAGAGTGTAGGGCTGTGTACTAAATATGTGCATTTTTTGCTTATAGCTAGTGTAGAAGTTACCTAAAAGAGTGGATACATTTTATTTTTTTACTTTTATAGCTGGGCTCTCTGAATCTATAAAGATATAGTCTGAGGTGGGCAATTTTCAGTTAAAAAAAACACTTCACATTATCAATAACATGCATTTAAAAATAAATAAATTGCAAAAGTAAAATAAGCAAATGCAAAAACAAAAAAACAAGTAAATATATACATTTTGGCATGAACCTCAACTATGGTATGTATTGATCGATTACATATATTGTGGAAATAATCTCTGGCATAAACTGTAAAACTAGAACTCTTTAATGAACTGCAAACATTAAAGCTAAAAATATCAATTATGTTAATTACTAGATTTTACTGATGCAAGCATCGGTACGTTCAAAGAAAAAGCATTACCACATCACTGCAAAATCAGAAACTAATGCCTAACACATGCAAATATATATATATTTTTTAACCTAGATTTGATGAGAAACAAACAGAGCGAAGAATGGCTACAATAGCACAAGTTCATCAAACGTTTGCCACTAAGTGATGCCTTCCATCTTGACTGTTCTAGGAATGGCTTATTTGGTTGTGGTCAAATTTAAAAATATATAGCTCTTTGTTTTAAAAAAATAAGTTCTTTTTCAAGTGATATTCCTTTATAGTGTAGTCTAAATGCAAGCCTAAGAAACCACTGTAGTTTCACATTATGTAAAATTCTTTCGGGGCTGCTCTTTTGTGTGTATAAGTGGTGTACGTGTGTGTGCAAGTGTCTGTGTAAGCCCAACTGCCTGTATTAGTGATTGGAAGATTTGAGTTGTTAAATAGAAACTATTTTAATATATATTTGTACATGGATAGTTATCTACAAGAGGCATAAGGAAGAGCTTATAGAATTGATTACTTTTAATACAAGACAATAATAATGATTATAACCTATGTTAACAGAAAAAGAAAATATGAATATTATTTTCATTGAAGACGAGGAATTATTCTTTTACAAAAGAAATATCCCAGTATAAGGAGGTCCCAAACTAGAAAATGATACCACACAGACACCATACTTTCATTACCTTTCAATTATTATGATACAACTATTCCCCACCCCCACACACCCCATTCCAAGAATAAAGACATTCAGCCACAATATGCAGTGGAACAACTTGAGCACTGGTTCTCTGTCTCATCCATTCACATGTAGCTGCATTTAATTCAGTTACAATCTAGTCCCTTAAAATTGGGCGAAATTTTTTACATTTAACATGTGGTCACGTTTAGTTATAATCTCAGCAGTTAACTCTTTCTACCCCCAGGTACGGTTATAGCTGTACTTACTCACCAGCCATTTCTGCCCAAGTACAAGAATGGTCATACCAGCCTGCCAACCGTTTCTGCCCAAGTATGACTTGTAGCATGGGTTTGTCAAAAACTCATGTTCTTATTTGGTTTGTTTCCACCTTTGGTAAAAGCTCTTAGCTTTACTTTCTTCTGACAACCCATGTGTATGATCGAAGAAGTTTTCAGCAATTGACAGCGTTTTTTTATTTTTAAAGTACATGGCAAATCATGATTTTCAGCAGTTGAAGTTGCTAATTTGTCACGAAATGTCATGCATATCTTATTTTATATTCCTATTTGTGTTGTTTTCCTTGTTTGTTGTTTTGTTTTGTTTTATCTCTTTCTCTGACCTTTTTTTGTTGTTGTTGTTGTTAATAATAGTAAAGTATTTTGATTTTTTTCCAGTCTTTTTTTTCCTTTTTACCACTAATTATGGGAATAATAATAATGAATACATTCATATTTTTCATGAAAATTTATAGGCATATTTAACAGTTACTCATAATACATGCATTAGAAAAGAAATTATGGGAAATTAAGTAGAGGAGCCACTAACATATGCATGTTTGCCTGCAGAGCTGGGCAGACAGCAGTGAGCAAGCTCAGCAGCAGTGGGCTGCAAGAGTAGATAAGTAGCTGTATAGCTGGGGTAGAATTAGTTAACATGTAGTCAAGTTTCATTTAAGATACATTCTCATCTATTAACATGTGGTCATATTCAGTTAATTTACAGTCTCATTCATTTACATGTGATCACATTCCATTAAGTACACTCTAGCACACTCTGTTACAGTCTCATTCGTTAATATGAGTTCACATTCAGTTACAATCTCATTCTACTAACGTGAGGTCACATTCCATTAAGTTACACTCAAGTGCACTCAGTTACAATCTCATTCTACTAACGTGAGGTCACATTCCATTAAGTTACACTCAAGTGCACTCAGTTACAGTCTCATTCGTTAACATGTTTTCCTTCACTGACATTCCTTTCAGTCAAAGCTCTTGATACTGGTCTGTGTTACGTTACAATATGAGATGGATGAGAACAGCTTTATTTTTACTTGCAGTTTTTAAAAGACACTGTGTTCATTGAATTTATGGATTATATAGTCATTCTAGCTCTTACACGTGTTACAGACATAAAGGAAAGTCAATCACACATATTCAAATCAATGTATTATTGCTGTAACCACCATAAAAAATAATTTTCAAAGGGTTCTCTTACCAGGCACTTCAAAATAAGATCTACTGCTGAGCCCCTGTGATACAAAAACCCCACGGATTAAATAAAAAATAGGATTGAATTAAATACTTAATGGATTAACTCCTTTACAACTCACAGACACAAGTATGCACACACTGTCAAATTCAAACTTATGAGCATTGGTACAAAAATGCATAGGTTCACTGCATAAGACAATAAAGAAACAATGGAAGCATCTCCTATTGTAAAGATCCAAACAAAAATAGAAAATGCAGTGTCAAATATGACATGAGTTTTTAGCCAAATCGTAATCTGAGTAGAGAAAGAACATTAACACTATTTTTTTTAAAGTAATGCAGATATCCACAGACCAGAACAGGGAAGTTGCAAAATAAAAAAAATAATAAGTGAGCTCACCTAAAGGAAAGCTCAACAACCAAAGCATTATACAGAGACTAGAAAGTCTGAGCAATGAACTCCCTGAAAAAAATACAACCAAACCTCAAAAACCAAAAATGCCAATAAATACTGCCTGGAAAATACAGGAGCCAAAATCCATTCTGACAGACAGGTATCAGAATTTTCATCCCAGCATAATGAAATGAATATTTCCTTTGTGGAGGGGTGTGGGGAGAGAGGGGATAGAGAGAATATACATTAGAGATGGGGGAGGGACAACCATTTACTGGATAAGATTAACTGGGTGACTATATGTATATAACTATAAGAGAGAGAAAGAGACTAGGGCAGTAAGGGTGCATTTAGAAATCTTTCAGTGGGTGTATAAGGAAAACTAAATTCTGAAAATATATATTTATAATTAATTATAATTTGTAACCCATGAGTTACATTACATTATTATTTACTACCTGCAAATGAAATTTGTAACAAAAAAAATGTATGCTTTTCCAATTTCAGTTTTTTAATTTCTAGGAAAGGTTTTTGAGTATTCATTTGTATATTACCAAGTTTTACTGAAAATGTTTTAGTCAACTAAAATACAACAGGAAGTCTTTATTTTTTTAAAGGTTTTCATCTCCTTGTAAGAGTATACAATTCTAAAAGGTGAGTTTGTTGGCCAGGCAAACTGTCTGGTTCAAATATATGAAAGACCCCTACTGTATTTTTAATGAAAACATTCCTATTTAAATAATTTATGTACTTCAATAGCGTTCAGTAACTGTTAAAATTAAAATATCAAATTAATCTACAACTAAAAATATATTTTTTAAAAAAATCATATAAATCAGATCCCTGGGCTTTAAATAAAAACCCACAAAACCAAATGCATTCTAGGAAATTTTAAACAAAAATATTGTCAAGTGTAAATTATAAACACATTGTTAAATTTTCTACTAGTTTTCATTTTCAAAAGAAAATTTGAAAATGCAAAATTTTCGCCAAGAAATCGATACTTTAAATGTGTCCAAAATGTGTATTTGTGATTAGTAAAAAGCACTATGAGCTTAACAAGCTAGGTCATAAGAATTTAGCGAACCTCCACACCTCTAGAAATAAACCGACAATGAAACTTTTCAAAACCATATACATGAAATTTATAGTGGCATTGAAACATCAATTTGCAGTAAAGCACAAGTAAAATGCATTGACTGTTTAAACAGCTGTAAAAATCTGTAACATAAATGCAGGACACAATCACATGAAGAATATTAAGCAAAACATTTTTGCATGTTTTGTTGTTTAAAACAAATATTAAAACCTCATAATGCTATAAAATCATTTTCAAAAAAAGATATTCTCATTTATTTACTTTAATATTACTAACATGAACATAACATGGCTCAAGCATTAACTGCAACATCCTCTTGCTGACAAATTTAACAGGTAAGCTATTCAAATATTCATCAAAGCGAAGTTATTCAACAAATCAATAGGTAAAACTGATATATTGTAAACTATAGTTCAAGGGTGCACCAAACTTAATTTAAAAAAAATTTTTTTTTGAGCAGCTGTCACAAGAATCTAGAATACAAGGAGTACTATGGCTTTCAACATTAACAGTTGAGAAAATTCCAGGTATAAATCTACCTGTGATGACATCAGTACAGTTTTATCCAAATATTTAATCCTAAATTATTATGGGGAATGTGCAAAATTATACTTCATCTCGCATAGAATTTCAAACTAAAACAGGGTTTAATCTTAAAAATAAAATATAATTATAATATAATTAGATAATATATCATAATAAATAAAACTGTAAAATATTCAAGTATGATTATAATTCTCCATAAGTAATTAGCATTTTCTAATTCTTTGGAGATACTTATTTAAAAACAATAATAATTTACATAATGATTAAATACATGTAACTATACTTATACTCTTTCAGAGACACCATTTGTTGCAATCATGCATTTTAATTTAATGGTTACTATTCTGACAAAGATTATTAAACCAAGAAGTTTATATTTGTCTCTGTCCTCGTTAATACAGGATGTCCCCAAAAAATATCTTCACAATTTCTGTCTAAAATAAAAAGTCAACCAGGATGTGTAGAAGTATGGGTTGTCCCATTTTACAGAAACTCAATAAGTTTTTCTGAGTACCAAGTTTTGATAAGTTTTCTCAGCTTTCTTTCCCTCCAGATCTTCATTCCTTCCCCTCAATCATAAAGTCAACCAGGATGTGTAGAAATATAGGGGTTGTCTCATTTTACAGAAAAACTCATTTAGTTTTTTTGAATACCAAGTTTTCATAGGTTTTTCTCAGCTTTTTTCCCTCCAGATCTTCATTCCTTCCCTCAATCACAATATCAAAATCCACAGGAGAAAGCATAGTGTGGTTAGTGGTTTATTCTAACAAAATCACGTCCAATGAAAGTTTAGAACTTGTTACAACTTTTTTTAAAAAACTTCTGGGGTTTTCTGTGTCTAAATTTCTTTGACTGATAATTCTGTGTATTAGTAAATATTTCATTTGGTATCAAAGTTGTAAAGAATTTTGTGACACCCTAGAGTGATTTGGAATTAACTGGCCCATCTATTTCTAAATTATAATAGTATTGTATCAGGGATTTTTTTAAAATATCCAACTGGAAACTTGACATTTCAAAAGGTTGTCATAAATAAATATGCAGGGTGTAAGTAGTCACTTGAAAGGACTATCTTTCAGTAAAGACGTTTTTATGGTGATTTTCATTTCCTGAAGTCGCCAATATGTGAGGAGGAACTAATCAATTGTTTATAAATTAACTTTGTTTCACCATTAAAAAAAATATCCCAAACCAAGATAATATGAATAAAGTGTTAAGTATTCTTTTAAAAAAGATTAAACTACTTAGCCAAGTATGACTCATAAATTTTCTCAGCAGAATTAAAGTATTGCCTTGGTTTAATTAAAAAGCCCCACCCCAAAGTCATATGCATATCCAATATCAACCATACTAATCCCATCAGATAAGTACCATTTAGCTTCCAACTTGACCACCCATGAACGAGGCATGTGCACTTTGCCTCAGAAGTATACCTGCAGTTTGGCCTTCCATTGTTCAACACAATTATACACATCTTTCGCTGCCATTCAATGTGCACAAATGAGCTTATCAAATGTCAGAATACCAATATGGGCTGCTAGAATAACCCAAATAAAGAGCTTGCATATGCCATTGGCTTCACTGCTGGATGTGGCTGTAATACAAAAAAAAAAGACGATGTTTAGTTTGTAAGAGGGTCATAAAAATAGCTAGCTATTAGAGTCAGAACTATTCTGAAGAATTATAGTGTTACAGTGTTGCTAAGTGAATTAGCAATAGTATTCAGCAACAGTCATAATCCATTTATAGCAATGCAATTAAACTACAATAAAAACAATTTCAGTAGATATAGATATCAGTAGTGAAAAAGCTGAGAGTTATGCCTCATTTTCCTCCACAAATATATATATGTAATTATTCAATGTGATAAACTTAAATATTATCCAAAAGTTAGACAGATTTGACTTTGAGGAATTATTGGAAAATTTACTGACAGTGCTGCTCCAAAATTGTATTGAAACCTTCAATGACAAGGGTTCAAATGACTCATGGTATGTAACCTAAGACAATTCATTTCTAGGTATTTTTCACATAATTCAGATAGATGCTAGTATATGGTTGAGGCAGAGGGTTAAGGTAAGACATATTAACAGTGAAAACATTAAAAGAAACATTTTAAGAAACTAACTCTTTTTAAAATTTCATTCACTATCATTAAAAAAAGCCTGTGTATATATACTCTCCCCCCACATTCAAATTCTTCACTGTTATCATTTTACATTCTAAATATACTAAATACAATTCTTTAGAAAATTGTGTTGGATGAAAGAAATGTAAGGCAAATAAAATAATAAACATTTTTCTTCCACTGTTGATGGCATGTTTGTAAATCCAACTTACCACTGCCTCGTATGTGGTAAATTTGGGCTTTAAATCAGCACTACCTGTGAGTGTAATGAAAGCTCCCTTATTGTTCATAGTATCACTGTTAAAATAGAAAAATGAGAGAAGACAGACTAAACATTAAAAAATAAAATTCATACATACCATACACACAAATAAGACACAAACATAGAACGATTTGTACATTTAATATCTTCATTCCCAAATCTTCTGTCAATAGCTACCTTCCTTCATTTAAATGTAGTTCCTATGCTTAACAGTCAGAATAGTGCACTTAATTTTTTTTTGTTCCCAAATCCTCCAATAAGCTCCGATTTCCTCAAAGTTTCCATTTAAATTTAATTCCAACTGCCATATATTTTCCTTCTTGCTGGTTTGGTGGGCTGTTTTGTTCTTGTTCCCTTTTACATTTTTCTGACTTTCTTGAAACTATTTATGCCACTCAAAGACTCAAGACTTTTGCAAAGTTTCAGCACCTCTGTCAACGTGCTGAGTTTTGTTCACATTTCTATATAAAACAGCACAAGAACCGATGTTAATGCATTCTTACCACCACTCAATACTCTTTCTGCCAAAAAAGAAAATGCACAAGCATTCAAACACTGCTACAGTTATGTGAGTGGATGCAACAAAACTAGATTATAAATTCAGCAACATATAATAAATGTTTGAAATGCTTAGAGATCCATTCTAATGCTGCACTGAAAACAATTATCAGCTGAGGGAATGACAGAGTCATTTTATTCATCAGGGTAATGGAAATGCTCATTCATAAACACACCAAAAACTAAAAATAAACTATTAAAGCAACAAAAAAGAAATATCCCAAACAATTCTACTGTTTACAGAATTAGTAGAAACATTCTTGTAACTGTCTCCCTTTTGTTAGGCATCTAAAAATGGCAATAAGGCAAATATGTTCAAAACCCAAAACAAATGGATGGTAATACAACTTTTTATCTGTATACTTACTGACACTCTTTATCCAGAATCCAAACTTAATAAAAGATGACACATTCATTGAACAGCCAACCAATAAAATTTACTCTTTCCTCAGGACAAATTGACACCAACAAAAAAGAGTGACTAAAAGAAGAATGGTAAACAAATGAAGGCTGGCATTCAAGAAAGTAAATGATCAAGCTTCAATTGAAACAGCACTTATCATAAACATTCAAGAAAGAAACTGAAAATAAGAGGTAATAGGTGTTGAGTATAGCTTTTGGTTTCTAGAAGTTCCTGGAGCTGAAAAGCTGGACGTATTGCAAGGAATTATAAGAGTAAGTTCAAATGCAAGCAAGCCTGGAACCAAAAAGTAGGACTTATTGCAAGAGATTATAGGTGTGGAGTAAAACTTCCAGATTCTGAACGCTCCTGGCTTTATTATCTCCTCTTAGCAAGTGAGATGCCAAGAGAGTCTTAGCAGTCTTGCAGAATTCATACTGTAACTCACAGGTGTCCTTGACTAGATAAAGGGCAAGGTATAAAAAGCCTAAAACAAAAACTATTATCCATACCAACAGTTTATATACTCACTCCTAGCTGAAGGCTTTAAACAAAAACTCTATTATTATCATGTCTGTTTCCTCTTCATCATAGTACAGACTCATGTTGGCTGATTACTTGCAAATCTTAACACTTCCTCCAATCATATCAAACTATACAGTACAAAGCTAAAATTTAAACAGTTACCAGTAATTGGGTGCTGAAAATACAGTGATGCATTTTCCTTCGTGGGTCACCTCATATCCCATGTCCTTTACTTCGTGACTACGAATGATGTAATCCAGTTTGTTCCGCTTAAGAAAGGCCAAGGTTATGTCTGGACCAAACTGCACCCCTACTCCACGTTTACTGGGTGCCCTGCCCTTGGGTACCTGAGGGTCTGACCATAAGAGGTCACACATAAGGCCTGAAATAGAAATATATTTTAAAAATATACTGTGACAGAGTAAATTTGCCTATCCCTATTTCTAAGCTTAAATGTTATATAAATTATTAAATGTCAAAGTGACCTGACCTTGGGCACTGCTTATAATATTTTTGTTAAGTGCCAAGATCTGGAGTAAACAACTCAGGTGGAGAATGTGCTAGACTGCTGATGTAATCCGAACCGGTTTTAGGTGAATGAGTAGTTTTTATTATCCAATGGTTAAGATTTACATAAGAACAAGACCAGCCAAATGGACTGAGATCAATGTTTACCTGTTGTGGAGAAATTGAGAATTCTATTGTCTAACCATTTTGAATTTGGAGTGGAAGAAGTCCGGTCATGAAAGGCAGCCATTAGCTTAATGTTGAGTTAACTGACCAATTAACAGAGAATGAATTTAGAAATATTTTGTGCATTTTGCTGTTGATATGTTATACTTGTGTTTTGCATAGAAATATATTATGTGAGTAGACTATTATTTCTACAAATTGTGAACTATGATGCTTGTATGTACTATGCTAAACACTTGACATTATTTCTAGTGAACCCATTCATAAAACTGTTATATTTTATTTATTATGCTGTATGCATTTATTGGGTTAATAAATACTGTTGCAGGAAACTGGAAGTTGAGACTTGAATATAAGAAAGAATGAAATTAGGGATGTTCCCTGATTATATTTTACAGGGAAGTAGCAGCCTTTTTGTTTGTTTTTTACCAGAATCTCCCAGTTTACTGATTTATAAACCGCTACGACCATGGAAGATTTGAGAAGTCTCTAGCCCCAGTGTGTAAGTGTAAGGATACACTGCACTTTGTGGATGTAAAGTGGCAAAATATGCTTGACTACATCATGGAATTTCTGGTACAAGGAAGTTACTGGAAACTGCTACAATGTTGTTCTGCTTGAGGGAACTAATACAATAAAGGAGCACCCAGATTAGTCTTGAGAGAACAGTGGCTGACAGAACATTCTACAGCGCGCTATAGGACACGTGAAACTTACAATTCTACTGTGACAATAAACTTGTGACTTGGTTATGAAAGAATATTGCAGCATCTCATGGACAAGGTCATGTGCAGACTATTATTGCCTCTATGACTCCATTTCTCTTCTCTGATAAGAAATTACCCTGTGATTTATATTGACACTAATATGTTAAATTATGTGTTAGGATATAAGATTGTATAAACATTGAAACTATTCTTTAATGGTTTGTGGAAATATTGATGTCAAGAATCTTTTTTGTTATAATTGCTATATGTATATCTGATTGTTGATTTAATAAATTTATTATTTAATAAATTTATTATTAAATTTATTGACCTTATACATATTGATAACCACATGGTGGAGAGATAGGGGGTGGATGGGGGCTCACTAAATATAAATTAAAGACAGATTTATCTTCTCCTTTGGTAAGAAGTTTTCCATCTACATAAATATCATATGACGGTAAATGTTTGTCTTTAATGTTGAGGAAGAGAGAGAATGTTTACAGCACTCACATATCCACCAAGTGAGAGAGACAAGTGGTGTCTTCTGGAGAATTAATGATAACATAAATTCAGATTCTCATCACTTGTATTTGTTAGGGATGATCAATAATTATAATAATCATAACCATTAACTAGGGTGGCATTGTGTCACATATACAAATACAAGTCATCTAGTACCCATGTCTAAAACATGACATGATCAAAAAATGTTTCTTTTAAATTTCACAAAAATATAAACAACTGTTCATTTTGAGAACTTATATTATCTTGTCACTTTCAGATTTGTTAAAAGAGATGACAAATATCTAAATATGTTAAGTGACCTCCAGAGAAAAAGAATATGCCCTACATGTAAGTGCCCTCCTGTCTGTATTATACAACTGTCAAATATTTATGATATTTTTTTTTAATTTCATGTTAATATAAATGAGCAGTGATCTGAGAAACTTTCAGTTTTATTTTATAAGAGAAAAATATTATTTCTAAATGTTTAAGTCAACTTTACAGAAAATGAGCATGTCCTGAATGTGACTCACTCCTAACTCAATAGTTTAGTCATGAACAACTGTCAGTCAATCAAGAATTTTCTGTATTTCACATTATGTAAATGAACACTGATTTTGAGAAACTTGCAATGATTTTTTTTTTTTTTATACTTTCATTTTATTATAAGAAAAATCTTACTTCTAAATGTGTCAGTGTACTCGATAGAAATAAGGTATACCCTCCATCTTACTCACTTCTTTTTCTGCTCAATCAGTCTTGCCTTCCAAAAAGTGCAAAATTACTGAGTAGTAACAACAAAAAAACCCCACACAACACACATATAAAACCTAGTTTCTTCCTCTGAAATTTCCCAGTCCTGCTATAATCAGAGATTAATACTTTTAATCAATAAATTACCAAACTCTAACTGGATGACTTTTCACATTGCATGCAATGATACCAGACAATTATTAAAAAGTACTTTAATTTTAAGTGTGTGAAGAGTGAAAGGCTTTGCAATACAGTGAAAAATATTATATTATTTTACCTGACTCTGGAGGCTGCCTGAATCGGTCAACTTTGGCAATGTCGTCAAGTGTGACAGAGTCACTATCAAAAAGACCTCCATGCATCACCTGGTGCAGATAAGTACACACATATATCTATCTACAATAAAGTATACTCTGTATTTTAGATGCAAATATGTATACAATATAATCTATCTACAATAAGGTATACTCTATATTGGAGATACAAATAAGTACACATATATAATCTATCTACAATACAGCATACTTTTTACTGGAGATGCAAATTAGTACACAAATATAATCTATCTACAGTAAGGTATACTCTAATATATGGTAGATTCAAATAAGTACAAATATATAATCTATCTATAATAAGGTATACTCTACATTTTAGATCAAATAAGGTTTGTGTAAGAATTATCAATCTACAAATAATATATAATCACAGTATTCAATATTAATATATATATATACACATTCTGATCCTCTGCGAATGGAATATTTTAATTAATAAACTTTATAAATTCATCTTTGAATGTTAAATTTATGAATATAAGCGACCGTCCCTTTAAATGTGCTTGTCTATTTACTGAACTCTGATGTAATGCTTCTGAAGTACATGTAGTTTGTTAGCTATACTCTTATACACTAAATTCTCTAAACTAATAAAAGTATTCAAAAATTCTAATAAATAAAATTAATCCAATATGCTAGGGAAAAAATCTCACTGGTTAATAAACATCAAACTCTTGAAGGAAGAAACCTACACACAATATAAACACAGTAACATGCCCACACATGCACGCACACACAGAAATTTCCTATTCTGACACCACAATGCACATATTGGGGTCTGATCAAGACAAAGTTAACAAAATACAAGACAATTATTATCAACTCAGAAAATAATAAAACAAATGAACATACTAATAATCTTTTCTTTGAAAATGTCTAACTTCCTTTTATTTTTATTTCTTTTATTAAAATTTTGACTATGTTTTTGCACACGCACAAATATAAGTGGGAAATATTTGAAATTTTATAAAATATCATACCAAAATCTTCTTGTTGATGCAGTGTGCAAGTGGCAAACAGTTAAAAACTTCTGTGAACAGTGCACACATCTGGGATGAAAATCTGTCATTGCTAAGGAAAAGCTTACTCCAAAATGTGCATATGGGTGGGTAGGGGTGTTGTGTGAAGGCTTGTACTGAATAAGGCACAAGAATTATTTCTCTTTGATTACTAATATATTCACCGACAAACAGTACAACTTTGATTATCAGTGTTCCAATAATTTTAGAATTCAATTATCTTAAACAGCCTTCTTAAATCTTAAAGGTTCATTTATATTTATATATGTAATGACAAACTTTTAATCTCCTTAAAATGAAGTTTCAGCATTTATTGACCAAACAGCCAAGTAGCATATTCTATGAAATTTTCTAATCATGTAAATGATAGGGTTCAATATAGCATGCTAGAAACAATGCTTCTTTTCGAAAGAAATAAAGGAAATTCCATATAGTTCAACTAAACCAATACTATTACAATATATAGCTCACTTAACATAAAAATATATCAGTAATGATAAATTTCTTCTATTGCAAAAGATGAAAATTATAAAATAAAATAATGAAGTTCTGTTAGTAAAATTTAATGTATCTTAACCTTTCAATTAAAAAAAAAAGAAGAAGTAGAAGAAAGGATACTTTGAGCGAACTTCTCCTTCAAAGCCATACATCTGGTTCATGTTTTCACTCTCATGATTACCTGTTTAAAAAATAATCATATATTTACAATATAAGAAAAACAAAGTTTAAGAATTAAATAAAAAGTTTAGCATTTAAATCAAATGGTTAATGAAATAAGCATGGAGAAAAAAGAACAAACTGAACTTACCCCTGGCCATAAAGAAACAATTTGGATAGAGAAGCTTGAAGCTCAGAAGTGTGAAGATGCACTCCACCGAGAAAGAGCCCCTGTCTACAAAGTCACCGTTAAAAAGCTGTCAAAGACTTAAGAAAAATCATGCTTGTTGATGCACATCAGAAACAAGGGGAATATTAATGTGTCAAAAAAGCAAGTCCAGGCACAGGTAAAAATAAATGATACATTACATTAGTTCTCCAAGTGCTCCAAAGATCGGAAATAATGGGTCACATTTGATACACATTTTCATTACAGCAGCCCTTGTATATGTTGCAAGATGAGAGAGATGAACTAAAGCTATCATCTAACCACATTTGTACAGAAAACATTCAGGGCACTACAGAGTAGAGAGTACAAAAGAACAGCAATGCATGTCCATGATATACAAATACATGGGGACAAAATATTCTCATATCCAAACTGAGAAATACACTTTCTTTCCTTTTTATGTATTTTTCATTTGCATAGAATGATGGCAGATGAGACAGGTTAAAGAAGAATATCTTATGAAGAAGCCCTGCTTTGATTATTTTGGATCGCAAATCAAACTAAAGCTCAATGTTAGCAGTGACTGAAAGACCTCCTATAACCATGGATACTAGTTTACAGAATAAGGAAGATGAAAAAAATAATAAAATGCTTTAAACTTTTATAAATGCAGATAATTAATAATACATTAGGAGATATAGTAACATACCAACCCTACAAAGAATCTGTCTTCATGCTCTGTGACATTGCTTAATACGCAGCCTATCAGCAGTTAATCAAGAATGTAAAAGATACTTTAAATGTAAACTGTAAATGTAAGCATTGTAAACAGCAGACACATAACTTTCTCCCTCTTCTGTAAAGATATGCCCCTATCCACCACTCTCATACCCCCTCCGCTCACTCACAATACCAAAGAATTTGTTGTGTATTTATGTTTGTTAATAAATGTAAATGGCTTGGCTTGATTTGAGTGAGGTGTATGAAAAATGACTAAGACCATTCCGCATCACAATCTCCTTAAGCAGGGAGAAAGGATGACTCTCTTCTGCTAGAAGAATTTTGATAGCACGAATCAAATGCATTAACCTACAACTTGCACAAAGGATACATATGGATTTGTTTCAGATGGAATGCCATTCAGCTCAAAAATGTTCAAAAGGTCATAATACTGTCCGTGTATGTCTCCACAAACTGTAAATTTCTCTCCCTTGAAAACAAAACATTTTTTTTTTAAGATAATCGGAAAATACTAGTATATACTAATTCTTATATTATTATTATTACATATGCACCATTAATATAGCAGATCCTTATAACTGAGCATTTTATCACAAAATAAAAAAACAAAACAATGCTTCTATCATTACTATGAAAGCAGCATTAAAAAATTACAAATGAAATTTCAGCAGAAAATACCAATAAAACTCCAGAAATACTTACATCTTTGACTGTGATATGTACAAGGGATGGCTGCTCCTGGAAAAGCTTCTTGACATCCAACAAAATCTGAGATAAAAAAAAACTGCCTTAAAAAAAAAAAAAAACACTGAAAAGCACACTTCTGTTATGGATTAAAAAACAATTTTAAATCTGCATATTGTGTGCAAAAGAAGAAAAATTGTGAAACAGATACAATCATGTTGAATATAGTTCCTACTTTAATGAACATGCACACCAATCTGTGGAAAGACATAAAACTATATAGACACACTTTTTGACCACCGACATTACAGGCATACTTTCTGGGGACTCACAAGGCATATGTTCTAGGGACTCGCCTTATAGGCAAAGTTCCTGGAGACACCTTATTTGGCATACTTCCTGGGGACTCACCTTATATGACATACTTCCTGGGGACTCACCTTATAAGGAATACTTTCTGGAGACTCACCTTATATGACCTACTTCCTGGAGACACCTTATAAGGCTACTTCCTGGAGACACCTTATTCCAGCTCACTCACTCAGAGTGAAAGGATGCACCTTACCTTCCCTCCCTCATTTTGATTCTTAAGATTACCGAAATTAAACATCTGCCATGGATAAAAGAGTCACTAGAGAGTCAGCCCTCATCATTCCTATGCCCCTTTCAGGGCAAGAAGTTCAAAAGAATGTGGAAGAAGAAAAAGACAAAGAAGATGATTCCGAAAAACATTCTGATGAAGACAAAAAACAAAATATTGCTGACCACATGATAGAAATGCATGAAGACCATAAAGATGGGTCCACAAAGAAAAGAATACTAACACCTAATGACTTCAAAATTAAACCAGACAACAAAGTGCTCAATAAAACCTTCTCTGACTTAATTTGAGACCTTTTTCAGAACATTCAAATGGTACAAAAATATGAAGATCTACATAATGATGCTCTACAAGGACTTATGACACTACACAAGGCTCTACAAAAACACCTCTCAGTATCTAACAAACCGCCATTGACAGACAGTGAGATTCAAACATCCATCATATGGAAAAAACCTCCGAGAACAAAAGCCAACTCCACCCAGACTGTTAAAGAAGGAAAGAAACAGGCCGTTTTCAAACGCCAATGAACATGACTGAAGGAAAAAAGCCTGACACCAACTACAACTACTGAAGAAAACAAAATTCAGACAACTTCAACATCAATGAAAAAAGAAGACAAAAAGAAGAAAGATAAAAACAATTGCCAACGCAAAGGCAAAAAAAAATCCAGAGACAAATGAGAAAATTGTGCAAACAAAAGAAAACTGGGTCATGAAGGCAGACACGCTGACCAAAATCAAGGCCACCCTCAATGAGTACACAAGGGTGCCTGAGGCCCCACTTCTCTCACCCTTGCCAGAGACACCAACAATGTTGACAAATACAACAACATCAGAAGTCAACCAACAAAAACAACACAGGTGGACAGAAAATACGGTGCCAACTACAGTATGTACGAAAACAGATGCAACAACAACAGCAGCCACAACAATAATGGTCCCAACAACAAAGAAACCAACACCAACACCAATAACAATTGCAGTACAGTAAGCAGCAGTATCCACAATGGGGATATTTTAACCATCCCATTACTGACACGATCCAGCTGCAACTTGACCACCTTTACTGGCCACCAGCGCCCATCTACGTACATCCCAACAGACATGGGGGTAGCCACAACATCAGCAACAATGACAACAATGCCACCAGTGAAGAGGCCAGGCATTGAACAACCTGGAAGTATGTACACAATAGGTACAGACTTGGTGTGATACTAGCCTGGGCTCTGTAAGACACCCACCCACCCACCCCTTCCAACATCAGGGACAACAACTACGACACCAACCCTGGCCCACAGAATATGAGCTAATGGTTGCCTCTACTAGCCAGACATAAGTGCAATGGACAACAGGTAGCAATTCATCATCACCAAACTCTACACTTTCCTGTCCACTTTTTCTTTCATCACCATCATCATCAATTCTACCAACAGCAGCACACCTCAAGCCAAGCAGTGAAACTGGCAGAAGCTGGAAACTGCTATCATCATAATAAATGAAGAAGACTCACATTACAGGCATATTTCTGAGGACTCATCTTATAGGCATACTTTCTGAGGACTCATCTTATAGGCATACTTTCTGAGGATTCATCTTATAGGCATACTTTCTGAGGACTCATCTTATAGGCATACTTTCAGAGGACTCATCTTATAGGCATACTTTCTGGGGATTCATTTCATCTTATAGGCAAACTTTCTGGGGACTCACCTTATAGGCAAATTTTATGGGACTCACCTTATAAGGCATAAATCCTGGAGAATCAAGTTATAGGCACACAGATATTATAAGCATGACACATAAGCACTGAACTTATAGATTAGACTTTCTGTGCACAGATTTCATAAGCATGTAATTAATGTACACTAAAATACACACTTTTACACCTAAAGATAAAACTGTCTGCACAATGGCCTTATAGGCATATATCTGTAAATTGACCTTATACTTGTGAATAAAATTTTCTTTGCACTGACGGTGTACTAGTAGAAGGATTTTGTACCTACAGTGAAGAGTGCAACATCCTTATAGGCATTGTTCCTATGCACTGACCTTATAGGCATACTTTCTGTGTAGAGATTTCTGGTCTTTGAAAGTTTTCATGAGATCCTTAACAAACTTCTCAGTGACCTTGCCATCCTCCAGTTGTGGGCCTTTGTAGTCATCTTCTATCACTAATATTACAAGAAATATTTACAATTCTAGCATTATAATTATATATATATATCAATATCACTTTTAAAAAAAACAGTGGTAAAAAGTAATGGCTCAATTTTAAATCTATTGAGACTGGAATGCAAAATTTGTGATTAGTATGTAAAATATATCTAGGTTTGTGTGTAAAAAAAAAAATCAATCTGAATGATTCATTACTTTTAAAAAATATATTCTAGCCTGACAGTTTAAAACAGGCATTGCCAAATTTCCATATCTGAAATTCACTAACTATTTTGCAGCATTCCAATTCTATATAGATATATATAATATAGATATGTTGAGAGAGAGAGAATAGTTCACCAATGTAATATGTATACATGTGTAAGTAAGATGAATAATAGCCTGTATTTGTGTTGTAATACCAATACAGACTATTATAATTCTTACTTAAATCAAAGACAAGAACCAAGAATAACAATAGTTACAGGCAAAAGGGACAGGTGTGGAACAAGTTCAGTTTGAAAAAAAAAAAAATCTATTTATTTACCCATTGTATCAAGATTTATCTGATCCACTACACTCTTTGTTTCATCTGAAGCAATTGCACGTTCAAATGCAATGCGCCTGACAATCTTGTTACACTCATTGTATCTGGCCTGAGCATCTTTGTCTCCTGGCCGTAATGTGACAACCTGCACATTATAACATTATTCACCACCAAAATACATAAAATTGTAAAATATAGTTCAGCACATTAAGTAAGTTTTATTAAGATGAACCCATTTATTGCCAAGCACAACTAAGCTTACCTAAATGACTTTGCCAAACAGAATTTCAAATCAGATGCCAATACTTTAAAACATTATTTTATCAGAACAAATAATATCAATATAGGATTGCATAATACAATTCTATTAAAAAGCAAGTTTATAAGTATTTTAATGTAATAATTGTGTATAATATTAACAATCAGCACTCAAACACAGATGCAATGTATCTCTTACCTAAAGGATCAAAATTTACACTGTCATTTTTCATACCATAAAATCTAAATCTTTCAAATCAGCAAATAATATTTTGGAGCTTCAGAGTGCAAGGAGTAAATTAGTGAAACACATCTGGGCTCATTAAAAAAAAAAGTAATTTTGAGAGACATTAGAATGTTCAGGAATCAGATGCAAAAGCACTATTTTGCTGGTGGAGAAAAAGCAAATTATTATGATCATGTTAATATGATTCCTATACAAGTGTTCTTAAATTTTAACAGGTGATCTTGCCCACAACAAATATACCTCAAGCTGCCGATAAATTTTAATAGATGATCTTGCTCAAAACAAATATATATCAAGCTGCCAATAAATTTTAATAGATGATCTTGCTCGAAGTCATTATCTCATTACAACAAGTATCTGATTACAACAAAACTATTTTTTTGTGTTTTAGTTCTTAATATCCTAAAGTTTCTCAGGTTATTGAAAAGAAATCTTTAAAATATTTAATTTATCTCTTTTATTTCAAGACAGATTTAATTCAAACATTCTTTATGCATCATTATGCAAAGACTCTGTAGGAGCAATTTCTAGAAACAAATAGGGTCTACTGTATTGTGCTCCTCTGTTACTCCAGTCCTTTATCTTTATACACCATCTTGATTACTCAGAACACTTAGCTCAAGCCTGTAAGCAATTATAATCAATGAGGAACATGGTTACCACATTTTAACTACATATCTGCAGAAACTTTAAACACTTACATATTTAAAGTCTTTTAATGCCTCCTTGAATTTTCCCAATGCCATGTTTGCAGATGCTCTCCTGTAAAATGCCTGCAAATTTACATATTTTAAAATATTTTACTATAAGTTTTCAAAATAAATCATTAATTACCTTTTAAACTGCTTGAATGTTATTGTAAAGAATGAGCTGTTATATATATAGACAAAGAAAAACTTACTTATTCTCACCCCAGGTTATTTGAGATACTTTCTTTTTATCATAGTGATCTTTGTCCCATTAACTCAGATGGCCTTGATAATAAGAAAATCTAGCCTACCTTGAAGAATGATTTTACTGATTCATACTTCAAACCCGAACAAAAATAATAATAAAGAACAAACCTCCTACTTATCGAGTATTTAGAGTAAAAGGGTTATACTAATTATGATTATCACTCCAGTATTGATTCAACTATTTATTCCTGTAAGATAATTTCTTTAGATGGTGCTCTACAATAGATAACAAGAACCAGCAAATGGCAGGTAAAAGCTCACGCACAAGAAACTGATACTAAAATGACCCTCCATTATGTATTTTCAAATCTCTTAGTTGCAAATAAATTTCATGCTTGAATGGCTGGGATAATCAAGAGTTCACTTATCTTGGCATATTAATCATTTTATCAATTAACAATCCTAAGCCACAGTATTATATGTATGCAATCATAAACTGCTTGCTCATGTTTTCAAACCAAAGTCAAATAATTATATACCTTGATATATGTTTTGTCTAAATCCAGAGCTTTGTCAGCATCAGAAAGTGCATACCCAAAGCACTCAGTGCGTAAATATGCAAAACTTCGGTTGCCATAGTATGCTGCGACTGTTGGGTTCAGTTCTATGGCCTGAGAATAAGAAGCAATTGCTTGATTGTAATCCTCCTCTGCAAGTATATGATTTCAACAAAAAATAAAATAAAATGGTTTTAGATTCATTCTACTTTGTTGTATCCTTAATCTGAGAAACTCAGCAATAATTCTGAATGGCAACATAAACAGATAGATAGATACATTTGTAGACTTACTGTTAGTTTACTGTTCTAGAGATATATTTATATACACCAATTTTAACTGTGTTATCACTGCAAATATAAAAATGCTAAATCTCTGTAGTAACAACATTAATATTTATCACTTAAGTGACTTACTAACATCATTAATGAGTTCATAGAAAGTTAACTAGATCCACTTTTCTACTCTGCATATTTTATCATAAGCAGTATTTCATCATAACTTTAAGTCCATTCCTCTAAGAAATAACTATAATTATATAAAGTACAAATTAGTAATAAAAAAAAATAAGAAATCTATTACACTTTTACAGTTTTGGTATTATTTTACAAGTTAGCTTCAACTTCAAGAAGTTGTTCAGAAAAAACCCACACATTATTCACAGTTATCTTCAAAGATTACTGAATTGACAAAATATGAATAAAAGTGCCTGTTAGTGTTAATGACAATTAATTACTACAGTCAACCTTGTAGTACACTATTGTAGCTAACAAAATAATGAAATGCTGGAATAAACAAAACCATAAAAGCAAAAACAATGGTTTCATTAAGCAACAAAAAAAAAATCAATGATTAAAATACATCCACTGTTATAGCAAAAGAATTATAAACCATGAGGCAAGTGCACATTACATACAACAAATTATAATCAAGCTTTTTTAAAAGTAAATAAAGTTAGTAAATTGTGTTAAGTTAACTTAAGAGTACAGATGATAAGAGACAGATACATTTTTTTTTATTAAACCATTTTAGTGTGATTTTTTTTAAAATCAGAAATCACTGTGTTTGTAATTATGTCATTAGTTAAATATTACAAATTAATAAAATAGTTTTGATCCAAACCATTAAATTAAATACGAACGTCAAAAGTAACACAAATTTATTGCGAGTAAAAATACAATTAAACATTCCTTATTTCATTCTCAAAAAATTAAAAATCAAAACCAAAAATCATTTAGCATTAGTGTTTACTAAATTTTAATAGTATTAAAGGTTGTTTGTTTTTTTATTTAGGCCTAAACTGTGAACGAAATAAAACTTTACAATCACGGAAGTGTGAAAGTTTAAAGTATCAGTTAAAAATACGGAATCATAAATAAGCTTACTGATCAAAGACATATAGATGCTCTTCAGAACAATAATTGCAACAGAGTTTATTTAATTTATTTATTCTGTAGGTCTACAAATCTTGTTTATCAATGAGATTGGTCTATTCATTACGATTGACACCATGCTACGCTTCAAACGCTAAGACTAGTAAGAGTTATCATTATGAATACTTCGGACAACAATTAAAATAAGAATACTTTTAAAAAACTCGTTGGCCTGTTCTTTGAACACTTCCGCATTTGCCTTGTTTTCATCGGTTACCTCCACGTGGTAACACACCACGCCATTTTCTGGCTTAGGAATAAGCGCTTGCTCTGTACTCGCTGCCGCCATACTTGTTTCTAAGCCAAGCGCTTAGGGTACACTACCTTCATTTCTAGAAAGTGCCCTCTTCGCCCGGTTATGTCCCGTTTATCGCCGTCAGATGTTTCGCGAAAACTCACGGTTCGAGCTTGTTGGTTTTAGTAGCGGGTTAGACAGCCTAGTTATTGCAATAAAGATTGTGCGCATTCGGGCCTACACGAATGAGCTGTACCTCGCTAACATAGTGTACGGCCTATAGATTGAGCATTAAACAAACAAAAGAAACCCAAACAATTGCGTGAACCCTAGTTTTACATTATAAATGGCCAAGGGAATAAAGTAAAATATATCAACTGTTAGGGCGTACGCCTTTAAAAAAAAATAATGTTAATTATTAAATTAAATGCACTTAATTCAAACAGCATTCTGCAGTGGACTCGTTTTTAAAAAATGTTATCTGATTAAGTAATTGTACATATTTGTTTTAACAGAAAACTTATATAGAATAAGTAACAGCAAATTAATGTAATTAAAAATAATAAACACTAATAATAATAATATGCCTACACAATGAATGAATAAAGATTGTCTGGAAATAACAATAAATATGAACACACCAGCCCTCCCACCAAAGATATGACGCTTACTTATGACTGTACACTATATGAACTATCACTGAAACTTGATATATATATATTATTTACTGTTTAGAAATTTTGTTTAATAATCTGATACACCAACTGCTGGTAGCATCAATGTAATCAGCATGTGTATATTATTTGTAAAGGCACGTTAAATATCATTTCTACAAATTGTAAACAATATGAAAGAAAATAATTTTAATTATTCTTCTCACGTTCTTTATAATGCTGTTAAATTAAATGCAAGATACAATTTCAAAAATCATTATTTCATAAACTACAAAGTGGACGGATTGGAAATTTACAAGCATTGATTTAATATACATTAAGGTCAATCACTTTAAGATGGGACCCGTACATGGTGGCGTGACGACTGGGTTAAGTGACAGCAGGGAGGTAAAGGGAACTGTCAACCACCACCCAATAATAATAATAAAGGTGAGCAGTGACAGCTCCGTTACTATAAATATAGGTGTTTTATTGCAATCAGGATAGGTATCGATTCATTTTCTTAAATCATAACACCCTAAAGTTTGACAATGATTTCTATAACTCGCGCAGGTCGATGAAAGAAATATATAGTTGCGTATAATTAAAGATGGGCCAGAAGTTTCCCACTGCAGTCTTACACCAATACCAGGTGTGTAGTATTTAGTCAAAGAATGTTTACTATTCCTACTGAAAATAAGTCGGTATCCGCCAGCTGTGATTGGGAACACCGATTTCTCAGAGTTGTCCTGCCTTATTAACGCTGTGTAGAACTCAAAATCCATACCTCGAAACTACGGAATTAATTAACAATGACCGGTTGTCCTTGACCTGGCCTCAGGTCGATGGAAAGTGAAGCATGCTCCAGAGACAGGTTGTAATCCATTACTTTAATCCGCATCTCCACAGAGAATCACGCACAAATTACAACCAATACAATATGTTCAAGCCTTTTTCTCACTGCCTTTGACTGCAGTAAAATAAATCCGAAAGAAATATTCGGTAAGATCTTTTTTTTTAATTTTAAGAAGAAATAATGTTCATTATGCATATTTGTTTTTGTTTTTTAATTAAAAAAAAGGGCTTCGTAATTTCGTCTTTTATAACGAAGTGAAATCCTTCAAACACCATAGAGATAACATTGAATAAAATATTATTATATCAGTACCCTTTTCGCACTTGAAAGCACAGCGAAGACAGTATACACTCGTGCATTAAATTATTTAGAGGTGGTGCGCATAGTCAGGTTTCTGTTTAACATCCATACCCATGACAGCCATTTCAAATTGAAATCAACGAACTGCGGCGTGAACCCTGAGGGGATCAATGATAATTATGACATCAGCCAGTGCACATAAAACGGTGTTAATCATTTGTCGTCACAGTCGACCAAATGCTGCTTTTCAATGATGTGTCAACTTATCGATCATGTTTCAGTGGGTGGGGCCTAGTTCATTTTGTGCTTCTTTTGTTAGTTTTGTGTTTGTGTGTAGGGGGGGGGGGTCGAAGGGGGAAGATATTCCGATTTAAAGAGTAGTTACAAAACAAGATTCTAAATTAGAATTTAAATCCCTTTTAAAACGGACTGCTCTTCTTGGTTAGGTCTTACTTGTCGTCATTACAGATAAGTAGAAACAATATTACGTCTGGCTGTCTCTACACAAGCCAGAAAAAGCCTATACCGGTCCACCACGTTGTTCTGACTAGATTATCTACCTTGACTAAGCCCCGTTAGTATTAACCAGATAGGATCCGAGAACACAAAAGCCCGGAAATGGCCACAACCACAACTAACCGACTATACAACAAGACAACAGTGAAAGACGTGCAACAATAAACACTAGACCCACCGACGGAGGACGGTTGAGGGTGTGTGCCAAACTGGTGCTACCTTTTCACCCCCTTCCGCCTGCCCTCTCGACCTCCACCTCAGACGCACCGCGAGGCTGTGGGGTTCCCCCAGAGGCAAACCATGACTGAGAATATCGTGAAGATAAAAAGTCTAACGCGGCTTCTAGGGGAAGACAGCGAAAGAGAGAGAGACAACAAACACTACACTATTACCAGCTCGGAATACACAATCTGCACGACATCTCAAAACTTATACAGATGTCGGAATATACAATCTGCATGACATCTCAAAACGTATACAGATGTCGGAATATACAATCTGCATGACATCTCAAAACTTATACAGATGTCGGAATATACAATCTGCATGACATCTCAAAACTTATACAGATGTCGGAATATATAATCTGCATGACACCTCAAAACCTATACAGATGTCGGAATACACAATCTGCATGACACCTCAAACCTATACAGATGTCAGAATACACAATCTGCATACCTCAAAACCTATACAGATGTCGGAATATACAAACTACATGACACCTCAAAACCTATACAGATGTCGGAATACACAATCTACATGACACCTCAAAACCTATACAGATGTCGGAATACACAATCTACATGACACCTCAAAACCTATACAGATCTTTTGTAAACTCGCTCGACTCATTAGAAGGAACTGGTATCAACCGAGAGGTGGCCTATGTCGAAGCTAGGCGGAACAAGAAATAGCGCAGTTTTTCTTTCATAGAGCCCTCCGTCTAAGCCTTCAGCATGGACGACTCCGGCACAACATCTGACCAACGAGACAAACGTATCCAGCGATGGCTATGCCAGATATTTCAACAATAACTTGGTAAATGTTGGCGCTACGAATACACCATACTGTTGATGCACTTCTACAATAGAAACGCAAACGCTAGCATCCTACAATAAATTAAAAACTTCTGCCACACAAAGGACGTAATTCCACTCACCACTGCATTCACCCAGACGGACAAGACTGGATCATGCACCATGTACTTGTAAACAACAATGAAAACCAGGCACACATTCACACTCGCAAACAATGACCGTGAAGACCACACACATCATCACACTCGCAAACAACGACCATGAAGACCACACACATCATCACACTCGCAAACAATGACCGTGAAGACCACACACATCATCACACTCGCAAACAACGACCATGAAGACCGGACACAAGGTCACACTCGCAAACAACAACCATCAAGACCGGACACACAAGATCACACTCGCAGACAACGACCGTCATGACCGGACATAAACAATGACCATTGCAGAAACCAAGGGTGGGAAAACTCTCGAGCGCTGACCGGAACCCAACAGCGATAACTAAACGACAATGAAAGCTTCAACTACTATAATACTATATTCTTATAGATGCACAATACCTAATGGTTAGGTACTGGGGTATTTTTATTTAAATTTTTTGTCTTATTTTCCGATATAACACATTACATACGGTGGCCTAACTAGGGTGAGCCAGGTGGGACGCCAAATGACACTGACAAAATGAGAAATAAGTTATTATAATTTTATTTTAAAATATAAAATATATATATTAGCTATAAGTTTGGGGGTGTTTTTAAAGCAATAAAAGTGTATTTTGTTTTTATTTTGTAACCAGTATTATAACGAGTAACCAGTTTGAGTACCGATATAAGAATTCAGCCAGAATTTTAAGGGGGGGGGGGGCGTCATGTTTTTAAAATTTGCCTTGCGAGCAACCAACCCTAGTAAAGCCTCTGATTACATATGACATGCACAAAACATTGAGATGAATGAAGGCAAAAAAAAAAAAAAAAAATCCGGACATCAAGGGTGCGCGGTGGGTCAAGACACCCTAGAGGTTATAGGGGTGTGCGGGTGTAGGCGGCGATTAATGGTCAATGCATTCTGGTATTAATGCATGTGGGTCAGTCGATGATGATTTGTCAGTAATATTAGTTTAGACTTATCTCAGACGCTGCCAAATATTACTCCCAGGGCAGAGTGACAGCTGTGGGAAATCTTATCTAAACTCGCTGTAAAGACCACACGTTCTCAGCAAACGTTTTAAAAGGAAAATGCATAAGTACGCACGCATACGTATACATACACACGCACGCACGCACGTTGTTGTGCCTATTAGCTATTCAGAAGCTATGGCGGTCTCAACGTTGCTCCTGTTTTTGATCTTGCTGACGACGGAAGCCAGTGGCTGGACAAACTGGTGTTGGCCAAAACTGTGGGAGGGCAAGATATGGACTCTTCACATTACGCAAACAGACCAAGGATGCGATGTATGGGAGGTAACTTTCTAAGAAAAAAATATATATCAAAGAAAACAACCAACTTGATCATGAGAGTGAAAGTACGGGTGTCAGGGACTAGCAAGAAAGCTAGATCTGCACTGATAACCGAATTCTTTATTATTATTATTTTGAAATGACAGTAGTGGTATCTGCCTTGGCATCTTTTCTAATTAAAATGAATTTAGTTCTTAGCTCGACACAGACTATGCGTTCTGTAGTCACGTGATCAAGTTATTGATTCCACTGATTAGTGCAGACTATCCCCATAATATCAGGTTTATTTAACACTTTAATATTTATTTAACCCTTTAATCTCTGTTTGAGCCTTTAGTCTCTATTTGAACAGCGAGTCAGAAGTCAAAGATATCCCCTAATAGATCATTAAATAATATATATGGTCTGTAATTTAAAAAAAAAACACCCAAAACAAGGAAATCATTAGAGCGATAATAAATATAATTCTGCATTACGTGTGCAGTACTTCTTGTTAAAAATTCTGATCACTTGGGTGATCGGTAACAATTCCGCAACGCGTCTCTGCAGGTTCTCAGTTGGCGTTACTAATAGCGCTAGATTGTGCACACAATAATGTAATATATTATTGACGAATTATAGTATGAACAATTAGTCCGATGGGAGTATCGTTAACTTTAGGCCCTACGGTAGGCTGTACAGGACGTGGCACCGTGTTCTGCCACATTCTGTCAAAGACAGCCATTAGTGAGAACTGCAGTTGGTTGACGCTCCAGAAGGAAAATTGCCGTGAAAGTGGTTAATTCACCTGCGGTTTAGAATTCCATACTGAGTGTCCCAATCGAGGGGGAGCAAGGAGGGATGACAGGTAATTTAAACAGAGTGGGAAATGGGACAAACGAAACAGATATAGAAGTGATAGGGATGGAGGAGGGGGAAGAAAGAAAGAAAGAAAGAAAGAAAGAAAGAAAGAAAGAAAGAAAGAAAGAAAGAAAGAAAGAAAGAAAGAAAGAAAGAAAGAAAGAAAGAGAAGGAAACAAACAAGAAAAAGAAAGGATAGCACTAAGATTAAGACAGTGGGCAGAAAGAGAGATAGAGAAAGCGGAGAAACAGATAGAGAGAGAGAAGAACAGTGAGGGTGGGACAAAAAGAGAGAGGGAGAAAGAGGTGGACAGAAAATGGGATAGAGAGAGAGAGAATCAGGAGGGACAGAGATTGTGTATTTATTAGTACAACTCAACATCTATTTACCAAAGTTCGACTAAGTATCCTATTTGTACGTCAGTCTGTTTGTCAGCGTGTTCATCTTTTATATCACGACACTTTCTTATTATTCCTCAGAGTACCGCTGCAGTGACTGTGGATTTAGTGGGCAACAGGTTGGCTTCGCGTGAAGCAGGAGTTCGCAATGGCAAACAATACAATGTCTTCTATCTCTTCTACTATCCGGCTGTGCGTATATAAGTCTAATACTTACTCGACTTTGGTTGAGTCAATGTTTGTTGTTCAGAAATGGTGCAGATTTACACAGCATACTCGCAGTGTGTTTGGTGAAGATTTACACAGCATACTCGCAGTGTGTTTGGTGAAGATTTACACAGTATACTCGCAGTGTGCTTGGTGTAATCATACGGTATACTCGCAGTGTGGTTGGTACAGTCATACGCGCATTATGGGACGATATATGGTACATCGATAAAATGCAGATATTCTTAGAATTTTAGGCAACGAGTGTATTTCAGTGCGAAAGATAATTTTAAAAAGTTAATACCACTATTACCTCCACCACCACCACCACGACCATCACCATCATCATCATCAATTAATACTGGGCTGTACTGGCTTGCGATCATACAATGTTCGATTTGTTTTTATTGACGAATCGAAAGTGTCACTGTGTCATTCGCATCAGTCAAGAATTGTTAACAATTTTTATATTTTGTTTGATTTTTGTTTTCCTATTTTGTTTTTAAGCGGCAATGAAAACGCGCGTGCGTGTGTGTGTGTGTGTGTGTGTGTGTGTGTGTGTGTGTGTGTGTGTGTGTGTGTGTGTGTGTGTGTGTGTGTGTGTGTGTGTGTGTGTGTGTGTGTGTGTAATTAATAGTAGTAGTGTTGCACACAATAATATGTCAACATTTTCCCCCAAAATACCAGAACACAGTATACATTGTGGAAAACGACAGATGTGAAACTCATCCAATTGCTGGAAATGTATCACAACACTGCATCGATTTTTCAGGTGTGAACAATTGCATTATGTATATATCACTCATCATAATTCTTATCCGTCGTTACACTGTGTAATAAAATTAAAATACAAACAACAAAGAGTCTCTAGATTTGATATCTGAGCATTTTCTATGATGGTTAATACGCGTTCCAACAATATTTTGCTAGATGTCATGGTTATTGTAATCAAATTGTGTTTCATGGTTAGGCTGTTTTAATAACAGTAGGCCTGATGTCTCTGTTTCGTGTTTGCATTATTGTAACAATATTATGCCTGGTGTCATTGTTTCGTGTGTACTAAACTTATGCTTGATGTTTATTAGATATAAATGTGTTGGAATACCTGAAGGAATATCTGGGGTACGCTTACGATAACGGGGCTTTCGCAGTGGGCTTAAGAGGTATCAAGGACGGTGT
Organism: Sinotaia quadrata; assembly: GCA_028829895.1. NCBI lineage: Eukaryota > Metazoa > Mollusca > Gastropoda > Architaenioglossa > Viviparidae > Sinotaia > Sinotaia quadrata. The sequence continues at coordinate 69,776,995 of CM054177.1, forward strand.
GGAATATTTTCATAGTGTGGACCCAGAGGACTCAATACCTCTTATAGAAGAACAGCATGGCACAATTGATGGAGGTGAGTTTCTGCGCGCGCGCACACACACACACACACACACACACACACTCACACATTCACACACACACACACACATATTTATATACACATATATAATCATGTGTGTGTTGTGGTATTGTACTTTCATGTGACATGTGTATTTGTGTATACAGAAGACGCAGCGATAGTATGTGGGTATAATTGTGCATTTGTGTGAGGTGTACATTTGCATATACTATAGATGTAGTCATAGCGTGTGTGTGTGTGTGTGTGTGTGTGTGTGTGTGTGTGTGTGTGTGTGTGTGTGTGTGTGTGTGTGTGTGTGTGTGTGTGTGTGTGTGTGTGTGTGTGTGTGTGTGTGTGTGTGTAAAATAATACTTTTAGCAGATTCACATTCCGCCAGCTGCTGTCTTTCAAGTAAATAGAACATGACATTTTCATTATCAAAAGAATTAAATTATTAAATTAAAGTATTTACTCTGCCAAGAGCTGTTAGTACTAAGTCCTTTTTATTCTAAAAAAAACTTAAATATTTATTTCTGAAATTGCTTGATAGACGTAAAGGATCATTGGATTAAATATAACTGTGTTGGAATAAAGTTCCATCGAATTAATCCATACGTTAGTGTAATTGTGTAAACCAGATACTACTACTACCACCACTATTACTATTACTACTACCACAACCATCACTACCACCACTACTACTATTACTACTACCACAACCATCACCAATTCCACTACTACTACAACAACAACTACTACTACTAGCTTGAAATTGAATCTTAAAGTAAAACAAAGCCAAGTAAGTAAATGAAATTTGTTCTCGATTTACACTGATCTGATGTATAACTGTGTTATTGACTGTGCAGTACCCACGTATACAGTGAGAAACTACTACAACATAACTCTGGGTATTAGTGACGTCAGCGTCTTCACGCCGCCAGAGATCTGTATATAGAGCGTGAGTAAAAGGGGTGCCCAAGGTCGGGTTACTCTTACAATTTAACAATTTTTTTAACAATTAAATTTTGAAATAGGGAGAGGCAAATTTACTCCGTCACACTATCTATCCATCCTCCCACCTATCTATCTATCTATTTACCTATTTACATCTCTTTCTCTCTACTGCTGTCTCTAGTCATTCTTGTGTGATCATGCTATGTATGCATGTATATAGTACACATAAAGATGGATGTAATGTGTATGCATGTATATAGTATACATAAAGATGGATGTGCTGTGTAATCTCAGTTTCACCATTCTAAACTAATGTCATTTTATTTTGAAATATCCAGATAGGCTTACAGCAAAACAATCCCCACACTCAGGTCAAGGGTCGCCATGCAGTTAAATCAACTTGGAGGTACCCCTCGTTCTCCCCTTCCTCCTCCACGACCCACCCCGGAATGATCTACTGATGGCAAAGAGCATACTTTCATCTCCTATCATAATAAAAAAAATGATCGACAGTTTTCGGATGTGTTTAGTCTCTTGCTTGTGAGCGGTCTGTAGGCAGTGTTACTTAGCATTTTTCCTTTGGCTCAACAGCACGATTTCTAGACTACGTCAAGTATGTTGACAACGACTATAACAAACAGCCTGCTTAACTTCCTTCTATCCTTTCTCTACTATCCTTCATTTTTGTTTGTTTGTTTGCTTAGTTTACAACTTTCCGTCGTTTATTCCAGATTTAGACACAATTAATCACTTTCATTCGTTTATTCCAGATTTAGACACAGTTAATCACTTTCATTCATTTATTCCACATTTAGACACAGTTAATCACTCAGCCACACATTCTGCTTTGGATTACACAGATTTCAACTTCATTTACAGCTCTATTTATTACAGATGTGACGTTTTGCGTCCACCTTCTCACAATTTTATTATAATTATTAATGATAAATATATATTAACTAACAATAATATTTCAAACCTTAATAATAATTTAGATAGTAATACTATTTTGTACTTTATTATTCTAAATCATTATAAAAATAGTGATTTCAGACTCTGAACATTTTGACTTCTAACATTTAATTAACTCAGACTTGGGTTTTCCCAACTCCCAGTTATACAATCTCTGGTCTATCCTTCACTTGCTACAAGAGGGCCTATACGTAACTGTTCGTGGCTTCAGTTACTACAAGAGGGCCTATACATAACTGTTCGTGGCTTCAGTTACTACAAGAGGGCCTATACATAACTGTTCGTGGCTTCAGTTACTACAAGAGGGCCTATACGTAACTGTTCGTGGCTTCAGTTGCTACAAGAGGGCCTATACGTAACTGTTCGTGACTTCAGTTGCTACAAGAGGGCCTATACATAACTGTTCGTGGCTTCAGTTGCTACAAGAGGGCCTATACATAACTGTTCACAAGAGCGGATCATGGCCCTGGCCGATGGACGTTAGAGCCGGATGTGGAGCTTGTCATCCAGGGTCGAGAAAATCTGGATAATTGATGTTAGAAAGTTTTAAAAGTGTAAGTTAGGGAAAACATAGTTAGAATGTTTGGACCCATATTAGCATTTCCTATAGCAACAAAGGACCTGTAGCAAAACTCCCGAACTGTAAGGAATTGTAAGTTTATGTGGACTTGTGGGAAATCTGCCAGTAATTACTGGAATCTTGTGCGAGTGGACCTTGGCTGAGAATAGGCCTGCTGTGACCCTCCATTCAACCACTACTTGACCAGTGCGAGGATGTCTCCCCATTTTGCCCGGGCCAGATGACAACAAACGCCGTCGCTCTAACAAAACGTGATGTTTGTATCAATCTCTACTCTGTGTCCCCACATTATAATCGCAGTTCTTAACTTTTAAAATAAAATGTATGGCTTAATAAACTTTCAACATTACTAAAATAGTAATTTGCAGGCCTATAGGGACCTGCCATTATGTAAACATGTAATACTGTGTATAACGAAATAGGGTACTCCACACACACACACACACACACACACACCTGGAACAGTAGACGAAAATAATAATTTGCTGAACTAGAGATCCCAAAGTCACGTGCATTGGACTCTTATCATTATTCCATATTTTCCCGTTCAACCAATCTTATCAGTGCAAAACTACTCCAAACGGTCGCTTCCAAGTGAACCGGATAAATTCGCTGTCGTTTCCATACAGTTTCAAAGACGGATAGATTATACAATATACAGTATCACGCAAACGAAACAGCCTGACTGGAACGTATAATTAACAAAGGTGTGAAAACACTGTCAATAATAAGCGATGCGGTTATTGAGAGGAAAGGGGCTGTACTCCGCCTCGCTCGTGGACCTAGTGGTGGTGGTGGTGGTACTGGGCCCTTTGAACTGCGCTTTCGCCGGGTGGCCTATGTATTGCTGGCCGAAGTTGTGGGAGGGCAGGAAATGGACTTTGCAAATAACGCAAACAGACCAGGGCACCGACGTGTGGGAGGTACCAGTTTGCTTGATATATATATGTATATATAATTTGTCGGTGTGTTTACTTTATCATCCTCGAGCGCTGACATTTGGTTCGGCGTCGAACACGGTGCCTACTTGAATTGACGATGAAACAAGGCACAGAAAGAGTTCCTGAAAGGAGCTTTGTGGTGGTGGATGGGAGTAGATCCCGACCTGTTTAGGTATTATACACAGTATGTAGAGCAAGAAGAAGGAAGTGGGAACAGTGTGAAGCGGTGCTTTTTATTTTTCTTTTAAAATATTATTTTGTTTTATTTTCTTGACCTGACTAATCATGAGATAGACTGTTTCTATTGAATAATATTTCAACCTAACAACTACCACCAAAATTACCAACGAAGCAACAACCACAGCATGAGACTTGTGATATCTGCAAAACTTAAGAGTCAACTATATTGCACAATGATACTATTTTATAGAGTCTGCTTGATAAATGCAATCTTTTATATTATTTTTAATAGCACATTATATGTAATAATTGGTAGGAAAACATTTTAAAAAAATATAGGTGTGTGGCAGAGTAAATTTGCCTACCCCTATTTCTAAATTTAATAATTATATATTTGTTGCCAATGTTAACGTGACCCGACATTGGGCACTGCTTGTGATGATATTTTTGTCACCATTGGAGTAAACAACTCAGGAGGAGAATATATTAGACTTGCTGAACCAGTCCAAACCAGTTCCAGTTGGATGAGTATTTTTTTACTAATAGTCTCTCACTTGTTCATAACAACTTCATCTAATGGGGATGGACTGAAAGTTATTTTGTTGAAGAAAGTCCTATATTCTAATCACTTTGATTTTGACATAACTCTAAGTCTGGTCAAAAAAAAGGCAATCGTTAGCATATGGTAAGAACTGACTGATAAAGAAAGAATGGACTTAGAAATATTTCATACATGTTTGCTATTAATCTATGATTTAATTGGAGAATGTTTTATGTAAATGAACCATTATTTTTATATTCACTAATTTGAATATATTGTACATTATACTTGTGAATTTTGACCAATGCTATATTTATTATGTTGCGTATGCAAGGGGTTAATGAATATTGTTGGAGGATTTTTAAGTTGAGAATGTGTTGAGAGAGAAAGGAGTTTAGAGATGAAATGGTGCTGCCTTAATTTGACTTTTGCAGAGAGGAGCATGCCTTTTTTATTTTGTTTTATATCCTTCTAGCCACTTCAGACTAGTGTACTGTACTCTACTTGATCACATTGGTGTGTGTATCCGACGTTGTCATCAAACCTGTCAGTAAATGTTTTGCTGTAAGTTGATTCCTGTAAATTCTGTTCGAGAGCCAGTAGGGCGAAAATCGAGGCTTGAGTTTGGTCTCAAGAATTCATGAAAGTTTCTTGAATATTTCTCATGGTGTGCTGAGTAGCACACACAAAGATTCTAAAACACGTCACGTGATGTGCTTTTGATAGTGCATGTGAAGTTCTGGAAATTCTCTACAGTTTGCTTTGTGAGCGCGTCAGAGATTCCAGAACAGTTGTGTAACATGCCTAGGAGGGGTATGTTGGACCGTCAACTAATAAAAAAGAAAGTGATTTGTTGCAACCTGCGTGATTGTGAACATGTGCTAGTGACAGTGACCAACATTGAAAAGGTTATGTACCTTGACTATAATTATCTCTCTAAAGCTCCACTCTCATTTCTGTGATGAATTATCTATGAATATGATTATAAACATTTATTTTATCACCTCCTCTCAATCAGTTAATGAGTTGCTGTAGTAGAAATTAACATGATTTGGCACTTTTCTGCTCAGAGATAGAGCAACCATTGTAACGCTATTAAATGTGGTATATTTTAATCAATCCAGAAAGATATATTAAATCAGTTCGCTCTAATTTTGTACAAATCAATTAAATTTAATGCAACAACAATTTTAGCATTGGTGCTGGATTAACCAGTAGAGTTTAGTCCCCCGAACGACTTTGTTGTGTTAAAGATAAGAAGTCGTGTTCCCTCTTTAAGAAGTTGTGCTTTCTCTTTTCTTTATGAAGTTGTGTTGTATTTTTCCTTTAAGAAACCGTGTCGTATTGTCTCCTTTCTTTAAGAGGTTGTGTCGTCTTTTTCCTTTAAGAAGTTATGTTGTCCCTTTCATTTAAGATGATGTATTCTCTCTTTCATTTAAGAAATGTTGTCTCTTTACATGAAGAAGTCGTTTATCTCTTTCCTTTTAGAAGACGTGTTGTTTCTTTCCTTTAAGAAGTTGTGTCATCTCTTTTCCTTTAGAAGTTATGTTGTCTATTTCTTTTTAGTTGTGTTGTCTATTTCCATTAAGAAGTTGTGTCTTTTCTTTTCTCATAAAAGTTGTGTTGCCTATTTCCTTTAAAATGTCGGTTTCTTTCATTTAAGGAGTTTTCTTGTCTCTTTCCTTTAAGAAGTTTGTTCTCTTTCCTGTAAAATGTTGTGTTGTCTTTTTCCTTTAAAAAGTCGGTTTCTTTCTTTTAAGGAGTATTCTTGTCTCTTTCCTTTAAGAAGTTTGTTGTTTCTTTCCTTTAAGGAGTTGTGTTGTCTCTTTCCCTTATAAAGTTGTGTCGTCTTTCTCCTTTAAGAATTTGTGCTTGAGTGATTTACATATGTAGTACATTAATAATGTATCAGCAGTTTATCATAGCTATTTGGTTATATATTAACATTAAAGACTAACAACAAAATAACAGCCGTACTTTCCTTAGAATTTTGTTTGAGTGTTGTATCGCTGTAGTATGCAATGTTAGTTATTATATGTTTTAGTATTTTATCATTGTAGCATGCAAGATTAGTTAATATATTTGCATGTAACTCTGCAACGTGTATATTGTTTGTATATGTATTTGTGCGTAAGTTTATAACATGCATTATTTTTTGTATATGTGTTTGTATGCAAATTTGCAAAATGCTTTATTGTTAGTATATATGTGTGTGTGTGTGTGTGTGTGTGTGTGTGTGTGTGTGTGTGTGTGTGTGTGTGTGTGTGTGTGTGTGTGTGTGTGTGTAACTTTGTAACATGCATTATATATTTATATATGTATGTGTGTGTAAGTTTATAAAATGTTTTATTGTTAGTATATATACATTTGTATGTAACTATGCAACATGTTAGCTTATGTATTTATGTGTATCACTGTGAACTGCATTGTGTTGGTAAATGTGATATCCACTACCCAGCACGAACAAAATAGTATTGAAGGGAGAAAACCTTTTTTTGTACACAAGAGCGCGTAGTGTCAGGCTTCCTTCTGGGAAAACAGTCTTCTCTTTCCCTCTCTTGTGTAACTTTGAGGTCAGCGACCCCCAGTATTTGCAGTCATGATAAGAGTGGCCTTGACATTATTTCTTCCTCCTTTCTACCTCCCCGCCTCCTTTCTGTTTGAAAAATTTGGAAACACATGTACTACAGTCTGCTGTTGGTTACAGATTATCGAAACTGCATATGTGTATTACTTGTTCAAGTGTGCTCTTCTATCTTGTAGAATATTTCCCTTTTCTCTTTTGTTTCTTACTTCTTCTAGACTTTTTCTCTTTGTCTTTTAGAGTACTTCCTTTTTCTGTCTCTTATTTTTTTATTTTTTGTCTCCTAAAGTACTTCTGTTTTTCTTTATTTTTCAGAGAAGTTCTTTTTCTCATTTTCTGCAAGAGTACTTCAACTGTTATTAGGTTGTTGGTTGTTAGAGCACTTCTAATTCTATTTGCCTTAAGAGTATTTCCCATTCTCTTTGTTTTCTAGAGTACTTCCGGTTTATTTTTCTAATTGGATACTTCCGGTGTTTTTTGTCTTCTCGAGTACTTCCGGTTTGTTTGTCTTGTGGGGTACTTCCGTTTCTCTTTGTCTTCTAGAGTAACTCCGGTTTGTTTTGTCTTCTAGAGTACTTCCGGTTCTTTTGTCTTCTAGAGTACTTCTAATTCTCTTTGTCTTCTAGATTTCCTTCGAGTTTTCTTTTGCGTACTAAAGTAATTCTGCTTCTCTTTGCTTTCTAGAGTATTTTTGCTTTGGGCTTTTATTTTTCTTGTTAAATTGGTATATGTGCTATTTCTCTTTGACTTCTATTGAACTTCTGTTTCTGTTTATCTTTTAAAGTACTATTGTTTCTCTGGATGTTTTCTTTTGAGTACTTCTTTTTCTCTTTATTTTTTAAAAAAGTACTCCTGGTTCACTTTCATAATTGCTGTAGCTTTATTTCTCTTTGTCAGAGTACTTTAAAAATTGTCTTTTCAAGATTTTTTATTTTGTTTCTTTTTCGGTTTTTGTTTGATTATAAAAAAATAATAATAGATAATTCACTTTTTCTTTTGGAGTACTCTTCTTTTCTCTTGTCTTGTGAGTTTCTCTTTCTTCTTTTCTTCTGGAGTATTTCTGTTTCTCTTTGTCATGTTGAGTATTTCTTCATGTCTTTTGGGGTACTCTTATTTCTCCTAATCGTCTGGAGTACTACTCTTTCTCCTTGTTTGTTGGAGTACTTTCTCGTTGTCTTGTGGAGTACTCTTCTTTCTTCTTGTCTCGTTGGAGTACTCTTCTTTCTCCTTACCTTGTGGAGTATTCTTCTTTCTCATTGTCTTGTGAAGTATTCTTTCTCATTGTCTTATGGAGTATTTCTTTTTTTCCTTATCTTGTGGAGTATTTCTCTTTCTCCTTGAGAAGTACTCTTCTTTCTCCTTGCCTAGTGAAGTATTTTTCTTTTTCATTGTCTTGTAGAGTATTTCCTTTTCTCCTTGCCTTTTAGAGTATTTTTCTTGCTCCTTGTGGAGTATTTCTTTTTCTCCTTTCTGTCGTATAGAATATTATCTTGATCACTTTTAGTACATATGCTTTTTATATTTCCATTCTTATCTTCTAGAATAATAATCATTCTGGAGTACTTTTGTTTGTCTTTGGGAGTATTTCTGTTATTTTTTATCTTCTTTTTTTCTTTATTTTCTTTAAAGTACTTTAGGTTTTCAATGTTTATGGAGTTATTCTGGGCTTTTTCTACTTCAAGAGTAATTTTGCTTCTCTTTGTCTTGTAAAGTAATTGTGTATGTCTGTTTTATTTTCTGCTACAATGTTTCTACTTTTGTTATTTTTCTAAACAGTAATCACTCTTAAAAATGTAAAACTATGCTTGTGTCAGCTTGTCTTGTAAAGCGCTTCTGTTTCTCTTTGTTAGCTGTTTCTTCGGTTGTTTTTGTTTTGTGTTTTGTGTTTTGTCTTAGTTTTTATTATTGAGTATTTCTCTTTCTCCTTGTCTTTACGCTACTTCTCTCTTCATATTCTAGAGTTTCTTGTTTCCATTTAATCTTCATGTTTTAGTGTTTCTTGTTTCCATTTTAGTCTTCATGTTTTAGAGTTTCTTGTTTCCATTTTAGTCTTCATGTTTTAGTGGTTCTTGTTTCCTTTTTTGTCTTCCTGTTCTAGTGTACTCTTGTTTCCTTTTTAGTCTTCATGTCCTAGTGTACTCTTGTTTCCTTTTTAGTCTTCATGTTCTAGTGTACTCTTGTTTCCTTTTTAGTCTTCATGTTCTAGTGTACTCTTGTTTCCTTTTTAGTCTTCATGTTCTAGTGTACTCTTGTTTCCTTTTTAGTCTTCATGTCCTAGTGTACTCTTGTTTCCTTTTTAGTCTTCATGTTCTAGTGTACTCTTGTTTCCTTTTTTGTCTTCATGTTCTAGTGTACTCTTGTTTCCTTTTTAGTCTTCATGTTCTAGTGTACTCTTGTTCTCTTTCCGACTTCATGTTCTAGTGTACCTTTGTTTCTGTTTTTGTCTTTATGGTCTAGTGTATTCTTGTTTCTATTTTTGTCTTCATGTTCTAGTGTATTCTTGTTTCTATTTTTGACTTCATGTTCTAGTGTATTCTTGTTTCTATTTTTGTTTTCTGGAGTATTGCTGTCTTTATGCATTAGAGTACTCTTAGTTTATATTTTCTTTTCTTTCTTCTAGAGTACTTCTGTTTTGAGTGTTGACATCATAGGCAACAGATTGGCCTCGCAAGAAAGTGGGTTTCGATTTGGTCGAGAATACAACATTTCCTACCTTTACTACTATCCTGCGGTATGTACAGGTATTTTCCAGCAATTACAGCTCATAGTTCGAAACGTGTTCATTGCATTTGAAAACAGTGCTTGATTGTGATTAGCATATTACATTTTATGGCGACGTCTTAGTTCTACAATTAGTCTCATGGACTGAAAACGTCTTTCTTATAAAATTAGTCTCATGGACTGAAAATGTCTTTCTTATAAAATTAGTCTCCTGACTGAAAACGTCTTTCTTATAAAATTAGTATCATGGACTGACAACGTCTTTTTTCTAAAATTAATCTCATGGACTAAAGAACGTCTTAGTTCTAGAATTAGTCTCATGGACTGGTGACGTTTTAGTTCAAGAATTAGTCAAATAAACTGAAGACTGTATTTTAGAATTAGTCTCATGGACTGGTGACGTTTTAGTTCAAGAATTAGTCAAATAAACTGAAGACTGTATTTTAGAATTAGTCTCATGGACTGGCGTAGTTTTAGAATTAGTCTCATGGACTAAAGAACGTCTTAGTTCTAGAATTAGTCTCATGGACTGGTGACGTTTTAGTTCAAGAATTAGTCAAATAAACTGAAGACTGTATTTTAGAATTAGTCTCATGGACTGAAGTTGTCGTTTTACTGAATGTCGGCTTTTCTTGACGTTTCTTCAAAATACGGCTTCTCCTGTTGCCAGAACACGGTGTTTGTGGTAGAAAATGGCGAATGTGAAGCCAGGTTCATTAACGGCAGCGTGTCACAGCATTGCATTGAGATGCCAGGTGAGTTCTTACTTGTTTGTTGTTTTTGTTTTTTTACAGTTCATGCATTGTCTTGTACATGGGTATGACAGAGAATTATTATATTTCACATTTTATGTTAATCCTCTTTATTTTTGTGAAAAAAAGGAAACAAACTTCTTTTTTTCAAGACCTGTAATAAAAATAATTTAAGATAGATAAATAGATAGACTGATTCTTACAAAGACAGGTAGACTGACTGACAGATGGACAGATGGATAGAGATAGATAGATAGATAGATAGATAGATAGATAGATAGATAGATAGATAGATAGATAGATAGATAGATAGATAGATAGATTATCCATTAAGGCTTTTTTAATGTACTTTGGACAGATCACTAAACGTAATTACATTTCTTTGGCATAATAATAATTTGTTTAAAGTTCATAAACTTATGACCAGAGCGACAACGACGATGATGACGATGACGGCGACAACGAGCTTAACATTAAATGAAGTAAACTCTGCCCTATTGCAGATGAGCATATTATAGAGTTTTTAAAGGAATTCCTGGGCGCATACGAATACGAGGCCTTTTCTACTGGTATCCGGGGTTTCAAGGACGGAATTGATTATTTTCACAACGTGGACATATTTTCTGTCCCCTACATGGAGGAAAGTCATGGACTCATAGAAGGAGGTAGGTGACAGTTGATGTTTGCAGATCCTGACTGCTCCCTACTAGACCTCGTCCATAATCCAACAAGTCGATCTCCGGCTTGATTCGGGGTTAAATATCCGCTTCCCACGTTCACTGATTTCACTCACTGGCGCAAGTTGATTACTCAGCCTAAGGCAGAGAGAATATGACCTTAAAGTACCTTCACTACACTACTACACTAAGCACCCACCATCTTGAACGCAGCTTACGTCACGGGCCCACCCCTAGATGGCTGAACAGCAAGGAAGCAAAATTATTTTTCTTACAGGGCTTGGATTTCTCTGAAATTCTGTGTTCTCATACAACATGCAAACTTGTATGGAGCACTTAAATCTGGTTGAATCTTTACGCTTATTACAAACCCTAATCTGTGTTATGGCCCGTGTTAATGCAGCTTTAAGAGATTTATGTCTGTAAGACAGTAATGTCAGTCACATGACCTTAAGAAGATGCAATTACTTCTATATGATATTTTTACGGAAGTTATTCGTTCGTGTAGGTTCCCGGTGAGCAGCCATATTGGCATCTTGGAATGTAAACGTTCTTCCAGGCAGTTGTAAAGGCAATTTACCTGACAAAATTATTTTGAGAAATTAAAATATTCATTTGCTGAGGTCACGATGCTCTTGAGAAGAAAACAAGGTTGAGGAATGAGGCCACATTAAGTTTCGTCAACGAAGAAAATCCAAATAATATGGCAGAATTTCTTTGATTAGATGACATCTCGTTATTATCATTAATAAAAATATAAGATGTCAGATCTTCGTTAATTCTGCTTGTGTTGTTTTTCTTGTCTTCAATCCCATGTTTACCTAAGACTTAACATGCTTGGAGAAAGAAAGATAATAGTCTTTTCTGTATCATTTATATATGAAACATTAGTTTCAGACAATTAAGCTAGTAAAATGCATTGAAGAATGAAGGTAATGAACCTTAAAAGACGGTAATCCTATAATTATAATTATAAAATGTACTACACAAAGCTCTAAACCCGTAAAATTATGATTAGGTTCTCGTCTCCATAACTATATTTTATCATTTTTACAGATATAGGTTATAGTTATTATTTTTTTAAACGGTCGTTATATACAGCTTTTGTTTCAGTACTACATTCACAATTTAAGTTTAATTTTGTATAGATCTCTTGATACAATGGAATACTATGCAAGCTGGTCAACCATATATACTCATACGATCTTCGCTCAGTATTGTGCATTTTATTTCTTATTTTTTATTTACTTTGGAAAGTTAGTAATATTTGTAAAAATGTCTCATCCAGTACCTCAAAAATAATTTACAATTTCCAGGGTTTATAAATTTCATTTTTATAAAAAAAAATAGAAAAAACATCTCAAGGTTTCTAGATTGACGAAATAAACTGGTTGATATCCTCAATATGGCTGGTTTCCTGTTTGATGACATCACGTGTAAATTTTCTATTTTATTGACCCATTGCATGCGACTGTACAAGTGAGGGGTGGGTGCTTAGGAACGTCTGGAATAAAAAGTTAATTTGTTAATCGATTGGACTTATTTGGATTTGATATTTTTATAGCCTGCTTCCCACGTTAGCTGATTTTATCGCGCACTTCAGATTGCGCGTCAATTTGATTCTCTTTTGTCTTTACTTCCATTGTTGCTGATGGACGGGTTAATGAAAACTGAGGATCATGTTTTTGATGACATTGGTGGTGACTGCTTTATCTATCTATCTATCTATCTATCTATCTATCTATCTATCTATCTATCTATCCATCCATCCATCCATCCATCTATCCATCAATCCATCCATCCGTCCATCTATTAAGTACAATTACTACGGTACCTACATTTTTTTTTAGTGGTTCGTATCACAGAGAGAAAGAATGAGAGAGACGGGGGGGGGGGGGGAGTAAAGGAGCTGGAAGGGAAAATTTTGGTCTGTGTGACATATACCTGTATCGACAGTGGTCAGAGTACAGACAGGAAGTTCCCATCTTTTCCTTTGATTAACTCGGCCTCTATTTTCTCTGTCATTGTTTGGTTGTTGTTTTATTTTTGCAGTGCCCACGTACACAGTCAGCAACTACTACAACATTACTTTGGGAATTCGCGACGCAACAGTCTTCATCCCACCCGATAAGTGTTTGCAGACATCGCTCCGAGTAAAATGATTGGCTCATCAGTGACCTCTTTGCGCTTGCTCTTACTGGAAACGGATTCAGTGTGTCATTAAACAAAATACACCACTCAACTAATTCATGCCGCGTCATTATATAATGCTTGTACGAGCGTTCCCATTAATTCAGAACCTTTCCAGACGTCACTCTTATGCTGCGAGTACATGAATGAGTCTTCTTTTTTTTTCTTTAAGACCATCGTCAACTTGTAATCGTAATTATATATACTTCCTGTACAGTAAATAAACTGCAATAGCGAAAATAGATAGCCAGCGCTTGCGATGTTATCGTGGTTAGTGAGATATTGTTTGTGTAGGATATAAATGTTATCGTGGTTAGTGAGATATTGTTTGTGTAGGATATAGATGTTATCGTGGTTAGTGAGATATTGTATGTGTAGGATATAGATGTTATCGTGGTTAGTGAGATATTGTTTGTGTAGGATATAGATGTTATCCCTGTATCACCTGCACCTGATGAAGATTTATTGACCCAATAACCTTGTGAAAAAACGCAAACTGAAATGGTATGGGGATGTCACACGATCAACAGGGCTTGCCAAGACAATCATGCAAGGTACTGTGCAAGGAGGGCAAAGGAAAGGAAAACAGAGGAAAAGATGAGAGGATAACATCTTGGACATTAAACATTAGTACTGTTCGTTTAAATAGGTACATTAAACACTTAAAAGTGTATGTTTCACCTTATGTTTATAGTCATTTAGAACAGGGGCATTAATCAGTTGAACGTGTTACATTTGAAACAGGACATTATATATATAATAATTGCTCGTTATAAACAGGAACACTTCAATTGATGAACGGACTAATAAAGTTTATTTAATTTACTTTTCTTATTGTATTTGAAAGAATAAGGGGATTTTGCGATGATTTAAACACTTTATTCTGCTTAATCTTTAGTTCGTCATAGTCACGTTACGTTAATTCAGTTAACCATAAAGATATCTTTAGGAGACTGCAGTACTGAAAGTACACATGCCTTCAGTAATCGTATGCATACTACCGATAAAAACTAAACTTAGTAAATATAAATACTAAGTAACCAATATGCTTTTGTAAGTGACGTAACGATAATAATTTGGTGTTGGTGGTATGGGTGGGGAGGAGGGCGTGAATGTGAGAAAGGAAATGGTTTGTGGTGCTTAGGAGATTTTAAGAAATCTATACATTTCATTTTAAAATATTTGATTTGTGAACGACTAATATTTTACTCACGCTCTTCTTTGCTACTCGGTTTGTGTTTTACCCTTTCTTTGATGAACGCGATAGAAATAATGTTCACAACTCTTTGATCGTTTTAATATGCGGCGTTTAATGGATTGATCAAAGTGCATAAAACACGTCAGTTGCAAATGCCACAGCGCCGCCAGTCAGGCAGTTCCTCGTCATAATTTCAAGCACGGTAAACTTTACAGAAATGCTGATATAACTGTTGCCTTGCCCAACTAAGAACCGTTTATTTAATTCAAAAACCTGTCGTTACTATCTAACACTTGTGTGTGGCCTCACGGCTAATGTTAACTTTTACGGAATAATCCTCCACGACTGACAGTGCTGTGCGTGGACCTTCAACTCTCCCATCAACGCGCTTCAGTTGCTTGGACCAATAGCTCACCAGGTTCAAGAACTCCTCTCGGAACCGGGATCCGGTGAGACAGTAGACGTAGAAGTTGGCGGCGTTGTTCGCAAACAGTAGGACGCCGCTGACGGCCAGCGCTAGCTCATTGGCTGCAGCGATGGTGACCGTCTTCCTCAGCCCCGCGCGAGAACGTCTCCTCGAACATCATGTACACAGACGCTGGGCCCGTGAGTACGAGGAACTCCAGGGAGGTGCTGACCAGAGTTGCGGTGATGCTGGACACCCTCTTGCTGCGGATGTTGGCGGCCCGAGACTGGCAAACCGCTAGCCGCTGCTTCGCCTCTTGCACGGACTGACTGACCTTGCGCACGAGGACCACGTTAGCGGCCACAAGGAGGACAAACGGCGCGATGGAACTGATTGACGTGTCTATCCAGCCCCAGGCGCCATTAAAAAACGCGCGATAGTCTTCACTGACGAAAGTGAAGTAGCATTCCGCTACCGTTCCATTGTCTGCCGCTATCGTCGTGTGTCCGTACAGGGCGTGAGCATTGATCAGTGCCAGGAACGCAACCTGCAGACACATGAGTGTGACGGCCAGTCGCTGGCTGCACAATGCGTGGATGCGGTGTGGCCACAAGATGGAGCCAGCCCTCTGGAAGGTCATGATGACCAAAGTCCAGGCTGACGTGTGTCCGGTCGTGTAAGCCAGAAACACCCTCACTTTGCAGGCGACCTCGTCAGACTCCGACATTTTAAGTCCACACGCGTCCAGCCACCAGAACACTGCGTCGCACCACAGCGAAAGGAGGTCGGACACGGCGAGGCAGACGAAGAAGACAGGCATGCTCAGATCGTCTTGGCTACCAGACAAGCGTCCTTGGAGGAGGATAATCATCGCGTTGCCGAAGGTGCCCGTAACAACTAGAATGGGAATGCCGATTTGCCAGATCAGCTCTGATGCCTGATACATCGCCTGGGACCAGATCCCATGCTGCAGGAGTTGTGTGTAGGAGATGTTTGAGGTTATAATTTTGCAGTCGAAATCATAAGCTGGTACGTCTTCTGAAAGAAAATTCCTGACTGTGTGCTGGATTGTTGCTGGAAGGAAAGCATGTGCAGAACTTGTTGTCGCGTTCGCCATCGATCTTGTACTGTAGTCATACGCTTAAATGCAGTACAGAAGCTGAATCTAATTCATTTTACTTCAAAAATTATTATGAATTTTTTAAAAATCCTTCTATTGTCAAATTTGTAACAAATCATAATTAACTATCATTATGTATATACATTTTTAGTCTTTGTTCACTAAAAATTCTCTTTGTTCTTGTTCTACCTGCGTGTCTATGTGAACTTGTTGAAGCTCTGTATCTTTGAGCAACTGCTTTAGCTCTATATTTTGTGCAGTCTTTTAACTCCCTCTCTCTGTGCTTGTATTCTAGCTCCAAGAGTGCAATTTTCTCATCTTCTAGCCTTTGACACTTTCTCTGGCTCCTAAGAAGTGCATTTGTTCTTGTCTCCAGCCTCTTTGTACTTGCCTCACACTCCAAGACTGTGTGCATGTACTTTTGCAAAATCCAAATCTCTGGCACAAGCTCTAGATCTCAAATTCTATAAACCTGTTCTAGCTCCATGTTCTTGTGCATGCTATTGTAGCAAAATCTATAGTGCGGAAATAATAAATAATATTAAAATTTTAAAATATTAACATAAGTATGCTTGTTATTTTATTATAGTGCTTTCAATTAATGCAGTCATCAATATATTGCAGTCTTTATTTGATGTCCTGCTATCTCGCTACATTAGTTGATGTCAATTCAACAATAAAGGAATTTACATGTTTAGAAAACATTTTTAATTATTATATAAATATATAGATGTATGAAGAACAAATTTAAATACATAAAGTCTTCACACAGTCATTCGTTCTTTTGAAACTGCAAGGAATTTGTATATATTTATCAACAAGCAAATATTTTCTAAACGGCAAATGAAAGCAAAATTATAAATGTTTTCACACAAATAATTTTCAAAAAGTTAAACATAAATATATTCAAAATTCTTTGAGATTATAAGCATTTCGATTTTCCAAAACTGTGTAAATGTTCTCCTAGTCATTCTTCAGTGATCGTGGTTTTGATGGTAAAAATTACTGTTCTTGTAGTAACACCAATAACGTTTGCTATTCCTACAAAATGTCTCATCAGTGATTGTGGTTTTGATGGTGAAAATTACTGTTCTTGTAGTAACACCAATAACGTTTGCTATTCCTACAAAATGTCTCATCAGTGATTGTGGTTTTGATGATTACAGTCAAATTGTTCTTATAGTAACATCAATAACATTCATGTTTGCCATCTTACAATAAGTCCCATCTGTCATGATTTGCTGGAAGATAGGCAAGATGTTAATTCTCCACCACCCAAGTTGCCTGTAACCTTAGGCTAATCACCAAAACACACCTTCTTGTTGGCCATACTCTAGAAAGATAAATGGTAAATATTGTAGACTAGAAAAGTGATACATACAGCCAGGATAGTAAGTAAATACAGGTGACAGACTACAACATATAACATGTAAGTGAGTCATGCTAACATGAGTGGTCTAAGTATCAACAATAAATGTATTCAACAAGAAAGAACACAAGACAGCATGATTTACATATAGCAAATAGTTCAACAGTTACAATTAGAGTTTATAAGTGTATATAGTTCATAATCATAACCATGTGATGTCATAAAGAATGTTCGTTTTGAGTCCTATGGCACTGTAATAGTTATTTGGTTCGTTCATCTGAGTGAACTAAATAAGTTTATAAGAGAAAACTTAAATGTTTCTGTGTGAATTCTGAAATGAATCTGTGAGAAGTTGACTGAAACTGTGCAGTTCTTGACTTCTTAGTTACATAACTTAGGATCACCTGACATGTCATCTAGGGTCTCAGTGAATGTTGTGGCAGACGTGCATATTGTCTGTTGAACTAGTCTTTTGCCTTTGGGTTATTCCCTCTGGTTTTGCTTTACGGTTCAATACTCATCAAAGTCAACATCCAAGATAAAGTGGTTCTGTTCTGGTGTTGTTTCATGGCTTAGTGCTTGTTGAATCAATGTCACTGATAATGGGCTGATCTTCCAGTAAAATACACATGGGCTAAGAGTTCATCTTCATTTGTTCTGATAGATCATTCTTACTTACAGGGTCATCAAAAATGTTAATATCATAAGCGAAATATAACAATATAAAATAAGATTATTGTCAAGAGATAAACATGAATATACTATTAGTTAGGCAAGCAAAACCACATACTTTCAGCAGTAATATATACAGAGGATGATTTCCTGCTGCATTGATAACCTGCAATAAGGGTTAGTAATATGATTCTAACTTATTAAGGCCAGTAGTGAAAATATGTGTTGCCTAAATGGTCACCTGCATTCATGGTTGATGATTTACAGGTGAGTTTCTAGTATGTTTGTTTGTGTGCAGTTGAGCTGCACTTTGATTGGTTAGTTCGAGTTTCTGGAACATCCATGTATGTTTCCAGCCCGACGATAAGGGTCAGCCTTTCTGGAAGGTAGGTTTGCATGTGGTCTATTTATAGAGGATGGGTGTGGGCTACATAAGACATTATGTGATACCATCAGTGATTGTGGTTTTGATGAGCTCACTTAAACTGCCCTTGTCATAAACATCAAGCACGTTTTCTTTGCAATAATTAAGTCTCTCTAGAGATCGTGGTTTTAATATAAAATGCTGCACTTTGGGTTTGTCCCTTTCCAAATAATTTCAGCATGGACAGGTTGGGTGCGCGAGGTGGCCAAACAGTTGACCCTCTTCATCTGATCAACTTCGCTGATTGCAGTTTGATGCTCAAGGAACATTTCCAAACATTTTGAATTTCACATGTAAACTGAAGTGCTGAGTTACCGTTAAATATCGTATTTCTTGTCACAGGTAATAAGTCCAAGTATAACTCTAAAATTGTTGCTCGCAGTTTAAGATGACTATTTTTAGTTTTTGTTTTAGTTTTAAAGATGACTATTTAGTTTTTGTAAATGAAGGATCATAAAATGTTTAAATTGTTTAAAATGAAAATGAAATAAATTTCGAACTCTATTTTAAAGAATTTTAGCAAACGACCTATTTAATGCTGCTTACAGGTTAATTTTATTAAAATCGTATTTACAGCTCGACCCATTGCAGCTTTTAAATGGTGATGTAATTTATAGAATAGCTAGCTAGCTAGCCATCCATCCATCCATCCATCCATCCATCCATCTATCTATCTATCTGCGAATGTATACTCACTTGTTTTCTCTGACCCCAAAATACATTGCAGTCAATTTCTCCATTCAAATAAAGAATATTCTGCTGCTTCATATAGTCAGTCCTTCATTAGAGATTTGTGAAGGATTGATCAGTGCCTCTGCCGCCGGTGTCTGATATCAATTAAATTCAATTAAATACAAAAACCTTTTTTGCGTTGTTTGGCTTTAGCGATATATATACATTTTGAAGTAAAAGACATTTTCTCACATTCCACACACACACACACACACACACACACACACACACACACACACACACACCGTTAACAAAACGATGATTCTGTTGTTTCTAAATAAATCACTACCTTTTCTTTCGTGAAACCGATCAATTAAATGCTTTTTAAAAATTCTCGCTTTCATTAATTAAGAATTTTAACAATGATTTTATTTTATGTTATTTTTTTATTACTCTTTTTTAATTGACTTTAAAAAAAATAAAGCATTGTTTTTTCGATTAGTGTTTCAGAGTGGGGTTTTATTTTTTGTTTGTTTTAGTTTTCTGCATGTGCACTGTTGACTTGTCTTCATCAGGAGACCTTCACCATTGCCATTAATATATCTAATCAGTTAAATTCTGTTGTTGAGAAAAAATAAATTCTTTTTAACAACAAATTCATTCCACACAAACAAATTCTCTTGACAAGCATTGAGAAAAACAAATTCCCTTTCAGATCAAATGCTCTCTAAAAGCACCTTCTTTTTAACAACAAACAAATCATTGCAATGAAGATGCACAAGATTTAAAAAATCTAAATAAATAGTTAAGAAAATAAATAAATTACCTTTTTTTTTGGGGGGGGAGAGGATGTAAAAAATTTAATTATATATTTTTATAGTTAATTGGGTTTTTTTTATTATTGCGCTTTCAACACACTATACGTAAGATACGTTCGAGAAAGAGAAAAAAAAGAGTTCTCTTTATCTGACTAATTAATTTGTTGCAGCAAACAAAAATAATTCATTTTTCACACATAAATGACAAAAAAAAATGATTCTCTATTTTTACAGAAGCATCATGTGTTCCAACAAATTTAACGAACATAATACTTAGTAGTATGACGAGAAGGGGGCGGGGGAGAAAATAAAAGGGATAGAGGGAGGGAAGAAAGATAAAGAATAAACGAACGATGTCAATCAAGAAAGTGAACTATTTGTCGTGGCTAATCTCAGTACATTTAGCAACAATAACAATATTAATAAAAGACAATATTTGATCAATTTTGCCAGAGATAAAATAATTCAGATTGAAAACATTATTAACATAGAGTTTTAAATGTGCAAAGAATGAACAATAAATGAAACATATGAATAATAAATTTCATGACACATTCGCAAGCATACATTTCATGTGAGCAATTACGTATATTTTGTAAGCACGGAAGTGAAAGGAACAAAAATTTCTTGTGCACGGTGACGTATGCATTGTCAACATGGCAGCGAGTACAAATTTCATGTGCACAGTGACGTCTGCATTGTCAACATGGCAACGAGTACAAATTTCAAGTGCACAGTGACGTCTGCATTGTCAACATGGCAACGAGTACAAATTTCAAGTGCACAGTGACGTCTGCATTGTCAACATGGCAACGAGTACAAATTTCAAGTGCACAGTGACGTCTGCATTGTCAACACGAAAGCCAGAAGAAAAGAAGACCGAATTGGCCAACTCGGGAATTATTAACGTCTTGAACTACGAAATCAAGCTGAAATTAAGAAAATGAGTAGAAAAGAGGGAAGGGAAGAAAGAATGAAGAGGGTGGAACCGGAGGATGTAAGGAAGGAAGAAAGAAAGAGGAAGAGAGACAGAAGGAAAGAAAGAAAGAAGAGGGTGGGTGCACGGATTGGAAAGAGATACAGAAAGAAGGGAAGAGTCATTTACTTTTGGAGGAAAAAGAAAGAAAGAAGAGATAGGAGGGATGTACGAAGAAGTGAAAGAAGATGGAAGGAAAGAAAGAAAAGGAGAGGGAGGGATACAGGGGCAAAAGGGCAAGAATGAAGTGAGAGAGAGAAGGGGAAGACGTAAAAAAAAAAGTAGGGGGATAGAATTGATGGGGTGTGTAGTTGGGAATGAAAGAAAGGAGGAAAGAACGAGGGAGGACAAAATGAGGACGCAAGCAGGACTACATTATAAAGTGTTAGACTGATCTGGGTAAAACAGTTTCTCTTCCCTCCACCCCCAGTTGCATTCCTGTCCTTAAATAAATAGGGAGTGTAAAACTTACTGCCACTGGCATAACGATAATGGCACTGCTTAGCTCCCTATCACATCATTTGTTGATTTCGCAGACGAATATAGCACATGAGACAACCGCATGGAATGGTTGTCGGGTGCCGGCGCGATCAAGCTACAATCTGAACGCAGCCCTTGGAACTGATTAGCTCTATAGTGCCTTTCTCTCTCATCTTGGTCTCATTCGTCCAAGACTATAATGGAACTTTGCCTGAGCAACAGAAACAGGAAGTAAACAAAATATTGGGCTTGTCTCAGGAAAACACTGTATGTCGGGTTTCCTTCAGACGCGACATTTTGTTTCATACTAGATTTCTGGCAAGATTCCTTATCATAAGCACATCCCTCCCCCTTTTAGACTCAGAGAGTTGCAGGAGTTAGCGGTAACAGTTGTGCGTGTGCAAGGTTATAAAGGGGTCGCCGACGCTCTCCTCAGTAGGCGAGCAGACAGGGCTACAGTAATGAATTTGTATTTTGCAGGAATTGGTTAAATTTTTATGGCTTAAAGGATATATATAATTTTTCTTTCTTAAAATTAACCTTGCGAGAAGTCCTGTATGCAAAATAATTTTGCGAGCCAGTCACATCAGCGGCGATGCCAATGTTCAGTTTTTTGTTTGACATTTACTTTGACAACTTCTTACCGGATGTTACTAGAGGAATTGCAATGCTGCAGTTCTAGATTTTTTTTGTTTGACATTTACTTTGACAACTTCTTACTGGATGTTACTAGCGGAATTGCAATGCTACAGTTCTTTAGTTTATTTGTTTGTTTCAGAGTTATGTCTGTCATCAACTCACGATGATAAGGAGGAATATGATGATATATTTGTATAGGTTTTTCCCTGTTTATTTGCATATTTGTTGTGCGCTATATATATATATTTAGGCTATATATAGTAACTCGCGCCATTAAGTGGATTCCAAAGATTCAAGTCTGCAATTGTTTTGTTTGCTTGTTATACTTTCATGCATGTCCTTGGTTCGTGCTAACTAGTGGGAATATAAAATTGCAATTTTGTAGCTATTTTATTTACCAGTTTGTCACCTACATTTACGCCTTCGTTTTTCATGGTGCGCTGAATAGAAGAAACAGAGACAAGCGATTCTGCCGTCATTAGCCCCTTTAAGAACAAATCCACATCACGCCGATATGTAAAGTATCTTAGCCGCGCGCGTCGAGACACCTCTGAGCCAGTCCCGCCTGCCTACGTCAGTGGAAATGAGGCGGTGCGAGAATTCGAAGAAGTGGATCGGCCAGGGTTAACGTCGGCGGCTGTATCATGTACCTGATTTTGGAGCCAGAGTATGAGGACAAGTTTGGAACTTGTCCGGATTCCACACGCTAGAGTGGTAGTGACTTTATGTTGTACGGTAGGTGTGGCATCAATATACTGTTTTGCTTGGTTTACCTCCCCCTTTGAAATTCCGCCATGTAGTCGAGTTAGTCCCCCTCCTCCCCTGTTAAAGTATTGTGTATTAAGTCATAACTAGGATGAGTGGTTTCAGCAGCGTGTTGTAACGCCTCTGGTTTGGTGTTTATTATCATCTCGACTGCTTTGTAAGCGATATTTCGTCCACAGATTCCTGTATTTTGCGCTCGTGTAAAAGCGTGTGTGTGTATATTTAAAGTTAACATTTTATCAGAAACTATAACTGAAAATATGTGTGTATTTTGTGTGTTTGAGGGTTAGTAAATTAAGTTACATTACATTGCAACTACAACTATGAAAATATGTGTATCAGTTTGTGTGTATTTTACATGTTTGAATGTCTGTGTATAAATAACATTACATCTCAAGTAGAAACTGAAAATGTGTGTGTGTGTGTGTGTGTGTGTGTGTGTGTGTGTGTGTGTGTGTGTGTGTGTGTGTGTGTGTGTGTATTTTGTATGTTTAAGTGTCTGTATTCAGGGCCGTTTTTAAAATTATAGGCTATCGGACAAACATTGCACTGTGGCCCTTACCTACACAACCACTCACAGGAATAAAACATACATAGATTAGCATGGGGCCCCTGGACCTTGCCCATGCGTTAAGATGGCTGTCTGTATTTCCATTGAGAGAGAGAGACTGCTGGTCTAGTGTAAATGCTTGAGAAACGGGAAAAGGGTCCTGCTGAAGCCCTTAACCATCTTACAATGGTCGGAGAGATCACGAACGGAACTAAAGACAGGAAATGTGATTTGCGATGTGTGCCCCTGACGATTTTCAAACAAACAAAACCAGTGTAGCTGTTAGAGCAACGGAATACACACCGTCAGGGCGTTTAGTCATTATCGGTCTTCTGAAAGATACGACTTTGGCATTCAACACGGGCGTTATTCTCTTCTGTTTACTGTTTTGTCTCACGTCGTTTAATGTTTACTGTTTTGTCTCACGTCGTTTAAAGATATGGTCACTGTTTCAATTCTATTGATACTCTTGCTTTTAAGAAAAGGACTTGAACAATTAGTCTTTTAATTCAATGTAAGTTAAACAACCTGTGTAACGTAAGCTCACTACAGGTCAAACCAAGAAGAATATTTGTCTCAAGACAAGTTGTACTCCAGTGTATAAAATTTTTAATTTGAAACATGTCACTTGTTTTTAAGATAGTGCTAACACTAGGTGAAATAATCTAGTGTCATTCTAGCTCATTATAGGTCAAACTAGAATATAGAGTTGAGTCAGTTGACTTAGGACAAGTTACATCCCAGTTTCTAATGTTGACTCAAAATAGGTCACCTTTGTATATTGTCGACTTACGTTAGGTGAAACAAGCCGATGTAATGTTATCATTATAAGTCAAACTAGAATATAGCGTTAAACTAGTTGACTCAAGACAAGTTAAATCCCAGTATGTAATGTTGATTTTAAATAGTTCAAATTTGTAAACAAGTATATTTAATGTTAAATTCGATCAAACTAGGACTCAGACTACATATAAGTTATTTGTGCCCAGCGTTTACTTGTCAAACCAGTGTGTAGCTTTAAATTAGCGTAAGCCCTTTTAATAATAACTTGATTTAATTTTAAATATTATAGTGTTAACAGGTACACGTAATTTAATATATTGTGTTAGGTTGAACGAGCGCAGTCGAGAGTATAATGTTAACTGAGGTAAGTTAAACAAGTGTATGAAGTGATGGCTCGGAGGTATTCTCAAACTATGGCGTGTGATGTCTTCTGATAAGTAAACAAGCACTTGCATTTTTGACCAGTGCCATCCTAACAAATGGGCACGCTGAGCAGTTGCCCTGCCTCACGAGCATAGGGACCCCATGATAATCTATGTATGTTTTATTCCTGTGAGTGGTTGTGTGGGTAGGGGCCCCAGTGCAATGTTTGTCAAGAAAGCCCTGTTTGTAATCGACATAAGGGGGAACTTACACGCTCATTACTCATTTAAAGTAATTTAAACCGCATATGTTACATTCGCTCAAGATATGCTCAACTCTGTTGACTCTAGGTACGTCAGATTAATATGCATAGTATAAAGCGAGTTAAAGCAAACGCTAGCTCTCTATTAGTAAGGAGTCTAACAGACAGAATAAAAAACTTCTATAAAAACTAATTGACTTCAAGATTTTTTAAAATTTAATTATTTCTAACTATACAATTTGTTTGGATAAATATTGTGACACTTTAACAATTTTTTTTTTGTTATAAGATGTCTGAGAATGTAAAGACATTTTAAAACAAACAATAAAATATTTGTGGTGTGTTTGTTTTAAAACTAATCTAGCACTGTATTTTTAGGAAGTGTATAAGAACTGAAAATGTTTGTTTTCATTTTCAATTCGATAGCGTTGCTTGGAGAGCTCCAGAACTTTGAGAAGTCTGAAGTAGTTTCTGCAAATTTCTTCAGACAGCTGACAAGAAGTCTGTCTAACAAAAAATGGCTGCATACTGGACAACGATTCTCAGCCTCTGCATACATTGCCTCCTTGTGCCACCCGCTCTCACCCAAGAATATTCCACGTTGCAGGCAAGTATCCCAGCATGTGGAACCAAGTTTACTGATCTATCGTCAAGCGCTCTGCTCGCAGACATCGTCTTGCAGGGCTCGGTGGAAAGACTCCACCAGGCATCTCCACTGACACCATTGCTGTACAAGGCCAGCGTCACAGTGCAGAAAGTCTACAAAGGGCAAGAACTCTTGCGCGTCAGCTCGGCTGGGGCATACGTTGGCTTCAGACCTGTAGAAATTGAAAGATTCGGACCAGAGGAGAACCGTGAGAACTGCGTGGCTAAAGTCCAAGCCGGACAGTCGTACATCTTCTTTCTGAAGATCAAGGATGGTAACTTCTCATCTACTGCGCTTTTCCCACAAGTGCTTACTGCAGTGCAGCAGAGAAATCAGTCCGGAGAAAGCCCTATATTTATGAGAAACACGGCCCTACCGGCAGAAATGGACCTCAACGCACTCAGACTGGTCAGACGGGTGCTGTGTCCAGGTTGCACGTCCCAGCCTGTCATCAGAAGACTTAGGTGCCAGAACTGCGCCGTTAGACCCTCCATGCAGAAACAGATGAGTCCCGAAAGACGCAAGGTCATAATGGCCGGTAAGCGGCTGGCGTTGCGGTGTGCTGCCAAGGGCACCCCAAGGCCCACATACTCTTGGTTCAAGGATGCCTCACTTCTCTACGAATCGCCCGCGAACGACTCCTTAGCCACCCGTGGCGGTAACGGGGCTTCATCAGTTTTTAGATCTGGAACTGGCTTAACCATCCTCACCACACAGCAGCATTCTCTGTTAAAAATTAAAAAAGTTCAAGCGTCAGATGCAGGGAACTATCGCTGCATAGCGTCGAATGCCATCGGGGAGGCAGAACAAGCTGTTCACCTCGTTGTTGAGGTGATCCAGTCTGCAGATGAGGATAGTTACGACCCTTGCGCGGTGAATCCATGTCGTAACGGAGGAACGTGTCGCGTGAGCGACAGGGATGGAAGACGAACACGGTGCGAGTGCACTCAGGACTTTGATGGGGGAAGGTGCCAGTTTCCTGTACAGCTAGGATCGCGACCTGGCCATTTAGAGCAAGCGGTCAGCAGAGATCTAACAAGGGGAAATAATTTGTTTGGAGGTAAAAGGTTGATTATAATGATCGGCAATTAATTTTGATTTTTGGTGCAGAGATGTAGTGATTTATATTACCTGACTGTTTCTGCTGTGATTAACTAGCAAGGCGAGTAAAACCTTTATTACCAGAATAAACAGGGACAATATTACACTTAGCAAGCCATTCATTTGCTCAAATCTATCTATCTGTGGTGGAGTAAATTTGCCTATTCCTATTTCTTAACTCATATAAATTGTTAAATTGTCAAAGTGACCCGATTTGGGCACTCATGATGGTATTTTTTTTGTAAACAGCAGAGTTGAAATAAACAACTCAGTTGGAGAATAGGTTAGAAATTGATGATGCATTCCAAACCAGTTCCAACTGGATGAATAGTTTTTCTGACTAATACTCTCACATTTGTTCATATCAAATTCATCCAATGGGGATGGACTGGAATTTTCTTTGTTGAAGAAGTACTTGATTCTAATCACTTTGAATTTGAACATAACTCGAGTCCTGTCATAAAGACGATCCTTAGCTTGTGGTAGGTTAACTGACTGATAAAGAAAGAATGGACTTTGAATATTCTGTAAATGTTTACTATTGATCTGTGATTTGAATTGTAGATTGCTTTATGCAATTGAACCATTATTTCTGTGTTCACTAATTTGATTACGTTGTCCATTATACTTGTTAATTTTGATCAATGCTGTGTGTGTATCGGGCTTACATAATTCTTGCAGGATTTGTAAGTTGAGAATGTATGTAAGAAAGAATGGAGTTTAGAGATGAAATATACCTGAAATTTAGTGCTGCCTTAATTTGACTTTTGTAGAGGAGCAGGCCTTTCTGCCTTACTTTGTGACGTCATGCTACTGTGACTACTGTGCTCTACTAGATCACGTTCATGTGTGAATCCGTTGTCATCAACTTAGCAGTAAAACATTTTGCTCTTTGTTGATCCCTGTGAATTCCATTTGAGAACCAATACAGCAGAGATTTGTGGCCTGAGTTTGGTCTCGAGAATTCATGAAGGTTATTTTGAATGTTCCTCGTGATATGTTGAGTAGACGCACGAGAAAATTTGAGAACATTCCTCCTATAATGCTTGATAGCGCATGTGAAATTCAAAACGACTCTGCAGTGTGCATGGAGAGCACATAGAAGGTTAAGGAATAGTTGTGTAGTGTGCCTCTAGAAGTGACATGTGGGGCCGCAGACTAAATAAGAAAGACTTGTTGCAACCATGTGATTGTGAGCATCTGCCAAAGACAGCTGCATCTTTGAACAGGTTATGTGCATTGACTTTAATTATTTTTTTCTGAAACTCTACTCTCATTTCCATGATGATATGCATTAACTTGATTATATATATTATGTTAACTGACTGCTTATGTCTATGCTAGGATAAACTGAATGTTGGTCCAGTGTTAATTGAACATTGTTGTGAATTAATATAAATGTCAATGCTCTTTTGATTTTATTCATATGTTGCATATTTGATTATTGATTTAATAAATTTTTTGTTAAATTTATTGACCTTAAATATATTGATAACCTTATGTTGGAGAAGAAAGTGGGAAGATTAAGGCTTGCTAAATATAGATTAAAAGATGGATTTATCTTCTTCTTTAGTAAGAAGTTTTCCACCTACGGAAATATTGTGTGACGGTAAATGTTTGTCTTTAATATTGTGAAAGAGAGAAAACGTTTACAGCGCCCCATATCCGCCAAGTGAGAGAGACGAGTGGTGTCTCCTGGAGAATTATTAATAACATAAATTAAGATTCTCATCACTTGTAATTAGTTATGGATGATTAATTAACAATAATAATCATAACCAATAACTAGCGTGGCGTATGCGTCACACTCTCTATTTATCTATCTATTGGTTTGTCGATCGCTAATTTGTATATCTATTAAGTCGTTATTTTTTGGTTTCTCTGTTTTTCTCTCTCTCTCCAACTATCCATCAAACTAGATAGATAGATGGATGGATGGACGGGCGATCAGATATTAGATAGAGAGACAGATAGATAGCTGTTTACATTCATAAACACTATTTATCTATTGATTCTTTCCCACAGATTTGCAAATGAATAAAGAAAGCACAGAGGACGAGGACGAGGACGACGATTATTACGACGAAGACGACGACCTCGATACCACCGTCAGCAGCCAACTCGAGTCCACTCTCACTACTACCACACAAACAACTACTACGACTTCACTCTCCCTTACCCGCCAGATTCCCATAGTTGTGGACAACACGGGGGATGCTTTGTCACGAATACAAAAACAGCGGTTGAGCCACTTGCCAAGTTCGAGAGGTCTCAACTACGGTAGTGATGGTGCAGACAACACGTCCAATCAGCAAGTCAAAGCGTCCAAATCGGGTGCCCAGCAGTTAAAAGTGTCCGATTGTCCGGAAGAAGATTACTGTCTCAATAACGGTCGTTGTAAATTTGTCGTGAAAATTCAGCGCAGATACTGTGAATGTGTGACGGGCTTTGCCGGCCGGCGGTGTGAAATTAGTATCTAAATAAGTCAGTATACGCTACTCATTGGAATAACATAATTCCATGTTGATAAGTCAGTATACGCTACTCATTGGAATAACATAATTCCATGTTGATAAGTCAGTATACGCTACTCATTGGAATAACATAATTCCATGTTGATAAGTCAGTATACGCTACTCGTTGGAATAACATAATTCCATGTTGATGGTGTTTCATTATTCTGTTTGTTTATTTTGTCGGGATTTATTTTGTTTTGGTTTTTTAAGTAAGAAATCGGCGCCAATAGCACAAATGTAGTTAACTCGTAGTCTTCTCCCACACCCACCCATTCCATCAGTCTTCCTCTCCGAGTTTCATTTATTCCATCTTTCATTTGTTTGTAGCTCTCTCCATCCATCCTCTTTCTGTTTCTGTATGTTTATATATTTCTCTCTTTCAGTCACTTCTTTCTTACCTCTCTCAATATGTCTCTTTCACTCTCGTTCTCTCACCCTCTCTATTATTTTTTTTCTCTCTCAGACTAAATCTTTCTGTCCGCCTATCTCATTCCTTCTCTCTTTTCCCGAATCTGTTCATTCGCATATATATACTTTTCGCAGCTGCATGCGGGGAAAATGAAATAAGAGTTTTCAATTTTTGAAAATATTTTTTAACGACAAAATTATAGTTCATGAGAGTCTAGGGTAGGAATTTGGGTGTGTGGTGGTTGACATGCATTTGTCTATTTGTGCACTTATAAAATTGTATTTTGAAGCAACATAATGTCGAAATTAAAACTCAGTAAATCAACACAGTTTACATGTTGATTTCTAAAGGGTAATACACCTATATAGGCAACGATACTAAATTACTTCCCTTGTAATTGTTAAAAATTAGGTAAGGGAGATAATCTCTCTTTTAAGATAAACATCTTTGCGAAAATACTTATTGTTGTGCTGAAATTTCGCTAAGCGAATTTACTCAAGCTTACTCACTTGTTCTGTTTTTAATACTGCGTTAAAATTATAGTCTATGTAAATAAAACTAAATTAACCATTGCAGCTATTACAAGGTGGTCCAACTTATTTAACCCCCGGGGGGGGGGGGGGGCACATAACCAAAACTCAAAGAACCCGAGCCATTCATTATAGCATATATAATTAAGGAAATTTTTTTTATTGTACGAGCGCGTGACAAAACTGTTTTACGAGAACTACGTTTGGCCCGCGGGACTGCAGCTGGACCACGTGATCTATTTCAATACTGCAGGAAACGGTTAATAAGAAAAATTACTAATTTATTCATAAATAGATTAACCAAATATGTTGAGATTTGTGCTGAGCAAAAGTGACTCATTCTTGTGTATTTATATATATATATATTGTACTTAGTACTTCTTTCATTTTGTACACTTTGTATTGCATGACGTGTTCAGATTTGTACTGTATAAGTTTTTTGTATCTTATTAACTTTTGTATTTTATTATCTTTACTAAGTAGGGCACTTTTATTTTGTTGTTGTTACTGCTGCTGCTAAAGTTAAATCAACAAAATAACTTTGACACCTTTTCCCTGAAACTTTGCAATATCGATATGTATTTAATACTGGAATGTATGTACCCTAGTACACGGAATCTGATCGCCAAGTTTTGGGACTAAATTTATTCTGGCAAATCTAATTGATGACAGTTAATAATTTTAACCTCATCAGAGTAGTTTTCTCTCAACAGCAGTGAGTTGGGCCCCCTGCCACTTGTCGAATCCTGCCTGTTCTCGTCTTTTTGAATGAAAATAATGGTGAATTTAGAATCTGTTTCTTGAGAGGCGGTTTTTTGGATGAAAATAATGGTGAATTTAAATAAATTTAGAATCTGTTTCTCGGAAGAATTTTTGAATTACTATAATGATAGCTTTAGAAATTGCTTCTTGTAAGGCGTTTAGAATGAATGAATATAATCTGTTTATTGTAAGAGTTTTTCAATGAGTAGAATGGTGAATTCGGAGTCCATCTCTTGCAAGATGTTTTTAAATGGAGAGAATGGTGGTTTTTGTTGTTGTTTGTTTTTCTTTCTTCCCACTTCACCCCCATGGAAACAGAAGAAAAGTAGGTGCCAAGTTTGTCTGGAAAATCAGATTCACTGAAGCGATGGAGCGAGAACTCGCAGATGAGCAATCACGGCTGTGAGTCTCATGACCGTTTCTGGAATCGAACTTCTTCGGCGCATCCTGGTAGAAATTCCAGCTTCTTGGGCTGCTTCACGACTCCCCATTTAGTGAAGCTGGTCACAACGATTTTTTCTTTTGGTAAAAATACAAGACTGATTCTTAACTGAGGCTGAGGTATATTAGGAACACGATTCATCAGTTTAAGATTTTATGGTGATCAAACAACTCAGGTATTTCTGGGCAGCTGAAAGAATCGTCCAAGACACTATTTTTAACATCTCCCCCTTAAGGTTTTTCTTTTTACATTTTTCATTGCCTGACTCGAGTTTTTGTAGAAAGAAATTTATGTAGGCTACACGCATTGTTACTTCACAAGGGCGTTGCACAAAGACTCATCTTCTACCTCGGTGTAATTGTCGACTTTGTGTAATATCTGTGTTGTGAGGGGCTCAATTTTTCACACCCACACCCACAATAAATTTCATTTCAAAACTTTCCCATCAGATCTCGTTTTGACGACGACTTCGAGTCCGTAAATATGTTATCAATGTTTTGTGTATTTATTCTTGATATTATCAACCTGATATTTCTATGTAACTTACAGGCATTTATTTATGTGGGTTATTTTGCCGCTGTTGCAACTTTATGACTTTTAATTTGTCCTGGCCAAGGTAAAGGTCAAGGGTTAGGGTCCTGGCTAAAATTATTATTATTATTAGCAAAATATATTCTAAACATTATCAGATTGTAGCATTATAATAATATTAGGTAAATAAAATTTAAAATGTCTTTAGACTCTGTATAAACGCTCTTTCTTGTCTTAGTTTTGAATGAATAAATGCTGATGAGATTAAACGATAGAAGTCTATTCAAGTAGAAATGAATGAATGAGGAAATGGTGGGATGGATGAGTAGATAAATTAATGAGAATAATGAATATATTAATCTATTAACAAAAATTATTTTTAACTACAACGTGATCAGTTTTATTTTTGTTATTCGGAACACGATAATTTCACTACAACTATCAACAGTTGACAGTAACAATGATAATATTAATGCATTGTGCAAATTTCCCTTTAAAAAAAAAGGGGTAGTATTAATACGCCCTGCAAAACGCTGCCTTGTGTCATGAAATCCCGACATATACTATTATAATTATTTCAATGATTATATTATTATATGCTGTGTATGCACGACAACTCTAAATTCATTCTGGAAGTGATTATATGTACTCGACAGTAAACAGATAAATAAAGTCAGGGTGACGCAGACAGCTAACTCAAGTTCCATAACTCTCGGGGCATGCGATGTGATGGTTTGACATAATTAGAAGCGGAAATGACATGTGTCGAGAAGGCCAGTATAGCATTCAGGTGATGACTGAAATAGTTATAAACACATTCATTCTGCCTAGACATAATTCCGCTACATCAAAGTTTAACAAATAGAACAGCAAAGTACAGCTACTATAGTGACCATGTAATTTGTAAATCATGAGATTTACTACTGGAGAAAAAATGTTGGTAAGGGCGAACCCACATTGAGCATCCGGAAAGAAAGAAAATGATTGAAATACATTTAATGATATGTGAACTCGAGGACATGCATGTAATTCTCGTGTGACCCGATCCTAGTGAGGTAGTTAATTATTTGTTATGGAAAGAATAACTTGCAATGTAATATATACTATATATGTGAAATGTATTTATGCTAAAAGAGAGAAAAACACTAAACAGTCAGAAGTAGTCTAAACTTAGTTTAGCGTTGCGATACTAGCACTGGGATGCCGCGTAACTTAGCTCTAATTACTACTGAACATCAGATAGCTACAAGAATTGCCTCATTGATCAACCAGGGATTTAAGATAGCTACAAGAATTGCCTCATTGGTGAACAAAGGATTTTACTTGTTGCATACGACTGGACGTAAGATAGCTAAGGGAATTGCCATCAAGCACCTTGCAGACTTGAGATAATTTGAGACAGTCCAATAAGATTCAGACTTGAGAAAGAGGGGAGAGACAATGAGACAAAGTCAAGCATTCAACACTGACAAACGCAAGCAAGAATTATTGGGACAATAACTCATAGTAGTGATATATGAGACGCTTTACTTTTTATTCACAACATTCTGATACCATACATTCAAGCTATTCTATTGGTTAATTTTGTAAAATCATAATTTAATTTTATCTTATCACCAATTCGAGCTATTTTATTTATTGATTGGTTGTATGTTGTCATTTTATAAAATATCAGATTATTTTCCATGGCAGACCATTTTATTTTGTATTCTTGATTTTATTATATTACATGCTAATCCATAAGATAAACCAATCAGAAATACCGAATTTGTGATATCATAAAATCAACCAATCAGAATAGCGAAAGTTGTGGTATCATAAAATCAACTAGTCAGAATACCTAAACTTGTGATATAAAATCAACCAATCAGAATATCTGAAATCAAAAACAAATGTGAAAAACAAAATGGCCCCTCACAATGACATAGCGAGTGTGCGGCGCTTCGAAATCTTAGTGAACTCTCACTTAAATTTACTTTGTTTCCGTTAATACTGACAAAAATCAGGATCTGGAAAAAACACAAGTAGAGAAGAACAGAATATAGTAATATTGTTAAAGTTCTCTCAATATATTAATTTCATATAAAACGTATCTAAAAGTTCGCATGCAAGATGTTTCTTTCAATTATAATAGGGGGCTGAATTACATCTTTAGACAACACTCTTAGCTGCTTTCTCGGAGTCTTTGGTGGACATGTTGGAGTTTTGAGTGGACAGGTTGTTGGAGTCTGAGTGAACAGGTTGCTGGGGTCTCTGTTGGACAGTTGTTGGAGTCTTGGGTGGACAGATCATTGGCGTCTTGGGTGAACAGGCTGTTGGGTTTTGGTGGACAGGTTGTTGGAGTCCTGGGTGGGCTGATTGTTGGAGTCTTGGGTAAACAGGTTGTTGGAATCTTGGATAGATACGCTGTTGGAGTCTTGGGTGGACAGGTTGCAACAGTCTTGGGTGAACAGGTTTCTTGTAATCTTTGTTGGACAGGTTTTAGACAGGCTGTTATAGGCTGGTAGGAAGGTTATTGGAGTCTTGGGTGGTCAGTTTGTTAACATCATTTGGGTTAACGGGTTGTTGGAGTCTTTGGTGGAGAGGTTGTTAGAGTCTTGGGTGGACAAATTGTTAGTCTTGGATGGACAGGATGTTGGAGTTTTGGATAGTCAGGATGTTGCAGTTTGGAGTAGTCAGGTTGTTGGGGTCTTGGATGGACAGGTTGTTGAAGTCGTTGGTGGACAGGTTGTTGGAGTATTATGTGGACAATATATTGAAGTCTTTGGTGGGACAGTAGCGCTCCCAAGGGCTCAGGGTCAAGATAGTGCGAAAATGCCCATGAAACACGGCTTTCGCGTTTCTTCATTTGCTTTCAATTCTCAATTACAGCTAAATGCCTAAAAGTTATATAATGAATAAAATATATAATGAACCTAACATGATTATGCTTTAATACATACCTCTTCCCTAAAATAAAATAAAATCTGCGTTGATGGGCTGTAGGAAAAGCATGAATTGTAAAATACGTAAATACCATGGCAATATTGATCATATAAAAATATATCAATTGCAAATGTAAACAATTTCCTTTCTAAATATATAAACTGCTAATACATTTAACAAGTACATCAAATAGCACATACACATTTAAAAGTATATATCCTCGCACTATACATCAGCTAAAATGGGCACAATGCACAGGTCAGCGCGTGGCCGAAAATGAAACTCCCTGACCCAAGCTGTAAATCTAGTTGTCAGTGCCAGAGGTCGGATTTCAGGGATGGGCTATGCATGTCGGCAGACCGCAGTGAACACCTACAAAATGATACATTAAACTCACGGGTGCTACTTATGCATAACTAAAAAAAAAAAATGTTTTAGAAAGACTTAACAAGCCACACCTGAATTTACAAACGACACATGATAAGTAATAAATAATTTGTTGCTAATGACATCCCTAAAGGAAAATTTTAATTTAAAGGCCTTTTAGACGAATAGCATGCACAAAATCTAGTACATTCAATGGGTCCTTCACTGATAATGTGTGGCTTCACAGAAGTAGGGTGCAGAATAAATGGTAAGCATTCAGTTAAAACAATAAATCTGTCTTGAACAAAAGACAATCAATGTAGCTTCTCTCACACTAATTAGTGGTCGTCATTCAAGACTGCGAAAACGAGAACGGTACAAATAGAGATGTAATCTCACATACTGTTATCAAATTTATTAGGAGAAATTATCAAATCTACCCTAGCCTGGAAAAAAAATCTGTATGTAGCTAAACAAAAATCTGTAGCTAAATCTGCATCACATCGCTACTGTTTTAAATACGCCTCTAAAGGGAGGGAAGCCAGAAAAAAATCAGTTATCAATTATCAAATCTACCCTAGACTGGAAAAAAAATCTGTATCTAAATCTGCATCACATCGCTACGGTTTTAAATACGCCTTTCCGGGGGGGGGGGGGGAAGCCAGATAGGCACATATAGGGAGAAAGAGAACAAGAATTAACACTTTAATTAAAATGTTATTTAATTAGAAATTCAGTGTGTTCTATATATAGAACATCTGACACTATGCAGTTGACTTCCACGGTTGATCTAAATTCTCCTTCAGGAATCCAGGTCTTTCATGCACATGAAGGAATCTTTCCTTTAGTATCATAGACTGTGGCATTAAAAAAAAAAAAAAAAAAAAAAAAAAAAAGCAAATCAAGCAATAGTCAAACTTTTGCTTTTACTGAATATGAAAATTTGCTTCAATTCAGTAAGCGATGTGTGTGTGTGTGTGATAATTATTATACAGCGTGAAAAAGAAGCAGGGGAGCTCAATTTAACAACTCCATTATCTGACATGAATATATTATGTCCCTTTGACAAGAAACATCTTGTAGGCCTTCGTCGGACTTGGCAATTAAAAATTTTTTTTGTTATTCGATCATTCGTTTGCTTACTTGCTTATTTCCTTGGATTCCTCGTGGAACAAAGGGTCTCGACAACAGTTCATAACTCGTTTACACAAGAGTAATTTATTCTTCTGGGTTATCGCCTATGTTTTATATGGTAAATTTCTTTATTTTTTATTTTCTGTTACTAGTTTGTTAATATTTAATTTTCTTAACCCATATATTTGCTTCTGTTATTACATGTAATTTGCACACTGTCTTAAAATGTGTCAGCATTTGTAAGTTTACTCATTGAATGGAGAATTTGAAATTTTGTTAGGCGTCAATAATAAGAATAGTAATAATACATCAGAAGTAGCAGCATAGATGAAGCACCCAATAGAAGCAATAAAATTCAGTGTATAAACAGCTCCCACAAGAAACATGGAACAATCATCAGCGCACACAACCGTCGTCAGAAATCTCCCATAGTCGATGTGCTCAAGACCATGGAACACAAGGCAGTCAACATTCAAATTAATGACTGAGGGAACACAAGGCAGTCAACATTCAAATAAATGACAGAGGGAACACATGGCAGTCAACATTCAAATAAATGACTGAGGGAACAGAGGCACGGATGACTGTTGCGCAAGATCAAGTATTAAATACAAAATCCCACAAAGGTAAAAATCACAATGTCAAAGGATTCCAAATACCGATTCTGCACACACACATACACACACACACACACACATACACAAAATCATGTTTGAAACGACATAACACCTACTATCCTGATGTCATTGTCCACTGGAACAGAAGACCTCAGAAGACACAATAAAGTGGCAGAAATTTGTACGTAACCTTCGAGTCAAAGCACCATAAGGAGCTGGGATACGCCAGCCAGAAGCAGTCCTTGAAACAGTTAAAATACTGTAGGCCTTCGAAAAACAGAATGGTCAATCCTCGCATGAAACTCGGACGATGTGGTTGTCAACAAACCCCACAGAACAAGTCAATCGATGTTACAATGAATGACAAAAACATGCGGGTTACTACCCTAAATATGCGCGTCTATTTGTCGCTGCCTGTCAAAAGCCGGGACGAAAACAACAAAGTAATACGTGAACAAAATTTTGGGCCGGTTTCAGACTGCTGGTGGCGGTGGTTATGCAAAAAGTCAGCAAATGTGTGAGAAAGTTTGTACCTAAGGTGAGAGAACTACTGAAGTTAGTGTTGAGATCAGCAGCTTAAAAGTTCATTTCTCTTTCCTAACAATTACGTATACAAACAGGTATATATGCATACTATTGTTTTTGTTGTATGATGCTTGCTGGTTGGGCAAATCGCTCTGGCGTAGGCTATGAAAGGTTGACCAGTGGGGCCTATATAGAAATTGATTTAATTTTATCAGATAGTACCTGTATAGAGGTTGATTTCATTTCATAAAGAGGTAGCATTTAGGCCTATATAGAGGTTGATTTCATTTTATAAAAAAGCAGGTAGCATTTAGGCCTATATAGCGGTTGTTTTTAACTCTGCCATGGCCTGTCCCAAGTCAGAGTGAAAAAGGATGAGGGTTGGGCGTGGGGCCAGCAACCTCACACGCTACAGAAACCAAGCAACAGAAGAATCCAACCAGTGCTTGAATCAGGGAGATGCCACTACCGGAGGACAGATGACACAGATTCTTGAAAACCTCACGGAAAACAACCAGGCGACGAATTTCCTGACGATGAAAGCAACAACAAAGATCGTAACTTGAATATATGAAACTGCAAAAAGCAGCTCAAGAGGCAATTGAGATGAAAAGATACAACATCCAAGTATTAGGAATTTGTGACAGCATTGACTGCCACTCCAAGGATTGTTCTATGATGATTTGGAATGTTACTATCAGATCTGTACATGGCTTGTCTTTTCTGAAGCTGGCTTGTTCTGGTCTAAGTTTTTCTTCCACTGTGTCTTTCAGCCGGTTGAGGATAATGCAGATCATACTTTGCTAGGTACTGACAGTAGCATGATGCCACGCCAGTTCTTGCAGGATCCTAGGTCTCCTTTCTTGCGAAGTTTTACCAGGTGTCGTTTTTTTCCAGTCTCTTGGTACTCTTCCTTCCCTCAAAACCTTCTACAGTAGAGGCAGCAGCTTGTTGAATGTGGTTGAAAGGTCTACCTTGAGTGCCACTGGAGGAATTCCATCTGGGCTGGCTGCTTTCCCATTTTTCAAGATCTTAAAGTCTGAAGGTCAACCCCCTGCAACAAACTATGAATTTTCAACAGCAATTTTAAGTCTGTCCTCTTCTATGGCTCAGAGACATGGAGAGTCACCAACACTTTAACCAACAAGCTCCAAGTATTTGTCAACGGCTGACTGCAACATACTGAAGATCAGGCGGACAGACAAATTAAAGAACACTGATTTGTGGCAACAGATTGCCAGGCAGAAATGACGATGGACAGGACACACCCTGTGGAACCCCCCACAGGACATCACCTGGCAGGCTTTGCAGTGGAACCCCCAGGGAAAAGAGATGGGTCGGTCGCCCAAGACCACCTGGAGATGATCCTGTGAGGAGAAAATGAAGAGCTGCAACCTGTCATGGGGTGAACTGAAAAGACTGCCCAGAATCGAGTATGCTGGAGAATTGCTGTTGAGGCCCTTTGTTCCACGAGGAATCCAAGGAAATAAGCAAGAGGTTGTTTTCATTTTATAAAGCAGTATTTAGGCCTATATAGAGGTTGTTTTCACTTTATATAGCTGGTAGCATTTAGGCCTATATAGCGGTTGATTTCATTTTATAAAGCAGGTAGCATTTAACCTATATAGAGGTTGATTTCATTTTATAAAGCAGTATTTAGGGGTTGATTTCATTTTATAAAAGAAACTGAACAGTTAATAGGTTTTTTTTAATTTCTTCTTTTTCCCCACCATATTTATTGTTAGCGTACATGAAAGAGAATAAGTAATTGCACATTTCTTGACTCTGGTGTTTCTTTTTCTCATACTTTTTTGTTTTTTCTTCTTTTCCTTAATCATTCATGGTATTTTTTTATCCACATACATATAATAATATTTGTTTTCCTCATCCATTCATGATATTTCTTTTCTTCTTCATTCATGGTATTTCTTTTCCCCATTCATTATCACATTTATTTTCCTCATTCATTCATGGTATTTTCCCCATTCATTCATCACATTTCTTTTACACATTCATTCATGGTATTTCTTTTCCTCATTCATTCATCCCATTTCTTTTCCTCATACACTCATGATATTTTCTTTTTCTCATACATTCAAGATATTTTTTTCCATAGACATTTATGGTATTTCTTTTCCTCATACATTTATTTAAGAAAAAATATCATTCTAGCAGTAGGAGTAGTTTTAGTATTGTATTATTTTCATCATTAGTAGTATTGCTATTTTAATTTGGAGTAGTAATGTACATTAGTACTATTTCCATTAGTAGTAATAGTAATGTGTTATTATTGTCATTTGTAGTAGCATTGTGTTAATACACACTACAAGAAATATTATTATTTTTAAATACAGTAGCAGTGAGTTATTATTTTTAAGTTGTATTATTAGTAATAGTATTGTTATTATGAGAGTTGTAAGTATATTATTTTTATTTTTAGTAGTAGTAGTATTTGTATTATTATTATTGTTTTAAATTAAAAATGTTTATACAGAAACTATATCGTTTCACTTGTGCCAAACACAGTTTGAAACATATCTTTCTGACTTGTTTCAATTTCCTAGTTTAAATAACTGATAAAAGCTGTCTTCAATGGCAGTCTCATTTTTATAAATGAGATCAACTATACTTTTAAGG
Source organism: Sinotaia quadrata (assembly GCA_028829895.1). NCBI lineage: Eukaryota > Metazoa > Mollusca > Gastropoda > Architaenioglossa > Viviparidae > Sinotaia > Sinotaia quadrata. The sequence continues at coordinate 69,816,784 of CM054177.1, forward strand.
TTTATGAATCCTATATCACTGAGGAAATAAATACATCAAAAGGATGATGGTTAAAATTATTGTTAAATGTGCAATTAATGGGGAAATTCCTGTTTATCCATAAATTTCAAACCATGTCTACCAAAGATCAAAATATATTGTTTAACTTTAAGCACAAAAAAAAAAATCACACACTCACTCTCTCTCTCTCTCTAACACACACACACACACACACATACACTCACTGTAATAGGCAGTTTAACAGATTATGCTACACAACCTCTAATCTATTTAATCCCACCAGTACAGGTCTTCGAAGTTTGCAGATAGAAACTCTGTCAGGCCTCAGAGACAATAACCGTTAATTTATCCTTACTGTCTCAGAGCACTACGTTCAGAATTTCTATGCCACTTGTAAACTTGAATGCCACTTCATTGTCTAGAAATTCTGGCCCATACAATCTCTCAGCTCAGGGTTCACTCCCCAAAATATGCTATTGTCTGACTTTTTAACATAATTAAAATTAAGCCTCAATCCCTTAATCTTCTTTGTCTAAATACAGAAGTGGAAGTGTAATTAACAAATAACAAAATTTATTCAACACAATTAAAGTTATTTAATTAAGAAATTAATTAAAGAAACAATCAGACAATCAAAAAGTGCAGGTCTGAGTATGTTTTGATTGTTTCAGACAACCCTAACCTTGTTGATTTCTGTCTTAATTTTTTCGTTTTTAATTTCAGCAAAACTCCCCCTTAAAAATTTTTTTTTTTAAATTTGGTTAAGAAATATTATGAAAACATACATTTAAAAGAAAAACCACATAAAACAGTTTTATGGCCATATGATATACTGATGACAATAGCAAAATAATCTCATACAACTTAAGATTACCCATACAAGTGGACAGGTGTACTCTCTGAATCTGTAATATGTCATTCACTGCACTGTTTCTTACATACATTAACAATGTGGCTGAGTAATCAGTATCTAACACAAACCTACAAATACAACAGAGGTGCATGAGTTACAGCAATACTCAATATTAGTACACAGATACTTTCAAAGTACATAACTTATGCTGCACTAATCAGTATAACAGACAACAGTTAAATATCAACCCTTATCAACAATGAGATAGCTGTACACCTGTATTCCTTATACAGACAATAAAATCTGTCTGCTAAGTGTAGACAAATTAATACAAAAGAAATATTAAAAATCATTCTATAAATAATAAACCTAAAGAGAAAGCAGACTTTTTTTTTCAATAAACAAAATAGAGCAATGCTTCAATGAAAGGTTTTATGTTTAAATAATGTGTTAAATTAAGTAGAAAAGGTTTTAGAAAATAATTCTCAATAAGTTACACAAAAAAGAAATGCTTTTCTTACAACTTGGAAAAATAGTTTAAAATTACAACTATGGAAGAGAGAATATACGATTATAATGTACTTGCCCTTTCTTCACTGTTCAGTACAAAATAATTCAGAATAAATACATCACAAATTATTAGATCCATCTATGCAGTCTATCTTATAATGATTAGTCCATCTTTTTTCAAGTCTGGTATATATTAAACACTAAAGTTCAAATATGAGTATTTGGGGCATCTTTCCAGTCTACATTTATTGTATGTAATAATGCCAGGCAAAATGAGGTAAACAAATATGCATATGTGAACCATCAACTAGTGCCAGTTGACCATTTTTATTTCACATGGGATATTTCCCCAGGAGAACATTTAGATTAGGGGAGGGGGGAGGGGGGAGGGGGGAGGGATGGGAGAAAAAGGATATTTAAACATTTTCTGTTTATCTAGTCATGGTCACCAATGCCTAGCAGGTATAGCCAGTTATCGCTTACAACAAATTTACAATGGTGTAAATATAGTGGAGCAGATGGCTGGGGGTAATGCACACATTGGCATAATATACATAAATTTCATAAAAGTATATATATAAATGTGATTTGAAAGAAGTATCAGGTTTAAGGAAAAAAAATAAAGCATTCCCTCCCCCCTTTTTTTCTTTCTTTTTGGTGGTGGTAATGAGAGACTCTCCATAAAAATCAAATGTCATGCTTTGGGTGTCAGGAGAGGGGGAATATTTTAACCCTCTCCTCAGCTGTCACTATAATCTGTCACACTGAGACAAGAGAAAAAGCAGTAATAATAGTAGAAGCTCTAATTACTATAGTTATTCTGTTTCACTCTTTAACATAGATTAGGGAACGAATAAACAAATAAGCCTCCACCTCTCTAACCACAAGCAATAAACAATCATAAATAGAACAAGAAAAATAAAGTAGATTAAATCATCCTGTCGCTTCTCACAACTATTTAACTAATAGCCTTTGACTTGATTAGCAATAATAATTGTTTTTCACTTTAAGCATTCAGTATCATGAGTAATCCCAGGGCAAGAGAACTCTTTTTTTTTACACAAGTCTTAAATCTTTAAGGATGTGTAGTGACCTCCACTATTGTGGTGAGACCCAAAGAAGTCTGGAAGACTATGTGCCTTCAGTTTGGGAATATTTAGACAAACAAAGGAATTGTAGCTCATCAAGAGAAGACAACAAGTATAAGTAGTTAAACTACTGTAGTACACTAAGGGTTGCCTTACACTAAAAAGTTGCCTACTATACATATTTATTTGTTTCAATCTCTTGGTATTCCAGCTATATACATTGATTCAGCCTTCATCCTCAGAAACCAAATTTGAGACAAAGTGAAGTTAAACATTAAAGCCAGGCATACACTTTCATTCAGTCAGTCATAATTAAAGAAACCAGTTTACAACTTTATGATCATATCTTAATATTAATTACAGAATTTCTGACACAATAAATGTAGATAGTCTGACCTGACTGACAATATCCATTTTATAAAATCCAGGTATAGCTTGACTTAAACTTAAAGACAACAGCCAGCAATCCTGAATTTCAATTTAGGTACAAATTAAGGTGTGTTTTTTCTGCTTTCTAACAGAAAACTTTAATGGTAGGAAAAAGACAGACATTTCCACACAAATTTCTTGACAATGATTTTAGTGGATTGCTTGCAATTAGCTGTTATTATTTGATTCTACCAATCAAATTAATTAGGTTGGATGGGTAGCTAGAGAATTTATCATGTGACAATTATGTAACTGTCATCACCTCAGAGTCAATCATAAAACCAGGGGCTAGTTTGAATTACATAACCCAGATCCAGCAAAATTAACAAGGCATTGAATGCTGACCAGAAGTGCTATTTAGAGAAAATGTTCAGTGGGTCATTAATTTTTGGTAAAATTGCCTAATACTTTGAGAATTAAATAGAATTTCTTTAAAAATTAAAAAAATCTATCCATTCCTTTCTATGTTCAAGGAGTATTTATTCTACATTAATTAAATTAGGTAAAGATATGGTATGGAGAAAAGGAACAACTAAAAAAAGTTTGTACAGTTTCTTAATAAAATCATAGGATGGTAGACAATTATATCGCAACATACATTCATTTGCCAAAATGTGAAGTGACTAGGAACAGCCAAATTCAATACTGATCTACATAAAAATTATATAGAGTAAGCATTCAAATGCATCATCCATGTATTAAATAAACTATTAAAACAGCCAGACCCAGCCACTAAACTCATCTGGCACTAGATCCGGCCATTGAATTCATCTAGCACTAGACTCAGACATTGAATTCATCTAACATTAGAACCAGCCACTGATCTCATCTAGCACTAGACCCAGGCATTGAATTCATCTAGCACTAGACTCAAACAATGAATTACTCTACCACTAGACCCACACCTAGACTCAACCATTTGACTCCAGCAATAGAAGATGAACTAAATTACATATACTAAAAAAGTAAAATATAACTAGATGAGCTGTGAAGAGTGGTCAAATTTAACTCCAAAGTGCAATTTTACAATGAGAAAATTTACACACTGACAAACAAATAAATAAGCATTATGTGGTTATCCTTGAATTTAAAACTTTTGATTAAAACTCCAATAAAAATGCTAATATCATACATTCCCAACTTTCTTACTGTTGTAAAACTTGTATAAATAACTGTCACAGCAGGATGTTAATTAGCAAATAAGGGAATTTCATTATTGGAATTATTCATCCATTCTTAGCAATAGCAGACTAAATACTGATCTGCAGATGTCTTAGGACTTTCATTATTGGAATTATTAATCCATTCTTAGCATACTATATATTGATCTGCCCATATCTTAAGGTCAACATAAAGTTGGGGGGTAGATGAAAAGAGCACCTAACTCAATGGACTATACCAAAAAATAAATGTGACAGCAAACAGGACTTATTCTAAAGAGTGACCAGTTATAACAACAGTTATAATAATATATATATAACACATGACTGTATCACAGTTTAAGATAGGTCATCTTGAAAACTGAGCTACACATGACATATTTTGTAATAAGAGAATACAACAGCTTACATATGGCTTCTCATCTGTAGTAAATAATATTTCATATTGAGTATTCATGAATTGATATAATATATAATCGTACATATAAATAAAAGATGAAAGACGAACTTTCACACACACAACTGTAAAGACCTCCTCTGGTTTACTTTATAAAAATTCCGTTGTGATTGAAATTACAGCTCGCAAAGAACCTACATACTAAAGTGAGCCGCATCTTCGTGACCTGAAAGGTCATGTGCGCGCATAAATCTCCGAAATAGTCCACATATTTTTCTGTACTACATTCGATTATCTTTACCACTGTGGGCTGTTCACGTTATTCTTGTGGCTTTGATGTTCACAAGATATATACATGTTATATTATGTCATTTTTGTGTGTGCAGTACATATATACATATTGTAAAATTTTAGGAACAACTCTAGGAGACGACATATTAGGCTTAACTCCCTTGCGCATGATCACCATTACGTCAACTGACTGAACGGCCATGTTAATGTAATTTTTGCGTAGTAATAGAAGCCAGCTGTATCATTTCGTTGTATACTACATTTCTCGTCGATCTATTTTAATTTAGCTCATAATGGCTGATTCAAATCAACAAGATTATGCAGACAGTCAACCGGAAAGCAATAATTATATCCAGGAAGAGTGTGAAAACCTTGATAATTTGGCCGGTTCTGCTGACTATGATGAACGAATCCCAGAACAAGACGAAGAAGTAACAACTACCAATACTCTTGCCGGTGAGGAACCTGCAGAGGAGGATCGCTATGCTGCTGGTGCGTTAGAATCAGATGCAATTCACTCCTCGACAAATCCTCTTATCTCTTGGGATGATGGAGAAGATTTTTTGTCTGATCAGTCTTCTGCCGTGCCCGAGTCGCAATTTCCTGCGTATGATGATGATTTAGGTTCATTTGCACCACTTGCTTCGGCAGGTGGGCAATATGAATATTCGGCACCCTCCCCTCCCCCCGCAGCAACTCAGGACCCTTACTCTAACATACCTAAAGAGCATGGCGATGAATATATCACAGAACCTATTCGGCAAGAACCTCCACAACCCAAACCACCAGGTAACTTAATTGAAAAGCTCGCACCCACGCCTACCATCGCTTCTAGTTCTACTAGTTCTGATGCTGTTTAGATTTTTCACAATTTCGAAACGTTTTAGTTTTCATAGGTTTGCGCTTCACGAATTTTGTAGTCAGTTTCATCCTACATTCTTTTATTTTAAAATATCAGTAAACTGTAGCGATATTAGTTCAGTAGTTGTATTTGTTATTTTAACAGATTTTCGTCCAAAGAAACTATAGCCTCCCCTATATGTTAATTAGTCCAATATACGTAGTACTAGTAGTTTTGGCAATCTAATAAATGTTGATTATTATGAATTATAGTAGTACGTTTTATACAAAGCAATTATATATTTTAAAGTGTATGATCATTGATAATGATGTCGGAATAAAATATTCTAATGTTAACAGTTTGAAACACCCCATCCCATAAACGATGTATAAGGCCTACATAACTTCAGTTGTTGCCTGGAAATAAGCATTGAAATTTTATGAATGAAATAAATCTTGTGATCTCAAAACCAGCATGTACATCAAATCCTTGTAGTTGTATTCTATTGCCCAAATTGCTTAGTTTAAATCAGAATCTATGATAGGCCTAGAGTATTTAGTTTGTTTCCGTTTTAAAATCAGTACATTAATTTAATGCAATAAAAATGAATAATTGAATATAGAATTAAATGAATAACCCAAGAAAGAGTTGATACTAATTTGGAATCATAGCAACCACATATTTTACACTGAAGACAAGACACTGAAGACAGGCTTGTTTTGGTATAGACAGTGAAGTAGGAAACTACAACTGCAATTAGTTGAATATACAGACATTACAAGAATAAAAATGATATTATTTTTTTTAAAATAATCATTTCATGATTGTATTTTACTTGTGACTGTAAAATTTGGAAACACTGTATCAGTTTTTGGTGATGGCTAGATTTTATATTCTTCCTTTATTACTGCTAAATTATTATAATATTCTGAATTTGTTAAGTTTTTCTAATAGTTTTTAATTGAAATGATGACATTTTATCTTACTTATTATAATTCTATGCTGCTGATTAATCCTATTAATAGTGTTATTAGTACTGATGCACTTTATTGTAGTCTTTCTTTATAAACTTACCATGGATACAATGTATTTTGCAGAAATTAAATACCTTTATTAAGATTTATGCTAAAATAGTGTCACCAACATTAAATTTTTTTGTTGAACTGAAGTCTGGGATTTGTGAGCTCCTGAAATTGCATATCATTTAATGTGGTTGACAAGATTCAGTCATTATACTAGAAAAATAAATTCTGTGTTTATTGTTTTTACTTTTCAAATAAGAATTACTTTCTGTTTTATTTGTGTATATATACATATAACTTTAAAAAGCATGTAATTCATTTAAGTGCATGCACCATGTTTATTCTTGTTAAGCCCTTATTTAATTACATAGTGTAATGAGTGGGATTAATATATTATCACTTCAAACACTTAATCTTTGTAACCCCATCTGTAAAGGTTTTTTTGGTCAGAACTATACTAAATTAGATTTTCTCTTTTTGTCTCTAAGTAGGTAGTCCCATTTTTTTCTACTTCTAATGTTCTATGTTATAAAGTTATAGTTTTCTAACCCATTTTAAATAAATATGTATCCAGATTAATAATTTAGCTTAATGAAGAAAATGTATTGAGATAATTGTAATGAGATAATTATAATGCTTATTTTAATTTTTTTACTGGTAAAATACATCTCATTCTCATTCTTACTTTCTAAGTTTTCAACTGAAACATACGCTTTTTACATATTTCACACTCCTAAAACAGCAGCATATTTATCTTGTATTTTTATGCATGCATTGGGCCCTGTTATAAATGTAAAATAATTAGATTTAATCCACTTTATTTTTTGCACTTCGTGTCACAAAATGGTACACTTGCCCTGAGAATAAGTTACTTAGTATAAGTAAATTAATTAACAAACCACAGATTATATGACCGTTGGCTTTGATCATTGCCCCACTTAGGTACATTCGTGTGTATTTGTGGCTCAGTGCTCACTGGGTTTTGTTCATAGTAAAAAGTGGTTCAGAACCACAGCAGATGATTGACCTGAACTATCTGACTATGTTTATTTACTATATGACTGAAAGCATATTTAATTTTAAATGATCTGGCAGTGAGTTAATAAAATCAAAAATAAAACTCACTGGGAAAAAAGCCAAACACATGGCAGTTAGTGAAATCAAAATCCATCCTTAATTTTTTAGCAGGATATAGCACAAAATTTAAAGAGAAAACAGTCTTCAAATAAGACAGGAGTTTTTAAAAAAATATTTGTATATTGCAACACTGCAAAACTTGCAATTAAGCTAGGCTGCATCACCAATTTAACTCACAGAACTGCTCTCAGTCTCATCAAAACATTGGCAGCCTTTGAAAGAGTGTAGCAATCATCCTTTCTTTGAAAAACCCAATGATTATAATATGCTGCCTAAAAGTGTCTTAAGATAACTTGAGTCAAAAGGAACAAATTCACCAAGTAGCATTAATATTTCATTGTATGACTTACTCTTAGTCAGATAAATAAAGCTGCTTTATAGTTTATACACTAAAACTGTAAAAGTCAACAAAATATTTTGCAGCAGCAGCATCAAGAAATAATTTCTAAAAGATTTTTCTTTCAAATAATGTATGTTATTTTATTTTATGATGCAGTGTCTGTATGTGATTGACATTGATGAATTAAATGCATACAATTTTATCTATTTCTTGGCACATTAAAAAAAAAAAGATACAGTGCATCATACTGTGATACTTTAAACATACAAGGATTAAATTTAAAATGTTCAATGGGCAGTTTTGCAATTTTTATCAATATAACTAGAGTATTTTCCATCATAACAGATGGAAAATTAAAATGAACGCATTGCTAGGAACATAAATGAATTTGTTTATTGGAAGGCTTAATTATAAGTCATATTGTGAGTGAAAATTTGAGCATCATGTAGCAAATGACCTTGACCATTCCTAATCTGCCATTTGAGATGGGTGCCCATCGTATCACAAGCATTATATGTGTTTCAGGCAGCATAAAGCAAAAAACATGTGTTGCCAGGTCACTTGGTGGAATGAAATTAAACTCTATGGCTGTACTATCTATCAGTGATGCAATTGTGGATTTGAAAAAAATCTGTCGATGACGGGAGGAAAATACTTAACTTCATTTGGAATTGTCTAAAATTGTGCTTATATTTTAAGGGGAAAAGAAATTTTCAAGCACTATTTACCAATTATATTCTTATTTCCTATGAACATGACAATGCAACATAAAGCTGGCCATGTTAAAAACAACCCCACATATCAATAAAAATTCAAGCAAATGACCTTGACTGTCATTTTTTAATGAGTTAATGTACATGTACTTTGAACATGGCAATCAACTTAAAGCTGGCCACGTTAAAAACACTCTCATCTCATGTGCTCCAGGGTAAAGCTAACCATTTGGAAATTCTCCCACATGCTCAAAGGTCAAGGATGCTTTAGTGTTATACACATTTTGAGCTGGAAAATAGTTATATAAAATTATTTTGTGTTATCATTATATTTATAGTAAATTTATAGATAGTTGATCCAACTTGAGGAAGAAAATTATTTTCTGTACAATATTGCTTATACATATTTTCAGGTTTATTTTAATGCATTCTGATGTTTTAACAATACTAAAATTTTATAAACATTATATTTCCTAGAACAGTAATATTTTATAGTATTTAGTAATAGTAATAATACAAGCATGGATTTACTGAATTAGTATAATTAAAAAAATAATTAACAAGGTACAGCAAATTCATAGTTGAGTGTAATAAAAAATAATTAACAGGGTGCAACAAAATTATTATCTGTTTGACTAATTTGAAACAGATACAGGGAAGTTTTGCATCCTTTTAATTTATGTCTTTAAAATTTAGACTTTGGCTTTCTGTTTAACATACTTAGTTGTATAAATATTAATTTAATGAATTTTTATTACATAAAAACAATAATATTCAATTTTTATATTGCAATAATGATTTCTTTTAAACAACTCTTGTTTAAATTTCACTGTTTCATTATAATTTTATGTATATATTTAGTTGAGTGAGTGTTCTTTCAGAGGAATTTCATAATTGCACTTTTAAATACTACAGCTAATGGACTAGTGCATTGCAGATTTCAGTTCACAATTAATTAAAATGGTTAATAATAATATATGCCACATCGTATGTGTAACCATAAACATGATGGGAAACAACACTTATAATATATTGTCTTACCTCATCAGACATAGTAGTATGCATACTAATTACTATGCAGAACTGTTAAAGTGTTAGTGTATATTGTTCTGCAAAATATATTATCCTATTTATAATGTTAGTGTTTAGCATTAACAGCAATACTAGGTAAAGAATGACTGGTCCGTTTTTAGTAATGGTGTAGAAATCTAAATTCCACCTTTTGACACAAACGGTGATATAAATATTTTGGAAATGTCTAAATATATAGATTTTATTAGTTTTATGATTTATAATAATTTTTTTAAAACTTCATTAATTAGTAGAGCACTCTAAAATAATGATAATATTGGAAAAATGGTAGTCAGTATATTTAAAAATTCCAAATGATAAATCTGTTCAAAACTTAATATATTATATATATATTGGTTTATTAATATAAACATATGATATGCATATGTGGATTCACAAATCCTGGTCAAATTATATTGCAATTATAAGTCTGAAATATATACTAAAGTGTCCATGGAACATGGGTATGTCACGGAATACAGTTGTCTGAATATTTATCAGTCAAATATATTGGTTTGAAATATTTGTTTTCTTTTTCTCATGTTGTTGACACTCTATATTGTTGCAGATAGATTTATCTAAATGCTAATTAACAAAGTTACATTTCTGAGGAAAACTGGTTCTGAATAGTACATTATTGCATAATTAAATTTAAATCCAGAATATAGCAGTTTGTAAAAGTAGTAAACATATATCAGCATTACTATTAGTAATTGTAGAGTAAATTGACAACTTAGAAATTACAATCATTAATGAAAAAATGTCACCATTTCATATTAAACTTTAAATACCAACAGAAAAAAACACAACACATTCTGAATGTTTTTGTATCATTCACTGGTAAATATAATTTGTCAGAAGTTAATGAGAGAATATAAATTATAATATATAATAATTATCTATTACCTAAGAAATATTTCACAGTACTTTATCTTTGAAATGATGCAACATTTTAAATTAATATTAATTATTATTTCATGGGTAGTTGAACTTGAAGTGTGGGTGACAGTAGCTGAAACTTCAATAGTTGCCTGTAGTTTTTACATCCTTCCCAGACACATTTCTGTTTCAAAGATTCAATCAGATGAGCTGTCATCCCAAGAGTTGAGAGTTGATTGATTTGACTTAGTCTAGATAAGTTAATTACCATAATAATAATATTGTCTTTTAAAACTTTTTAAATGCTTGATCTTTTTTATTGTCTGGCTGCTTAATGAAATTTATATCACTCTACTTTTTGTTTGTTTCAGTATGCTACAAAAACCTGCTGTTAAAAATAATATTTGTGTTAATATTGTTTTGTAATAATAAATATAGTAATAATACTAATATTAAGACAACTAGATGGAATATAACTTTGATATTTTTTTCTTTTCTTTCTCCTCCTCTTCAGCCTCCCTCAGTCACATACCACTTGAATTGCTTAATAAAATTAAAGTGGTTGACAAAGAAATAGTGATTTAATAATAACATAGCATTATTGTAATACTAATAGTAAAGATATTATATATTAATATATTATATTAACATATATTAATTATAACATATATTAATTATAAAGAATTTTTATAATTTAACTTATTTTAAATATGTTAAAACTGAAAATTCATGCGAATATGATAATGTTGTAAATGACAATCAGAACCCTATTGATGCAGGGTCTTACTCTGTCCCCAATGAATTTCATTTTAAAATTAAAACACTTTTTTTAATAACTTCATATTTACATATTCACATAATTATGACATTGCAGAAAAATAATTTTTTGGATCTATGCACATTTTCATGCATACATCAAGGGGCCAATCTTTTTTAATATTGTAGTATAATTCATCAAAAAGGTAAATTTGCCTTTGGTTTGGATTGATAATTTCAGAAAAATATTGCATATTTTAGTAAACACACTCACTCATAAGTCATATATATCATATATGTGAGCAAGATACAATTTATTAAAATTACAATTTATTGTTGAATTGACATTGTAAATTGATTATGTGAAGTTATCATTACCAGATGTAATTTTGAAAATTCATATTTAATCTGTCTTCCGAACATGACAATACAGAATCATCCATTCATTCTAACTTGCTTTAATTGCTATTCTCTATTTTGGCAGGAACTGAAGTTTATTTGTATTGGAATAATTGATGTTCTGCAAAAGAAAATTCTTAGTTCAGAGAATATTCTTCTAAAGATTATTACTGAAAATGTATGGAGAAAAAACAGTTGAAAATTAACACCAGAAAATTTTATATTGGCCCCAGTCTGAAAATAAAATGTTACAAGTTTTACAATAATAATTTTTTGTTGTTGTGAAAATGAGTTAAAATTCACTTAATCATTAATTGAAAAAGAGTTAATACTTTGTAATTCTGTCACTAGTATTGGTATTTCTGAAAATGAAAAATAATTTTACAGGGTTTTTTTTCCATTATTTTATTTATTTTTTTTAAATAAACAGTTGGTTTTTTAAAAAATTTTTAACAGCAGGTTTCTTTTTAACTACAACTACTATTGCAACATCGGCATAATTTATTAACGCACCATCAGCATATCTGTTACCTTTTTTTAATTTGTACTTTTATAGTTATATAATAAGTTATTTAATATAGCATTTTGTAGTAAATGCATTTTTTTTGTTGTTTTTGTTAACCAGTGCTTCAGTTCTACTATTGTGCACTCTTCATCCATTTCAAGTCACGTTTTGTTCCGTTTTTCTCTATTGCCAAATGCACATGAATGCATGGTTCTCTTTTTTATTTCGTATGAAGCTTGCATGATCTGCTACCATCTTTCATTGCTGACATGTTAGACTGGTGCTTGTCTCAGATCACTGGTAAATTGGTATGTATTACACTATATCTAGATTTATTAACTTTATATAACACTGGCCTGCTTATAATACTCGTCTGGAATTTGTATGGTAAGTATTGTCTGGCCTACATAATAATAGTTGTCTGGTACTTGTATTAGTAAGTATATTTCTTCAGGTTGTTTACAAATTCAGGGAAACAGCAAAAAAACCTTTAATCTGCTTGGTGTAATATTAATAACTAAGCAATAAAACATTATGGACATTAAGCAGTAGTTAACATGGTACATGAAAATGCATGTATACCACAAAATGTAAACAGTATTGAATATTAGCAGTTTTGATTCACCTCATCAACAATAAATGATGTGAGATAATTATTAGAATGCATACTTCATTATTCTTTATTGTACAATAAATGATTTTTTCACTGATCCTTTAGTATTGGTACACTAGTAGTAGTACAGTAGTAGTACTAGTAGTGCAGTAATTAGTTTTGTTATGCACTTTGAGTTTGAGGTTTTTAAGAAAATGGCTAAAGATTAAGTGCTCTTATAAAAATATGTCATCATTTATACAATTATACTCAGTTAAACTATTAAATATGTAGTATACATAGATGATTATGATCAGCATATATAAATCAGATATTTGATTTATATCTTCATAATCTTGCTGAACAATAGATTGACACTTACTAAATACCATCCTTGGTTATAAGTTATAGTATAAATTTAACTGGAAATATATATTATAAGCAAGTTTGGTAGAATCAAGTATTTTTTATTGTTGTATGTTTTGCAATTTTAGTTCCTTGTAAAATTTGTGACCATCAGAAGCTGTTTGATATTAATGAACATTCATCAAAATAAAATTTCACTCTCTGTGTTAGTTTAATTTTTAAATAGGCAGTTTTCTGCTTTTGCACCTACATGTAGTTTAGTTAATATATAATATATAGTGCTAATTTATTTGTTTTGAATATAAATTTATATCTTAATTTTGGTTGCTACAAACACTAACTTAATTTATTAAATTATCTCATAGAAAATATTTATTCATTCATCATGACATAATTATATATTTACTGGTTGAAATTTTAATTGCAGTATTTGCACAATGTATTGGTGAAAGTTAGAATACTATTACAACATATATATAATAGTACCTAATACTTTTACTGTTATAGATCTCTTGCATATGTGTGCTATATTATCTTTGCTTCGTGTATTTCCTACTGTTTCTACAAATACTTGGAATAGTAATACAGTAATGATGAAACTGAACAACTAAATTACTAAGCCTTTTTCCCTTTCTTGTTTAATGTCTAAACAGGTTTTGTGTACTTGGTCCCTTTTTCAGAGTATATTGGCTTATAGTGCATAAGCAGAAAAATGTATATATATTACATTTTTTACTTAAATTTTTTAAAGAATTTTAAATAGTATTAAAAGAGCAATAATATAAATATTAAAATGCAAAAAAATTTTGAAAACTAGTCATAAACTGAATATAACCAATTTGAGTTTAATATATTTTATTAGTCATAAATTAATAAAATATTTTTTATGATGCTATTTATAAAAGTTAAAGTTCATAATACCTTTCAATCACACAACACTACTAAACGGTAGAGTACAAATGTACTATTCATAATTATGAAACTACAGAATACTACTAAAAGTACTAGTACAAATTTCAGTGTTGGCAGTACAGAGTTCTCTTGTTTAAAAGAAAATATGAAATGCTCACAGTTTACTTTAGTACAGATCAAAATATGAACTAATTTTCATTAATTTCATTAATTTTACTTGGAATACATATGTTTATTATAACATTTTGTGTTTGTGAATTGTATTGGGTTGTATTTTCTTTTGCATTTTATTTACAATACTTTTCAATTGCTTCACACGAATTGCATTAGCTAAATCCTGCTGTAGTTTAATAAATGTAGTTTAAATCTATTAACTGTCAATATTATGCCTGTAATCAATGCACACTTTTGTTTTGCCAGTTATCTGTGATTTCTTTTCCAGGATTGTATTGTATTGTTTTCAATGTTCTTAATTAGATATCAAGTGTTTGTTTTAAAATTTTTATTCATTGATTTTTTTCTTATTTATTTATGTTTGTTCTGATTCTGCATGTTAGGGGTATTTTTCTCTCTTTTATTTAGAAACTTATCATATTCTTTATTCAATTAATGTAAACTAGTTAAGTAGTTTTGCATGATTGGAATGTTTGTTCATTGTTGTTTATTGAAAAAAAAAAATATTATTGCAAATTTAAATGCTTCAAATGTTGAATGGATCAGAATGTGTACATTGGAAAAGGGGTGTAGTTATTTTATTTTTTTCGTTGCTGAAAGTTTTCATAATTTTTTATAGTGAATAAGAATTTCTTAATCAGATATTATAAAAGTGCAAAACATTTTTTAAGCTGTGAATAAATCTTTTCATATTTATAATATTATAGCAACAACAGCAAAAAAAAATTGTTTAAAATGAGAGAAAAAAAAGGAAAATTAGATGACAGAAAACTCACATTTTACATATCATTTATCAATAATCGTAGTCAAAAAAAATAATAATCCAATACTGGCAGTAAATAGTTTGTGCATTACTATTTATACTAATGTAGTAAGCTTACTTTTTAATTTTTGTGCTTTTGTTTATGTGTGTGTGCATGTATGTGGAGAGGAGGGAATATTATTTTACAAATTTTTTTTGGTTATTAATAGTTAACATTTTAAAACAGACTACATTTTGTTTTGTTAAAGTAATATTGCACATTAGAAATTTATATTTTTGTTTGTTTACTTTTACAGGAACATGGTTAAAGAATGTAGATCGCAGAGGTGAGACGATCATTTTATTTGATTTGAATAAAACTGACTTATGTGTATGTGGACAATGATAATAATAGATATGCAATAAAAATATATTTCCTAATTTTTTAGTACTTTTGTTTTTGCAAATTACAAACTTTAGAAATATCTGTTAATAATGCTGGCACATTACGCTTGCTTTGAAGTAACGATAATTTTACTTCTACTTTCTTAGTCATTATTGACTTAGCACTTTTAACAAATATTTTAATGTGCATCAATTTTTACTATACAGACCATCAAAAATGCACTTTGCCTTATTATGAGATATGTGCAGCTGCAAGAGTATCTCCCTTCTATAAATAGCCTTCGTTTAATAAATGCAAACAATTAAAGTTTTAACTAATAAACTAGTAAGTATATATAAAACAGAGAGTCATAATAAAATATCAGTAACTTTTATAAATATATTGACTTTTGAGTCAGAGTGTGTGTTAAAAATACTGCATTACATTTTACATTGTATATCTGATTAATAAGATTTTCACATGGTACAAGATTTTTCTGACCACATTATTGTTGGTGCTTCTTATATTTTACATTAATTAAATAATTTAAAAATTAATAATAGTAAATAACTACACCAGTACATTTGTAGCATTGAAAGATAGTTTCATATTGCAGTGTAAATAAATTTTGAAACTGGAGTATTCTTTTAAAGATAAGGATATATTTATTTAATGCATATATTATAAAAGCATAACACCATAAGTAACTTTGGTTTTTCAAAGTTTAAGAAATGAACAGCTCAGATTTGTGTTTTTTTTTAAGTTTAAAAAGTCTTACACTTTTCAAAATTTTTGCACAAGATCACAGCCTGACAATGTTGAGGGGGCTAAGTCAGTAAATGTCAGTTCTTCATTTGGTGCACTGTAACTCACTTATCAGAGTTATAGTATTTATTTTGGAGTGTATACAGGATTTATTTGTTTATTTTCTCTGACGTTAATGTACTTGCCTTCCTTTTGATATTATGTCTGATGTCTTTGAAACATAGTCTGTTGCATAGCTACTTAGTGTGTTTTTTTATTTATAATTAGTTTTCCATGCAGTGAAATTTTGAAATTTTCTGAATGTAACGAAGACAGTGAATACTATCACTTATAAACTTATTTTCACAACTAACATATATTTATTCTCTTGGTCTTTATTAGTAGGATACTAGGATTTTTGGCCATTCTTCCACAAAATTTAGGATAAAGTAACATTCGTAAACTAATACTATTACTATATTAATATTTAGTAATAGTATCTAATAAAGTAATAACATATTTATTTCTACCTACTTTTCTTTTAAATTAATTTTTTTTAAAAGAAAAGACCTGCTAATTAATGGAGGTTTGGGTGTGGTTGGTTATTATTAATTAAACAATGGATTTCTTTTCTTTAAAAATAAAAATGAGTGGAAAAAATGCATATAACTGAAAAGTAGACAGACTGACATGTTCAGAAATGAAGTATCTTGGTTGTACATTTATGTTTTAAAATAAAACATTTCCCCTCTTTTTAAAGTTTAGTTACTCATCTTAATTTTTTATAAACTCTTATGTCGCTTTGTGTTGATTTGGAGTTTTAAAAAAGTAAAGAAAGTGACATCTGTGAATAATTTTTGCTTCTAGGTTACAGATAAGTAACAAATTTACACATTTTTAATATTATTCATATCCTGTGGGTGTGCAGTAAAGTATGACAGACCTCATATTTATTACTATATATAAACTTATCACATTTTAAATGAGGTCTTGTGTATGATGCCCTTCTCTTATTACAATTCCAAATCTGGAGGTTTTTTTTACAATTATAATTCGCTAATGTAATGCTAAATGTGTATTTAAATTTATTTACTTTTTATTATGTTTGAAATACTTTTGCATTTTTAATAATTGTGTGCTAAATTTCTATTATAATCATAGCAGTTTTCTTTTACATGCATTTATCTTTGCCATTATGTTAATAGACTACACCAAAGACTACAGCTAACACTATAATATTATTATATAATAAGCATGAATGCAATATATTAATCTGTTTAAACAGAAAGCTTTAAAAACTTTCTAATAGTTATGCTATTTTGACAGCAATAATAAAATGGTTCACTTGGGCAGTTCATTTGCTGGCAAGTTCATTGTTAAAATTAGAAGAATGTAGTAATGTCTTCATTATATTCAGATCTTAATATTACAATAGGGAAGTATCCTGATTTGAAAGTAGGAACTGATTATCACAAGGGAACTGCTTCTCAAGAGTTCTGTTATGATTTGCTTTGTTATACATTTTATTTCTTTAGGCCATCCATTGTGAAGCTGGTTTTATCCAGCATCATTTGTAACAATTCCTTACCATTAACAAATTAGTAAAAATAATACAGATCTATACTTTACTAGTTTAGTGTAGATATTGTATCTTACGATTAACGATTAAAATTACACATGACAATCTCTTTAATATGTTGCTGAATATTACTCAATATTCAGAGAAAGGTATCTTTTTGCAAATAGTTTTGTATTATATATTTATATACCTATTAGTATTACTATTTGTATTAGCATTTTCATAAATCCTTTGAATAATAAATGTGTTGTAAGCAAGAGATAGTGAGTGTGTTTATTTTTATTTTTTTAATTTAAAATGTTTGTTTATTTAAAAAATATAGTTTGAAGATTTGATATATTGCGTAATGTGTTTAATTTTTGTTGTTAAAAATATAATACTCACATTTTGTCCTATATTCCTGTATCATCTAATTTCTAACAGCACTTAATCTTGAACAAGACCTCTCCTTTTGTAAGTCATTTCTGGTTACGGTTATGGGTTCCAAGGCATGGTAGTATTATTAATAATAATAATGAATGTTGACTATCCCGTTTCCTTGACTAACTTTACACTGGAAATAAATAGTGTGCATGGGAATGGTATTCCTTGTACATCTTGAAAATTTGAGCCTCCATTTGGATCCCCATGTTTTGATTTGAGTGATACAGTTTACACTTTTATTTGTGTGCTTGTCGGAGATAGCTGTGTATTTCATAACCGGCTGATATTTTCTGGTAATCTTGTTGCAGCCAGCGACTTATTTGTGTACCTGTTTGAATGAATAGCTATTTCTGGCAAGCTTTTAACCTTGCTATTTATTTCATGATGAAATTGAAGTACTGTTATCAGTTGGAATTGAATTATACAAATCGTTAATCAGCATGGGCATGCGTTTGTGACAGTTTCATTAACTTTTTAAATACCAATTTCTTTCTTTTTCTTTTTAACCTTGTCGTTACTATGACCACATCGCCAGGTGGGAATTATGTTGCATATAATTATATCATTAAATTTAGGGACACATATTATTTTTGTGTTACTGTTTCAGTTTTACATATTGATTCTTCATAGATAAACATTACAAGACACCTTCAGCAATGTTTTAAATCAGGCCAGACAGTGAAAATGCACTTGTAATTTGTTTTTGTAATAATTTGTTGCACCTATGTTTAACAGAGCATTCATACATGCGGGTAGAAAATATTTGTCATTTATCTCATTTAAAATCCTAACTTTGTGTAATTTTGTGAGCTATTTCTGATGAGCCACCATCCTGAGATTTATGATTGGAGGTGCCCTATGCTGCCCAATAGAAGCAATTTTGCACTTATTTTTCTACCCTTGCAACCTTTAAACTGCCATCCTTATCATTTATTTTTTGTTTGTTGTTCATGTTTGGGGTTTTGTTGTTTTTGGTTTTTGTCTTTAACTGAAAAGAATAGTATGTTTATTATGGTGGAAAATTTAATGTATAAATTAATTTTTCTTTTCTTTACAAGTAATTGTTCATAAGAAGTATATATAAATGTATTTACTGTATTAAAATTATTCTGTTTGACTAGTTAGTATATTTTAATATGTTAAATTTAATTATTAATGCTCCTATTGTTTTATTAAAGATGTTCAGAAAAACTTGAAAGATGTCTATAATTATATTATAAATTGCATGCACTATTGTATCAAAAACTCCAAGGAAACTAAATCAAGATTGGTTGTTTTTAAATTAGTGGAACACCCTTTTATTATACTTCAGTTAGCAGTATTACAATTAGATTAAATCAACAAATGTTTGTCTTAATGTTGTGCATGATTTTATTATTAAACCAGCTATTGCATTGCAATTTGGTTATCTGTACTTGCCCTTTATAGTATAATTTAAAGCGCTTCTTGGGTGGGATACTTTTTTCTGCAAGTCACCGTTACTATTTGCCAATTTTCACAAGATAACATTCATAAGAAAGTAAAAGTCCACACAAACTGGCCATGTGTTATCATTTCATATTATCTGTTCAAGATAACTTTTGATGTTTTGTGTTTAGCAGCTTTCTATGAAAATTGTTTCTAAAGCAAAAGAAATAAAAAATATATCATAATTCATATATTTGTAGGATTAGTTATTACATGTACTTACAGAAAGTGACAAACTTGAAGTTTTCAGATTTTTTGTTTTTTAAATTAAAATAACAAATTTATGTTCTTTAGAGTATAAAACTATAATATAAAAATGTTATTTATTTGGGGTGGGGGGAGTATTGTACAACTGTTGATAAAATAATAAGTAAGGCATTAATGATTATTTTTAATCAGAAGTGTTGCTTTTATTTACAGTAAAAGATGTAGATGCAAATTATTTTCTTCTCTTATTCAATTATTATTACAGTCTAAATTAGACTGTAATATTAGGAAATAATGGCATTAACCATTTACTGGCAAAGATATTTTTGGCATTGCTTTAAAGCCTACACATTAGTTTGTTCATGTTGAAGAAAGTCATGATAAAAATAAATAATTATTTTTCATAGATATATAATGGTTGATACTGTCTTTAATGTTGTTAAATGTAAGCAGCTAGAAATTTTAAATATTTAAATTTAATTATGTTAAAGTTTAACACTTTTAATATTTGTTAGATTAAAAGTTTTTCTAGAGCAAAAACAAATTGTGAAAGCAGCCTTTGATTCTTCATTTGTGGTATACTTTTAACCTGTTAGTTTTTCTTCACTACTGCATCTTAACAAGAGTGGATTACAGAGGCAAACAACTGCATGAGTTAGGATCTTTTCTGCTTAAGACTGATTGTTTCACAATTTGTTGCACAGGGAGTGGAATATCAGAAGCAAAAGCTTGCCACATAGAAGCTGCAGAGATTTTATTTTCTGACTATTTACGTGAGTTGGACTGTTCGAGATTTTCCAGTATAAAAATACTGTTTGTCATAGGCATGATTTAGTTGTTTATTTTTCCACTCAAGAACTGTTTGGGTTTTCCAGTTACTTAAAAAGTTATTTGCATGAAATAAATGGTGATAAATTATTTGTTAAGATGTAATGTTTTTTATTAATTTTTTTTTTAAGTTTCTTTAAAAGTTTGTTTTATTTTCAGTTTTAAAAATCATTTAATAATTTGATTATTTACTATAATTTTTGTTCCATTGTTAATTGTCCACCACATTCAGATTAAGACATTCTTAATCTTAGACACTTCTGTCACAATGTTTTGTAGGTGTAGATCAGACTGGAAATCAGCTTTTCACAATTTGTTGTCTACTTCTTCAGTCACAAAAATGTGGATCATGTAAATTTTTTGAAGATTGTGCAGTGGATATCCAGATGAAGTTAATATTTTTGGGGGGGATAATAAAACTATTCACCCAGTTGAACTAGTTTGTATTACATCAGTAATTTCTAGCATATTCTCAACTCATTTACTTCCAACTCTGACACACAAAAATACCATCGTGCCCAAGGTCAGGCTACTTTGGCGATTTAACAATTATATAACAATTAAGTTTAGAAATGGGAATAGACAAATTTACTCTTCCACAGTAATATTTTGTGTGTGCACTCGTGTGTGTCCGCAGTTTAAGTTTGTAAACTCAGTGAATAATAGCAGTGTCATAAACTAAGTATAAAGAGACTAACTGATCAGCTTATGATTTTGTCTCTAATGCTTGGTTTTAGTATGTTTTTCTTGTCAAATTAAAATGTAAATCTCTTAGGCATCAAGTGAGGCGAGGCCTTATACCAGATATTCCTTTGCTTATAAATAGCTTTTGTAATGAAACACATGCTTTGTTACTGTAAGCCATTGACTGCCAGTAAATACTCGGAAGGTGAGGAGTTGCGTTTGATTACATTTTGCTTAAAATTGATCACTTCAATAAAAGGACTTTAATCATTTCTTTTTAATTCTCAGAGAATACACTATCTGCTTAGAGCCTTGATAAATTCATAACAGAGTGCATTCTAAGTATTATGTATCATCCCCACAATTAATTTTGATAAGTATAAAAGTTATTTCATTAACTCTTAGGGAAGGTTATCCATATTTTCAAACTCAAATTTTATCCATCTCCAAAATAGTATTGTTTGAAAAAAATCATTCAGTTTAATACTATTAATAGGTACTAATTTTGAAGCAGTGTTACCTTACAGCAATGCTGTTGTGTAGTATCAGGTTCACTGCAAGCATTATGATCAAGTACTAAAATGTATTGACCTGAATATATGCTGTTTTTGTGTGCTTTTACTTTCTGCCCCATGGTTCAGGGTGATCTTGATCAACAGTGTCATGTTCACACAAAGTTATAGTTTTACAATCTTCCTAATTTCACTAATAATTCTTAATATGGAAATAATCACACTTCACCAGCAGGCATTTAGCTTTGTTCCTAATATTGTTCTATGATAAGAAGATACTGATAATTGGTTCATATGGCATTGTTAATTCATGAATTTGCATGGGTTTTTGTCTTAATTTGTATGCTGGTTTTGACAGATGTTTGGAGCATGGGTAATGCTTGAGCTAAAAATAAGATGGGGTCAGCAGAGATTATTCATTCAGTGTTTAAATACAGTCTGTATTACTATTATTCAAAATAATATGTCAACACATTTATTTATTTGGCTTTCTTTTTGCAATGGATGTTTCTTTTTGTTCTCATATAGTCATACTTGTAGATAGGTGGTGGTGGTGATTTAATAAACGCTAAATACTGAAAATAATTCGTATGTTACGGGGTTGCTGTTAACTACTTTTTTTTTTCTAAATCGAGAGAGAAGGAGCATACTAAATGAGACAAGAGGTCTTTTGTTATTTCAGGGTATATGATTTCTTTTTTTTAAATTTAGTTTTAATTCCATCAGGGTTACTTTGAGGCATTGATCTCATCTTGTTAGTTTATAGTGTGAATTATTTCAAAAGTGGTCAGCTTGTATTTGAAGTTTTAACATGAAAAATGTTTATGGAAAAGATTTAACAGAAAAATTAGTAGTAGTAATAGGTCATACAAGTAGAATTTACAAATTAGTATTTTTTTAAAAAGTCTTTAACCTTTTGCTGACTTATTGAAGAAAAGGCACATTTAAATATCTTTAAATATTCCATTATTTTGCTATTTTTTCATTCTGTCAATAATCCACTGACCTCTTACCAATTTATGCTGATACCTGGCATGACCTATCAGATATTTGCAACTTTATTGTATTGCTATGATTGCAGTTATGTGTATGAATTTTTTCAAATAACTTTATCTAAGACCTGTTTCTAAAAGTCCCGTTTTCATGCATGAAAATTATGGTTCTTTTATTAAAGAAATGGAGAAAACATAAAACAATAATATATGCAATGAATGAAAATTTGTTATGAACATTTATGTTTAAAAAATTTAACTTGCTACATATATTACCATAAATGCAAATTGCTGGCATAAATTTGAGAGGTTTTATAGGTGTTCTTCTAAATACAAGTGATCATAAAAGCTGGGGAGTACAGTAAGTCTGGGGTCTTTTTTATCTGAATGAATTCAGTAATATTGTGTATTACATAGTATGATTGCATGAATGACAGTAATCTTTCAGGCACTTTTTCTTATGAGTTACATGTAACTGTTCTTAATTTCTTCTGTTGCTTAATACTAGTATTTTAGTAAACAGGGTGTCCATAAAGTCTCTTTACAATTTCAAAAATTTATTATTATTATAAATAATGACAATCTTAATTTTTTTTTAATTTCAAAGTGCACGCTATAATGGCTGACAGCCGAATTGTGGAGTTTCAAGAAAGACCACATGTAGCGCTCCTGTAGCTTCTCATTTGCACACTCTTTGTGACCTCTGCTACTACTCCACGCGTTTGCAATTTGCAGTTACAATTAGGCAGAGGTTATAATACCATGTACATTACTATTCTGTTTGTGCTATTCTATCATGAATCTGTATAGTTTTCTGTATAGTTCTCGTTTTATAACCTGTGCATATCCACATCCAAGATTTCACTGTCAAATTGAGAAAAGAAGAGAAAAATAGACTTCAAATGCCGTACTTTTAAGGCGGAGTGGAGTGTGAATTATTTTGTTATCAAAATAGATGATAAAGCATTGTGTTTGTTGTGCATTGACACTATAGTTGTACTAAAGAGTACAATATACATCCTCATTACCATACTAAGCATTTGACAATACTCCCAACTCACAGAAAAGCAAAGATCAGAAAAAAATGGAAAGTTATAGGGTGTACTAATTTTGAACCCCAGTTTGGTGAAATGTGTTAAAAAAAACAACACACAATTCCATTCATCCCATTAGTTTAGAGCTGTAAGTGTAATGCAAACAATTGTCATCTATTCTTTTTTATTATATATTTTATTATTACAGTAGATTATTACGGTATAATTTTTTTCAATCAATTTGTAAAAATTGTTTTTCGCTTTTTATTTACCATAGGGTATCTATAGAAATATTGAGTTGCTCCTTGGCCCACGAAAACCAAAATATTTACTATTTGGCCCTTTCTAAAAAATGTTTGCCAACCCCTGGTTTAAACTAATGAGAAGTGATATTGTTTTTTTTTATATTTCTTTGTCAACATTTGGTTCAGTGCTTGACAAGATTTTTTTAATAATTAGTAGTGTGTGTAATTTCATCAGAAACTGAGAAAGGCTACTTAATTCAGTGTTGCTTCATTTTGGTCTTTTAAATATGTTGTAATTTAATTTTAATGGGTAAGCCCATTCTTGTTACCTGATTCATTGGTTTCATACTATTTGTTTGCAGTTTTGGACTTGCTGTACTGGCGAGATGTGCGCAAGACAGGTGTGGTTTTTGGCTCCATGATGCTAGTGCTGCTGTCTCTAGCTTTCTTCTCTCTCTTGAGCGTATTGGCTTATCTCTCCCTGGCTGTGCTCACTGTCACACTCAGTTTCCGAGTGTACAAGAACATTATGGCTGCCGTGCAGAAAACCAATGATGGACACCCCTTTAAGTAAGTTCCACAGAAATTTTCATGCTGAAGTGTAATAGTAGTTCTGAAATCATGTGACTGTATACACTTTCCTTATTAAAGTTAACAATTTGTATTAATAAATAAATAGTTTTATAACATTTTCAATATATTCATCCAATATTTTTTGTTGTTGCAGGTATAGGTTAAAGATACTTGAGAAGGAGGATGCACTTTACTTTGTATATTGATGCATGGGGTCATTATTACTTGCAAATTAAATGTCTATCAGCAGAATTTAAATTTTGAGTAAATAATTATAAGAACACATTAAATTTTGGAAAAAATTCTCAGCCTGGTGAACTTTGTTTTGTACATATTATATTACTTTATGAAAATATTATTAATATATTTTGGTGGTGATACTCTACAACCTCTATGTTGAATTTCAACAGAAATTTTTTTATTGTGCAACAAAGAATAACATAAAAGTGCTATAATTATATAGTTGAAAGATTCAAATAAAAGTATAACAAATCTATCTATAATTATAATAATTGAGAGGTGTAAGTGTAACAGTACTGTTATTAATAGTTGAAGGTAAAGCAAAGTGTAACGGTGCTGTTATTATTAATAGTGGAAGGTACAAGTAAAGTGTAACAGTGCTGTTATTATTAACAGTGGAAGGTACAAATAACGTGTTACAGTGTTGTTATTATATACAATGGTAGATGCAAGCACAGTGTAGCAGTGCTGTTATTATATACAATGGGAGGTGCAAGCACTGTAGCAGTATTGTTAATAGTGGAAGGTACAAGTGTAACATTGCTGTTATTATATACATAGGAAGGTGCAAGTGAAAGTGTTACAATGCTGTAAATATATAAAGTAGGAGGTGCAGGCAAAAAGTATAATGTAGCCAGCAAATGTGCCTCATGCATTTTATTATATATAGATAGAGAGTACCTGTAATTTCCTGCTTAGAGTTAAATCTTGTGTTAGCTGATGTGAGTCCTTGATGCCACCCACATTTTCATATGATGGCTTACTGAGTTAACAATTTTGTGATTTTTACAGTGTATATACAGCATTACCATATTTTTTAGTAAATCAAATAGAATGAATTTACATTGCTGTTTTTAAAGTTGTAATTATTCTTAATCAAAAAGTTAAATTAACTCTTGTAGACTTAAATCTAATTCACCTTTAATTTTACCTGAATTTTATTCCTAATCAGGATCAAATTGCTTGTGGCTGTATAGGATATACTAGACTGAATTATAAACATTTAAAACTTAAACATCACTTAATAAACAAGCAAGGTATCAACTCGTATATAAGGAAATATAAACACTAACACTTATTTTATATACCATGGTATTAATTTACACTTTTACAGGTTTCTTTTACGGTTTTCACAAATAATTTTACAGCTCTGAGACAACAGGGAAAAACATGCAGTTAGTTGGTTGGTTGGTTATGTAGGGGACGCTTCCGCCATTTCACATTTGGGGAAGGGGGGTGCCTTTCTGCTGCATGCGCCTGTTGTGAAAACATGTCTGGCTGGCAAAGGCAGACTCCAAACTCGGTAATCTGTGGGTTGGAGTTGTGGTTGTTGTTGTTGTGGCCATTCCTGGTGTTATAGTGAGGAGGGGGTGTCTTAAAGAGCCCAGGCTAGTAACACACCAGATCTGTACCTAGTATGTACATGTGCCCAGGTTGTTCAACCTCCCGACCTTTTCACTGGTGGCATTGTTGTTGTTGCTGTTGTCGTGGCTGTCCCCAGTGTCCGTTGGGATGTCTGAAGGTGGGTGCTGGTGGCCAGTACAAATGGTCGAGCAACAGCTGGATCATATCGGCCATTGGATGGTTAAAAAATCCCCAAGAGGAGTAGTTGCTCGTAGTACGGCCAGTGTTGTTGTTCCCGACGTTGATGTTGGTGACTACATTGTTGTTGTGGTTGTTGGTGAGCGCGCTGTTGTTGTCTCCGAATATGTGGTGGTGGCACCGTCTTTTCTTTTTTTGGGGGGTGCCGTTAGTTTGTTTTGAAGTTCTTTTTATATAAAATTGCAATTTAATGGGTTTAGAACATAAAAGTTCTTATTCTGTTTTTTTTTCTTGGATAAAAACAAATTTTTAAAAAATCTTGAAAAAAAAATTTGTTTAATATAATGTTAAATTGATACAATCTGAATTATGAGAATATTTTGGTTGCAGGTACCATCTTCTCTTTGATGAAATTCTATTGTTAAATTTGTCTTTTGAAGTATTTAATATTTATTACATTTTATATAACATTGACTGTTGATCTTATTCATTTGCATTACTAAACCAGAGTCTTAAACCATTTTCTGTCTCTTTGACTCATATAAATGACTTTTGTATATTAATAATTAAAGTATTCAGCTGTGTCTTAGAAGCACTACATGAGTTTGTATTCCATTTCTCTGATTGTATTGGATAGGGAGTACCTTGACCTTGACATTTCACTGAAAGAGGAGAAAGTAACACGTGTTGTCCGCACTGTGCTGGATCATGTCAACAAGAGCCTGCTTGAACTGCGGCGTCTTTTCCTTATTGAGGACCTCATTGATTCTATCAAGGTCAGTCTAGGTTTCCTGATTCATTTTGCCTAAAATTTGTCAGTGCATTGCTCTTCAAAACACCCCACTGCTTATAGTCACTATAAGTAGGTAAGACCACTCGCTATATGGAGACTGGAGACAACGTCACTTTTTGACTGAATTCACTCATTTTCAAAACTGTCTATCTCAGTAATTAAAAGAAAGAAATGGTTGGAAATTGTTTTATCAAATAAAGGAATCTTCCAACGTTAAATATAAGTTTTGTTTGTACATTTGAATGACGTATTTATTACGTTTTGATCGATAAACTCACAGTCGGTAAAGCGTATTGAAGTGTCCGTGGCGAGATTTGAAAATGGCTTACCTCCGACATCGTTTTTGGGTATGCTCACATAACGCGTTCTAGAATTTTTGAGATTCAACCAATAAAAATAAATCTTATATCAACGGAAAGCTAAGATAATGACCTTTAACATAAGCATCGGTTGATTTAATTTTTTTAAATATTTATTGTAGAAAATGATAATCCAAATTATGTGTTATGTTTGACGCATTATAACTTCGAAACCCATTATCATCTGTTCGCCTACTTTATACTGTTGAAAAGGTCATCCTTTGCCCTTTAAAATGGTATATAACATGAACCGGAAGTCTCTATAACGGAAGTTCTAATGGCAATGAACGCGGGAAACCCTAATAGTTTTATTCGCGCCCATGCCGAAGTTGACGAGAGGTTGCCATCTTGGACCACACGTGTATTAAAATGGATCAACCAGACGACATTTTGCGTAAGTTTTAACAAAAACTATTAAATTTCATCTAAATATTGCTACTGTAAAACGATTATTTATTATTTTTAAGTTACGATTTGTTAGAAAGTTTTATTTTGATCATTAACAAGGTTAGCTAAACATTGGCCATTTAAAGTACGGTTGCAAGAGGGTGACGATTTGTTAGGACAAACTGCTTATATTAAAAGCAGTCCTATACAAAAAATACTGGCTGCATATGATTAAATGATGATTCATGATGAGATTTATTTTTTTAGAAAATATTTTAATTAATCGGTGATATTTTAAATTAATTTTACAAAGCACCAATCCAAAATAAAGAACGACAACTTTTAATGCTTGCGGATTTTTGTCTCTGTTTGTGTTAGTCTGTAGCTGACCAGTACTTTTCATTATTTTATTATAATTCGGGTCTTAAGAAACAATCTAGTAAATGATGAATGAGAATTTGTCATTGAGTGACCGTTCAAGGTAAAGATATATACTAATATAGTAATAACTAATAAGTGTATGTGTCAGTGAGTGAGTAAATCGATGTATCATTGTATGGTAAAAATTGAGATCAAGACAAGGATGAGTAACATGCTACACACACTACAGACATACAGTATACACTAATATAGTAGACATATAATAAGTAAAACTATGAAAGACTTTAGCTTTCAATTTTCAAGATATTTTTAGAATGTTAATGTCTTATATTATGAAACAAATAGACACCTATTAAAAATAAAGATACTAATAATTACAATTGCTGTTGAAGTGAACTATGTAGTTAACTATATGAAAGACTTTAGCTTTCAATTTTCAAGATATTTTTAGAATGTCAGTGTCTTTATTATGAAACAAATAGTCACCTAATGACCTATTAAAAATAAAAATGATAATAATTACAATTATTGTTGAAGTGAACTAAAAAATAAACTGCAAATAGTAACAAGTTAAACAACTATTGAACATTGTAACAATGTAAAAGTATTTTATTAAACTAAAAGAGTATCAGTTTTGCTAGCTTTGAACTGTTTTTAAAATTGTGCTGTTCTTAATACATTGTTAATAAATAATAGACAATTAATGAATTATACAACTTTGTCAAATAGTAACTGCAAATAGTAACAACTATTGAACTAACATTGTAACAATGTAAAAGTATTTTATTAAACTAAAAAGAGTATCAATTTTGCTAGCTTTGAACTGTTTTTAAAATTAATGTGCTGTTCTTAATACTTTGTTAATAATAGACAATTAATGAATTATACAACTTTGTCAGTAAAGTCTCTATGGACTATGGTACTTTCTTAATATACTTTAGGATAGACAAGATCCTTGGACAGTTTAAGTATTTTGACAGTAGTGTTTGTTCTGTCTGCTTTAATCAGGAGATGAACAGTTTTTCCAGTTGAAAAGTCAAATAGGATTGAAGAGGTCAAGAGGTAGACCATCAAATGAGGAACGCAGCTTGTTGACATTGACCATCAACAACAAGCTCCTTCTACAGCTCAACCTTATTCGTACAGATACTGGCTGCACATGGGATGTTCTTCAAACTCTGTTTGATGAAATCTGTCGTAATACTAAAAGGGACTTGCTGTCACATGATGTCAGATTTTTAATACAAACATGTCTGTACCAATATAACCGCTCAGAAAAAGATTCTACCTTTTTTGATAAACTGGTTGAACTGGAATTCATTGGCAGCTTCTCAAGAAAACATTCCCTCTCAAAAAATCTCCTTTTAGCAATTTCAGCAGGAGAGTGCCCAGTTATCCAACAAATGGAATTCATTCCAAATGGACTTCTACTAGAATTAAACATTTTTAGGAACAGAAAAGGTTTTCCAGTCAGGACTTTATTGCTGTGGCTGCAGACATTATGCAGTAAATTTCATGCTTTGGACACCACAAGACTTAATAAACTTGTCAATAAAAAGTACCTAGCAATGCAAGCACTAAAAAAAAAAACGTATAACCCAGATAGGCCTCAACTTCTTGATAAATTCCTGGAAGCCTCCAGTTTATCGGAAGAAGTCCATGGCAGTAATGAATCTGCTTCAGTTTCTTTTATCCAACAGAATAAATTACCAGGTGTAAGTACTATTTCACCAGCAATGCCTGTACAGTGTCATAGTTCTACTACATCAACTCTGCCTCCAACATCAGCTGCATCCAATGTGCAATCAGTTTCTGCTGAAGTTTCAGCCCTTTCTCTACAGTTCCAGTTTGAAATTACAAAAGGTGAGCTCCAGGCCTTAAGGGAAGCACTGACAACTGAAAAAGAGAGATGTGCATCATTAAACTGTGCAGTACAGTGCCTCCAAGAAGAAAAAACTGCACTGACTTCACAGTTAAAATCTTCTAAAGCACAAGAAGCATGTTTGAGGTCAAGCTTGATTCAGTCACAAAAGCTGTACTCAAGGCTGAAGCAGGAAAATGTGCATCGACGACTGGAGAGGCTGCAGAAGAAGTACCTTCAAAATACTTTAGAGCTGCAGTGCCTACCATCAATGCTTGAAGAAGAAAGGAAAGAAAAACGACGTCTTCAGAAGCATGCCAGCAAGCTGTCTGCCCAAAACAAGAAACTTTTGGAAGACCTTAGATTGGCAGAAGATGTCATCAAAGCACTTTTTGATGAACAGCAGCCTGTAGTTGTCCCAGAAACAAGAACAAGTAGAGGGTACTATAAAGACTTTGTTTTGAAGTGCATATATGGGCTAGTTGGTGAATGTGAAGTTCCTGCCAAGAGATGCCGAGATGTAATCAAAATGGTGTCTAGACATTTTTTTGGCGTGGATTTCCATAATGACCAGTTGCCTTGCAAGACAACCAACCTACGCTTTGCTGACCAAAGCCACAGTCTTGCCAAAATGCAAGTTGCAGAGGCCATGGCCAGTCAACACTTTGATCTTCATATTGATGGTACCTCCAAAAATCACAAAAAGTACATAGGAATGCAGGTTACTCTGGAAGACAAGCAGACTCTTTCTCTTGGCTTTGATCCAGTAGCAAAAGAAACAGCTCAAAATGTCCTGCAGCTTGCCTTAGACAAATTTCAATTGATTTCACTGCTCAATAGCCCCACTGATGCAGATGCAGAAAAAATCAAAATTCTGGAAAACCTTGTTGGCCTTATGACAGATAGGGCTAACACTATGAAGTGTGTTCAGCATCTGATGGCAGATCACAAGGCTCTCCACCTTCCAGATACAGCTGTTCGATTACAGTACTTGCACTGCAATGCCCACTTCTTGCTGGGAATGTCATCTGCTGCTGAGAAGGCGCTACTACGTGTTTCAAAGGAAAATGAACTGGATGGCAAGCTGGGACGAGAAAACCTGCCAGTGTTCAACAACTTCAATAACCGTTCTACTGTTGATGCTGTAAGCAGGTAAGCAATTGAAGCTGTTAGCACTTATTAAAAGTTATTTATCATAATTGTTATTAAACTTATGTCACATTAAACTAATTAGTAATACTAATATATCAAAATCATGTCTATTGATTGAGAAATTAGACATCCCTTAAATGTAAAAGAATGATTAAATGATGTCATTTTTACTAATGTTCCAGATATGTATGGATGGCATGTGACACACTCGGTCCACGAGGGGATGAAAAGAATGGATGTCATGGAGATTGGTCAGCTTTCTGCACTTCCATGAAGAAGACCAGTCAGCTGTCAAGTTTCAGGGCAAACAGGTTTAACAACCTCTTTGATGCTGCTGCTGGACTTGTATATCACAGAGAAGACATCCTCAACTTTTTCCAACTACGAGAACCATCAAATTTAAAACAGAAAAGTGTTCTTGCAGATGCCACCTGCCCATTGCTCAACACATTGCTCTGTGGATTGGCCATTATGTCTGTGTACATCACCGGACCCTTCTGGAACTTGATAAGGAGCAATATTCATTACCTGGATCAATATACCTTCATCCAGCCGATGTATTTAGCATTACAGGAGTTGACCCAGCAACCAGACTTGCTGCTAAATGGTGGATGCCATACACTGGAAATGTTGCAACTTGGTAATAAGGCTGTGCCAGAGTATGTCCAGGAAGCGGCTCGTAACCTACAAATTGAACATCAGCATCTGCTTGGAATGGCTCTGAAAGCTCTTGCAGAGGAGTTTGTCACAGTAACAGAGAGGCAGCTTGCTGATTTCTTACCAGGCGGCAAATACAGTTCTGTGCCGAGTGAGGAGGAGAGGCAGCGGATGGCTCACTGTCAGTTGACTAACTTGTTTGGTGAGGCATGTTTTGCTGACCTTGATTATTCTATGTTTAAAAGTCGTCATGGCAGCCTGCACCATCACTCAACCCTGAATATGATCAAAAGAAATTCAACAGTGTCTAAGTGGCTGGAAAGAAAATCTACATCTGAGCAGGCTAAACTAATGCAACGAGCGAAACATCTTGGGCCACAAATGAGAAAAGATAACAGTAAGCAAGAACTTATTGTTCTGCAGGAGCTCCATGATGCAATGGAGCAGAAGCGACACGAGGGAGAGGAAAAACAGCGCAAGAGGCAAGAAAAGCTCCAAAGTAAAAAAGAAGCCATCCTTGAGGCAGTTAACAAGTGTGGTGGCCCTTGCAAGAGTGCAAAAGAGCTTGTCAGCCTCCTCTCTAAATGCTCTTCCAAGAAAGAGAAGTTTCAGGCAATAAAAGCTCTTGTAGACCGAGAAAAAGTGGTTTTAAGTAAATCTGCACCTGAGCTCAGGACTTCCAATGTACCTTTGGATGCATTATGCCTTAAATTTCTTCACTTCAAATTTGGAGAAGTGGATGCTGACATTCTGAACTCTCTGAAGAAAGTTTGTGCCACCACAAGTACCAGAGGAAGGAAGCGTAAAAGGGTGAATGACTGTTCTGACTCCACTGAGAGTGACACTGAAAGTCTGTCTGAGATTGAAAACACTGATAGCGAAGTTCCAGTACAACATCTAGAGTCTGCAGATTTTACATTCACATTCTCTCATCAGGGTCAGACTGTGGCGGTATTTTATGACTCTCACTTTTACATAGGCCAGGTACTACTTGTGCATAGCAAGGATGCTGCAGACATCCAATTCATGACAAGTACTAACAGTGGTAAGGACAATATCTTTAGATGGCCAGAGGCAGATGACATTGACACGGTTGCAGCTAAATATGTCTTTGACAGTGATTTTGAAGTTCTGCCTAGGAATAGGATTTGGCAAGTGGAGAAAGAGAGATGGGGAGTTCTTCTGGCACGATGGGATGCTTATCAGAAACTATTCTGCTAGAATTAAAATCAAAGCAGCATCTGTTCATAAGTTTATATTTTTTCTTCCGATCATGTGTGTACGCGAATATGGGTGTATCAAAGTATATTTATGCATATGTGTGAATGTGTCTAATATCCACAAGTGAAAAGACATTAAAATTAAATAAATCAACTAACTAGTTATTCAACTTATTGGCAATGCAGTTCATAACAAGCAAAGAAATTGACTGAACAGGATTTACAGGGCTGATGTAGGTATACAAATGGATAGTTCATGTTATAACATGGTGAGCATTATTCAACTTATTCAGTTATTGCTAAATACATGCACATAAGTATGCAAAATATAATTTATGACTTTATTTAGGTTAGAATGATCATGCTGTCAGTTATAGAAATTAGAAACACTGTATTATAATAATAACTGTTTCGTTTTACCTATTTTTCTCTTCAACAAGTGAGCGTTATTTGCGATTGTATTGCAAAAAGCTATATTTTTCATATTTATATTTATTATTTCTAAATCTATTAAACAAGATTGTCTAAAACTTCACCCTGGAAATGTCTATACTCCAAAGAGCAAGTATACCAAATCTGGATGATGTATATGAAGTAGTTTTTGTTTTACAAGACTCCAAAAGAGACATTCTGTTTTTGACCACTTTTTGCCGTTTGAAATTTTGAACAAAATGCTATTTTGAGAGGACTGTATTTCATTTTCTATGCATCTGTGAGCCTTAAAAAAAAATCAGCAGTATAATTGTGTTACAGAGAGTTGACATAGCAAAAATGAACTGTGTATGTTTCATAGTTTTTGTTTTGTGGTCATTTCAAAAGGGGGTTTCGTGAAATCTGAGTTTTTCTGCAATTTACATCAAACTTTGAACCGTCATAACTTTTTTTCTATTAAAGCTAGAGCTCCAAAATTTTGTATGCAAACTTACTTTGAGGTACATAACATAACCTGCAAATATCAGCTTATTTGGCCAAACTTCAAAATTTGAGTGGTCTTACCTACTATAAGATTTTTTAATTAAAGCTTTCTCAGTCATTGTAGTATCTGATTCTTTAATTTCTTTTCAGTGTATAAATGTCAGAATATTTGCCTTATTGCATAAATGGGTAAATATATGTTTTATTTTTTATAAATTATAATAAATCTTTCATTAGTAGAAATTTTCTGTTGTAAGCATTATTGTATATGTATAGTCATACATGAATTTTTTTCATTTTCTACATTGACACTTGTACAAAAAATATTATCTAATCATTAACCCGATCCCTGTCATGCAAAAAAACACGCGTCGGCAGCGCCGTGTCAGGCACTTTTGCCGCTAATCGATAATTTCAATGGGTTGGTAAACTAAAACATTAAAAGTGAAGCTAATACAAAATGAATTTTAAAAACGTTAATTGTAAACTATTATATACATATTATAAAATATTTGAATTTTTTTGAAAATTTTTTTGAAAATTTAAAAATTTATAAATAATAAAAAAATTTTTTACCTTTTTGTTGAACTTGCGATTTTCATCATCTGTTGTCGTATTCCTGGAGGATTTTCATTTTATTACACATTTATTTAATAGTCCAAATTGTGTGGAAATGTTTAATCAATATTTCAGAATATTAATCCAAGATTTTGCATTATTATTAGTTTTTTTATTAGCGTGAGAGATTTGAAATAGATCTAGAAAAATAGATCGCATCCAAGTAGATAAATCCAGTTGAAGTGAAGAAAAATATTCCACATATGTCCAGTTCAGTATTTTTTGTGCACATAAAAACTATTTCCATAAGAATTTTTTTTACACATCAATACAATAAGTCCCCAAAACTGACACATTTCAGTCACCTCTGTATCACGCCACTGTTTGAAGAGACGAAGTTAGAAAGATTTGCACACGATAATAGTAGATCTGCGGCATAA
Organism: Sinotaia quadrata; assembly: GCA_028829895.1. NCBI lineage: Eukaryota > Metazoa > Mollusca > Gastropoda > Architaenioglossa > Viviparidae > Sinotaia > Sinotaia quadrata. The sequence continues at coordinate 69,852,139 of CM054177.1, forward strand.
GTATTCGTGAACTCGACAATTTTTTGCACAAAATTCACTGGTAAAAATGCTTCCAAAATATCAACTTCTCCAGTATTTTCTGCAAATGGCATTTATATTTCACTATTTCCTGCAAAAGCATGTGGCTTTTCCATGCACGTAACAGACGCCGACGCCACGCTTCGACACGACCGGTTTTCAGTTTTCGTAGTGCTGGCCTCGAGGTCAACTGCGTCTAAAATTTCAATAGGGGCTGGTTGAACATTTTTATTTTCTGATAAAAAAAGAAATCGGATTCATCTAAAATGAATCAAATTCTGACCCAGCCGTGGCTTCAAACTGTGAGTTTGAAAACATCGAAACTTGCCATGGAGATCAACACAAAATGTCTGCCGTCTTCACAAAGACAGTGGGTTGTATTGAAAAAGCCGCCAATTCAAGCTCATTAACATACTGATTATAAGTATCCAATGAAAAAATTTATAACAGATTGGGTGCGGAAGCCAAACATATCTTTCCATTTTTCTGATTGGTTATTTTTAATGAATGGTTTCATGAATGAACGAACAACACGCACGTATCCGTAAGCCTGTGACATACCGTGGAACGCAGTCAAGGGCTCAGTCACTTCCGGTTGTGACATAACTTGACACCCAGACTGCGAACGGGTTAAAAAGCTAAATCTTTGTATTAAGCCAAGTAGGAATAGATTTATTCCATCTATGAATATGAGACTTAGCAGTAAAAAAACAAACTGAATTTTGTTTGATTGGTGTTTACTGAGAACAAATAATTTGTAGGGTATCCATTCATGTAATGGAAGTAATTTATTGATATGAATTCAACACACATTTGATTCTGTAGTACAGAAGAATATTGAGTTAAAATAAATTTTAATTCTTTTAAGGCAACACTGTTTTATTGTCTGATCTTGGAACAACATGTTTATTTTCATTTACTGTGCCTCTTGGATGTATTTACTGTTAACATGTAAGTATGCACTTACTGTTTGTTTCAGTTTGGCCTCTTGCTTTGGGTGTTGACCTATGTGGGATGCTGGTTCAATGGCATGTGTCTAATCATTCTAAGTAAGTTTTTGTGTTTATCAGTTAGGTAGTCTTGATTGCCCAGGTGTGGATGATTCAGATGCATCAAGCAAGATATGTTATTTTTTTTTAATCATTTCTGCTTTTAAAAAAATTAGAAATATATATATGTATTTGTAAATTAGCAGTTGATATATTTTGTGATTACACAGTGCACACATTATAATAGAATTTTAGAAGGCATGATAATAAATACACATATATGAAGACAAAGAAATGCATAAAATATTAAAAAATAATAATCATATCCAATTCTTAATTAACAAAGCATGCTTATTGAAGAATAAGGTCTTTTTAATAACATAAGTAGATAAATAAATAAAATTTTCCTTGCAGTATTCTGGTTGTATAGAATTCAAAAATAAAAAGACTGTAAAGGTTAGCATATTTAGTTCTGTGTCGTTAAGAGAGCCAAATGACTAACAGCAATCCAATGTGGTATGGATAGGGTATATTTATTTTAAAAAATAAACAACTTTGAACAGTTTTCAAGTTCTATAGTCTTTATTTTACTTTAAATGTGTTTTTCTCAAAATGACTTTTTTTCTCCATTGAACTATATGCTAAGTCCCTTTTGAATAGTTGTAATTATTCCATGTCCCTGAAATTTGGTATACTAGCTCCTCTTACATACAGTTTAAGATTGTGTATGGATGAAAGCCTTCATGCTTTAGGTTTTTTAAATATTTTTATAAAATTCTACATGTACTCCCAAAAATATATTTTAGATGGTTACAATAACAAAAATCATAATCAAAAAAAACATAAACATAAAATTTTTTAACAGGCATGTGTTTCTTTTTGTTGCGTGTCCAGTAGATAATAAAAAACTAAATATATATTTTTAAAATTCATGTATGAAATATTTAATGAATTTCTGCAAAAGTGAAGATCATGATGCAGTACTTCAGTGGCTCATTATTCTGAAATGTGAAGATCCTTCTTCAAATGAAATCTAAAGAAGTACCTTGATCAATGTATTTCTAAATAAAATTGCCTAACACTTCATGTGCTTGACAAAAATTTGTCTAAAATAAACAGTGGAACGGAGACTAGACAAATCATAGACAAATTGTTGTACTTTGCATAAATCATTACAATATTGGTAAGTTCATTTACAAATATTAACATTATTTGTTGTTACATTGCATATATTTTATATTATTGGTATTTGGTAAAATGTCAAGACTCCACATAAAATCTTCTGATTTCCATTAAAAATCTGGTTTTGGATCATTGATCTTCTAGTTTCCTGAGGTGGGAGGTAGGAAGGTCTGCATTTGCAACACATCATTTCTGCACTTGCAGGAAACTCAGCTGCAAGACATGACAAAATACAGGACACCATCTTAAGCCCACATTACACAGTCTACACAACCCCTTACATCCTCTACCATGCTCTCCAGAGTATGCTTGACTCCCTCAAATGCATCTAACTCAGTGAGAGGGTAGCCTATATAGAAGCAATAGAAGCAGCACAAAAGATGGCAAAACATTTCTACCACGGACCCCAGACAGCTACAAAATTCTTCTGACCCAATGGTTCCACCACAGCATGCAACAACAACAACTTAATATGACAACATGGGGACCGACACCAAAGAATCACAAACCACCCCAACAAAAAAATAAATAGAATCACACCAACAGAAAACACCTGCCCAACACGACCTGAAACACAATCTTTGCAAAGGAAAACCATAAACAGACTACTACAGACAAATATGCTCTCAACTTGAGATCATTTCACAGAGACAGCCATAAACACATCTGCCTCTGACACACAAACAACTCACCAATCGGAAGACCAGGCACATCGAACTGACCAACCAACAGCAGAAGACAACTTTGACAATAACAATGGAATGAACATTAAGCAAAGTCAGCAAACTACCAGGTAAAAAAGAAATGGGTACGTCTTAGTCAGAAATCAGTAAATCAACAACCATCAACAATACTAATACCAACCACACACTTCAGCAATAAATCAACAGACTGTTACCATTGGAACTCCTGTGGGGACTTTTAGATGCATAGAGACACTCTATGGACTACATAACAAACACCAACAAACCCACCACAACAGAAACCAGTGGTTACCTACAACCAAACCAGATGGATACTGATGACAGTAAGCAACGACAAGTAGAATAATAAGATTTAGGTACACCTGGATGAAACCAGTGACATTTATGGCTCTGTACCTGCCCAAAAGAGGGGGTGGGGGTAATTCCATCTGCACTGCACCACTTCAGAGTCAAGCAGGAGGAAGCAGTTCTCACAGGATCCATCCAAGACCAAGTACAACCAAAGGTGAAGCCTATGAAGAAAGAAGCCAACAAAAATATAAAAGGAAAAAACATTCCTTTTTCCTGATTAGAAAAAAAAATTGGAAAAAAACATTACTTCAGTGAACCCCTGATTTCTCAATCACTGGTATAGTTGTATCACACATTAAGAGTAGTACATATTAATCAATCTATAATCAAATAGTTTTCATTCATAAAATATCAACACTTTTAATGGTGATGTTAAGTATATTCACCACCACTTAATAAATTTCTTGTTTGAATTTCAAGCCTTTTGTCTTATGAAATCTTAAGGATATAAATGCATGGCTACATAAATAATAATTGCTTTACAGTTGTAAAGTTCATGGTCAAAGAAATTATAGAAAATTCAGCAAAAATTGACAGTATGCTTTTGAGTTCTGTTATATATGTCACTTTAAAACTATATCCTTATAAATACCTATAAAATATATATGGGCACATGACCATGGGATTTAAGTTGCACTTTATAGTTTTTAGATAGCAGTGCAATAAGTCAGAGTGTAGAAACACACTGTTTTGAATATTATCAGTGTTTCTTTTTCTACTTAATTTAGAGTTTTGTTCACTATTTACACTTCTATATTACATAATTTTATACGTCTTTTGCTGTATGCCAAACACCTCAAAAGTGCTTTTTTTTTTTTTTTTTTTTTTTACAGAAATTTTACTGCGTATTTTCAATGTACACTCCTAAGGAGAAACTGTGCAGGTTGCAAATCTGTCTAATTATGTATCTTTGCTAGAGGTTCTCATTTCTTCTAATTTTTTGTCTTCAGGTTTCTGTTCTTGTCAGTTACTTTACCATTTTTATTTTATTTTTATATTGAGTAAAGGTAAACTGTATATTTTGTTTCCTGGCAGTTATTTCTTTGTTTTATTAATTCATTGTGATATGCCTATAATTTGAAATGTTACAAGTTTTTAATATTTCATTGGGTTTTTTCCCTCCCCCAGTTGTGGTGGCTGTATTCACTCTGCCAAAAGTGTATGAGACATACAAGGTAAGAGAAGATATTTTATTGGTTTTGTTTTTATTTTCACCCTTGTCTTTATAATAAAGCTCGTGTATCTCAGCAGTGCATAGTATTGAAATCGTGCCTGAAAGCTTTTCTTGGCAAAATTTAAAAAAATTATATTTTCAAGTATTTTTCAGTGAGAGATGGTACATAACTTTTTAGGTCTTGCCATGAAGCCTTTCACAGCACACACACACACACACACACACACACAAAATCCCATCTCAGGTTTCAGTGAGATATGGTAAATAGTTATTAAATTTTTCATTGACAGCCTTTCAAGGTACATTTTTTTTATAATACAATCCTAGCAAAGAACAGCATACTTTTAAAATATTTATAAATCGTGTTTTGTGTTTATATAGATTCCATAATTATTTATATTGCATATTAAGCTTTTCCTTAAAATTTGCTATATTAATTATAATTAGTAATTTGATTTGGTACCTAATATTAATTAGTGGGTATTAAAAGTAGCATATTTAAGTATGAATCATGAGTTGGTGTTTATTCAAATGCAATTTAGTAATGGTTTATAAAAGTTTGAAACAGTGATTATTAACAATAATTCAAGTTTTTATTTGCAGTTTTTGGTGATGTGGAGGTTTAGTACTTATTTATATATTACAAACAGTTTGAAAAATAAATAGTTATTTTTTCATTCATATAATTGCTGGTGGTATTTTTAATTTTCTTAGCCCACACACTCAACACACATACATCCACGACAGTGAAAATTGTTACAACTGATAGATAAACATAGTGGCAGTTTTGAAGAAAGTATAAATATATAAATGTCATGGTATTTTCATGTGGATCTCAAATGCAAGATCATGATTTATAGTCACCATAAACAACATATTACTTAAATAAATTATGTACCCTGATAGGTTTTGTTTTGTTTTGCTTTCTTTTTTTTTTTTTATCATTTGTAATGTATTCTGATTAATTAATAAATAAAGTAATAAATAAATTACTCTTTAATTATAGCTATCTAGTTAAAAACTAGGCCAGATCAATTTCATATAAATATATAAATAATTTTTTGCAAGTTGTTTCTGCTCTAGAGTAAACTATACAACAGAAATTTTACTTTTGAAGTTTTATTGTTGACTTTTTTTCCTTCTGTTTTAGTTTAGGGGTTGCTTTTAATATATTGCTTTTCTTAATAGAAAAGGATTATATGCCTTTTCTTTTGACAGTCTTTAGAATGAATTCCCAGAGAGAAATTAAATAATAATATTTATTGTTAACTAGAAAGTCATATGTTTCATTGTATTTGTTGTTGTTATATCTTGTTTTGTACAATATTTAATTTTCATTATTGTTTATTACTGAGTCCATCAGTGAAAATTTTACTAAATCTTTTTTATATATATTAAAAGTTTTACCATATTAGTTTACGAGAGTTGAGAGCCTTAATACCAGTAATAGGAATTTTGAAATTTTGGATAATTTCAGGTCCAGATTGACAATTACTTCAACTTGGCTAAAACCCAAATCAACAATGTCCTTACACAGTAAGTTTGATATTAGTTAGTAGATGCAAAGGTGTTTGCACATAATATTTATGGCTATTTTTCAAAATCTTTTTGTAATGGATGGGGATATTTTGCCTGTTGGGTTTGACTCCTAATAGAAGTGATGCTCTGTATGAATTATACAGTCTTAACCTTGCAAAGACCATTTTTAGAATATTGTTTAGAATTTTAACCTTACACTTTCACAGATAACTCATATTGCATTGGATATAATATACTTACATAAAAATTAAATAAATAGTCTTGTTTTTTATTTTTTGTTATTTATTTTATACAAGAGATAAATATGTAGGATGAACACCATAGTTTTTATCTTAATTCTTATGTCATTGAAGAATAATATATCTAGTGTAATTTTCCTGCCCCAGCACTCTGTGGCTCAGTCTTGAATTGCCTGTGTTTTTGCTTTACAAGGGTTTTCATATCCTTAATCTGTCATTCACTGAATGTCAGTGACAGGTTCATTATATTTAGTTTGTCACTTAGAAATCTGACAGACCTTTTCCTACAAGTGATGCATGTCTTAGTGCTTGTAAAGCAGCATTTTTAGAGCTGAAACTCATCATTCTCAGCTTTTTTACGGCTGAGATTTAAAAACCCTTTCTGTGTTCTCTTAGAGTCTCTCAATTTGCCTATTGTAAACTTGACTTAACTATTGTAGCTCTCTACTTTCTGGTCCACCATTGTGACTTTTGAAGAAACTTTGATAGGTCAAACACTGCAACAAGGATTATTCATAGAGCCTGAAAAAAAATTCACTGCTGCTCTACATTTCCAGTCTCTCTCCTCCCCCCCTCCCCCCGGCTACCATTTTACAGCAGAATATAACACAAGACCTCTTTCCTTTGTTATACTTTGGTTAGGTTTCAACCCTAAGTACCTATCTGGTCTCACACAAATGTATACTTCCGCTAAATGTTTTTGCTCATTAACAGAAGTGCACATTTTCAGCATTCTACCTGTAAAATGTTTTTGTGTGATTTGCGTTCATTTGCTTATCAGAAATGTGCTGCCTTTTGATGTCAGATACAGAGATCAAATTGTTTTTCCAGAGGGTCTCAATACATTATTCATCAGCAAGAATTGCACTGTCTCCTCTGGCTCAGTTTTTACTGAAACTGTGCATTTTGAAAATCCAGTATTTTATGTTACTTTCTTTAAGGCGATGTGAGGGTCAAAAATCTAGTTTTTTTAATATTACTTCATAGTTGATTTTATTGCTTTGCATTAAGTACTAGAGGTAAATAGAATGTGAAAATAGAGTGAACTTGATGGTTGGCTTTGCGGTTGCTATGGAAACCATGTGTAAACATCCGCCATATTGAAATTTTAGGAACAAGTTTTCTCAGTTCCTATTAAATATTTCTTTTAAATATTTTGCACATAGCTACAGTATTGCTATGTCCACATACTTACCATTCGTTTAGTCTATATTTTTGATAGAAAATTATTTATTAATTTTTTGGTAAAAGCGACATATTTTTATTGTAAATTATTTCTTTGAAATGTCATATTTTCAAAAGTATTGTACATATACTAAAATCCAATGGTAAGTATGTGCATTGGAGTGAGTTGTTTGACTGTGTAAAGTTTCAGAGAGATCAGTTGAATAGATTTTAAAATATTCAATTCCCCAGTGTAAAAATATGCAAAAGCGGGAAAACGAAGAAAAGTGAGAAAACTTATTTCAAAACCTCATTACTTGTGTTCACACACAATTTTAACCCACCATTTTTACCAGGCAACTGTATTAAACACAAGATATTGATAAAAAGTGTTTTCAGAAAGAAAATTGTGTCACATTAGAACAATCCAGCACCATAGGCTGGGCCACCCTCCAGCTGATTAAGTTCTTCTTGTCTTTGGGTTCTTGCAGCCCTGACTTTGTCTCTTCGCTTTATGGCCTTTTCTTTAACATACTTTGTGCTGTTTTTAAGTCTTTTCCTCATTCTTGACTCACAAATCCTAGCCATATGATGTCCTGTTTGAAAACCAAAGAACCTGGCACTGTGGGCAGCAGCAGCTCCAAAGTTAAACTGCCGTTATGACGGCAAACTCCACACACTTTCTTGAGGCAAATTTGTCTTTGGACCAAATCAAGCTATGTAAACTTTCATTTGCATTCTATGTCTTTCCTGAGCAACTCCTACTGAGCAAATGTTCTTCTGTGAGATGGCTGTAAATCGGTAGAAGGTGCTCAGCTAATTTGTTTTCATTTGGTGGTGCATGTACGAACCTCTGGTGGGGGCTTGAGAGCTGATGTCGTGCAATTGCTTGTTGGAAGAAACACCAAAAGTCCACTGTGCTTAGAATGCATATCCCTAACAAATGCTACTGTCTCTCCAAAGACATGATTTCTAAAGTCTTCCACTTTACTAAACATTTTGTTTGCATGCTGATGAAATGTTTTGTGGTGCATTGCAGGCAAATCTAAATTTTCACAAAAATTTCTCAGAGCACTAGCACCCATGCCACAAACTATTGAAGCATAAACGGCTTGCCTGTTTTTGTGAAATACTTTTGACTGTGTATCCTTGGAGGCAAGATAATTTTCTTAGATTGTTTCTTGGCATACAGTGCACTTGACTTCAGCATAAACAGCAAAACCGTGCATCGGTTTGGAGTCACTAGCGAGAGAGAGATTCATCATTACACTGAGGGCAACAGAGATGCCAACAAGACTCTCCACTTCTCTGAAATCGACAATGCCCCTTTGCATCTTGAATTTCGCCTCTTTCCCATTGTCATTGACTCTGACGTGACTGCAAGAACTACCCAAACTTTCGTATGAGTCTTTCTTGAACTGTGCTCTTGTTTTCGTGCCAAGTAAACTGTCTGCCATAGATGGTTTGTAACACGAAGTGTTCGGTTCGACTTGTGCACACTTAGATGTCACTTGTTGCTGTACTGTGGCTAATTTTGCTTCCTTTCTTGCTCCCCATAGATTCTGCAACTGTTTCTTTCTATTCTGCTTACTTTTAGGCACTAAATTACGTGTTGACTGCTTTGTACGAGGCATTTTCACTCACAAGTACTTCGCTAAGCGTCACTTTTGCACATGTAAACAGCCGCCATGACAGTACCACGTGACCTAGTCAAGCGAATCGTATCGCAGCCTTCACGTCACACTACCATACATGGAAGGCACTGTGTTTGTGTAGTGTTCAGGCCGAACGTCTTGTTACCGAAATAAAACGGGAAATCCCGAAGGACAATCTTTTATTAGAGAGGCGAGGAAATGCTGAACACAACGGTATGCGACAATAATCATGTCGTCTGCTAGAAATGTGCGTTGTCAAGTGTTGAAAATCATCATTTTAGAAGTCGATTGAAAACTTCTGCATGTGGGTTACTTACTTTAAATAATTTTTACAGCATATTAGAGACATTTTTCAACTAAATAACCATTAGAAATGAAAAGAAGATAGTTTTTATTGCCCAAATATGTAAAAATGTCTAAACACACAAAAATTACCAAAATCACTATATTACAGACCCGCACATCGCCTTAAATTACATTTAATAGTTTTGTGTCTTCATGCTGCATATTGATTCATTACTTCATTTTTTATATAATCTTTAGCTTGCTGTAGTGTCAAGAGAAATTTCTGACAAATTTTTATTGAGTATTTTATGTGTAATTATTGCAATGTGCTTTGAACTTTTATAAACTAAGCACTTTATTAAGTTATTTATTATTATTATTATTTTGATTGTTCACCATATGAAAAGCATAAAGATATCAATTCTTGATCACAGACATGAGAATTGTACGAATTTGCAATGTATTTACGACTCTTGGACCATGACTATACGATACTCGATATGATCCTGTACGTGTTTTTATTTTTTTAACATTATAAAAAAACATAACTGAGAGTTTAGGCAAGAAAATGTCTAGTATCGGAGTACAGTGAATCAAACTGAGCAAAGAATCTAATCGGAATTTTAATACTCATACGTGCGCTCTCCTTTGTGGGGGGTGGCATACCTCAATGACATTAACCAGCTTGGGAAGATATTTGATTACATCAAATTGCGCTATAAATGGAATGGCACTGGTTGGACATTGTAAATGTGAAATTGGAAACATTACCAGACGATAGCAAATCACAGATTGAAGTCAAAGTGAGGTACGAAGAATGGTTCTGGAAACTCAAAGAGTCAGGTCTTGCCTGTGCTGTGTAGGAAAGAAATCATGTACAGGATTATCTGACATGACTAAGAGACATGATTATCTGGCAACTGGCTAGTCTGTGTGGAACTGTGTTAAGTCTACATCTGCTGTTTCATATCTGACAGGACTAATACTAACAGTTACAATCAATGTTCCCTCTAAGGTGCACGTCATGCAGCTCATTAGAAAATACTGCATAGCAGTTTCAAAATTCCCCACACAAATTTGGGTAGCAAGCTCAAGCAACCATGCACATAAAAATATTAGAGGGAACGTTGGTCAGAACGTGTCTACATCTGCTGTTTTATATGATTGTCTGACAGGACAAATACTAATAGTCACAATGTGGAACTTTCTGTAAAGTCTACATTTGCAGTTTTATATGATTATCCAACATCTAACTAATAGTAATAGACATGGTGGAAAACTTTTTTGTGAAGTCTACATATGTTATATGTCATCACAACATTACTACTTAAGTTACTAATCCCCAGTATGACTTAAAAGCTTGAAAAGGACAAGGTAAGAGGATATAAGAAACAACTATAGTATGTTGCACTATCATTACAATAAAAGATCAGATAAGTATGTTTGTTTAAATCACAAAATTGCTGCCACCCCCATAGCCAGCCTAAGTAACCAGTATGACCCTTGCCTCTTTGTCAGTTCCCATACCTGTGATCATTTAAGAGAGATTTTTTGTGTGTCTATGCATTTTTTTAAGTAATGATTTGTTCATAATTTTGTAGACCAGTGTTAAAGTATTTTTCATTAATTGTGAACTTCACTCTCTATTAGAGGAGAGTCCATTTTTATATTTCAACTTAATATTCAAGAACTGAAAATTTTGTTGGAACAATTTTCTTTACTACATGTTTTCAGATTATGTTTTTGAAAAATTACCAAACTGTTACTGAAAAATAAATTAGATTGTGTATAATCTTTTTCAAACTTAATATTATAAGTTTACATTTAGCAAAGATACTAATGCAGCATGAAAACTCGAATGCTTCAGGTGTATAATACAAAAGCAATGGCAAATATTTATTGCATATCAATGAAGTGCTTAGAATTTTCAGGTTGCATTAGTTTCTTTTATTGACACTTGTAATTTATGATGATAATAACAATTTGTCACAGGTAATTTATGTCATACTTTGCCTTGTACCTGAAAATATTTTACATTAATTAACAAGTCCAAGGGAGACTTGACCTTCTTCCTAATTCATACCTAGTCTGTTGTGACCATACAGTTTATAATCGCTATAATTTTTCTCAAAATAATTATTCTTGATAGGCATCTTTAGTATAAGGAATGAAGATGCTAAAATATTGACTGACATTTTGCAGGGTACAAAGTAAACTGCCATTCCTGAAGAAGAAAGCCAAGGCTCAGTAGAAATATGAGAGGCAACCCTTCGCTTCTTTTTCAAGCTTCTCATATCCACACAGCCTAATGTATGTGTTTTTTTTCTGACTGTCATGCACCAGAGAGACTGTTCAACTGGCACCCAGTTTATTTTTGCTGCTAAAGTGTGCAGTCTTGCTGTACTTGCACTTTGTGGACATTTTAATTCTGATTAAGCGTGAAAGAAATCAAATATTCTTGGGTGATAGTGTTGACCATTTGATAGTGTGTGGTTTTGGAAGTTTTTTTTTTTTAAAGCATTATTTCATCTATATTATTAATATTATTTTTAATTTTGTTCACATATGGTGGGTTGGGGTAGTTTTTGGTTTAGTTGTATTCTTTCATTTGTGTTTTTCATTGGGTTGGCTGTATATTTTGTTCAAATGAAACTTTTCTAATCCCGTCTTTCATCTTAAACAGCTGTGCACGCTTCAGCATGCAGAGTAGCAGCTTGGACACTAAGTGTAAAGAAAAAGATGGTGTTTATTTCCATAGATTGATTTGAACTCTACTAAATTCATCTATCTCTGACATCAGAAACTTGTTTGAATTTTCTGCTCAATTAAAGATCATTTTGAATTTGACATTTTGTTGATTATCTTTGATAATATCTTACATATTTTGTAAGTGTCATTTAGAAAGTTTTTTCAATGAAAGGTAAATTTAGTTCTAATTTATGGATATGTTTGCAGTTTATTTATTATTGAAGCTAGATGAATGCATACATAGTATGAATGCTAACAAAATTACTTACCATTAGAAGGTCACACATACATAAATATGATGGAAATGATGCCAGTAATAGCAAAATTTGTTTCAACTAATGATTTGTAGAAATAATTTTTAATATATTTTCATGAGTATCTGATTTGCTGGTTTCTGTATCAAGAATTACTGTTTAAATCTCCAGCTGCTAATGCCTGCTTATGGATATCTCAGGTCTGTAGGATGTATATTTAGTGCTAATATATTAATTTGTTTTATAACTTCTTTTTTTGTTTAAGACATGTAGTTATTAAATTCCTGTGTGTATGTGTGCATCAGCATGATACATGATTTGAAGATATCTGTATGTTTTAATGGCTTTTGCTTTTGAGCACTCTGTTGCTTGAATTTTTTTTTTTCCCTTGTTGGCTCCAAGTATTCTTAATGTGACATTCTGATTGTGAAGTGTGTGGTCATTTGAAAGCTCTGAATGTGCTCATCATATTAACTATAGTGCAATGTAGATAAAAGTAATGCTCAATTGGTCATAGTGTACGTAATAATATCAAGTCTTTGTGTTGTACTTTTCATGAATCTGCTACTTGTAAAATTACATTCTGATAGTAAGCTTTCCTTTGTACCATTTCATTTTCTATTAAGTAAACTCCCAGTGAAATATACTTAGCCAGAATTCAAACTTCCAAGCATAGAGCTAAAGTGATCATATGAAAATATTACTGTACTCTTGCATCCACATCTTTTCTCTGTATGCATGTAAAATCCAGTATTCACAACATTACAGACCTTTGCAAACTGATTTTTAATACTTATCTGAAATCATATTTATTTGATTTTTGTTGAATTAAAAAGCCGCAAATAATAATCAGACATGCAGTTCAATCCACATTTTAAAAAAATCAAGTTTAGTACTATTAATTGTGATGTTCTGTCCTAGGCTGTGCTAAAGTTTTGTTTAAAAAATAAAGTAAAGAAATCATCATGGTATATTATGACATTAAACCTTGTGGTCAGTAATGTCAATGTCACATATTTTACATTCCTTGTCTGCGATAGTTCTGATTTTTAAAATATAAAAGCAAAAGTATTGCACTTAAGGCTTGGCTACAGAAACATTTATTTAATCAGAAATCTCCCATAAAATTACTTCATTGTTCTGGAAAGGTCAGGTAAGTTATGAATAGGCATGTGGTGCAAGCATACTTAAATTTGGTCTTACAAAGTTAAAATGTCAGAATATACTTTAAATGAAGTAATTCCCATTTTCTGAGCCATAAAAGTGGTCAGTGCTGCTAAGTTGTTTTTTTGCATTTATAAAGTATCTACCTCTAATTGTAATGCCACTTACATTTACTTCCCTTAACAATTATATATTTAAATGTTTCACTTCATTGTAGTGTCAATTAATGAATTTCTCTCCCTTATCATCTTATAAATTAGCTTCTATGTATCTGTTCATCGGCACTGTATACAATAGGGGAGCAGTTACAACTAAAATGGGAGAAGTTGAGCTTGAATTAAGTGGTGTATGTTACAGCTACATTTAATTAATTGAGAGAAGTTTAGATAAACATAAAGTAAGTGACCGCTCTTTTAATCACTCGGTGCTTGTGTCTTTTCTCAAACAACAATACACATACTGTATTCCACATCTCTTTTTTTTAAATAAACATTTAAGAGATTTGTAAGGTTAAATAAATAATTTTCAGACATATTTAGAAATATGTTGAAATTGTATCACTGGCAATAAAAAAAAAATCTGTTGCATTTATGTTAACAGTTTTTCAGTCTGCTTATTGGGAATAAAAATGGTCTTCATTTTTACTCGGGTGGATGATATTTGCATGATTGCAGTTTAAGGATTGACAAATGTGGTTGAATTTCTACATTTATTTTTTAAAAGCATTTGTGATGGGGTCAGTTCAAATCAAATCTTTTGCAGCAACAGTGACAGAAACGCAGGAACACTTTTAACAGCTTTTCATTTATTTATTTGCCTCATATGGAGCACTGCTCTTCTAGACACACAAAGACTATGAACTCTTAACTCCCTGTCAATTCCCCCTCTCACACACCCTGGCCAAGCAATATATACTTTGAGCATGAGCACCAAGGAAGCCCTTACAGTGACACTCAAAATAACATGTTAAAACATGTTCTAATGATCTGAACTGTGCTTTCCTACTTACATTACTTTCCTACCCACGTATATTTAATTTACTCCTAAACTACTTAAGAGTATGTAATGCTTCTACTGTTCTAAAAGGTAAAGTACAAAATAAAATAAATAACTATGTTCGTGTGCCATGTAAAAAACATTCTCACATGAATAAATCATAAATTGCATAAAGAAAATAATATAAACTATCGTACATAAATACAAACTATTTCCTCTCTATATATAAACGCCTACTACTATTAATAAATGCATAAAACAATGATTAAAGTGTGTACACTAACACAGCATAAATACACAGCCCAACACAAATTTCCTGCATAGTTAAAACAAGCAACCAGCAATAGCTGACATCGGTGATTGCTGACCAAATTTGCCACTACAGCTATGCATGTGGAAACAGCACTGTAAAATAGCAAGCAGCAATTTTAAACCCTAGCTTTCCACACGTTACTAATGCATTAAGTGAATTGTGTCCTTAAAGGAAGCAGATAATTTTAAAATGAAATAATTAAAGATAATGGGTATACACACTTATATTAACTTCATTATTTTCTTTAAATATTAATAATAGTAGTACATTATAGTGAGTGATGATACTTGGAGCATTTCTTTTTTCACTTTAAATTAACCTTTTTTAATATAAAAAGAATAATGTATATAAACTGAAATCGTATGTCATACGTACAAATATGTATCCTGGCTTATAAACTGAAAGTTTACGACTAGTAGTTGTTGCATGAACTCTGTTTCATTGTCAGGTCAGTTTATACCTTTTTGGTCTATAACAGTGACTGGTAAGTGTGTAAATATTTATAAACATTGAAGACACACTGCAATTTTTATTTTTTTATCCTAGAGTTACCATTTGTGACATATTTGGATTTTTGTTCATACTTTGTTTTTTCCCTTAAAGTTTCAGTACATCCTGCACTCTAATCTTATCTAAATAGGTAGTAAGGATTGTGGCTTTAAAATCTGCGTGCATCTAATATACTATATGCAAGAGGGCGTTTTCAGCACAAAAGCACAAAATTTGTTACACTGATATAAACAGAATTTATTTAAGCATTGTCGACACAGCTCCCTTTTGAAAGTTGTATTATAATTGACTTTTATTGACAATATGTAAGCTACTGTGTGTATCATAGTTGTACAAATGTATTTTGAATTATTCACAATATAAAGCCACATATATATTTCTTCTTTCCCCACAACCTCCCCAGGTAAGATTTTCAAAAAATGTGTACAGTGTTCTTAAAGTTTATTGCTGAAGATTATCAATGCAGCACAGTTTTTCCTATAAAGCATAGGTTTAATTTTTAGAAAAGTTTTTTAAATGTTTCATTTTGCTGCTATTGTCTGCTGCTTTGTAAAAATGTTAAATTTATTTTATGTTTACTGTGTATTTATTATATACACACCTTAACAAAATTTAACTTCCTACCATGTGGGGAGCTGCCTAATTTAAGTAGTATGTTTTACTTTTTTTTTTGTAACATGAGTTATATCAGTTGAGTGATTGTATAATTCTTTAACTATTTGCCACTATATATATGGTTTCCTTATATCAGTTTGATAAAGAAATCTTAATTTTATATTAGAACCAAGGTATTTTTGTTGTTTTAACATACATATATGATTAATTAATTCTGAACATTACATGCTGTAGATGATTCCAGAATTTTTCTTTTAAATTTTCTCTTATCTTCAATTTGCCTTTCATGCTTGTGCTGTCCTGGATTGTGACGTGTTTTTTTAATTCACAAGTAAATAAATGTGTCTTTAAAAGTGTAACGATGTTTGTTGTTTGAGAATAAAGAAAATGACTGAGAGAGTGAGTAAGGGTGTTCCTCCTTACATCAGTTGCTTCATTTTGTCTGCGTGAAAATAAGAACATTCAGAACTGAATAGACTCATTGTGGGGAGTGGGGTGGTTTACTGTATTCAAATTTTAGAATACTTGACTCGGGCTATTTAAATACCTATGTTGTAAGGAAGAAACTACACATAAACAATTTATCTTCAGTCTTGCCAACAGAAAGGGTTTCAGTTCAAACTGTAAAATCTTTATTGAAGTAAAATGAGGAAGTAAATTACTTATGTAAAGTCGGTGTTATTTCATCATTGCTATAAGAAAAGAGTTATTAGTAAATCAATTTTAAATCACCCTACTCCATGTTTAGAGATTTTCTGCTGCTTATGGTTCGTTAGCACTGAGAAATTACGGTCAAAATGAAAGAGAGAATATTGTGAGCTTACAAAACACGTAAACATTGTCCGTGGTCAGTTATGGCTGGGTCCAGTACTAGTTGTCACTATAACAAGTACTATGGCCGCATCGTCACCACGAGAACTTATTCGCTGTCAAAGAGTTCTTTGGAAAAAGCTGATGATCAACTAGTATACATTATGCAAACATCATAATTGTGAATTCACACTTCATAATCAATTGGACAAAATGGTTAACGCCGCTAGATTTCAAAAAGACATCTGCAGAATGCTGATGACTGTTCAATTTATGTTTTACAATCCACTGCACAAAAACTGGGGACGTCCCACGATTGAAACTAACTCATGTTACTGAATTGTTTGAACAGTTTATTGATAAATTCATACATGGACAAAAGTCTATATCAGTCGGTATCAAATATGATTTCAATTAATGTGACTCGACTCTGCAAGGCTGACTACGACACCTTTGTGATCGTTGGCGTGAATTTCTATGGGTTTCTGTCTACTTGTCTATTAGTTTCGTAATGCTGTAGCCCCAGAAGAATGACCTCAACACCCATGGGTTTCTTAAAACTATCTGTTACTTTCGTCGGGCTTTACCGCAGTGTGATGGCCTAAAACCTAGGATTTTATTGGTGAGTAGGACTATTTTGCTCAAGACAGCAGTCCCAATCCACCATGACGATGGTGAAATCAAAGAGTGGGGTGAAAGTTGAAACGGATGGCCTTAGCGTGAAGTTTTCCTAGTCACGTTAATAACAGAAGCCCACGCCGTTCGGGACGGTCGAATTTTGTAGAATCATGCGTCGTTCTCTGATCAGCAACTTCTAAACTAAAATATACAAACTTTGTCCGATCAACTAAATGTCTGACCATGGGGGTTAGATCGGTATAACAATTGGGGAACACTCTTTTGTGCGAGCTTGAACTTCGTGCCTGACCGTCGTTAGAGAGCGCCACTGACTGGCGATAAAGTAGCGTGGTCGATATTATGTGCCTCCAGTCATGGAGAAGTATGTCAGGCTCATGATACCTGACACCGCGAGTAGCTGAAAGTTGTGCAGAAATTAGGTGGAAACCGACTTAGGCCGGTGTACGACGTTGAGTAACCACACTTTCGGTTGTCTCCCCACCCCCACCCCTGCTCCTAGATCGTGACTGGCTGCGGCCAAGTGAGCAGCCAATCGGACTTCATGGATGTCCAAACTTGTACACCATACAGTAGTACGGTTGAGAAACACTATCATAAATCTAATTAATATTATTATTTTAGGCAACATATAAACTAGCATCATTTTTAATTATTATTAATGCAAGCAATGCCTAAGTGATTCCAATTTCTAATTTTGTTTTTCATGGCAAGCAACACCTAAAGGTGATAGTCATTTCTGACTATTTTTAGCGCAAGCATCGCCTGTGAGTGATTCTCATTTAGTAATAACAACTCATAAGTGATTGTCATTTCTAATTATTAATAGTTTAAACAACGCCTAAGGGTGGTCGTCATTTTTAATTATTACTAGTTTAAACAACGCCTAAGGGTGGTCGTCATTTCTAATTATTACTAGCTTGAACAATGCCTAAGGGTGGTCGTCATTTCTAATTATTAATAGTTTGAACAACGCCTAAGGGTGGTCGTCATTTTTAATTATTACTAGTTTAAACAACGCCTAAGGGTGGTCGTCATTTCTATTTATTACTAGCTTGAACAATGCCTAAGGGTGGTCGTCATTTCTAATTATTAATAGTTTGAACAACGCCTAAGGGTGGTCGTCATTTCTAATTATTAATAGTTTGAACAACGCCTAAGGGTGATCGACATTTCTAATTATTACTAGTGCAAACAACGCCTAAGGGTGATATGCTTAGCAAGCGATATTCTATGTTGCAACTTGCCAGTACTTTTATGTACCAATGATCTTTAATGGCACAGCGACCTGTTTATATACCAGTGACCTGATGACAGTACTTGGTTTAGAAGTACACCATGATAGCATGTTTATTCATAATTTTAAATACCACACATTCGAATTTGTTATATAAAATAAACCAGATTAACTTATATTTATAATAGAAATAATTAATAAAACGTTAAACTAGCCCTCACATATTACACCTGTCACATTACAGCCAGTGCTATGATGTTACAGCTTTCCTAGTACACATTGATTTGGTATTAAAGCTTTTCTAGTACACATTGATTTTTTGGTATTACTGTTTTCTTAGTTCACGGTAATCTGATTACATCTTTCCTAGTAAACATTGATTTGGTATTACGTTTCTTTGTACACATTGATTTGGTATTACAACTTTCCTAGTACACATTGATCTGCTGTTACAGCTTTCATAGTACATATTGGTTTGGTATTTACAGTTTTCCACATTGATTTGGTATTACAGCTTCTAGTACACATTGATTTTGGTATTACAGATTTCTGAGAACACATTGATCTAGTATTACAGCTTTCCTAGTACACATTGATTTGGTATTACAGCTTTATAAGTACACACTGATTTGGTATTACAGCTTTTTTAGTACAAATTGGCTTGGTATTACAGCTTTCCTATTATACATTGATTTTGTATTACAGCTTTCCTAGTACACATTGATTTGGTATTAAAGCTTTTCTAGTACACATTGATTTGGTATTAAAGCTTTTCTAATACACCACTCATTTTTTGGCATTACAGTTTTCTTAGTTCACGGTAATCTGATATTACAGCTTTCCTAGTACACATTGATTTGATATTAAAGCTTTTTTTATGCACGGTGTATCTGGCATTACAGCTTCCGCAGTACTACATTGATTTGGTATTACAATTTTCTTAGTGCACGGTGTTGTGGTATTACAGCTTTCTTAGTACACATTGATTGGGTATCGCAATTTTCTTAGTGCATGGTGATTTGGTATTATAGCCTTTGTAATCTATACTAGCACAGTATTAAACCTTATCTATTGTTTAGTGACGTTATTACAGCTTATTTATTGGATAGTGGATTAGTATTACAGCTTTCCTACCTCACGTTGACCTGATATTACAGCTTTTTTAGCGTACATGGACTTGTTATTATACAGTGACTTGGTATTGCAGCTTATCTAGTCCTTGATTTTACAGCTTAGGCTAGTGCACTGTGACTTAGTATTACAACTTTTAGTCAGCAATGACTTGGTATTGCAGCTTATCTAGTGCACAGTGACTTGGTATTACAGCTTCTCTATGCACAGTGACTTGGTATTACAACTTTTAGTCAGCAGTGACTTGGTATTGCAGCTTATCTAGTGCACAGTGACTTGGTATTATACCTTTTTCTAGCTTACAGTTAATTGGTATTACAGCTTTCCTAGTTCACGGTGACTTGATACTATTTATTTAGTGAAAAGTGATTTGATGCTACAGATATTTTCTTGCGTACAGTGACTTGGTATCAGCTTCACACACACACACACACACACACACACACACACATCGAATGCGCATCCTTTGCCCACTTTCTTCAATAGTGATTTCACTTATAGTGACTTATTACTGTACGGGAGCAAAGTCAAACCATTCCATGCTTTGTTCTTAAGATGAAGAGAGAGAAAGAAGATCGTTACTATACCGACAGTATCATATAGGTCTATACGACTACGAATACCAGGGGTCGGTGGCTGCAGAGCTGAGCACATTCCTGGTTAGCAAGTAGTACAACTGATATGAATTCAATGCCGTCACGTAGCGGTGTTATCTCCCTTGATAAAGCTATTCTTTGGTAATGGAGCTAACTCCTCTATGTGACTAAAAGGCTTCGGATAAATCCCAAGTTCTAAATGAACATATAAATGGAGTATATATTAAGCAATAAGACCCATTAGTTGGTTGTTTCTCTAACACATGGGTTACATAGAGTACTAATACTGTTCATTTAAATCCTCCTCTTCCGCAATCCAAAATATCATTCAATTAATTTGAAGTCATCTGTGATGGGAAGAGTCAGACAAACAAACCTCTTCACCATACCCTCTTAACTAGTGCATTTTGGGGGGCAAAATCACGATGGACAAATAGAACAATGCTGAAACTATATATATAAAATATATGTTACCCCAAACCTCATTTGATCAAACCAAAACAATTTGATATATTATTCTAACCTTTATTTGATCAAACCAATATTACTCCAACCCCCATTTGATCAAGACAATATTACATATTACTCCAACCCTCGTTTGATCAAAACAAACCAATTTCCTTAGATATGCTTGTCAGTGCAGTATGTGTTATACCAACTCTCTGTGAATCAAACAAAAACGGGTAGAGCCAGATATCATGTGATCCTTTAAGAAAATAATAAATAGGCCAGCTATACCTACAAACCATTACTATCGCTGATAACTAATGTCTAATCTCTACATAAGTTATAAGCACATTATCATAAAATATTAGTATCACACCAACCAATACCTTAGAGAATCAATCAATATTTGAAGCAAAAATTTAAGTAGAAATGAATTAACCTAACACCAATCAGGTGTAGACTACTAACGAAACATAGAACACAAAATGGCAATAGTCCTTTGGTCCAGTTTTACGGGATACGACTGAAAGCGTCTCCAAGAACGCTTTAAACCGCCGTGTGATCCCACAGAACCACCTTTGATAGTCCTTATCAAACAATATCTGAAAATTGCCACGTCCTAACGAGTTGGATGAAGAGTTAGACTGGCTCGTCGAGACACCTGCTAACAATCTCCCTGCAAAAATGGCGTCACGCAATATGGTTGCTGTTGGCTAGGTCATGGCTCACTTAGAGTCAACGCAACACAGGTGGTGCCTTCGACAAACGGAACCATGCTGGAATAAGATACTTGTATTATTTACACGATTTCAGGTTGCTACAGGAACGGCAGCGTTTTCAATTCTCTCTGTCTAGAACAGCCCATATCAACAACTTTGGAATTTGTGGGCTGCATAATTAATTTTCCCTCCCTGTGATAACCACCACCAACACTGGCATTGATAGTTTCAGTTCACATTTTCTATGCTGAAGACAGCTAATAGCACTAGCACTGAAATATATGGGCTGCATAGTTTTTTTTTCTTTCCTACCTAGGATAGATAACAAACTCACACTGAAATATATATGATCTGAATAGTTTTCTCGCTACACACTTAGGACTACATTGAAATACGTATATTGCATAATTTTCTCTCTGCTTGCTAGGATAGCCAACATCAAGTTCTATTCAAGTCTTTCTCCCTAAGATAATTAACAGCACTAACATTAACATTTTCTGCTGCATAATTATTTTTCTCTCGTTTAGAAACGAACACAACTAGTTACAAAAGTAAGAAATAGACCACTCCATTCTACAAAAGTAAGAAATAGACCACTCCATTCTACAAAAGTCAGAAGTACTGTACACTATACTACAAAAGTCAGAAATACTATATACTATGCTACAAAAGTCAGAAATAATATACACTATACTACAAAAGTAAAAAATACTATACACTATACTACAAAAGTCAGAAATAATATACACTATTCTTCCTTAATCAGAAATACTATACACTATTCTACAAAACTCAGGAGTACAATACACTATTCTACCAATTTCAGAAATACTATACACTATTCTACAAGTCAGAAGTACTATACACTAGTCTTTCAAAGTCATAAATACTACTATTTTGTTGTAGGACACGCTATGAATTACTCACGAGTAAAATTATGACGCCGTGATATGTCACTATAAGATTCGCGAATACTGCTATACTAGTTAGTATTTTAGATTGGTTCAAATCTCGGAAGCACTTGTTTGTTTCGTTGATTATGGGACCACGTCCGCTTATATCTTTCGCTAATTTCGCAGTCAAGCCTTATGCATTTGATTGACAACGAAAACTAAACTTAGTGTAGTTGGTATCCAGTAAATAAACGCTCGAGGTTTGTTTCTTTGTTCTTATTTTCTTTTTCAGACAAGAAAACCCGCTCGTAAACACAAGTTTTGTCAGTTATTTACTCGATTTACGAGGGCTAAATATTAGTAAATTAATGAAATATCTGAGCTAATTAACACTCAGACATTTCATTACATAATTCTTGTTTAAAGACAGGACCAGCAGGAACGTATATCAGTACAAACATGTCCTTTCTGATCACTAAAAAAAAATACCCCGCTGCCTGTATCCCGATGAAGTTCCTAACTATGCCTCCGCTGAGTCTATCAACCGATCATCGGAAGCCACGAAGCTGGAATATTCTCCTGTGTTCGCGACACCTAGTGTTGAATGGGTAATTCTTGGCTATAGAATCCCCAGGGCCGTGTTTGCTTTAAGCCTAGGCAGCGACGGTTCCACCGCGGAACTCCACAGAAAGCTGACTTCTCATCAGGTACATCAATCGATCGGTTTCAACTCGCGCCGATTCGTTTTTAGTGTTGATGACAGCCCGCAGAAACCGCTAGCACGTGTTGAGAGGTTGATAGGTAACCACGTTGTGCGCTAAAAATAGTATAGTGATCCGCGCATGCGCAGATGAATTAGTTCTTTTTTTTTTTTAAAGCGCAAAACACACGCGTAGTTGCGATGCGGAAACCAGAACCACGTGACGAAAATCAGCAAATATCGTGTTATCATCTCCAGCACGCTTGTGTGTTCTTTCACTCGAGGAAATACTTTCAGTGAAAAATAAACTTGGAAACAATATCCTTTTCGCTCTTCTGTGCTGCGGACCATCGCTGAAGTAGAAATTGTCGTCAGTTCTCCCGCGATCTGACGAACCTGTGACCTCGGACTGAAGTTGATATAGGTACATGTAAGTACTTTTTCCGTCTCTGTGCACGTCCGGCTTTGACTCGTCCGCGAAGCAATGTCACGTCGCTTGTTTAGTTTTGGTGACTGACTCAGTGACACGGTCGGCAGTAAACACGTCTGATTGCATCAGCTTAGTGCCTCACAGATCTGTCAGTTTCACGTGGTTGATGATGGCCGATTAAATTGGATTACTTTTGATGCATGACCTCACTAATTCCCCCCCCCCCCTTTTATCAATCCAGTAACTAACGAGTGTGCATTTAGTTGAGGTATTTTCGACTGTGTTTAGCTTTTGATCTTGACTGTGCTGTTTCTGTTCATAAAATTGTCCACGGTAGGTCATTTTGCTGTGCTTTCAGTTATACCCCCACCCCTCAAACCCCCCCCCCAAAAAAAAAAAAAAAAAAAAAACAAACCAAGAAAACCCCGGCGAATTTACTCTTGTAGAGTCCATCGGGACAAATACCGGAGAGAGGGAAAAGTTGCGGAAAAGGGTAAAAATTGATGACGTCATCTAACTCCAAACTGCTGCCCCATTCCATATATTCGAACACGGAATCCATTGAATATTGTAAATCTATAATGTTCTATAAATATGATGTTCACTGACCTGTAAACTTATGGTTTTAGTTACTGTTCATATATATATTTATTTAGAATATCAATTCTCCGAAATTAACTTGTTCCAAAATAAAATGTACATTCGCCTTGCTTTATGATTCATTTCGCTCAGACGGGCTTAATCGTGTACAACGATTAAAAAAAAAATGTCATATAAATACATTGTTGTTCAGTGAAACAGCAATATGAAAAAAGAAAATAATAAAAAAAAATATTTTACGGTATTAAAACAAAATATTTTCCCCCCAGGATTTTCGTTTAGCAGGATAAGATTTGGTCTCACCTTTTCCGGATAAACGCGTTTCGTTTGTTTTAGGAATTGTTACGGGCAAAATGAAACATAAACTGAGAAGAAAACAAATCCAGACTATTATTTCAACTACTTTAACGAATTTCTTCTGCAGCTATATATATTAAAAAAAAAAGTCCGCCAAATCACTGAATCCACATAACTGTCTACAACTGCGCTGCATCCACCTGCATAATCAGCACCAGTTGTAAGCAGCCGTAAAATAAATAAATAAATAAATAAATGGAACCTATCGAAAATGTCAGCTTTACTTTGACATCGCAAGCACAAGCTCGTTCGATTTCTTGAGAGTGTTAATTGTTATGCTACTTTTGTTATCGGGCACATACAAATTTCGGATAGTTATAATAAATTAAATACATACATATATTAGAAATTTATATTTAGTTAGCTGTTCAGATTTAAGAAGTATTTTCACTTGAATATCGAGTAATGAAAGTAGACTTAATTTAATATCGAGGTCTGGTTTTGTGTGTGTGTGTGTTTGTTTGTGTGTGTTTGTGTTTGAAAAAGTAGGTATTCTTCTTTTAATGACATTTTGAGTACCTACACAACAGAGTCGCACTGTAGCCTAAAACTTGTTACAAGAAATGATTATTTAAGAAAATAATTACTCCGCCATAAATACCAGAAATGACCCCGCGCGATCACGGCGTAATAGGTCAACGGTATCCTTAAATTGCATATCGATCGATTGCCAGATGAACGGATGATGATGATGATGATGATGATGTGTGTGTGTGTGTGTGTGTGTGTGTGTGTGTGTGTGTGTGTGTGTGTGTGTGTTTATAATTAGGTGGGTTTACGTTTTTTTAGTCTCTCTCTCTCTTTCTCTCTCTCACACACACACACACGCACAGATAATCGACACAAACTATTCTTAATAGCTTCTTGACAGTCATCTCTTCATTATGTGTATAAATTCTCAGTTTCCAGATTATTTTTTAAATTTTTTTTTGCCTGTTTGTGATTTATCGGTCTCATTCTTCATAAATGTGTATCTGTCTACCTATCTGTATGTCTAATAACTGTCTGTCTATGTATCTATGCATATCCCTCTATCTATCTACCCATCTGCCTATCTAACAACCTGTCTTTCCCACCCCTCACTCTCCTATCCCCCCTCTCTATCTAGCTAGCTGTCTGCCTGTCCTCACTCTCCTACCCCCCACCTCTCTCTCTCTCTATCTAGCTGTCTGCCTGTCTATCTATTTATGCAAATTCTGTCAGTCTAGCCATCATAATCTATATAAAACTTATCTGTCAGTCGTAATTTGTACAACTTAACTATCCGTCTTAAACTGTGCAACTTGCCTGTCTTAATCTCATCTTGTCTCTCCTGCAAGCTGTTTGTTGTATTTTCACGTACAGTTCATGCATTGCTGATAGAGCGAGGAGAAAACCGCGCTAGCATTACCAGTACTGGATAACCGTAGCTGGTGCTTGTAGTGTCAATAGATTAATTACTGTGGATTAGTAAGAAATGTTGTATATTTGTTAGAAACTATCGTGGATTAGTAAAAAGTTATTGTGGATCAGTTAAAAATCATACAGGTTGGTTAGAAACTATTGTGAATTAGTTAGAAATCATGTAGATTGATTAGAAACTTAATTAGTAAGAAGTCATTGTGAATTAGTTAGAAATCATGTAGACTTGTAAGAAGTCATTGTGAATTAGTTAGAAATCATGTAGACTTGTAAGAAGTCATTGTGGATTAGTTAGAAATCATATAGATTGATTAGAAACTATTGTGAATTAGTAAAAAATAATGTAGGATGGTTAGAAATAATTGTGGATTAGTGATAAATCATTGTGGTTTGGTTAGAAATAATTGCAGATTAGTGATAAATCATTGTGGTTTGGTTAGAAATAATTGCGGATTAGTGATAAATCATTGTGGTTTGGTTAGAAATAATTGCGGATTAGTGATAACTCATTGAGGTTTGATTAGAAATAATTGCGGATTAGTGATAAATCATTGAGGTTTGGTTAGAAATAATTGCGGATTAGTGCTAAATCATTGTGGTTTGGTTAGAAATAATTGCGTATTAGTGATAAATCATTGTGGTTTGGTTAGAAATAATTGCGGATTAGTGCTAAATCATTGTGGTTTGGTTAGAAATAATTGCCTATTAGTGATAAATCATTGTGGTTTGGTTAGAAATAATTGCGGATTAGTGATAAATCATTGTGGTTTGGTTAGAAATAATTGCGGATTAGTGATAAATCATTGAGGTTTGGTTAGAAATAATTGTGAATTATTAAGAATTGATAGCGGAATCGTTATGGAATAATGTAAATTGGTAAGAAATCGTTTGTGGATTGGTTAGAAATCTTTGTAGATTAATAAGAAATCATGTAGATTAATTAGGAATAATGTGGATTTTAAAATTATTGCAGATTAGTAAGAAATCCTTGTGAATCATATAGATTAATTATGAATCGTGTGGATTTCCAAATTATTGTGGATTAGTAAGAAATCATTGTGAATCAGTAGGAAATCGCAGTGGATTAGAGAGATATCAATATTGAATAAGTTATGTAACAATGAAATATATCGTCTTCGAGAAATATTAAAACACAAAAATGCATAAATCTTTGAGAAAATTTGCTCTCATTTGTCGTTATGTTTCTTAGCGTAATGGAATCTATAAGAGAATAGCTGCCGGGTTAACAATCGCTGCTAGACTTGCTACGAATTTAGGCTATTTTACGAGTGTTCACAAAACCACACCTCACTGTTTGTAAGTTTACACACTGCTTGTAATTTTACACCCCTATTACGGCGTAGTGGGGTAAGACGCTCTTCCGTGAGTGGTTTTCGCCTAAGGGTCAGAACACTCCACTCAACACTACGGTAGGTACAGAGTACTCCATCTAGTTTCTGAACATTGCGGTAGGTACTCAGCGATGTAACTGTGTAGTGAACACTATTTAAATACAGAACACTCCATTTAGGTACAGAGCACTACAGTAGATATAGAACACTACCTAGGTGTGAATACTACAGTAAGTACATGATACTCCACCTAGGTACTGAACAATTCGGTAGGTATGTGACACTCCGCCTAGATACTGAACACAATGGAACTACAGAACATCTAGGCACATAGCACTCCAAGCATGCCTGTCGATTATCAATCACTCTCTCGCACCCCGCCTTACTACAAATACTAGACGCGGAAAAATTTTATGGAAAACGGGGTGGTTGGTGCGTTAAAACTGCTAATTTCGCACGCAGGCCTCGGGCTCAAAACAAGCCCTGGACATTATTAGTATATTTACTAAGTTTATTATTGCAGTATTTTTATATCTGTCTCATGCCAATTCGACCATCTTGACAGTGGCTTTTTTTTCCGTACAAGGAGAATATATATATATACGTTTATCATGTATAATTGTATATAAATTTCCTCGTCTCGCATCATTTCTTATTGAACTGTTTCGATTTCTCCCCATTTATTTTCCTGTTTACTGGCGGTTCTTGGATTCCGAAGTAATAAAAGCTTTCAACAGTTTCACAGGTACTTAACGAGTTTCATTTTGTTGAAGATTGGTTTTCACTAAATGTCGTGACTTGCAGACTCCTTGTCAGTAGATCGTGACAAGCGAGGAGTGCTTCTCGCTTCAGTGGGTGTGACTTGCCTGATTGGTGTTTATTCATTCTAGATAAAAAGCACTTAGAAGTGCATGACCGTTTCTGCCACAACGTTCCCTCTCCACCACAGTTTGTTATAGGATTCGAAATATCGTCGGTAGTTTTTTATTGTCATTTTCATTTGAATTTTTGGAAGAGAAAGAAACATGCAGGATGCAATCCCATGTGAAAATGATGGGTAGGAAATTGCAGGAGAGTATATTTTATTTATTTTAAAAATATATATATATATTTGTGAGTAAAAGTTTTGAATCGAAGAGAGAAGATCGGGCAGGAACGTTGTCATGGTGAATAATTTTGAGCAGAAAATAGGCCATCATCGATGATTTTCGATCATTTGCGAATCGTTTTATCCATTAAATAACTGTCACCAAACGCAGTTATTAACATTCGAAGATGTGGAGAGAGGTCCGGTCTGTTCCCCCCACCCCCCATTCTTCGCAAAAAACGTGATGTGATCAGCTTTCGTATTCATTGTGACTGTGACCAAGGCCTTCACCCCCTAAGGGCATGTCTGGGCTTGAACACAAGTTCCTCTCCATTTTCTCCCAGTAAATAGTACTCAGTGGTCCGGCCCTATTGTTACTCATCTTGCTATCGCATCTTTTGGTAATGCAATATTAAGTCAGAGATTTAAATCTTTTGCTAATGCAAAATTAAGTCAGAGATTTATATCTTTTGCTAGTACAATATTAAGTAAGAGATTTATATCTTTTGCTAGTGCAGTATTAAGTCAGAGATTTATACCTTTTGCTAGTGCAATATTAAGTCATAGATTTATATCTTTTGCTAAGGGAAAATTAAGTCATAGATTTATATCTTTTGCTAGTGCAATATTAAGCCAGAGATTTATATCTTTTGCTAGTGCAATATTAAGCCAGAGATTTATATCTTTTGCTAGTACAATATTAAGTAAGAGATTTATATCTTTTGCTAGTGCAGTATTAAGTCAGAGATTTATACCTTTTGCTAGTGCAATATTAAGTCATAGATTTATATCTTTTGCTAAGGGAAAATTAAGTCATAGATTTATATCTTTTGCTAGTGCAATATTAAGCCAGAGATTTATATCTTTTGCTAGTGCAATATTAAGCCAGAGATTTATATCTTTTGCTAGTGTAACATTAATTCAGAGATTTATATCTTTTGCTAGTGCAATATTAAGCCAGATATTTATATCTTTTGTTAATATAATATTAAGTCAGAGATTTATATCTTTTGCTAGTGCAATATTAAGTGAGAGATTTATACCTTTTGCTAGTGCAATATTAAGTCAGAGATTTATATCTTTTGCTAGTGCAGTATTAAGTAAGAGATATATACCTTTTGCTAGTGCAGTATTAAGTAAGAGATTTTTACCTTTTGCTAGTGCAATATTAAGTCAGTGGTTTATACCTTTTGCTTGTGCAGTATTAAGTAAGATATTTATACCTTTTGCATATGCAATATTAAATCAGAGATTTATACCTTGTGCTAGTGCAATATTAAGTCAGATTTATACCTTGTGCTAGTGCAATACTTTTATTAAGTCAGAGATTTATATCTTTTGCTAATGCAGTATTAAGTCAGATATTTATATTTGTTGCTAATGCAATATTAAGTCAGAAATTTATATCTTTTGCTAATGCAATATTAAGTCATAGATTTATTTATTTTTTTGCTAATGCATTGTTTAAAGTCAGATATTTATATCTTTTGGTAATACATTATTAAGTCAAGATGTATATCTTTTGGTAATGCAGTATTCAGTCATAGACTTATTTTTTGCTAATGCATTGTTAAAAGTAATAGAGATTTATATCATTTAGTAATGCACTATTAAAGAATTAGTATTTTTTCCTAGCCGTTTATTGTTAATTAAAATATGTTTTCCTTTACGAACTTTGCCGAAAACAAGACTTCGGGCGTTTTCGGAAACGCATAAGCTTGCGAATGGGAGACAGGAAAGTCGTGACAAGATGCATGTTTATGACGAAAGTGTACGCGATAAAGAGGAGATATCTCGAATCTGTTATTAAAAAAAAGGATTAGCTCTTTACCGATTCTAGTATGACGAAACAAAAAGTGATAGCGGTTTTTCAGGATACGTTCAGACAGTGACAGCGCGGGTTGTAGGTCATTTTTATTGGAAGCAGACGATAGATTTATCTAGTCAGCAACAATCACGGTTAACCTCTCTGATTAAGCTGTGATATTTAAATGCTAGGCAAATATATCTATTACTTAGACTGTAGATATAAATAGTTCACCATACCAAATAATTGCTAACTTTCTCTATATAAACGTCTAACTTTTTTTTTTTTTAAAGCAATATTTGGATTTTTAGTTTTGTCATATTCCTGTAATATGTTTATTAGCAATTGATATAAAGTATACATTGAAACTGTGTGGTGAAGTATAAACAAATAATAATAATAAAATTACAGCTTAATAATATATATATTAAAACAACAAATACATACAGTATACTTTAGAAAGAAAAATATGATAAAAATAATCAATAATATAACTTAAATTAGGTATTATGAACAATTTAAATTTGAAAAGTATTGCAAAATGTAATTACATGTAAACTTGTATACAAATTAAGGATTATATACAGACTTATCTTTTCAGTCATTTAGGCAGAAAATTTGACTGGTTTCAGTCCTACTATACTGTCAAAAATTCAAGTTATGCTCAAGTTTGTTGTTATAATCTCTCAAGATAATAAAAATTCATTTGACTTTTGTCTGGCTTTAAAGTTCAATAGAAATAATAAAATTAAAATGCAAAACCAATGTCTGTAGTGTTTATAAATCTCCCTGTTTAGAGTGCAAATCAGAAATATAGAAAAAACCTGTTCTACTAGAAAGTGTTAAGTACAACTATATGTGTCTACTGATTTCTACTTAAAAAACTTCCTTGAACTTTCCATTCCATTTTAATTTATTCTGTCAGTCAGTGACAGTGCATTTTACATATTATGGGTATAGTGGCTGAACTTTCTATTATTACTAGTAAACAAATAGAAACAATTTAAATTTACTCTTGAGATATGTTTAGTTCTGTATCATATTTATTATTATATCTATGTATGCAAAGACTACTTTAGTACTTAACTTAGAACTACTAATAAAAAATATATAAAATTATTGCTTTGTTGATTAGAAACTGATCTTGTGTAATTTTGTTGCTTGTTTTATCAACTTATTATTTGCTATTGATGGTTTTAAAAATAAATAACAAAGATATATGTTTGGATTTTTAGTTTGGCCTTACTCTTAGGGTACTATTGATTTATTATCCTTTTGATATACATTGACTGAATATTTGTTTACATGAGTAGACCGAATGTAAAATATAAATAAACATTATACTACACAACTTTTCATTAATTAAATAAATATCTTGCTAATGAGTTCATTGTGAGCATGTATTATTAGAATTTTTTGATACATGCATAAAACATTTTTAATATTTTAAATATGAACACAATGATTATAAACATTTTCTGGTGATTTTTTTTTTTTTAAGGAGAGCCATCAATATTAAACAGTTTCAAAAAATGAAAATATACTGATTATATTGTGTATAATTTAACCAATACAGTTTGTGATTATTATTAATATTATTGTTACATAATTAATATTACTCTTCATTCAGTATAACTAATTTTGAGTACTTTACCCTTGATGGATCTGTTTCTAATAACAGTAAAAATATTAACTGTTTACAAAATGAGTGAAATATATGTAATAAAAACTAATGTTTGATAAAGATATGGATTTTATGATTGTAATCAGTTAACATTTAATATATAAAATAATATTTTATCTGTTGGCATTGGGTTTTAGGATATTTAATGACATTGCTGCTGGATGAGCTTGAGGCAAGCATCAAAGAAGTTTTTATTTTTTGGATTTTTCAGTCTTGAATTGCTACAAATCTCATTTCTTCTGCAAAATAATAATAATATATATTATGAAAATCACTCCAATAAATGACACATAAACACTGACGTAAGAATCCACTCAGCTTTTTGCTCCTCATATGGTGCGAAATTTAGAACTTCGAGATCATGTGATTTTAGCGTTTTCCAGCTGTCCAGCAAAAAGGATGTCTGTTTTCTTTTAACTTTTTAATAGGTACAGATAAAGCGAGTTTTATTTCATTGAGGGTTTTTTTTTAATAATTGGTTACAGGGATTAATATAAAATGGATTGATAAAGTTTTAAGAAAGCATTAATTACACTTTAAGTCAGGGAGATTTATATTTTTTAGGTAATACATTATTAAGTCATATAGCTTTACAAACTGATACATCATTTGATGCACAGTCGATCAAATCTTTAATTTAAAAATTCTCTTAAAAACAGGATAATTGACGTTCATGTATTTATTTTGATGCAACTTCAGTGTGGAATACTTTGATTTCCTTCTGAGACAAAATAACATACATTTTCAACACCTGTTGAATGACGTAATACTGAAAGTTCATTTGCTGTTTAGAAAAAAACGAAACTGCCGTTCACTGAATTGCTGTCCGTGACACGACCTAAATTTGGATATGGATCCTTGAATCAAAGTAGCACACCTTTCATTGTTCTGAAATCTCTGTTTTTCCTTGTCTACCAAAATATAGAAAAGCATGCCCTTTTCCCGGTCTTATCCTAATCTTGCGGATAAAGTTTGCAGTAAGGGCGACTACCAATTGAGCATCATATTTACTGAGAGTATAAAGACTTGTGTGATTTTTCATAATCCTTTCCACCACCACCTCCTTTCCCCCCACCCCCCTCACCCAGCGCGAAAGCGGCGGAAGCCGAAAGCGCCCCCTACATTAGCAAGCAAGCATAATCCTTTGACCTTACTCTTATTCTTGCCGGGGGAAAAAAATCGCACTAAAGGCGATTACCGACTGAGCATAGCATTAATTTACGAAGAGGGTATTGAGACTTAAATGGCTCTTCACAAAGCTTTGATCCGACCCATTCTTGCAGAGAAAATTTGCATTAAGGTGACTACTGATAGAGCATCATATTTACTAAGCACTTTATGCCCTTGAACCTGACAAATGGCAGAGTTTCATGGGTGATTTCTTAACAAAAATCATTGTATCGCTCTCGCCATAGGGTACTTTATGTTGAATTGTCGTTTCATCACCACTTTTTAAAGGTTCTGTTTTTCTGTTTTAAAGGAGCTGTCTGACCTAATTCAAGTAAAATCCAGATAGAACTACTTCAAATACAGTCTCATATGACGGTATAAATCTGTAGATTTCGAAAGTACTGAAGAACAGAAATAAATCTAGTTGACGTAAATGATATACATGTATTTTGAGATGGTGTTCATTAGTATATAGCCGCATGGTGTATGATATACATGTATTTTGAGATGGTGTTCATTAGTATATAGCCGCATGGTGTGTGATATACATGTATTTTGAGATGATGTTCATTATTATATAGCCGCATGGTGTGTGATATACATGTATTTTGAGATGGTGTTCATTAATATATAGCCGCATGGTGTGTGATATGAAGTGGAACGTCACTTTTTGTCATCAGCTCAAGTGCTCTCTACGTTGTTTAACGAGATGTTTTCGACATGGCTGATTACATAACGACCTTTGAACGGTCACTTTAAATTAGAAGCAGGTAATCGAAAGTCCTTTATGAGCAACCACACATCGTGTGCAGTCATCTTAATATATTTATTTTTAATGGAAAGATATCATTCACGCATATAAAGCTTTGAGTCTAGATCTTTTTACAGTAACACTATTCGAACATTCGTCGCCTGCAATTCCAAGGACACATAATTCCGATTATTTTCTGGACGGTTAACTTTTCCGCCTAAGTTCTTTTTCTAGAGTGGTTGACGCAAGTTGCAAGACGTGTTTTTTTTTTTTTTTTTTAAAAGTTCATTGTTGCTTGTTTTGTTTTTCGACGCCGCGAATTATGTCTGATCGATGGGCTATTATTACGCCTAAAAAAAAAAAATCAGGTCGAATGAGGAAAGAGGCCACACCTATTTCGGGCATTACCTAGCCGAACTGAATCGCACGCAAAGTTCGCAAGAGGTGGAAGTGACGTTTGACGGCAAGCGATAATAACTACACACGGGACGCTTGCTACATCTATGTGCAATATCGTCCGATAAAAGTTTGTCTATTTTTTTTCCTCTTGCACCTTTACCTGAGCTCCTGATAAATGCGGTTGAGATTCTGGCGCCATTAATTGAAAGGCTTATTTAAACTCTAACTGTTGTTTCGTTGTTGTTTTTTTAAAAAATTCTCTCCCGAGTTGGAAACTGGAATCGAAACCGGAGAGGTCTTGTGTTCTGTCTCCCGCCATAGGCACGGATATCGTCGTCGCGCGCTTTGCAGTCGAGAATTAGCTGTGTGAACTATTCTCCAGAAGAGTTTGCAGGGCTCGCTGAAAGATTTGAAGAGGGCTTGCGAACAGACCACTGAACACCACAATCAGTAAGTAGTCTTGGTCACTCGACACTGCCTGCCGATTTGGTCGTCAGGTCATTGACGGTGTGGCCAAGCGCGATAGTGTCCAGTGAGTTTTAGCTTGGAAATCTGTCTTCACATTCACCGTACGTCGTCTGTAGTTATGTTTATTTAAGTTGTGTAATACCCTTTCCCAGATCATTCAATACACAATAGTTCTTAAACACAACCAAACACACACACACACACACACACACACACACACACACACACACACACACACACACGGCCTATGTTTTTTGTACTCACATTATCACACACGCAATAATTATTGTTTTATACATTCAGCAACATACACGCACATAGTATTGATTTAACCGCATAGCAACAAACACATACACACGCTATTTCGTACACGCACACATTTTGTATATACATAACGCATTTCTTTTGCCGGATGGGTACTTTCATTTTTATTGATACGCAAGCCAAGCACGCCAGCAGAAGGATGTACGTTAATATACAACGTGTACACAGTAAATATTCTCGTGTACACAGTAAATATTCTCTAATAAAATGTGTACCCTATAACTGACTGTACAGGTCCCGGGCAGACAAGCGTGGTGCGCTTAATACAGTATGACTAAGCAGTTTTGTCTTTTAACGTCGAGTAACGACCCAGGCTGTGATGTTTTTTGCGCAATCTCAACAGTAGCAGTTTCCGTGGGTGATGTGTTGTACATGTGTAGTTGTGTAGTTTTTTTTCCTCCCTGTCGAATGCGAACTTGTCACTTGCTGCACGTGCGTGGTTGTAGCGGGTGACGTGACATGCAGCACTGCACGTTAGTGGTGCAGTGCAGCAAATACAAGATTGTAAAATCATTTACTGCTAAGTTACCTTGCCCTGCAGCTTTTTAAGTGGTTCTGGACGTCAGTTACACCTAGTTACAAAGCAGCAGACTTTTAACTGGTTTTGGACCTCACATACAGCTATACTCTTGCAGTAATGTAACATGCACTTTACTGCAATATACATACACTTAGTATATTACGCATACACATTACTATATTACACAAATACATTACTACATTATACATATACTTTACTACGGTATACATACACTTTTTTTATAGTGTACATCGTACATACACCTTACTACAATATGCATACACTTTACTACAGTATAATACACTTCAATATACACACATACACCTTACTACAGTATACATCATACATACACTTTAGTAAAGTATACATCATACAAACACTTTACTACAGTATATATACACTTTCTGCAGTGTACATCATACATACACTTTGTGATGCTGAAGCCACTTAGTTAATGGATATTATTATTATTAATTAATTATCCAATACTAATTAAAAGTGATGATAATCTTAATTTATTTTATTTACTGATCCTCCAACTCGTCTCTCTCACTTGGCGGATATTAGGGCACTGTAAACGTTTTCTCTCTTCCTCAACATTAAAAATAAACATTTACGGTCACACAATCATTCCTTAGGCAGAAAACTTCTTGCTAAAGGAGAAAACAAATCCGTCTTTAATCTATATTTAGCAAGCCCCCATCCACCCACTTTCTTCTCCAACATAAGGTTATCAATATGCATAAGGAAGTCAATAAATTTATCAAATCAACAATCAAACATGCATATGACAAATACAGTAAAATAGATTACTTGACATCAGTTATTTCCATGAAACCACATTCGAATAATTTCTATAATTCATAGTCTTATGCCTAAAATACAATTCAGTAATTCAAAACAAATCACAGGATAGTTCTTATCAGAGAATAGAAATTGAGTTATTACAGATAAGCAACAATAGCTTGTACATAACCTGAATTAACCACTGTCTCAACAGTCTTTCATTGCTTTTGCACACAAATTTCACTAGTTTATTGTAAACTGTTATTACTCCAGTTCCATGTATTTCTCTTCACACATTGAAAACACTGTTCCACTACTTATTCTCTTGATCTAACCTGGGCGCTTCTTTTTGCCATGTCAACTCCTTCAAGCAGAACAAGAATTGTTGTGATGTCTAGTTAACTTCACTTTACCAGATATTCTCTTGATCTAACCTGGGTGCTTCTTTTTGCCATGTCAACTCCTTCAAGCAGAACAAGAATTGTTGTGATGTCTAGTAACTTCACTTTACCAGATATTGCCCAGAGTAATCAGCATTCTTTGTCACGATACATCAAAGGGGTGTAGTGTATTACTTTACATTTACACACACTGTGGCAGACGATTTGCTGGTCATAGTGGTTTACAGTCAATGAACCATAGATCTAAATAATGTGAGAAGGTAGAAAATCAAAGAGGCTGCTTACCTTAAAAATATAACCAAAGAGCAATGCTAAATTTCCAGTTTATCCCTTTATAACTTCATTCTTTCTTATATTCCAATCTTAACTTACAATTTCCTGCAAAGGTATTCATTATGCACACAGCATGTAGAAATAATAATCTATTCACAAAATACATCTTATTAAAACACAAGTATAACATACCAGTAACAAAAATACACAAAATATTTTAAAATCCATTCTCTCTCATCCAGTCACTTAACTCACCATCAAGCTAACAGCCGCCTTTCAATACCAGACTTCTTTGCCACTTCAGATTCAAAGTGATCAGACAATAGATTGTTCTACAGCAGGTTAACTTTTAGATCTCAGCCCATTGGGTGGTCTCGTTCTTGTAAATCATAGCTATTGGATAATAAAAACTACTCACCCATTTGGGATGGTTTGCATTACATCAGCAATTCTAGCATATTCTCAACTGGATGTTTACTTTAACTCAGACACTTTCAGAAATACCGTCATAAAGAGTGCCCAAGGTCGGGTTACTCTGACAGTTTAACAGTTTATATAACAATTAAATTTAAAAATAGGGAGAGGCAAATTTACTCCACCACACACTTTACGACAATATATATACACCTTTCTATTGTTTAACACTGAGACACTTTACTACAGTAATCATACACTTTACTGCAATATTCACCTTACATACACTTTACTACAGTATACATTTTGACATACGGTATAGTACAATAGACACCGTGCATACACTTTACTACGAGATACTCATACATACACTTCACTACAGTATACATCAAGCATACACTTTACTATAGCACATTACACTTCAGTATACATCATACGTACGCTTTATTACAATATACATTATACATACACTTTAGTACAGTATACATACACTTTACTACAATATACATCGGACATACACTTTATTACAGCATAGATACACTTTACTACGGATGGAATAGGAATCGTTACCAACTCGTTTAGGATTTCTATTGCTGTTGGAAGAAAACTGATATATGCACTGCGAAGAGGAGGAGAGAGATGTGTAGTCAGTGGTATTGCGAGACTGCTGTTTTAAATAAAATCTTTAAAACAGTTGGCTCAGCAGTTCTACTGAGACAAACAAACAAAAGGCAAGTCTCGAAAAAAGATGCGCGTTTGGGATTGAAAAAGAGAGCTAGTTGTGTGTGAGAGAGAAGTGTGTGTGTGTGTGTGTGTGTGTGTGTGTGTGAGAGAGAGAGAGAGAGAGAGAGAGAGAGAGAGAGAGAGGGGGTGTTAAAATAATTTATTTAACATTTTAGAACATGTCAGCAGAATCATATTAGTGTGCCTGGTAACACTTCTTCTTCAACTACTATATTATTATTATTATGCAACAAAATTTCCATTGTTTATATGGATTTCAAACGTTTAGTTTGCTTACTAAAACAGTTTGCATGGATGTTTATTGTTGGTGGTGGTAGTGCGACATTATTACGGTTGCAAGAATACTGGAGCTTATAGGTTCTGATTGTCCACAACTGGCGATGTAACACTAGCAATAGAGCAGTTGGTTGTTTTGCTTGCTTGTTGTTGCTTATGCTGTATTAAAAAAATATATTGAAAAACATTTATCTGACATTTTGTTCTGCCATTGAAGGTTTCGCATTTCCAGCTCCATTGGTCTTCAATTCGAAATTTGCGCTCGGTCAAAGCTTCACTACCGACCATACTACCCGTCTTGATCAAAGCATCACTACCAATCATACTACCCGTCTCGGTCAAAACATCACTACTGACCACACTACCCGTCTCGGTCAAAGCATCACTACTGACCACACTGTTCGTCTTGGTCAAAGCATCACTACTGACCACACTATCCGTCTCGGTTGATGAAATAGAATTCCTTCGTCAAAGAATCAAGGGAGATCGAAATCAGAAAAAGTAGGTTTTTCAAACAGGAAAAAAACGTCCCCAAAACAACCAAAACCCAAACAGACAAACACTCCTGCATTTTATCTACACTATTTGATATCTGATAACTCTTCCTTTTTGTGCTTGTTTGTTTTGGGGGGATATGTTTTGGGTGGAAACCTCCCCTGAATAATTATATTTAGCGCTAATCTGCAAAATGTGAGTTCTTCCTCTGACGGCACTGCCTTGATAATAATTGCTTTAAGTAGGAGATGTAATGTTTAAAAAAAATATTAACTTAGATATTTAAGATAATTTTTCTTAAAAAAAAAAACGATGTACTGTAAATTGCGGACTTCTTCTAAACCTAGGTAAAGACAAAAGAGGAGAGAAATTAATCTCTTCTGCGATCACCCTTCAGCTTATCTTTAAGGCCTCATGATGACGAGCACCACTCCCTGATGTATCTGTGATCTTTCTTATTGAGCAGTTTTGTGTGTGGAGAGATTTTTATTTGTAAATATAATGTAACACGAGATCTGTTTCTCTAACTAGATCAATTGCTACGAGAAATACTAATTATGAGACGTTAATCTTTTGTTCTGGAATGCACACTACAGTGATAAAATTTACGTTGATTGAATGTACTCTACACTCTACAGGACCAAAGTTGGTTGAATGTACACTATAGTATCAAAATTGATGTTGATTGAATGTTGGCAGAATTGAACAAAATCGCAATCAGGTACAGGTGAGCAAATGCACTAAGTTTTCCGTCAGTACGCCTGGAGGGAAACCATAGTCCTACTAAAATTTCTCAAATTGATTTTTAAAAAAATTTGTTAGCCTGCCAAAACTGTTTTCCATTTACTGATTTAGTTTGAATACCTTGAAATTTGGGTTGTCTACTCCTTACTTGAAATTAACTATCCCGGTCCATATTTGTCTACCCCTTACTTGAAATGAACGATCCTAGTCCATATGTGTCTACCCCTTACTTGAAATGAACGATCCCAGTCCATATGTGTCTACCCCTTACTTGAAATGAATTATTCCAGTACATATTTGTCTACCCCTCACTTGAAATGAACTATCCCACTCCATATTTGTGGATATGGCATGATGATGTTCTTAGAATGATGGCAACTTCCGGCTATCAGCCAATTTAACTGCCTAACACAGGTACGCCGCTGTTGTGATGAAGATGGTGAAAGACAGTGGAGGGCTGTTGAAAAAAAAGACGTAGAGTGCTGATGATGAATGGTGGCTGGTGGGTCCGATGCATTCATGTCTGGCCGGTAGAGGCATGCATTAGTCCGGTAGTCTAATGTCGTGATGGTTGATGTTGCTTTTGTCATAGTCGTAGTCCCCGATGGAGAGGGTGGGTAGGAGTATCTTATAGAGCACAGGCTAGTAGCACACCGCTTGTGCCTAGTGCCTACCCACCCCCGGGATATTCAACACACACACCCCGCCTGTCCTCACTGGTATTGTTGTCGCTGACCCCGGTGGTGTCCGTTGGGGTATGTGTAGACGGGTGCTGGCGGCCAATATTACAGGTGGTCTAACATCAGCTGTATCTTGTAGTGAATATGGCAAATAGGTTTGGTAGAAGTTCTAGGCCTGGTGTTTCCTAGATACCCGCCTTCTTGATTGTTTGGTGAAATTCTCATAGGTGGGAACCCTGTTTGAATTTGCGCTATTGACCACGGTGATGTGCAAAGAACTAGATCAGTTTCCCCTCAACCAGTTGAAATAAGACGGTTTAGTGTTATCCCTGCAAGGAAAACCTTAAGTGAGGGTTGTTTCTTTAGTAAAACTGTTAGTCGTGACATAAAATAACGTGTTCTTGTCTGCTCCAGGAATGACGTCATTTGGTAAACTGAATTCTTTATGTTGATATTCATATCTTTATCTTTTCTGACCTGCCTTTATATTTTGTGTTTTTATGAACTGCCATGTACTATTTTCTTCCTTGCGAACTGTCAACACAGTGGGCACGTGAGTCACATGTTACCCTCAATCAGGTTGTCGTTACACATATTTCATTCTCTCACTTTGACTGAAATTGTATATTTCACACATCCACACGCATGCGCAGAATTGATCTCTATACGCCAGTTAAAGTGCTTGATGTAACACAGCTACCAGCTGCAACGTCGTTCTCCGTAATGACCGTTACATTACAACTGTGGCAGTTGAAATAAGGAGTTGATACGAATCTTTCACGGATCTCTAAAATACAAACGATCACAGGCAATCTTTGATGATGACCTGGGCAGTTAAAGACTCCACCTTATAGTGAAGTGTACACAGACCCACTAATCATAATATGGTGCAAGCCTAAGGTCTTTAAAGTTTTACCAAGGAATCAACAATCGGAAAACTGAAAATCCCCAAAAACCACACTGGAAC
The DNA here is from genome assembly GCA_028829895.1 of Sinotaia quadrata. Taxonomy (NCBI): domain Eukaryota; kingdom Metazoa; phylum Mollusca; class Gastropoda; order Architaenioglossa; family Viviparidae; genus Sinotaia; species Sinotaia quadrata. Next base: position 69,893,338 of record CM054177.1, read on the forward strand.
GGAAACACAGATATAAATATGATGAAGTTTATTATATATCTCTCTCCAAACTTTCATCAAGCTGGATAAAAATATCATTGTGCTTTATTCACACACAATGACTACAAGAAAAAAATACATTGCTATTTACATATAGTTTTAGTAAAAAAATTATAGTCTTTATTTTTATAACCATTCCAGCTACAATTCAGTACTGCAGTGTACAAACTTTTTTTTTCAAGTGGGGAAAATTCCATATTGAACTAGAAGCAGCACTAAATTGTTTACAGTTAATTTAATAAATTATGTGTGAGTAGATATCTAAGTCATTATTGGTGACCTTGAATTCTCCACGCTTCTAACTGCAAGCCTAGGTAGTCTTGTCCCCCTGTCACGTGATCACTTTCCGTCCTTCCTGTCGACACTAAATCCCCTACAAAGCATCGATTTTTATGGAAAAAAACATTAACTGATAAAACAGTAATTTCTACCGTTAACTTATATCGCACTCTCGTATATAATTGCTTGTAATTTATCGAAGTCGTTTATTGCGACGAAAGAACTAGAAGACATTTGTAACTGGCATTAGTATTTTTCGAACGTCAGCTCGGGCATTTCCGCAAAGGTTACTTCCGCTGCACACAGTTTGTGGAACGCTTTTTTAGTCCCTTTATTATTCTTTCAATTCCGCGCTTTGATAGCTTCGAGAGTACACATAGTGTTTTTGTCATTTCAAAGCAGCTGAACTATGGGTCAAAATTTACTTCTGATAAAATGTCAGTAAGTTGCCTATATATATATTTTTTTAAAAAGAAAATATTCTAAAACGGCAGTTTGCATTTTTACTATTTATTTATAGTACAGAATTTATTTGAGACTTACTACCTCTCGATTTTCTTGCTCTGTTAATATAATCAATCGACTCCCGTGAGAAGATTCTTCCGTTGAGTTTCTTGTCTTTGTTTCTTAACTTTGGCCGACATTCTCGAATCTTGGCAGTGCTGTAAATAGCTCTAGCCTCTCTCTGAGCTTGCAATATCCGTGCTTCGAACAATTACATACTATTTTACGGTGACAACTGTGCGATTTATTTCTGTGTCCTTTGTTTCAAATATCAAAATGTAATAGTTATTGCAAGGTCAAGACATGTTCAGTTATCAGTGTTTAGTATAATTATTGTTTCCATCATCAGATTCTCAGTTTAATCCCTTTATGACGTAATGTAAACAAACTGCGCCTTTAACAATACGCGTCAACAGTCAGACCGTCCTAGTGCAAGTGGGACATGGTGCTCGGTGTGGTCATACATGCATATTAATGTGTGCGTTAACAATTAGACTGCCCCAAATGCAACTAGGACGAAAGTGTATGAGCGTGTGAGTGTATCATAACGAGAAAAAAGACATTATTTAAATGTTTCCTTCAACGATTTTGACAAAACTGCACAAGAGTACATTGTTTCAGGAGTTACTTGAGTACTGTCATGTACATTAATTATAATAAAGAATAAAATAATGTATAAACTTTTTCTTGAGGGGCTATGAAACTCATCCTGTGAGTCATATATATTTTGAAACAACAACATACACACACACAATGCGAGTCACATGAGCTCTTTTGTTGCTGAATAAACGCTAAATATCTGTCCGTACACATTGACTTTATATACGCTATTAATATTATGATCAGTTGGTTGTTTAAAAAATAAAATAATTCATACTATGATCGCTCGATGCTACTTTATGCTTAGCAGGCTTAAGATAATTATGACGAAGCATTCCTTAATTGGTGACATCTGTGAATGATAAATGATTTTGTTATTTTCACCTCTGATATCGACAAGGCTGTAATTTTACATTATTGCCTTTCTGATTATTGACACCCGTGTATGATAAATGGTTGATTTGAAAACGCGCTGTGTACAATACTTTGCCTAACTTCACATTGCTTTTAATTATTGATACCTGTGGGCAATGAGTGAAGGCTTTGAAAACATCTCAGCATACTATATTGTGAAGTCACATTATTGCCTTTTAATTATTGATACCTGTGGGCAATAAGTGACAGCTTTTAAAACATCTGCTGCGTATTATACTGTGACGTCACACTATTGCCTTTTTAGTTGTAGATATCTGTGATCAATAAGTGAATGCTAAGAAAACATCCACTGCATACTATATACTATGAGGTGACATTATTACCTTTTAGTTGTAGATATCTGTGAACAATAAGTGAATTCTTTTAAAACATCTACTGTATACTATATTGTGACGTCACATTATTGCCTTTTAGTTATAGATATCTATGAACAATAAGTGATTTCTTTTAAAACATCTACTGCATACTTTATTGTGACGTCACACTATTGCCTTTTAGTTGTAGATATCTGTGAACAATAAGTGAATTCTTTTAAAACATCTACAGCATACTATACTGTGACGTCACATTATTGCCTTTTAGTTGTAGATATCTGTGAACAATAAGTGGATGCTTTCAAACATCTGCTGCATACTATACTGTGACGTCATAATGCTGCATTATCGACACTTGTGTTACATGGGCCGCGTAATCACCGTGCAGTCACTCTATTGCCTTTAATTAGAAACTAGCCTCTGGATTGAACAATCCGTTTTGAAATTATGTGTCCTCATCGTTTTTATTTTTATCTCCATTGTGTACTGGGCAGAAATAAACTGTGCACAACTCCCGGGAGGTCAAACTTACATATAGAGAGAGACAATTTCTTAAATCCCACCATCCTTAAAAATCACTTGATGACAATAGTTCTTTGGGATGTTTTTTAGATTTTATATGCCGTTTTTGTGCCTGTACAACATGTGAACACATAGACTCCTGTTATTTTTCAGTTCCGAGCTAACTTAACTTCTCCCCCCCCCCCCCCCGTATATACACACACGCACGCACACTCCCATCACTGTTAATCGCTCGATAATTATTTGGCATCTTGCAAACTACTTTTCTGAAAGTTTTATTATTTTTTTTAATCTAGTGCTGGTAACTGTTTCATATGCCTTTTGCGAGAACCAGAACGCGACGAGAACCAGCGAGAATGAGAACACGACAGACGATAACCAGAACATGACAGACGAGAACCAGCGAGAAGAATTAGAGAACCAGTAAGAACCAAACTTGACAGAGGAGAACCAGCGGGAAGAATTAGACGATAACCAGAATACGATAATCGACAACCAGCAAGGAGAATTAAACGAGATCCAGCAAGAACCAGAAAATGACAGTCATGGATGGGGCTGTTGGATCTGACAAACACGACAGTCATGGATGGGGCTGTTGGATCTGACAAACACGACAGTCATGGATGGGGCAGTTGGATCTGACAAACACGACGGTCATGGATGGGGCTGTTGGATCTGAAAAAAATGACGGTAGTGGACGAATATACTACTTAAATTTATATTCGTTCTCTGTATCGTTCTTTATTTTCCACCACCTCCGACCGTCTTACCACCCACCCCTATGAAGCAAGTATCAGTCATCAAGAGTATATTGCTGTGTGTGAAGTTGCCGCATGCTTGTTTACATGTATCCTTAACAACCGGCAGACTACCAATTTTATCTCCGCAAAAAATCGAACTTCCTACGGAATAGTTTCAATGAAAGTACACCTCTAAATTTAAAAATAGAAAAATAATGAAATGCAACTCTATCTGTTGATTTTTTTATTTTTTTTTTGGGGGGGGGGGGAGGAAAAAGCAACCCACCCCAAACAACTGCTCTTAATGCCTAATGAAAGTTTACAAAATGAAAAAAAAAATCGACTGGTCTTTATGAATGACTTTATGAAAGGAAAACTTAAGAAAGAGAGGAGGGTGTGTGGGTGGGTGGATCAGTAACTTACAGCTACTTTCAGTAGCTTTGGAAGTAAAGAAAATAATAATCTAAGTAGATATTTAACTATGATTTATTGTCCAACTAATGGGTTCTTGTCATTGTCGGAGCTGAATTTAATGCCCCAAAAAAAAAAGGTGGGGGGAGGGGGAATTAAAAAAATCATAAAGTCAGATAAACATTAAAGAGAAAACTTAAAAAGTGAGCTGACACTGTAGACTCGGGTACCGGCTGGTGGGGTATGCTGCGTATTGCCAAACTTTGGGAGTGGGATTTTAAGGAGTGATCGAAACAAAAGTGTTAACTTCAAATGTTAACTTGAAAACTGATCATGGGTATCTGGGCTGATTTTTTTTTTTTTGTGGGTGGATTCGGATATTTGTGGCCAGGCGTTGCCAAACTTTGGAGATAGGGTGGCAGGATTTCAAACATTGAAAGAAGTATTTTTTAAAAAAACAAAGGAAAGAAAATTGGGAAAAATAAGATGCTGATGCCGCTGCTGTAATTTTTAATTAGTAATGACATTTGTTAAAGATTTGTACAGTTCACTTAATGGTGCCTTGAGCTGAATGTGTTTAATTGCTGACAGTAATCTTGCACGCGAACAAACATGCACGAGTGAACACGGTGATACTGACGCCTGAACACGAAGATACAATCACACATTCGAATGAAAGTATGCATAAACAAATCGTATATATTAACTTTGAAACACTTATCCACACATGTATTACTGGACAAACATGCTTATCACACAAAGTCACGGTAGATTTGAACACAGAAATATGCTTGACTTATTATGTATTGCTAACACAAAAATAGTGAAAGCACAGACTGACATGAAATAGCACGCGTGTATGACGTAAGCAGCGAACTGTGTACGTGTTTGCATACACGTAGACTTGTACAAAACAAACATCCATTCGACATATACACATAACAGATTTATGTCGCGCGCGCGCGCACACACACACACACACACACATCATTTACATGCGTGCTTTGTGAGCGAAAAGAAAAACATACACGGTACAGTTTTGATATGAGGGGATTAAGACTCGATGTGCACCACACATTGAAATAAACATAATTATTTGGACGCAAAGAGCCATGCCGGCAGTTGATATGAGCATATTTAGACACATGAAATCATGCCTTTTACTAGATGTGAGCAAAACTCGACCCAGAGGTCATGCATACACAAACTGATATGAGGAAATATAGACACAAAGGCTAAGCATTATAAACTTGGACATATAGGTCATGCATTAAACACTGATTTGAGCAAACACGGACTTATCGGTCATGTATTACACACCGCTTTGAGCAAACTTGGACATATCGGTCATGTATTACCTAAGGGACACAACGGTCATAGATTACACACTGATGTGAGCAAATTTGTCATAACGGTCGTGTATTACATAACATGGACATCAAACTGCTTTGAGAAAACTTGGGCATATCGGTCATGCATTATACACTGATCTGAGCAAATATGGACACAATAGCTAACCATTCACACATTGGTATGCCAGTAGTCAGAAGCTGTCGTAATAAAAAATAATAAATCCTTCATCAATTCATTGAAACTAGATTTATTAAGTCTTACAATAGCGCCCCACCTCCTCATCTGCCTTTGTAAGCGTGCATGAACAGCCATTCGTCTACACACTTTGAAAGCGAAAGTATTTAAATACACGTAGTGTCAGTGAAAAACAATAAAACTTAAAAGTAGTTATAAAACTTTACAAAGGATACAAAACTGTGGAATTCCCTCACCCCCATACACACACACACACACACATACACACACACACACACACACACACACATTAGATAGATAGATAGAAAAGGGATTGAATATACTTTAAAGTCACTTCAAAAGACTATCCTCATTATAATGTTAATAAGGTCTGGTTTAAACGTGCAAAGGGGTGGGGGTAGGATGGTGAGTATGACCACTCAATTGGCATGTGACCATTAGGTTATGGAGGGAAACTGACACGAAGTGCTATCCACCTTATTCTTGGCGGTGCGCCCAAAAGCCAAGCGCGCTGCCATTACATCACGAAAACTATCAAGGCTGTTTTTAATTTCCGGTTTGTTTCGAAGCATTCAGACGTTTGTACTCACTCTGCGATTCGATTTATATGTTTTAATGAGTTATAAAAGTAATGGTCATCTTTGTGCAGTACATGGATGCATCAAAAATATCCTCGATTGATATTAATATATTTATCGTGTTTCTTAAAAATATAAAATTTAATAATTTAGCTGAAATTTTAGTGATAATTTTTTTAAAATAAAATATATTAAAAAAGAGAAACATACATTTTTCTATTTAATTTTGTCTAATATTATAATAATTAATTATAGATTGTTAAACGTTCTAGAAATCATTATTGTTGCGGAAAAAATGGTGATAATGTTAAAAGAAGTAAAATAGTGCTTTACATTTGTCTCGAATTATTTACCAAAGCAGATGTATTTATATATAGTTTTAAAGTATTTCTTTCTATCTCAAGAAGATTTTTTTTTTATTGGATCATTTTACTTGGATAAATAGAAATGCTAAATATAGAGAGAGGAAAATAAAATTGAAAATTAATGTAAAATAAACAATAATATAAAAATAAAGTACACATATCTGTATTAAATTCACCATGTTTAGAGTCTTGTTCCGAATTTAACGGGACAGTAGAAGTGGAAGCCGAAATGAACGTTGAACTTAAGGTCATACTAGTACTAGAACATGACCTAGATCAGGGGTCACCAACACGGTGCCCGCGGGCACCAAGTCGTCCGCAATGACCACATGAGTCGCCCGCAGGCCTTTTCTAAGTCTTCACATTATTAATAATGTATAAAAGCAAACTAGACGAGTGTATCAAACTGGTAGCCCTTCGTATGACTCAGTACCCATGAAGTAGCTCTCAGTATCAAAAAGGTTGGTGACCCCTGACCTAGATACTGTAACCGTCCTTAGCAGACGACGCCGTTTTGTCAATTTCCTGTCGTAACCTAAATGTTAATTCAGGCAAGGGGTTTTCCATTGTAGGCTTCTTGTCATCAAAATGAAAATTAATTTTATTTAGATGTTTCAGTCTGATAAACCATTGTCTCTTCGAGGGGATCGTTCGGCATTATGCAAAAAGTGAATGAAGGGCCACATTGACATTCCATTTTCCTAAGTGGAAAATGATCAAAACAGGACATAAGTAATCTTTTCTTCAATTTCTTTCTATTATATATGAATCCATGTACTGCACAATGATGACCGTTACTTTTATAACTCTAAAACAGATAATTCGAATCGCAGAATGAGTACAAACGTGAACTTATGAACGCTTCGAAACAATTAAACTGGAAGTTAACAAACAGCCTTGCTAGTTTTCGCGATGTATTTATTGGCAGCGCGCTTGACTTTTTGGCGCACCGCCAAAAGTAAGGTGGATACGAAGCCCTGTCAGCAATGGGGAAAAAAATTAACATTATTAGTAAGCAGCCTGGGCTTTGTGTAGTGGCCATTTGGCAGCGGGCAGCAACTACACTGTTGAACGGGTGGTGGTGAAGACAGTGTCAGCCTGCACTGTTGATATCAATGATGATAATGAAGGTGTTGCTGTTGTTAGCAGGGTCTCTGAAGCAAAGTCTGAAATAAGCCACGTTCGAATTTCATAAATGGGGTGCTGCGGTGTCCATGCCTGTACTTGTTCTCTCAGTCGTCCTGACATGACAGTATATGTCGTAAATAACCGACTGATATGATAGTTTATGTCATAAATTATAGGTTGACATGATACTGTTTGTCATAAATGACTAGCTGACATGACACTATATGTCGTACATGGCTGAGTGAAATGACAGCATTTGTGTCACAAACGATAGTCTAATATGATAAATGACAGACTGACATGACAGCAGTATATGTGTCATAAACGATAGACTGAGATATATGTCATAAATGATTTACTGATATGACAGTATGTGTGTCATAAACGATAGAATGACATGATATGTCATAAATGATCGAGAGACATGATGGTAATCTCGTGAACACCCTACACAAAATGGTTAAATATGATCTATATTACTTATTGAAATAGTAATTAGTCATTAATTATAAAATGTAGTTATAATGATTACACTTTATAAAATACAGTCATATATAATATCGATTAAGATTAAGTTAGAGTGACCTTTCTCCGGCTTCTGGCAGAATTCAGATATTCCAGGAGAGTATTAATTATGCAAGACTCGATCCAGAAACGAGAGCAGATGCCATTAAGCTAAATGAGTCTAGAGACAAAGGGGACTAGGGGCGCCCTTTTCAGGGACTGGTTTAAATTGGCTAAAGGCGTCATAAGACTGAAGGTCAAATGATTCACTTTAAAAGGGTTTGGCCGATCCTTAGACTGCCCTGGTTAATGTTTTAAATTTAAACAGGCGAGGAGGGTCATTCTCCCCCCTCCCTCAGAGAGTGGATGGCATCTAACTGCACTAAAGGAAAATTAGTATTAATAATAATTCATTCATACTTGGGCTTAATTAGGCACTTACATAATTAAACCAAGGCAGATAAACGTCGCGATCCTCCAGAAAAAGTCGGCAAATTCAGTTCAAATAGACTTCTGCATTGAGGATGAGATGAACGTTGGTGGCGCTAACCCTTGCAGATACCTGAGAAATTTTAATTTCACCAAGGACCTAACCTAAAATGACACAAGTCAAAGGAGACAGAAACGTCAAATTTGTTACATCATTCAACCTAGCTTTGACGTTTTGCATCTGACGTTATCGGTAGATCAGTTTTCTGAATTAAAATGAACCGTAGCAGGTCAGCAAACCCACAAACAATTGGACATGACTGACATAACTGATCATTCTAACATTCAAGGATAGATAGTACGAACTCAAAAATACACGGAACTCGTATATTTCTATATCATGTAGGCTTCTTTATCTTAGAGACTTAGACTAAAGCAGCTGCCGTCATTCTAGTGTTTTTCCGAAAGTCTGGTGAATACATCTTTAGCATGAGGACATAACCAATCAACAAACACAAAAGATCTGCATGTTTAAAAATAACGACCGACAATCAGTACGTCATTTTTAAAATGTTCATCTTCCAAGAGATACGTTTTTCTCCCAGTCTTATTTGTTTCTTGTCGACTTGGAGATTTTGCGCGAATTTATAGTATTGTGGGTTATCTTCCATATATGCAGGTTTACGTATTGGCCTCTTTTGTTATGACTAATTTGTCGATAGTATTTATCAGGTGATGCTAACTAATTAACCATCTATATAGAAAACGGAATGGGTTGTCTCCCTTATGTGTACGAACATGTATGTATTGTCCTTTGTCTCTGATAATAATTTGTCGACATTATTTAATGGATGGTGTAAATGAATTAACCAGTTGCGTAGAACGAGTTTGATTAAGTGTGGATTGATTGGCCTCTAAAAGCCATTTGCATAGTTGCCTATATTTTTTGCCAATCTGAGATGGAGATTGGCTTCAGTAACTGCCTTTTCTTTGCTTAAAAGAAACAAGAAGCCATTAATGGATCCTGCTTAAATCTTAATCTAATTGTAATTAAACCATCCCCTTTTTTTTTATTCTTATCGGAATTTGTCCATCACACCCTAAAATATCTTGATGTAAAAGGTTGTGTGCTATTTTAAACGAAAGTCACATGTATGAAAATGTTTTCAAACGAAGTTTTCTAGTTTAATAAGTAATACTAGTGTTTTATTGTAAATAATGTTGTAATTGCGCGTAAATTTGTGCTAGGCTTCATGGCGGTTTTTTTTCTCTTGTTAACTCTGGAATGAAAACTTGATATAATTCGACACTGTCAGCAGTATTTCACCAGCATTCATAGTGTATTGCTTAGCAGAGGACACACGTAAAAGTATAACTTACTTATAGTGGTTTTCATCCTGCTGTTTGTAATAGCACTTTTTGCCTTAGAACGCTACGCTTTAATTAATTTATTTAAAATATGTGCGCCTTGCTGACGTATACGACCTGTATACTAGAATATAGTTACGTCGTTATCTAATAAATAAAACAATGTGTTCGTCCGTCTCATTCACCGCCATAGGGAGAGACCTAGAAAGATAAAGTTTTGCATGGAGGTGTGGTTTACCCAGGTGACAGACATGGTTGGACGTCTGATGGTCTGCTTCCAGTCTATCGACCGCCTTCTCCATCCCCATACATAACAGACGGGCTGTTAAAATGGGGAAATAAACTGGAAAAGTGAAATTGTGCATAGAGGCGTGGTTCACTCCCGCGACGGATAGAGAATAAGGAGAGGGTTCGTCGTCGTCCCCCCCCCCCCGGCTTGCAGGGAACCCCCTTCTTTCCGTATAATTAACATTTTTACTATATAAAGTTGAGATATTAATATGACGTATATATTGCTTTCTACACCAGGGCAACGCCGGACTTCTCTACTACTTCAATATAAAAAACAATGACAAAACAATGTACAAGTATAAATTTTAAAGATACCATATGGTAAAAAACACTCAAAATGACAATTGCTTTAAGTCACGATTTCAATATGGCACATTCCTTTTAATTGCTTGGATTTTCTTTGTACACACACACACACACACACACGCGCGCGCGCGCGAGCAACACAGATTCAAACCCACGCAAAAAAAAAACCAAAAAAAAACGCGCGCGCAATAATACACATGCACTTATTCCTCTCCTTCCCCACCCACCCCTCCCACCCCCGCAAACCAAATAAATCAAACAATAAAACAATAATCTTGCTATTGAAAGATCATAATCATCGTAGTTGTTACAAATTAAAACGTTAATATGAGACCGTCAAACTTTAAAGATAAGATTTTGTAATGAACGGGATTTATTAGTAGTACTAATAGTAGTAAGTCAGTCAGTCATTTATTAGTAATCAGTAAGTAACTAGCTAGTTGTAAGTAGGTAAGGCAATCAGTCAGTAATTCGTAAATAGTTAGTAAATAACTAAGTAGTTAAGGATTTTCCTCACGACTTCGGTTATCTGTCGGTTGATTTATCTTTGGTCTCGAATCCTCCCAAGATTCTGGAAGATTGAAAGGTTTGACATATCTCCTCTGAACACGGTCTCTGGTTTCCATACTGTGTTTATCCAGATAGCTTTCAAACTCGTTTGTTGTGTTCCCCATTGCTCCTACTACTCCTGTATTCTGTTCTTACATTCTGCAGTTTCATAATTTGGAATCTAAGATCCTAATATTTTTTCAAACTTTTCTGGAACGATTGTGGGTAGGTGGGAGGTTCTGACTTCAGTTTTTTGCTGCTGTGTACGGTAGGTGATGTAGTTTACTGTTCATTGATGCTTCTTTTTGTGGCTCACTTTTGCAGTTGCTCCATGTATATTCAGCAGTGCCTAAGACCTCTCCTTCAGTGGTTTGACTGGCGTCCTTGAATTGCCAGAATCCTTTGTTTCTCATTTTCTAAAACATAGAGTCGATCGAAACGTGCTTTTTTTTTTTTTTTTACATTGTGAGAAGTTTATCATTATCGTCGTCATCGTCATCATCATCATCATCATCATCATCAAGCCTTTTTTTTCACTACTTCTGTTGACTGTCGGTTGTGAACCAAGGTCTCGGAATCTTGTCAAGATTCTGGGAGATCCAAGGTTTTACAGAAGATATGGACACTTCCGAGGACGCTACTTTTAGTAGTTGAGCACCTGTTCTTTCCCTCTAGTTTATTCAGAGTTAGCCTTCCAAATCAGGTGTTATGTTCTCTAAGGTTACTGCCACTATAGGTATCACTTTTACTTTTACATTCTTCTCTAGATTTCTAATCTAGAATCCTGGTATTTTACTATTTTGTCTTTCTTTTGTTTCTGTCACTTGAAACAGCGACATCGATGATTGTTGTTGTTCTGTTAGACTTATTGAGAGCTACAATGTCTGGACTTCGCAGAGGAATCACTCGATCTTATATTTCGAAGTTCCACAACATTTTTACTTCTGTCTCGGTGACTGCTTCAGGTTGGTGCATTCATGCTCTTTTGAGGGGCTTTTGCCCCATAGTTCTCAAATAGGCTTCTCTGTATGATTTTTCCCATTTAGTTGCTTCTTTTGATTTGTTCTGTTCCAGCCAGAAACTGACATCCTGATAGTATTTGTTCTGTTGTTTGTTTCATTCATGGGTTTGCAGTCTGCATTTGGAATCATTTGAGATTTTCATGATTTTTCTTGTGTGATTTCGTGTTTAGTGCTTGATCTTGCGCAGCTGTTAGGAGTGCTTTTGTTTCAAACCTGCCTCTTTCAGCCATTTGTATGTTGATTGTTGTGTTGCTGTTTTAGCAGCTTGTCGCACATACTAGACTTGGGGATGTTTTGGCTCCAAGTATTTGCTTAATGCCTGTTTCATTTTTTTCTTCCATGTTTCTTTGTTTCTCCATTCATCTATACTACTTCTATAAGTGGCCCATCTTTGTTGTTATTCCAGATGTAGTCCACCGGGCCTATTACGTCTCCTTTGATGACATCTTTGATTTTCTTGAGTCCTCTGCCTCCCATTTTCCGAGATACATGCATCTGCTTTTGGGGTGTAGGGTTTCACGTATTGTGAGTAGTTTTCTTGTTTTTCTGTCCAGATAATTTACTTAATTTGTTGTCCAATCATTGATGCCTCCAGTGTAGCTGATTTCAGTTATTGCGTATACATTAAGGGCTTGTATTTTGTTAGCCCCATTTAGATTTGACTTGAGGACTTGTCTAACCCGTTTTTCATACCCTCTCTGAACTATGACCTTTACTTCATTCTGCATATTTTCTTGATGCTGTAGTATTACCAGGTACATGCATTTATATCTCTGTTCCATTGAAATATCATTGATTTTTTCCCGTTGTCGAATTATAGCTTTGTTGTTTTGATCTTGTTTCTCTGGACGATGATACTTCCACGTTTCTCAAGGCCAAACTTCATGTTAATGTTCTAACTGCAAATGTTGACAGTATTGATCAGCGAATTGACGTCATTTTCATTTTTACTGTATAGCTTTAATTCAGATGGCTGATAACCTTGTCCTGGTTTCATTTTGTATCCTAATCCTGTTTTCTGGATGACTTGACTAAGAGGATTTAGGGCAATGCAGAACAGCAGCGGTAATAGGAATCACTCTAAAAGATTCTACATTTTATTGGTATGTCTAAACGACCACGTCGCGACCCTTTTATTATGCAACATTTTCCACGACTTCTGTTGACTGTCGGTTGTGAACCAAAATCTTGGAATCTTACGAATATTCGGGGAGATTCAAGTTTTTACGGAGGATGAGGGCAGTTCTGAGGAGCACTGCCTTTAATAGTGGGGTGAGTCTGTTGTTATTATTATACCAATGTATTCAGCTCACACGTCACAAATGATCGCAACAATAATTTAAACAGTTATTTTGGCATAAAGCTTAAGCTGGATAATTGAGTCCTAAGTGTGCGTTTGATGTGTGATTGTCTCTATGAGTTGTTTGTATAAGAGAGAGGGTTAACAAACATAGCAGTAACAGCAAATATTTATCTATCTATCGTTCTATCTCTATATATGATAAATAATTCATACATAAGATAAAAATAGCCATATAGCTGGAAATGAAAGTTATGGCAGCATTATGTCAGAATTAAGTCTGAAGGGGCTCGTGTGATTTTCTGTAGGAAAATATTTCAGAACAGAGACTTTATGAACGTACTGGCACAAAAGAAAAAAAATGGATGTTGTGAACTGTATGTATAGATTTATTCTTTTTACCTTATGACTAATTAACGGAAGCAAAAAACGACTCAGAATCAGAAGTAGTGCAATTTTCAGAGTTGTTAAATTAATTTTTTATGGCAGGCCGTGTTATTTTGTTTTTATTTATTGCGATTTTATTATTTATTTAATATCATTTACTTTGATTGGCCGATTTTAATATATCATAGTGAATTTAAAATATCACAAATTTAAGTTATTCTGATTGGTTGATTGTTTAATTAAAATTCATTGCTATGAAAGCCATTTTATTTTTTTACTCATAATATAGTTATATAGAATCTACCAACCATAAGAGCTTAAATTTGTGATATAAAATTATGAATAAAATATCAGACTGTCCGTCATAAAGTTGTATGTAATCCAGGTAACTTAACTTTCAATTTTTTTCTCTCTCTCACATACACACACACAAACACACACACACACACACACACACCACACACACACTCATACATACACCCCCCCACACACACACATACATATCCCCCAAACATATATACCCTCTTTCTCACTCATATATATATACTATTTCCTTCCCTCACATTTCTCTTCCTCCTCTCTCTTCTTTCCCCTTCTTTCTCTCGACAAAATAATATCCATCAGTGTGATTTCAGTCCCAGACACTTCTCTCCATTCCATTGAATGCGAAATAATTTGGAATTTTCGGCCAAGGTCACCCCTCTTCTCTCATGGCTTCATTGGTGGATTTAAAAATGAGAAAGAAAATGTTTACCTTGCATTGTTTTCAGAAATGTATAATTACTGATTGATTAGCGTTGGAGTTAAAACATTCTCTCGACCAGCAACGTTCGCATGTTGGAATGCCTTTCAGAACTTTCACGGGCGCAGCGCAGAAAATGAAAACTGTCACATCCCAGTGAACATATGAACCTAACTGTGTTTAACGAACTTGCAGATCACGATTTTCCCCTTTATAATGGTTGTGCGTGTCAATAGTCCTAAGCCATGCGTCACAAAAACTAAGTTTTATATTGCGCTGAATAAACTTTAACGCAAAGGCAGGCCTTCGGCTGTTATATAGTTTCTTCACACCTTGGTGTACTGCGCCTTTTATTTTTTGTCCATCCACACCACCGCTATTATCTATTACTGCGTCTTAATAATTAAGATCATAATTTATAGAGTGCTTTACATTCGGGGTGCAGCTTGACGACCCAAAGCTAGAGAGAGGGTATTTCACTTTGGACTGGAAAATTTTAAATGTTATTGATTGCGGGATGGGGACTCGATACCGGTCTCTGGCGCACGCGAAACGAGCGCACAATTCAAAGCTTCCCAAGTGCTTTGGTTACTGCTGGTCTCTTTGGTCCATCCAGAGGGAAACAATGATAATATAGAAATTATAAATTATTGATTGGTCAGATGAACTCTATTTTAAATATTCAATACTGCTCATACTGGCCTATGTAATGTGAAAGCTTATTGCTGTTAAAATACACACACATGCACGCACGCACACACAAATTCATAAATTCAGTGTCTATCTCAGTTCTCAAACATAAAATTATAACGGTTCTGCTGTCATCTATTCTGTTTTGACCCAGATTTATATTAACGTTAGTATTGTCTGTTAAAAGCCATTCGCAAAATATATAGTCTAGTAATTTTACTCTTAGGCCTAAGCCTACGTCTACCCCAGTTATACTGTAATCCTGTATCTTAGCATTGAGTGTTCGTTTTGTGCTGTAACAGTTCCAGTATTGAGTTGTTCATTATTCGGCAACTCGACGTCTTGCTCAATCCACTGCTTAAACACCACTCTTTTGTTTCATTATTATTAACATACACCTTTCATGCGAATACAGGTTAGTTGTCGCTTTTCTTTTAATTCCTTTTGCAAAGTTTTTTTTTTAAAATTTAAAGTCACTCTTGAAGCAAACTCAATGTAAAAGGCACATGTGTGTTTCCGGCATCGCCTGGGCCTATATATGAGATCATTTGCCCATGTATTCGGTTAAATATAATACACTGTTGGTTGTTTTGTTTTTTTTAACATGAAAAGACTGATTACTAAATGCCTGTGCAGTAAGACTGCATCATTATTATTTTCAGGGGACGGGGTTAGTAATTTATTTGCCTTTCAGTGTACGGAGTCACTGCTAACAGCGCAATATTTTCCTGGTCAGTCTTGACCTCACTACCCCTTTCTCAGTATCTGAAGGTTAATTAAGTTATAAATGAATACCTAAAACTTTAAACCTTGTGTCTGTGTGTATTTGCTGGGTGGGATTCGCGGATTGACTACACTAGTTTGTAGCCGACTCAGCTGATGTCAACTGCGCTCGGGCCATATGGTTGTGACTGACAGCGCAGGCGCAGACTTACCGTCTATATATAAAAAAAAATAATAAAGAAGGAAATATCAAACATAGATTTAAAATTATTGAATATCGGTTCAGCTTAGTCCAGTATGTTTGTAACTAGGAATAAAAGACTTTAGTTTTTCATCGGTTGCGTTGGAATGCAAAGAGGTGGCGTCTAGGTCGTCTAATTCAGGTACTGTATCGATGCCTTTCCATAGAAAGAGCTCGCGCAGACGGCTGCTCGCGGGCAACGCGCCCTCTGGCAAAGCACACGTCGTGCCGAAAAACATGGCGTCAAAAGACGAGCGTGTAGATCGAAAACTTGCAATAGCAAATGCATTTTCTGCTGACCATAGCATCGATCAAGCGTCAAAGGTAATATAAGTTCAATTCATAATGTATCCAGTATAAATAACTATCTTTCAATTGCTTAAATTCTTTTTTTCTTTTGCATATGCAGTGGAGATTCAAACAGAGTCAGTGTCTATCGGAACTCGTGTAGAAGTGAATGTTGCGCTGCGCGTAGGCCTTATTGATCAAGCATTTCGGTGCTTTCTCACTTTACGCATCACTTATTTTTATAGAGTCATACCATGTCCTTCCGAAGTGGTATAGGGGTTTGATTTCTTGTGGCAAAGATAAAATCAGGGTTATATTAATGACATTACACCGACTGGACAGACGACGCAGCACGATTAAAACTTTAGTTGATCCGACGGGTGGGCAGGGCACACTACGATTATTAAATTAATCCTTCAGGTACTGTTATTTTCTTCCCCTTTTTGCATAGTTGATTGTTTAATCAGGTACCTGTAACAGCGGATCTAGTTGACAAATTTAGCTAATGGTTCATTTTCAGTGTTGGCGATTGTTCGTACCGGCTGGCACAAATCGTATCACTAACAGGTTTGAGGAAAATGCGTGCGTGTAGTATGTCAATAAGTTGATACAGTGCACGTGTCTGAGTGTTATGAAACTTTGATAAATAAGGTACTGTGGAATTAGTTTACATATGCTTGGGCATAATTAAATTTCCCTGACTTATTGTTCACTTATTAAGTCCACAACTAAAATAACATATTGACAGAAAATTTGGCGTCCCGGTACCCTGCTCTGAACAAAGATTTAGAGATAATATTAATAGTTAATCTAAGCCTAAAAGCGACTGTTGAGAACAAAGGACGGACGTTCATCAGTACGCCTATGTGAATTAATTAGTATGGCTTCTGAACGTTAGGCCTATGTTTTCTTTTCTTTTTGGTATATAGTCTCACATGGCTGTTGCAGGTTGTAGTGCTTTGGAGTGATACTGATACTCCAGCAAGAGCCGTGACATCTTCCCGGCTGGTTTCGGCTTTATAGTTCAATAACTTAATACTTTGAGTAGACAATAATATACAATAATTTATTTACAGCTCCAAATCTTGCCAAGTTTGTTGATGAGCAGTTTTTATATTGTGGATGATTAGTAGTGCCATATGGTTAGAATACATTCTAAGCCAATTTATTTAGGTGGGTGAGTATCTTTTTAACCCCACTTGTAAGTAGTTAGCAGATATGTTACATCTTGCAAAAAGATATTTTATGTCACAGATTCTGGAGTTATCATAAATCACTTGCAATATTAGAGAAGTGAGTTGTATTCCCACTAACAGACAAATTTGCATTTAGAAAACATAGAAACCCCTTGAGTTTCAATAGAAATTGTGGAATATTTTGTTAGCTTTGCATAATTCTAATAGTTTCTATACTTTTCTTAAAACTTAGTAACTTTACACATGCATTTCTTACTTAGTTTGTACACTCTGCTACCTCTTGGAGACACTCTCCCAATGTCTGCAACATTTCTTGTCTGCTCCAGAACTTTTCTGAGGATACATTTACTGATGTTAAAGTTATATATTGCTGATTGTGCTAAGCTTGTTTCTGACCAAGCATTGTCTGAAATCTACCAGCAAAATAAATCTTAAGTGGTGAAATTCTTTTGTTATATTACAGAACTTCATAAGATGTTTCAGAGTGTCTTAAATTATTATAGAATATTCTAGAAAGTGGTGGGTAGAACATTAGAATCTTCTATCTCTCTCTTTCTGTTTTGCACAAGTTACATATCCATTTAATTAATTTATTTATATGTAAAGTTTGCATTTGGCATTATAATAAATTTTTAAAATTTTGTAGAACAAAACATAAGGCTATCATAAAACAACAATTTCTGTAATTTTAAATTGGTCAGAATCCCAAGTGGTATTTAATAATGTGAAAAGTTAAACTACTTATGAGGTTCTTTTTGTTTTAAATGAAACATATTATATTCTCTGTACTTATGACAGAACTCCCTGGAACATAGTAGAACAGGGGTGCACAAACCGCGGCCTGCGGGTCGCAAGTGGCCTGAGACAGGGCTCTATGTGGCCCCTGGAGGACTTTTGGATGTTACCATTATTATGAATGTAAAGCACATTATGTGTGTTGTTTTTTTTCTACTGAGCCATCCATGTGGCGGCCCTCCACGCACTATCAATTATCAATTGGAAATTTGGCCCTCTTGCCTAAAACGTTTGTGCACCTCTGTTGTAGAACATTCTACATAATTACAGATAAGTACTTTAGTCCTGAATGTTCCTTAGTGTTTTACATTGTGTATTATATTTTGTCTGGAAAAGTGGAATGCCCTGATTCACTGTTGAATCTTTCAGGACACTCTTGACATTAGTATTACTGTTAGAATCTGGAAAGTGAATAGAATTTTGTTGAATCTAATTAGTAATAGTATAAAGTATGGGTGTGGCCTCTAAATTCCAGTATCTGAAATGAGCAAAAGATCACTGAGTGTGGCTGAATGAACATTGATTTAATATTCATCAGACCCTTGCTTTATGGCATATAACCATTCCTGAGACCTCATTGTATTATGGAATGTATCATACACTTTTTAAAGTTGCAATCATGTTCACAAGCCCATTCTACATTGAACCTTGTTTTATTATGGAGAGATCATATGTGGATCCTCTCATAAAGGGGATCCCCAGAACTTGAATCTTCCATAGAGTTGGGTATTTTTCTACAAGATTTGCTGTGTTGACGCATTGTAGGAAAATATGAAATAGCATCTCTGTTGTTGATAATGATAAAATAGTGGCATTGATCATCATTACTACTGAAGGGAATCACAAGTGAAGTTGATACTATTTGAGCCATTCAGCATCAGTACTACTAATGAGAGTCCAAGTGACATTGATACTAATAGAGCCATTGATCATCAATACAATTAATGGGAATTTAAATGGCGTTGATACTAATAGAGCTATTGATCATCAATACTACTAATGGGAATCCAAATGATTGATACTAATGAGCTATTGATCATCAATACTTCTAATGGGAGTCAAGTGAGATACCAGTAGAGCCATTGATCATTAATACTACTAATATAGTAATTACTAATCAGTACTACTAATATATTTGGTAGGAAAAGTAAGTTTAGAAAGTTACAACATTTTATAGTCTAGAGGTTTCTTTTGAATATTCCTGCTGTAATGTGATTTGTATCTATTAAAATCAAACTAATATTTGTTTATTAATGATTTTATTATATTCTTATGATTGTCTCAGATTAGTTAAATTTTAATTTGAAGAAAAAATATTAATTTTTATGCAGCAGCATTTTAAAAATTTTGTTTTCTTCATTCTTTGTAGAGCAAGAAGACTTACAAATCCACCCATAAAATTGGTTCTCGAAAAGTGACAGAAAAGGTAATTACATACAATGAAACTCTGCCTCTTTTCCCAGATATCGTTCAACAATATTTGAACAGAAAGAGCACAGATTTGAAGAAGTGCTCAAGTATGAAGAGGAAAAGAGAAGATACATCAATTAAATCTGAAATTGTCAAAAAGCTCAAACTAGATGTCAAGATCAAAACAGTCAAAGCAAAAGCATTAAAATTCATAAAGAAAAATTCTAATTGTACTGCAGCTCAAAAGCAGAAAAATGTTTCTCCACAAAAGAACAACTCTATTTTTCCTAACAAAACAGACTCGGGTAAACAGAAAGAAAAAAAATCAGCTTCAGAAGTGAAGAAAGATACAAAAAGAATAAGCAATTTTTCTTCAAAAGTCAGAAAGACAAAGTTAGATTCTCAGAATAATAATGTTAAGTTCGAAAAAAAGACTCAGCTAGTAGCCATAGAGAAAAAAAATATGTCAGAGGGGAAGAAAAGCCCAGAGAAAAGAAAAGCAACAAAAAGGCCTCGAGTAGAAAAGGAAATACCTAGTTTAAAATCATTCATCAAACCCAAAAGGGAAGCCAGTCTAAATGCAAGTGCAATGGTTAATATTATGTTTGAGAAATTACCATCTCCCAAAAGTAGTAATTCAAATATCAAATCTTCTTCAAAACAAAATTCTATAGAACAGTCTTCCCAGAAGAGTTATGATAATGACACAACCAAGACAGCATTAATTAAAGAAAAGAAATCCTTCTCAGTTGCAAAAACTCAAAAGAAGGTGCCTTCACATACAAAGAATAAAAATAATCAAGACACAAAGAACAGGAAAGATTCCAAATCTATTAAGTCTCAAAAGTCAACAGCAAGTAAGAAGAAAATGGCCTCAAAAAGAAAACCAGATAAAATTGTAAAGCGTAAAACTAAGAAACGTATGGCTAGCCTCAATGCTCGGGCTCTAATTGTGGCAGAGCGCGAGAGCTTGAAACTTGCTCTGGAAAGAGCAGCAAGGACAGATCGCTACTGTGTGTCCTGGAAGCACGATCCTCCAAGCAATGGACCATCATTGCACCACGAAACTGCACGATGGGTGGATGGTCTTGGTGAAACCTGCTGTTTGGAGAGCAGTCTATGTGTGGCCAAAAAAGAAATTGTTTCATCTCCTGGTGACCCTTCTCCATTGAAAAGTGCAATAAATCCGCATACCGGAGTGATTCTTGAAAAGGACATGATTCCTGACGATCGACCTTCCAGTGTAGTGGATGTGGTTGGTGCCCACACTCCTGCCAAAGCCACGCTGCTAAGTCCATCTTCTTGCATGGGTGGATATGGAGGCCTGTTTCCACATTCCACTCCTTGCATATCATCCTGCCCTGGTTACTCGTATTCACATACGGAAGGTTTTGTGACTACGTCAGGTTACCAGTCCTTCACACTGAGTGGGATGGGAACCATTGGGGGATTGACTATGGTTGCACCTTATCGGACAAGTGCATTTAGTGTCCCCTACAATACCGGCTTGCCATATGGTAAGTAAACTTGTTCACATTTGATTTCTACAATTGTGTGTTTATATTTCATTGTAGTGTACATTTCTTATATTAATTTATTATGAATTTGCAAAATCACACTTCATTAGGTTTCTTTTACAATGAACAGTATTAGAAATAGAAAAAGACATATAGTATATGAAAAAGACATATAGTATATCATTTTTGTTTTGATTAATCATATTTCAGTAAGAAATTATAATTACTTTGAATATTTATGCTTTTTTAAATGTTTGATTTGGACTTGAGTGATGAACTCACGTTTCTTTTAAGTTTTACTAGTGAGCTATATGGATTGACACTACTTGTACTAGTAAGCTGTATGGATTGATGCTACTTGTACTAGTGAGCTATGTGGATTGATACTACTTTTCGTAATGAGCTACATGGGTTCTACTGTGGCTAGTAACCTATATGGATTAAACCACTTTTACTTATTACTTGTACTTTGTAGTTATAACTTATATGGATTAATGCTACTTTTACTAGTGAGCTATATTATTTGGTGTAACTTTTACTAGTACAGTAGTAGTACTAGTAGTGAACTGTAGGGATTGATGCAACTTTTACTAGTGAGTGATGGATGGATTGATGCTATTTTTAATTTTACTACTATACTAGTGAACTGTGTTACTAATTGTCTATTACTTAGTAATAATAATAATTAAAAAAAACTAATATGTGGAGCAAGTGTTTTGTATTTTACTAAACATGGTATGGCTGCCCCTACTACTTGAGCAGTACTGATCAGTCATTTACACAACTATCTAGGCTGACAAGCTTTGTTGTTAATTTGGGGGGTGCTTCTGGCTTCTGCCATCTTCAGGCTAACTGGCAGGCTTTAGGTCAGATAATGGACAGTGATGTCCTGCCAGTCAAGAGTGTTGCTTATTGTAGGGTTTGTATCAAGACTGTGTAATTATTTGCCTTAGGTTTTAACTTTTTTTTTTAAACTTGAAAACCAGTTTTATCATTTAGCATAGGGCAGGAAGTCTTAGAAAATCTGTAATAACTATACATCAAATCATCAAGATTACATAAACTGTAATAATAACATTTAACTTTTTTATACATATATAGACTAAGCTATTATTTAATTACATAATATGTTTAATTTAAAGTAATTTTGCTGTGATCAGTGTCACATGTCCGGTCTAGGTTTAACGACTCTGTCCTATTTTAGATTCCAGTTATCAATATTGGTTTATTGAATAGTTTCTAACAATAGCGACAGCCGGATGGCCTGACTTATCAACCACGAAAATGCCAAGGCATTCAGGCAATTACTCACGACACCTCGCTAGATTAAATCAGTTGACTTGCCTCAGCTAATAATGTTATCTCCCCTCTATTTATAAATTAAGATTTATGATTTTTTATCCCTTTATTACGGCTTGCCCCCAGTTAGCTAATCTCCAGTCGTGCTACAACAATTATGTAACAATGGGTAAGATAACAATAAATTTAATAACAACTCAATGAAAAAGAATGAACATTTGCGATTCGTGATTATTAAAATAATCTATCACTCAGCCCGAATTGTTTATACATGAGGTTGGCTAGTTCTGTCTTTAGTTGGAACACAACTAACTTATATTAGTGTTTATGAAGTAGTTGAATATGTTGTCATCGATCCACCGGTGTGATTCTGACGTCACACAGGAATATCTTCCAGCTGACTCTTCCACTGTCGGCTACGGCACTCGGCGTGGCCTTCAGACAATGTCTTCAGAATTAAAGCTGCCAGGTCAATGTTCCAAGCTAATCTCTGGGTTCAAGTCTCCTCATGGGGCTACAGGCTCCCAGACTTCATATCCCAAGATCCAAGACCAGCACTATGTGAAGTTATGCACAGTCAAAATGGTGGACGCGTTCTCTCTACCCCTGGACAATGGGTACTGTGTACGAATTTCTGTGCATCTGACGAATTTGATTCATTCAGGTGGATTTATGAATGAATCGAGGTGAGCCGACGGATTAACACTACATCACAATACGGAACTCAAGTGACAAATATGGGCATCGTGTGTCCTGCTGACGACCTTTTGCTCACCCTCTGTTTGTCCCACAAACTTCTAACACGTAAACAAGTTTGTTGCGTCAGCTAAGCCTAGTTGCTTAACGGAAGTCTTCCCATAAATTATATAGACAGTAGAACAGTTAATAAAATGAAAATTAATGTTTCATAACTTGGCATAATTTGCCCAACATTTCCTGACAATCATTATATTGCTATTATTGTCAGATGCATTTATGTTTTACTTTTAGTCTTTGTATTTTTCTTTTAATTTTTCTTGCTGAGAATTTTGTGGCTAAAATTTTTAACTTAAAATTATTATTGCTAAAGATTTATTGTTGTAGCTAAAAAATTTTATGGCTAAAGATTTTATTTCATTTATAGTTGTGGTTGTACCTGAAGAATGTTTCATTGATTTATTTTTAGGTTACTATCCTGGAGGATACTACCAACCAGCTGGTCCAAGTCCACTTTTGCCTCAACCAATGCCTCAGGCCTGCTTGCTACCTCATCACATCCCTGTCAAAGTACCTCATGGACAAGTTCGGGTCCTTATCCACAATCCTGATAGACCCCAAGATCATGTGGCCTTCTCTGAGCTTACTTCTGGCATTAAGACAAGTGCAATCAACACTGTCAATGGTGACTCAAACAACAACCTGAGTAGTCTTCATGGTAAGGCTGCATTTTACACAGGCAGCAGCAACAACAACACTAATGGTTATATACGTGGGAATTCAGTGCCTAGGAATTTAGTGGTAGATCAAAATCTTTCTTCCAAAACCAGTGGAGGGAAAAAACGAAACATCTCTGACTCAAAACCAAAGTGTGAAAGTGTCAAAAAGAAGAGCGAAAGTAAAGTTGAGTTGAAAAATGATAGTAGTCGCAAGAAGAGTGGAGAAAGAAAAGTGGAACTTAAGTGCAAAGACACTGTCACCAAGAAACCCAGGCGCAAGAGTGAGAAAAAAAAGACAATTTGTGAGAAATCTAACAGTGAAGAGACCACAGAAGCAGCAAAGGGGGATAAAATTGTCAAGGGACCAGACCATGGCTGGAACTGGTTTGGTGAAGGAGAGCTGAAGAAAGTTCCAAACGTGGTAAGATTACAGTTATATTAATTACGGAAACTGGTTTTCACCCCTTCAATGCTAGGAATGTAATATGAATGGTCATTGAGCGGATGATTTATGATAATGTGGAGATAACTCTATGAAGTAATTTTTTAAAATAGTTTTTTGTTTCATTTCTGTCAGTGCATGCCAGTTTTGAGCAGATGGTGTTATAGAGTGAAAATCTTGACAAATTCTCTGGGAATGAAATTAAATATGTTTTTTAAAAGCCTTAAAATTGAATATTTATGGAAAATTTTAATGATTAAACATTCTTATATAATATCATATTTGTTCAAAGATTATTTGACAGCTATGCAAAGTGCACAGTCTATGACTATGAGAAGTATGTACATATTAGCTGTCTTAGAATATAGAAATAATAAAGACAGTTTGAAGTGATGTGGCCTTTGTTTATTAATTTTTATTAAATTTTTTATAATTAGATTTAATTTTTGTGAAAATGGTTCACCATTCCTGTATACCTTGATGGGTATTATCTCATTTTGTAAAATCATAGATGCCCTAACCTCATAAAAAATGTTCATTGTATGGTATAAAGATTTATTACATGTATTTTATTTTAAATGAATTTGACACTAGGATAAATCAATCAGTCCTCTTGATATTTCTATTTGACTAATTCTCTTGGCACCTTAGAGTAGTAAATGAAAGATTTTTATCTATTAAAGGGGCTGAGATATAATGGAGAATCTGACATTTACTAACTCAGTAACTGAAATGTTATCTTGACAATACACTGTTAGAAAACTCAAAGACTAATACTGTAATAGCCATGTGGTATATTTATTGCTGCAAGCAAATTCACTACACTATTCTATCTTTGAATTAAAGAGTTTATTTCAATGATCTTTTTATGTATAAAGGTACTTTTTTAAAAATTGGACATTGAAAAATAGTGTTATAAGAAGTGCTTTCTTTATTAAAACTTAAGATTTGCAATCACTAGAAAATGTTAGTGTTATTTAAAAAAAAAACACCACATCTTATAAACAGTGCTAGAAATGCACTCATTGCTATTAAAAAGGTGCATAGCTTATGAACCGTGCTAGAAATGTAATCACAGTCTTAGACAATGTTTAGTGTTATTAAAAAATAACACACATCTTATGAATAATGCCATAAATGCATTCATTGTCACTAGACCAGTGGTCCCCAACCTTCTTGTGGCTAAGAGCACATTCAAATTTTCAGAAGAGTTTGGGGGTGCCAACAATTTTTTGTAACTCATTTTCTACTGGACATTAAATAGAATGTAAAACATCATATAATATATGAATTTATAACTTTAAATTTTACACATAAATGGTTTTCATTAAATTATTTGGCAATTATTCTTTCACTGTTACTATGTGAATTTGCTCTTTAAATCTAACTACTGTAGATGATAAATTAAGAATAAGAAGTTGTTTTGTTTTGTTTTTTTACAAAATAAACATCATAAACAGTTTTTATCTTATTTATTTTTAAAAGGTATAATATTGTTGAACTAATCTGTCTAATGGTCGAAATATATTTATTATTTTTACTTTAAATTTAATGGAGATAGCCAGTTATGGTTATTTAAAAATATTCTTTGTTATTGTTACTTCATACTTGTAATTTGTATCTGGATTTCAGTAAGCAAATATACAAATATTTAAAAATTAAGCACAAGTTTAAATCTTGAATGTTCATTAGCATTGAATACAAGAAAAACATTTAATTCACTTGCTTTTTTGTAATGGCAGTGGGATTTTTGACACTACATTTCATCAGCCAGTTTTTTGCACTTGGGAGACTAACCTCATATTCCTGTTTGTAAGCAATTGTCAAGATGGGCATCCATAAGTCAAGATCTGTATTTTGAATTTATTATGCTCATCAATGAAATCCAAGCTTCGCATAGATAAGTGGAATCAAATTGAGTTTTTATTTTTATAGAAGGAAACCCTTTTCTGTCAGACAAATTCCAAAAATTATCATCTTTTGCAGTTCATTTCATTATTTCAATAAATTAAAATTATTTAGAAATAATTCTTAAGAGATTTAGAGATCTTGGCATGATTTTAAGTTAATATTTGTACTTTCATTCTTATCTGCTTGTGACAGTATACTTTCATGCTATCTGTTACTGAAGTTCTTTTCAAGAGTTCTATTGTCCTGCTTTCCAATATTTTATCTTCCTCACGATGACAAACTGTTCACAAATTGTTCAGAGAAAAATGCACAAAAAATATTCTCATTCTTGAACATTAAAAGATTTAAAAATCAATATTAATATTTGAATGATCATCAAACAGTTTAAAATACTTGTGTTATAGTTATATTAATATTACAGATATATTTCAGTACCTGCAAACTTCACATTTATTTAAATACATAAATACACATTCATGTCTGAAATGAATGCATTCTGAACTTTTTAATCAGATTAATAAACTAATATTTATCTAAGTAACATACAATGGAAAACACAAAGCAAGTTTTATTTATTAAATATTGTTTCAATACCTTACAATCAATGCCTAAAAAGATGCATCTATAGTATATGTGACTTGTGAGTAATAATATAAACATTAGAAACAAAATAAAATGAGTATTTTCTCAATCAGTCAATGGTTGATTGTTACACACACCAGCACACATAAATTTAATAATTGCAAGAGTATAAGCACTTCAGTCACTTAACAGATCAAATGTAGCACAAGTTCAGCTATAAAATGTTCATTATCTTCTCAATGATTCAATTTTCACAATACCATTACAATAACTATACATAATTTTTAATAGTATTAATAATAATATACTTAAAATGCAACATACAGTATGTATGCAAATTTAATCATCACGGTCAGTGCTTTTTAAAAATAGACTAATTACAGCAAAAATTATGCCAAACAATGAAACATGGTTGTCACAGGAAACGAGGGACCGAAATTATATTTTATTTCATTTTAAAAAACCGCTAACAAAACTAATTGAAGTAATCCGAGTTTTGTTATTTTTCGTATGTAGCATGTAACTTCCAGTAACGGTCACCTAAGATCTCTTTAGTAGACAGACGTTCGTGACGCAGTGTGTGTTAATTATCATATTGAATATATATATTAGTTTATGAAGAATATGTATATTAAATAAATTGGGACAACTGCGCAATACCGTCACATGTTGTTGACGAGTGAAATGGCCAGTGCGCATTAGAATTGACCACAGAAAAGCGTGCATCTCGATTACCACTATATATCCAAGGCAAAAATCATGTCACAGGACATAGCTTCTGGAAGTTTTGGAAACCTTCAGTGAAAGCTATATAAGGGACAAAATGAAGATTTTACTCTCAATGTTGAAAACGTCGATTCGTCTGAAGCCAGTCTAACTTCACGTATGAATTATCTCATGTACAGAGATTTCATAAAGGAAAGCTGCAATAATCTCTTTCCATCCGTTTTCCATCCGTCTGATGCCATATATTGAGTAACGAGGCAAAATTACTCAGTATAACTTTTGGCAAAGTGGAAAGTTCGCTGTCAAAGAAAACCCGATGCATGCGACGCTGGTTGTATGCAGTTAACGACACGAGGGACCAATTTTGTCTTCCCCCTGTCTGAGTTCGTTTGGCAGTCTATCCCGCTAATTGAGAGGCTAGCACCGAGATTTTCTTACAGATATCCGGATTTCTACACTCAATGTAATGCGACGACACATCCCACTGGACGACTCCACCCGATAATGCTAAACGTCGTTGGGGTGTCCGTTTCCACGACAACCGGTACAACGATAATTATCGAGGCTGACAACAGTCAGCTAAATTTCAGATTTCTCCCCAGTGATAATCTGAAAGTGGTGCCTAGATTCTGCAGAATCTTCACCTGTAATGCGACGCCTCAATTGCGTCGTGATTCTTCACTTTGAAGTGCCGCTTATAAGTGACGTGTGAGCTTACGTCATCTCCTTGGAACTCTGACATTAATAGTGAGTAATCATTAGCACGGCTAACGCGCACATACTTAAGTCTAGGACTCTTAAGAAAATGAACACTATTATATCGTTTGTAAAATAAGAACTCTAATGTTAAAAGTAATGCTTATTTTACATGTGAACTATTGTTAAAGCGGCCCCATTTGCCGCATAAGAATTGTGTAATTAATCTTTATTTTATATTTTGAATTTCATCATTTTCATCTCCCCTTATTTCCCACAGAGTGTATGACATTGGAAAGTTGAATGAATGATTAATCACTGTGCGAAAGAGTAGTGCCCCCTTTTAAATCGGGAAATAAATAACCTGATTTAAACATCTTTCAACTCTCTTGTTATTCATAGTTTTTGAGAGGGACGAAAGAATTTGTACTATTGTTTTGCACCGTTCGTCTGTTCGTCCATTTATTCACATTTATGATACACACTCACAACACACACCGCCAATAAAACGTTCCTTGGCATGACATTAATAAATTGGGCCCCACCCAAACATCAATGGCGTATGTCATGTGTGTCTATGTAACAACTTGACGCGACGTAGTACTGGCACACGTCACGGGCTTTTCTTGGAGGTGCACCGGAGCAGGCCAAAAATAGACTTCACCCCTTGCATCTCTAACTTCAGCTCGGGTCGGCTTGTAACGAGCCTCCCGTTTTGTGACATCTGGTGACCACTGACCGTGATCTGACAAGGTAAATTGTGTTGTTGTAAGAAAGTGTCATCTCTTTCCTGCTTTTCTATCTCATCACCATTATGCATTGTTATTGCATGTTAGGGCTTTGCTATTGAGACTTAGGTGAACTGGATTTTGATAAGACTTATTATTGTGTTGAAATAAGTTTTATTATCTTTACGCTATTATCGTTAACGCGTACCGACTCGTGTTTAGACGTACATAGATCGATATTTTGTACGCTACATTAGCAACTGTTGTTTTGCTAATTTTGCTAACTTTGCAAATTTCCGATTAGGATTTCTTTTACTCGTGTTTGTAATAATCCTAATCACGCGGTGGCTGGTGTTCATACGCACACCGTTGCACCACTTGTGACCGACAGAGGTCAAAATCCCGCGAATATTCTAAGTCACTTTATCCATACTCGTGATAACTAGCAATTTTAAAAATGGCCGAGCTAGTAAACATAAAGAAAGAACTCATGGCTATGGGCAGAGAATTCGGGTATGAGAAAGCCGAGTTAAAGAAATACGTGGATGAGGAGATAGCTAAATGGTATGTTGTGAAAGAAAATGAGGCGAAAGAGGCGAGAGAGCTAGAGGATAAGAAAAATGAGCTAGAAGAAAAGAGACAGGTAGCTAAGGATCTAGAGATGCAAACTTTGAGAGAGTTAGAGGAAAAAAGATCGAAAGAGGCGAGAGAGCTAGAGGAAAAAAGATCGAAAGAGGCTATAGAGCTAGAAGATAAGAGACAGTTAGCTAAACAGCTAGAGATGAAAGACCTGAGAGAGCTAGAGGAAAGAAGAGCGAAAGAGGCGAGAGATTTTAAAGAGAAAGAAATCCAAGATATGAGAGAAATAGAGTTGTTAAAGATTCAGTCAGCTAGGGATTTAGAAGATAAAAGGCAGGAAGTAGAAGAGAAAAAGCTTAAGTTAAAAGCTAGAGCACATCAGGAACAGCTTGAATTAGCTAAGCAAGAGGTAACAGCTAGAGAGAAGTTGTTAGATGGGACTGCTAAGCAACAGGCCGAATTAAATAAACCCCGTACACGGCTAGCTTTCTTTAACCCTGAAGTCGAGACGATTGACGAGTTTTTGACACGCTTTGACAGTTTCATTGCCAACTTTAATTACACTGACATTGAAAAGAAACAACAACTCGGTCAAATACTCCAAGGTGAAAGCTCGCGCGCATTTACTGATCTAACGCGCGATCCCGCTATTACTTATGCAGATCTCAAAACGGGTTTGATGCGTACTTTTCAATGTACAGCAGAAGGCTTTCGAAAAATGTTTAGGAGAGCCATACCTAAAGCAAATGACACCATGCAAGCCTTCGGTACCCGGTTACGCCATTATCTTGATAGATGGATTGATTTGACAGACATCCGGAAGACGTATGAGGGCCTATTTGATTTGATATTAAGAGATCAATTTCTCCATATTGCTCCGCCTGCAATGACGACATATTTGCAGCGAAACCCCCCGGCTAACTTCAGTGATATGTTGAGGTTAGCAGACACGTATAATGATTACCCTGATCCGGTAATTACGAGGAGCGCACCACGCCCTCCTCCTACAAATCGGCAGAAGTATACACCGAAACCGAACCGACCAATGACGAAATCGGAAAAACCCGAACCGGTACAGCGGACATATACTAAGTCACAAGACGTACGACGTCACACACGTGACTCCCCACCTATGACATGTTACACTTGCAAAGGGAAGGGGCATAGTTCTCAGAACTGTCCCAGTCCACGTGATGTAAAGGTATGCACTGAAACAGGTGCAACTCTAAAGACCCAACAGGCTACAGTAAACGGAAAAAGAGTCAAAATACTGGTCGATACAGGCGCGTCCATAAGCTGCATAAATGCTAAACTTGTACGCCCTGAACAGTATCTAAGAGGTAGCGTCCGCATTCGATGTGTTATGGGACACCTTAGTACATGTCCAAGAGCCACTGTACATGTTACGTCATCCGTATTTTCCGGTACAGTCACCGCCGCAGTAATAAGAGACATGCAGTTCGGATTCATACTATCGCCCGGGCAGTGTGACACACACACTGAGGGCATCTATCCTGTTCTCCCCATAACCACTAGAGCACAACGGGAACGTAGTAAACAAGGACCCCCAGCTCTAAAGATAGTCGAGAATACATTTCCGCAGTTGACCCCAAGTCAACTCAGTCACCTGCAGCAGGAGGACAAAAGTTTGTCCTCAATGCTACAGCTGGCACGGAAAAACACTATTACGTCCAGCAAGTACGCAACCATGACGTATTTCCTGAAGGACGGACTAGCGTTTCGGCGCACCGACTATAAGGAAAATGATACTAGAAGCACCACGTGTCTATTTACCCCTACACCACTCAGACAGCTGATTCTTAGCTTTGCACACGACTCAATCATGTCCGGACATCAGGGCGCACGGCGCACTGAGCAGCGAGTTCGTGAGGACTTTTTTTGGCCAGGCCTGAGTAGGGATGTTCGCTCGTACGTTCGTACATGTACGCAGTGTCAGCAACATATCGACCGAGGGCGTGTCAGTCGAGTTCCCCTCGAGATAGTACCAACAGTAGAGGAACCATTCCTAAAAGTCGCAGTAGACATTATTGGCCCAATCATTCCCGCGGCCGAAGGAGGATATCGCTATATCCTAACAATCGTGGATTTTGCAACACGATATCCAGAAGCAGTCGCATTAAAGGGCATCACAGCGATCGAAGTCGCAGACGCTTTAATAGACGTATTTTCTCGTACTGGTGTACCTCGAGAAATATTGAGTGACCAGGGCACTCAATTCACCTCAGCAATGATGGCTGAAACAATGCGTCTACTAGCGTGTAAACAGTTGTTCTCATCACCATATCACGCTCAGTCTAATGGTGCCGTTGAACGTTTCAACGGTACGATAAAGAAAATGTTAATTAAAATGGCCTCGGAACAACCCGACCAGTGGCCGCGTTTTCTAGCACCATTACTCTTCGCGTATCGCGAACTCCCACAAGAGAGTACGGGCTACTCACCATTCCAACTACTATACGGAAGGCAACCTCGTGGTCCCCTTAAGCTAATAAAAGAAACATGGGTCAAGGGAGACACTGTGACCGATGGTAAAGATGTTCACACGTACGTAGCCGAACTACGTCAACGTCTGACCGAGACATGTCACTTAGCACAGGAAAACATTCGCGAAAAACAACCCCGATACAAGCGAAATTTTGACCGTACTGCTGTGGAACGTGACCTCGAACCAGGCCAGCTCGTGTTACTCTTGCGGCCCACGCATAACAACCGCATGCAAATGCACTGGCGTGGACCCTATCGCGTTATTAAGCGTGTGAAGCAGAACGACTACAGCATACAGATAGGAAATAAGCAGAAAACCTATCACATAAATATGCTCAAGCGTTACTATGAACGCAGCGGCGAACAGATACAAAGCGTGAATGTCGCACTGATACAATTGGAAGACTCCAATTTCAGAACAGACATGATGTCCGCCGAAACCCAGCCTAACTCCGCAGTTACAGTCGATCAAGTCGAGATTGACTCGAACTTAACTGTCGAACAGCGCGACGCAATGTCAAAGCTCTTACACAGACACGCGCGCATATTCACCGACCAACCGGGCCACTCAGATTTGGTTGAACACCGCATCAAACTTTTAAGTGACAAACCGATACGCTTAAAACAGTACCCACAGAAATATGAGAGCACAAAGTACATAGCAGAACAGGTGCGTGAAATGCAAAAACAGGGCGTGATTGAACAGTCAATCTCCCCATATTCATCACCGGTCGTCTTAGTTAAAAAGAAAGACGGTACGCTTCGTTTTTGTGTGGACTACAGACAGTTAAATGAGATAACTGAATTCGATGCGGAACCTATTCCAAATCAGGACGAATTATTCGCAAAACTAACCAAGGCACATTACTTTTCGAAGTTTGACATGTGCAAAGGGTACTGGCAACTGTCAGTTGCTATTGACGACAGACCAAAAACAGCCTTTCCAACCCCGCTAGGCTTATTTCAGTTTTGCCGACTACCGTTCGGACTAGCGAACGCACCCGCAACATTCGCGCGCTTCATGCGAAAATTACCGTTAGAGAGCGTTGACGCATTGAATTTCTTTGATGACATACTGGTAGCAACAGGAACATGGGACCAACATTTATCCTCAATGGGTGGTCTACTTGATATTCTCGAGCGCCATAAATTGACCGTGAAACCCACCAAAGTACGCGCGGGCTTTCGAGAGATTGAATTTCTTGGCCATATCATAAGTGACGGACAAATAGGCCCTAATCTAGACTTAACTGCAGCCATTCGTGACATGACCTTACCGACTACAAAGAAACAGGTCAGGGCAGTTTTGGGGCTAGTGGGGTACTACCGAAAATTTGTCCCAAACTTCAGTACGCTTCTTAAACCACTGACGGACTTAACTGGAAACAAACAACCCACGAAAATACGATGGACGGCAGAGTGTAGCACCGCCCTCGAAAAAGTGAAGGACATCTTGACCAGTAAACCCGTCCTACAGTTACCAGACTTTGACAAGAGATTTATTGTCAGGACCGACGCATCAGACGAAGGCCTCGGTGCCATACTTCTCCAAGAGACAGATGACGAATACCTACCGGTAGCATACGCTTCTAAGAAACTGTTAGATCGTGAGACACGGTACTCTACGATTGAAAAAGAGTGCTTAGCAATCGTATGGGCACTCAAGAAATTTAGTGCTTATCTGTACTCTAAACCATTCATCCTGCAGTGCGATCATAAGCCGCTTACATATCTGCGCACTAGCATGTACGATAACGCTAGGCTAACTAGATGGACACTCCTGCTACAGGAGTATAGCTTCGTTGTCGAACACATCGCGGGCCGAGAAAATTCGGGTGCCGATGCATTATCCCGGCATGCCATAACCGCGATATAAACAAGAGAGAGGATAGTCTCTCCACAGATGCGCATATAATTCCTGTGGGGACTATCGTGTGAAATAAAAATTTTTTTTGTTCCTATTTGATTTCCACTCTGTGAGCTCCAATCAATTTTAAGAAGGGGGTTGTCACAGGAAACGAGGGACCGAAATTATATTTTATTT
Source organism: Sinotaia quadrata (assembly GCA_028829895.1). Taxonomy (NCBI): domain Eukaryota; kingdom Metazoa; phylum Mollusca; class Gastropoda; order Architaenioglossa; family Viviparidae; genus Sinotaia; species Sinotaia quadrata. The sequence goes on from CM054177.1 coordinate 69,927,486, forward strand.
CATTTTAAAAAACCGCTAACAAAACTAATTGAAGTAATCCGAGTTTTGTTATTTTTCGTATGTAGCATGTAACTTCCAGTAACGGTCACCTAAGATCTCTTTAGTAGACAGACGTTCGTGACGCAGTGTGTGTTAATTATCATATTGAATATATATATTAGTTTATGAAGAATATGTATATTAAATAAATTGGGACAACTGCGCAATACCGTCACATGTTGTTGACGAGTGAAATGGCCAGTGCGCATTAGAATTGACCACAGAAAAGCGTGCATCTCGATTACCACTATATATCCAAGGCAAAAATCATGTCACAGGACATAGCTTCTGGAAGTTTTGGAAACCTTCAGTGAAAGCTATATAAGGGACAAAATGAAGATTTTACTCTCAATGTTGAAAACGTCGATTCGTCTGAAGCCAGTCTAACTTCACGTATGAATTATCTCATGTACAGAGATTTCATAAAGGAAAGCTGCAATAATCTCTTTCCATCCGTTTTCCATCCGTCTGATGCCATATATTGAGTAACGAGGCAAAATTACTCAGTATAACTTTTGGCAAAGTGGAAAGTTCGCTGTCAAAGAAAACCCGATGCATGCGACGCTGGTTGTATGCAGTTAACGACACGAGGGACCAATTTTGTCTTCCCCCTGTCTGAGTTCGTTTGGCAGTCTATCCCGCTAATTGAGAGGCTAGCACCGAGATTTTCTTACAGATATCCGGATTTCTACACTCAATGTAATGCGACGACACATCCCACTGGACGACTCCACCCGATAATGCTAAACGTCGTTGGGGTGTCCGTTTCCACGACAACCGGTACAACGATAATTATCGAGGCTGACAACAGTCAGCTAAATTTCAGATTTCTCCCCAGTGATAATCTGAAAGTGGTGCCTAGATTCTGCAGAATCTTCACCTGTAATGCGACGCCTCAATTGCGTCGTGATTCTTCACTTTGAAGTGCCGCTTATAAGTGACGTGTGAGCTTACGTCATCTCCTTGGAACTCTGACATTAATAGTGAGTAATCATTAGCACGGCTAACGCGCACATACTTAAGTCTAGGACTCTTAAGAAAATGAACACTATTATATCGTTTGTAAAATAAGAACTCTAATGTTAAAAGTAATGCTTATTTTACATGTGAACTATTGTTAAAGCGGCCCCATTTGCCGCATAAGAATTGTGTAATTAATCTTTATTTTATATTTTGAATTTCATCATTTTCATCTCCCCTTATTTCCCACAGAGTGTATGACATTGGAAAGTTGAATGAATGATTAATCACTGTGCGAAAGAGTAGTGCCCCCTTTTAAATCGGGAAATAAATAACCTGATTTAAACATCTTTCAACTCTCTTGTTATTCATAGTTTTTGAGAGGGACGAAAGAATTTGTACTATTGTTTTGCACCGTTCGTCTGTTCGTCCATTTATTCACATTTATGATACACACTCACAACACACACCGCCAATAAAACGTTCCTTGGCATGACATTAATAAATTGGGCCCCACCCAAACATCAATGGCGTATGTCATGTGTGTCTATGTAACAACTTGACGCGACGTAGTACTGGCACACGTCACGGGCTTTTCTTGGAGGTGCACCGGAGCAGGCCAAAAATAGACTTCACCCCTTGCATCTCTAACTTCAGCTCGGGTCGGCTTGTAACGAGCCTCCCGTTTTGTGACAATGGTATTTACAGAATTTTAATAAAAATAAATTAATTGATAATTTTTTTAAAATTTGATTTTGAGCTGACAATGAATGTTTTAAAAAAATTGGCTTCAGCCATTATCATTATGTCAACACTGACACAGGAAAATAACCCACCTCATGTACAAAAATATCCATACACATAGGATGGGTACAGAAAGGGGGTCAGCATTCATGAAAAGACAATTCTGCCACTTTTTGATTTTTGCTTTATAATTATACTGTTACTCCTGTCATTGTTCATTCTATTCTGGTTTTGAGCAGATTGTATTATGATTTAAAGGCACTGACATGAATGACTCTGGGAAATGAGTTCAAAATGTTACTGAAGGGATTAATAATAGAAAATGTCTTTTTTTTTCTTGTTTTTTCACATTGCACACAAAATATTGACAGTAAATATTTTTAAAATGTTTTCTGAATCAGTTCAGTTATCTTGCCAATTCATTAAGGATTGTATGCAAATTTCCTAGGTCTTTAGTCTTCATTGACTTAATCAGCAACAAAGGATATGGTGGTGTACTTTTGTTATTAGATGGCACTTAAATATTAATAAACCCTGCAATAGTTTAGTTCACCAGAGTGTTTCTGTGATACTTTTTCTTTTTTTTTAACATTCAGTAAGTCATTTCTAACCATCTGTTCATGTTTAACATCATATGTGTAGTGCTAATTTTGACTTCACTTAGTAGATGACCAAGGAACATTTATTCAGTATGCAGCCAATTTAATAAGATCTTGGGTACAGTTCTGTGTCTTGAAATTATTCACTAAGTTACACAATTGTCTCTATGTAGCTGTTTGTGTTTATATTTGTGAATATGCATTAATGTGTTATTGTAAACTGTCATGTTTGTTCCAAAAGAAGGTATAAGCTACATATTACTTATTAGTCAAAGTGTTGGATTTTGGATTTGTATCAAGTTATTGTTGTTGAAAATTATATGAATGAATTTTGTAAATGCAGAATCATTTGCTACATAGGGTTGCACTGATAAAAAATAAAACTGAAGTACCATCAACAATGATCAAGTTTATACCAGTAGAAACATTCCAAGCTTTTTTCAGAGTGTCACTTAGTCATTGACATTCAAGGCCATCATTCAAGAAAGATGAAACTTTCCTTAAATTAATTAAGTAGTTATGCTTGTGTCTTTTTCAGCCTGACTGTTTATGCATGCTGACCTTTTGATCTGCAAATATTTACTACTCATGTTCTTATACTGTAATAGCAGATGGAGGTGCCTCCTGTGGAACGAAAATGTTTTCCAGCCATCCAGCACACAGATGGGGATATTATCTCTGTGCGTGACTGTGTGTTGCTCCGTTCTGGATCTAGAAAGTCTGATACTCCGTATGTGGCAAAAGTGGGAGCTTTCTGGGAGCATCCAGAAACTGGTACAATCCCCTCCCCCCATGAAATAATTTTGTAATGTGTATTATTATTTATCGCTTTGTTTTGTTCTTTCTATTAGAAGCAGTTTTATTACACAAAATCTAAATGACTTTAATTGTCCTACAATTGTACATTATTTTATAAACACTAAACAGTGAACTTGAAAGAATTAAATGCAAGAACAGATTAACAAAGTTCAGATTGAAAAACTAAAAAATAATAAGTAATCTCAGTAAATGGACTAGTGCCTTGCCAAAACCCTTAATATCCATCACTCCTAACCACCCGACACCCCCCTTATGAAAATATAATCTAAGTCAAAATAGTATGCTTGCTATGCAAACACAGCTTCAAGACTAGACCCTTTGTCACATAATGGCTTAGGCAGCCCACACCCACCCCTCTAAAAATAGACTACACTTAACCTACCTTCTAGAAAGGCTGGCCTTCATCCTTGAGCTGGAAACATACCTGAACGTTCCAGACAACTCACTATGTTAACCAATCAAAGCACAGCTCAGCCCTGCGAACAAACATACTAGAAACTCACCTGTAAATCATTCGTTGAATGCCACTGACCATTGAGGCAACAAATATTTTGGCTCCCAGCCTTAATAAGTTATATCCATTGTATTAACTCTATAGCTGGTTAACAGTGCAGCAGGAAATCATTCTTTGTGTATATTACTGCCGAAGGTGTGTGGTTTTGCTTGCCTAACTAATGTTATATTCATGTTTTATTTGTTTATCTCTTGACATTAATTATATGTTATATTGTTATATTTCGCTCTTGATATTAAAATGTATGATGATCATTAAGTAAGAGTGAAGACAAATTCTCAACCCATGTATTTTATTGGCAGATCAGCACTTTAATAAAGACTTTATCTGAGATGTTGATCAATGAGCATTGAGCCGCAAAACAATGCCAAAACAATACCACTTTATCCTGGATATTGACTCTGATGAGTATTGCACTGCAAAGCAACACCAGAGCAGAACAACCCACATGCCAAGGACCGGTTCAACAGACAACATATTTATCTGCTAATGATATTCATTGGGACCCAGAAAACCTGTCGGGCGGACCTAAAGTTATGTATTATAAAGCCAACAACCTCACAGCTTCATTCAAGATACAATCGAATTCACTCGAACTTTAATTAAAGTACTTTTTAAGTTCGCTCACAAACATTCAGTGTTCTCTTATAAACTCATTTATAGTTTGCTCATATGAAAGAACCAAATAATTACTATAGTGCCATAGGACCCAACAAACATTCTCGTATGACACCACATCATCATTTATTGTTGATAGTTTGATACATAGACCACTTGTGTTAGCATGACTCACTTACATATTATATGTTGTAATCTGTCACCTGTATTTAATTACTATCCTGGTTGTATATATTAGGGAGCTCAAGTTATCTTCTAGAATTATCACTCTTCTATTCTACATTGTCTATCATCCATCTTTCTAACACTTGTGGCCAGCCAGAAGGTGTTTTGGGGGATTAGCCTACGGTTACATGCAGCCAGAGGTGGTGAAGAATTAACATCTTGCCCTTCTCCCAGCAAAATGTTAAAACCTTAGCTCCCAATTCCAATCCTAAGCATCTCCTATATACACCACTGAAGTGGACAGAACAGACTAAAAGAATTAACATTTCATGCATAAAAAAGCAATGTATGTTTAGTACATGATCAGAACAGAGATTTGTCTGTTAAAAGACATAATTATTTGTATTTATTTGGTAGTATCTATGTAAATATTGCTTTTATTGTTTTAAATGTTATGGTGTGATCAGGGAAAATGCATATTTATTAGATTTGTTTTTAATTTTGCAAGGTTAAAAGTATTTTTAACTTGTTAATTTGCATTGATTGTTTTGTTGTCATTCTGTCATTTTTGTTTTGTTTTGGTCATCTTTTTCCAATTTTTGATTTGTTGTCATTGTTCAGGTTTTTGTTGTCTTGTTGCATGCTTTGTTTTAGTTGTCCTTTTGTTGTCATTTTGTATGTTTTGTTTTTGGAGTCATTTTGCATCATGCTGTGGTCAGTCATTCAGAAAAATCACCTTTTGAGTTGTGCTAGTTATTATGTTCAGAAAAATAAGTATTTCAGTCATGCTAGCTATCATTGTATCAATATCGTTTGTTGAGAAAAATCACAATTTTTGCCATGCTATCATTTGTTTAGAAAGATCAATTTAGCTATGCTATAATTTATTTTAAAAGATCACTGTTTTAGCCAGGCTGCTAGTAATTCATTCAGATAGATTGCTATACACTGTAAAGCAGTGTTGAATGGGAAGAGCTGCTCGTTTGTCATAACTTACTTAATTTACTTTTTTTTAAAAGCCAGACGTTAACTGCATCATCACATAAGATTTGGAGTTTTCTCAATCTAGACTTTAAAAACAGAAAGTCTTGTTAAAAGAGAGACTGTACATGCATGACTGATATAACGGTCACTGATAATGTTAGTTATTTGATAGCAATAAACATTTGTGCATTCCCTGTCATTGAAGAAATTTACCTCAGTTTGTGTCTCTATTAAAGTTAATGAAAATCATATTCATAAACAGATAAATTGTGTGCAGTTACAGGTATGAAGTATTAAAATGTTTCAGAACTTAAATTGTTAAAATTGGTCTGTAAAAAATATTTTAGACAACCAGAAAATTATATACTGTTTTGAAATAAATTTATTAAATATATATCTACTAAATATATATCTACATTTTTTCTTTGTTTAAATTAAAGGAGAGATGATGATGAGTTTGTTATGGTACTATCAGCCAGAGCACACTGAGTTAGGACGCCAGCCAGGAGATTTGGAATGTGAGGTCTTTGCTTCCCGACACCGGGATGAAAACAGCGTTGCCTGTATTGATGACAAGTGTTATGTTCTTACATATGATCAGTATTGTCGGTCAGTTTTTTTTAATTTTTTTTTTAACGAAGATATTAGGCAATCACATAATCTTATTTAACTTTAGCATCAGACATTTCCAGCAAACATTTTTGAAATCATTTATTAAGTCAGACACATTTCTTTGTTAACAGCACATGTTTCTAGAATCACCAGCTCAAAGCAGATGCATTTTACTTTTAGCATTTGAAATTGGTAGAAACACCGATTCAAGGCAAATACATTTAACAACAGACATCTCCAGTACAACATCTTCAAGGCAGACACAATTAACTCCTAACATCAAACATTTCTAGAAATAAAACACCAACTCAAGGCAGGCATTATTAACTAGCAGATTATTAGCAGATAATATTCCCAGTAAAAAAAACAACTCAAGGTAGGTGTATTTGACACTTAACAGCAAACATTTCCAGTACAACACCAGTTCTGAGTGGACACTTTTAACTCTTAACAACACACATATCTAGAAACTTCATCTCAAGGCAGGCACATTAACTATTAACATTACTCATTTTCAAAACCTCCAACTTGAGGCAGATACATTAACTCTTAACATCACACATTTCTAGAAATGCTAACTCAAAAGCAGACACATTTAACTTTTAACAACATATTTGTGGAAACACCAGCTCAAGACATGCATTTAACTCTCAGAATTTACAATTTGAGAAACACCAACTCAAGGCTGACATATTTAACTCTCAGAATATACAGTTTATCTTAGCAGCAAACAGTTTTTTAAAAAAAACAACAAAACTCACAGAGTTATTAGAGATGTGATAATAGTTTGTACATAACCTTGTCTAGGCAAAGCTGCAATAGTCTTTTGCATGCTTTTTGTAGCAAAATCACAAGTTATTGTTCACATTATTACTGTCTGTTCCACATGTTTCCCTTTCACGTTGTAGAATACTGATGAGTTGCTATTCTCTTGAGGCTAATCTGGTGCTCCACTGTATAATCTCCCTCAAGCAGAACTACAATTGTAGCAATGTCCAGTAACTTCTTTGTACCAGAAATTCCACGATGCAGTCAGCATACTTTGCCATCATTCATCAGTGTATTCCTTACACTTACACAATATGGGTAGATACTTCTCACATCTACCACAGTCATAGCAGTTAATCAGTAAACAGATACTTCTCACATCTACCACAGTCATAGTAGTTTATAAATCAGTAAACTGGGATATTCAGGTAGAACAAGAAAAGGCTACTTTTTCCCTGTAAAAAATATAATTAGGGAACAAACACTGTTTCCAGTTTATTCATTTATAATTCCATTCTTTCTTACATTCAAGTCTCAACTTAAAGTTTCCTGCAACAGTATACAGTATTTATTAGCCTGATACACACATACAGCATAATAATTTATGGACAGGTTTGCTAGAAACAATGTCAAGTGTTTAGCATACTACATATATAGTCTACTCACATAATACATCTCTACGTAAAATGCAAGGATAACATATCAATAGCAGATGTGCACAAAATATTTTTCAAAGTCTATTCTCTTTCAGTCAGTTAACTGACCATTAAAGCTAACGGCTGCCTTTCATGACCGGACTTCTTGCCACTCCAAATTCTAAGTGATTTGACAATAGGATTCTTTACATTTGGTACACTTTTGATCTCAGCCCATTGGCTGGTCTCATTCTTGTAAATCTCAATCATTGGATAATAAAAACTACTCTCCAGTTGGAAGTGGTTTGGACTGCGTCAGCAATTTTTAGCCTATTCTCCATCTGAATTGTTTAGTTCCAATTTTGACAAACAGCCCAAGGTTGGGTCACTTTGACATTTAACAATTTATATAACAATTAAGTTTAGAAATAGGGATAAACAAATTTACTTTACTACACTTATACTTATAGTTTCACATTACAAGGTTCGCAATACAATGGTCAGAAACTGTGTCCTCCATCCTAAACTTGTTTAATTTAGTCTTTTCATTTACACAATTAGTTCAGTATTCCATTATAAGATGTGCATTTTTCTTGTGCTCTTATGTTTAAGGTTTAGTGTATCCATTTGTCTGCTAGGTGTAAGATAACCATTTCTGATGCTTACCTAGACATTTCTTTCACAAGTTAGTTTCCCAGTTTTCATTTCAACTTCAATTACACTTTATTGTTCATGTACAATTAAATATTTTAATAATTTAATTTAATTTGCTTTCATAGAAATTTCAACATTTCAAGACCCTGTTGCTATTTAAGAATTACATAATGTGTAATAAATATTTTCAGAATACTAAGTGATATGTTACATATCACATTTCTTCATAATCTAAAAGACACGTACATTGCACAAACATAGTATTAGTAGTAAACAAACTTTTTAGGGCTAGTATTTGTAATTCTTCATATTCTAAAAGATTCAAACATTGCACAAACATAGTAAACAAACTTTTGAAGGCTGGTATATTTAACTCTGTGGCCATTTCATTTTCATCCCTTCAGTCTCCTAAATTATTTACATAAATATGCCATGTACACAATGTGGTCAGTCAGGTGATTGAGTACAAGGTTTTCAATAAAAAGGTCAGAAACATAACTTCAGATTCTGCATATTGCTTGCATATTAATATATTGTAAGGTATTGCTGTTTAAATTGTACTTATTCAGCTGATTGCCTTGTTCTTAATTTCTCAGGTATCAAGGTGCCATGCGTAAGCACGATGACAATGCTTTGCCACGCATTAAAATAGTTCCAGATGCTGATCACATGGAAGTCACCCTTCCTAGGCGAGAACTGCCAGACCAAAATGTTGACCCGGCTAATATTTTTGTCTGTCGCAAAGTTTATGATTTCCGCCAAAAGCGTATATTGAAGAATCCATCCTGACGGTACTAAAAGAAAATTATTTTTAGTCCGTCTTTCATGATGATCAATATTACCTAGTCAAAAAGGAATTTCTTTTCTTTTTTTTTTTTTAAACAGACCCCAATGTAGATATCACTTATATTTGCTCTTCTATCCTAAAGAGTGGTAGATATGTTTTGAAAGTTTACAACAAAAAAAACCAAAATATAATTTGAAAGAAAAAACCCACACAGTTCCCATCATAAGGTTTAGTTGAACTGAGTCCTCTCATTGGTCAGAATTATTATGTTTTCATGCATGTGTTTGTGCAAGCATGCATGTGTGTGTGTGTAGCCTAGTGTAACAGGTTGTTTCTTTAATTCTGCTGTTAACTAAGTTCTTTATCTTGTTTCATTGATCTAGTCCAGGTCTTTGTTTCTTAATTTTCAGGCTTTAAAATAACTGTCATTCATTTTTATTCATGTAATTTTAAAATAAGGGTGTACTATTATGGTGGTAGTGATTCTGACTTATTATATTACATTACATTACTGCTGTGACCATTTGCACATATAGAGAAGCATGAATCTCTTTTTTTCAAGAATGTTTGAAAATTCTGCTATACATATTTGAACTTTTGCTCTCAAGAAATTAACAAAATAATTTTATAGTTGATGGCATTTTTGTGAACAAACTATTATGAACTGATACATATTTGGGACGAGTCAAAAAGTTTATGTGTAAAAAGTCCTATTTGTTTTTTGTTCAGTTTTTTTTTTTCTGTGACTGTATCAAAATATTCTAATCCTTAACCCTTTCAACAGCAAGAACTTAGCTTTGGAAATTATATGCCTGTGAACATATTAAATCCTCCCCAAAACTGTTAAAGTTGGCCCTGACAATATAACACACCCAAATTTTACCACATACACTCACCACTACCACCCCCATAAAAAAAAAAAAAAAAAAAAAAGATAAGCACCAGAAATTTGAATTTTTGTTTTTCCTCTAAAAAAAATGTGATGGTGACAATTTAAGGCCTTTAATTGTACAAAATTTGAAATAATATTTATTCCTTGAAATTGTTGATACTTTGACATATTAAATAATACTTTTTTTTTATAAATAAAACATAAAGCAGAATCATTTTGAAGATAATTTTGTTTGTTTCTGTTGCTATGTACTTAGAGCAAATGTTACATGGAATGATGCATTATACTAGTATAATCTACTATTGATGTCTTTTATTATAAGCTGGTGTAAAACACAAGTTCATTCTAACTAAACAGTGTTTATTTTTTTTTATATTTAAAATTGTTTGGGCATAGATTTTACAGCATGTATTAAGTGTATAAACTATTCAAAATTGTTAATTTTTATATTAGATTACAGTATGAAATCTTATAGTGGTAGAATACAATTTGCTATCATAAAAGTAGTATTTTTCATAAGACAAAATACTTCTGGGTAATTATTAAAATTATATAAAAATAAAAGAGATATTTTTATGAATTAAATATAATTGTAACTTTACTGCAAAACACAATAAAATGTTAATTTTTTTTTTAAAGATGAGATGCAGATTGCAAGACATAAGATTATTTCCCATTGCATTTCACTTTAAAAGAATTTTTGAAATCTTTTAGAGATTTATATACATATTTTCATGAGTTTTAAATAATTACTGGTAAATCTTTTCTTAGGCTTTGAACAGTTAATGTTTAATATAAACACTTTTAAAATATTAAATGGAAATTTTTTAATTTTTATTTTATAAACAAGCACTGAAGGAATTGATTATGTGTTTGTATGTAAGCAGATATTTCAAACAGGAATTCCAAATAATGGTAATAAATGGTAATAAAAGTATTTTCTATCAGTACTGAATTGGTAGTAAATTGTATATTGTTGGATCATTGCTGAATCAAATTTTCAATGTAATCTTCTGAACCGTTTTGTTTTAAATGTCATCATAGGCCATGCAGAAATGTCTATGACTAGATAACTTAATGTCTCTTTATAATTTCTTTTAAAATATTTTATTTAATAATAAATAATTGTTTGCTTTTTTTTATCAGGCAACAAAGACAGCAAGTTTTTTGTTTGTACTCATGGTCAGAAAAATGCATCAAGTGGTTATAGATTTCATTTTAATTGGCATGCCTATATACACTTGTTTTTTTTTTCTAGACTAGCACTGTCTTGAGAAAAATTGTAAATAAATAAACAAACTTTTTGCTGTTTTAGAACTATATGATAAATAATCTTCCATCAGAAAATAGAGGTAAATCTTAAGTAAAAGACTTATAACAACCAGGTTTTATGCTAGTCAAACATACTCATTATTTTTCAGTTTTTTTAATAAAAACATATTAGATACAAAGGCCCTAAGTTATATCTTGTTAATTATCAATATGTATTTATTTTATATATGAATAATTATCTACCCTTAGTACATTATTTAGATATGAGGAGATTTGTGTGGAGTACTTCAGTTGTCTCTCAAAATTTTTATATCTCTGATGCACAGTGCTTTTATGCATTTATCACATCAAAATAAATTCAGGTACTCATTTAGCTGTAGGAATTAATTGAGAGGTGTAGTTTGACTTCCTAATGATTTAAACTGACAGTCTTGCTAATTTCAGCTCCTATGTTGTATAAGACACTTCTCTCCTACACAAACACACAAACATCCACATATGCACCAATTATCTGATGTTAGAAAATGACAGTCTCATTGATTTCATTGCCTATGTTTTATAAGATGACTCGCGCACGCATACACACACACACTGTCTTGGATCAGCAGTCATAATTTATTTTATCATTAAAAATTAGCCCTTTTTTTAGATTTTAGAAGTTATTTGTTTTGATTACCCGGTAAACATGTAATGAACACAAGATGAGGATGATGTATAGCAGAATGCTTGTTTCATTGTTCATGATAATCATATTGGAATTTTTCTGTTGTAAATTTAATGTTTAAATAAATATATATACATTGCTTTTATTCCAAAACTGTATCATTTTGCAAAATGATTTAATTACTTTTAACTTTGTTTTCTAATAGCCCTTTTTTTGTGTGTGATGACTGTTTATAGCGTGTGATATTAAATTAAGGGCTCATGTATGATTTGAATGTTTAGCAGTTGAACTTGTGATATATTACTGAAATATTTTTAGTATTTGGACAAGTGAAAGTTTTTAACAATATATTAACACTGTCCAGATATAAGTTTCTGTGGAAAGGGTAAAAAACTATAAAATGCAGTGAAATTTCTTCCACAATGCCTAACAAGATAATAAGATATGAAAGACTATTACTTTCATCTGTCTGTTTTGTTAATACAATAATAGTGCTTAGAGCTTTTGGTTGTCAAGAATATGAATCTTTATCATCAGACTGGCAGCATATCAAATGGGCTTAGTTTTGTTTAGCCCTGTACTTCTGCAAATTTTCTTCTCTAGGATGTTAATTAAATTTTTTAAAAAATATATTGTGCTGGATTTTTACCTTAATCCATCATCAAATGGTTCAAATTGATCTGTTGCGGTAATATTTATTTCATGGATGAAATTGTAATCGTGATTGTAATTGTCCCTTTATTTGTAGTATCTGTCTTGTTTCCTGCAGTTCTTTTCCTAGAACTACATTATTTTAAAATGTACTCATTCTTTCTCAATATATGTACATGTATTTATGCTTTTTGTTAGCTTAAACAGTTACAGAAATAAAAATAAATGCATTTTGCACTAACCTCTAAATCCTATCTGCAAAATGACAAACAATTGTTAATGCCATAATAGAAAAGTGATATTTTAATGAAGAGAAGAATCAGTTTGAGTTGGTTATAATAACAAATTTTATTTATTTAATATTTTTTTAGAAGGTTTAACGTGTGGTAGTTAACATTAACACTCATTCAGTATATTAACACACCTTCCTAGTTGGGCATACTTTTAATAGTTGTGTGAACCTTCTATTTTTCCAATGGGAGTCATCTGTATATAAAAAAAATTGTAATTCATTTAAGAAAGAAATATTTTAGGATGACAAAATAATGTTAGATTAAATAATTTATGCATGTGCTTTTATTATTTCTGAATATACCGTGCTAGTTATACATGCATAGACCTGAAAATAATTATATTGATGAATTACTTTAATATTAAAAGTAGATAGATAGGTAGGTAGACAGACAGATAAGTCATTTATCACTTATAACTGTCTCAAGTTATCACTAAGAGCTGAAATTTTTTTGTGGAAATATTTGCTTAACTTATTCACAAACACTGGGGTGGGTGGGGGGTAATATAATCTCTATCCTTTCAAAGCTGTTTGCCACTCTGGAAACCAAAGAAATGTATCTCTTGTTGATAAATCTGTCGGAAACACATTTGCTTTCTTTGATAATTTTGTCATTCATCATCCCTAGACTTTATCCTTAGTTTGTTTTTGTTTTTGTTTTTATGGAGCCAAAGCGATGGAAATTGATCTGGCTATATGCAAATAGGGTAATACAATCCAGCAGATTTGAATGGTGTTTTCTGTTCACAAACTGGTATGTGGTCTTGCATTACCTTATAAGAATGAGGGTTTTTCTTCACAAACTGGTATGTGGTCTTGCATTCTCTTGTAAGACAAAAATATATTCCATTTTCCTTACCAGTTGAAATCACTTCTCACTCTTCTGGAGATTCTGCAAAAGGCATTGTATACTTTAGAACTGATTGTTGATGCTTTCATTTCTCAGAAGAAAGGTTATCAGCTATCTAGCTGAGGGAACAGCTTAAACTTTTTCTTTCACATGTTCGGATAATGTAACTCCATTGTTTAACACTTGTTTAAAGCTCAAAATTTCTCCATTCACAATTTGAAAAAGAAAATTAGCATGTTCTGTCATTATGAGCCAGTATTTCAGCTGTGTTCCTTCTGGGGTTGTACTGCTAACTATTGATGTGAAACCAATGTGAATGTACTTTTGAGTGTCCTAGTTACAGAATTATTGCAGTCACACTTCTTTCAAGCTACAACGATAATACCATGTAAAGGCCTCTACACATGGTAAGACATCTATCTCATTAGCCTGTCTTTCCATGGGTGGGCAGATGTATCACAAAGAATCCATTTGGCACATCTTATGGTTTATTTATTTTATTAAGATAGTTGTAATGACGTCAAAATGTCATAACCAATGGTAAGCCTCCATCAAATCAGAAATAAAATAGTGTTGATAGCCCTGCAAGCAAGCATGCACAATGACAAATACAAGGTTCTAGCAAGGACTGATGATAAGCAAATAAAATGGAAGCCACTGTGAAGGTGAGAGAGGAGGGTGAAAACATGCAAAAACAAATCTGGACTTAGAAGCAATACAGAATGAGAGAGAGAGGTTGCATGTATGCACCATACTGATCTCATCATGAGATCCACCCTCTGAACCCAGCAAGATCTTTTTCTTGGTCGATTATGGTTTCAGCCAATGCAACTAAAACAACATCTTCTATTTTACTATCATTGAATTCTATTTTACTTTCACTGAATCCTGTAATGTCCATGTAAGAATCCTTTTTTGCATTATCATGTAACTGGACATTACCATAAATAGTGTGAAGACAGGGCTAAGCATATGTGACTTGGAAGTGTTATGGACCTTGTTTTACCATGTGCATATAGGAAGAAAAGGTATTATATGACATGTTTTCCTAGGCAGTTTGTTAAGACATTTGTTTTACCATGTCCAGAGGCCTTAAGTAAGATGTAGATCTATTGGAATGATTTGTTTTAGTGACGCACTTTGGTGATTGTCAGTGCAGAAATGACATTCACTGTGTGGCACATCAGTAAGGATGGGTTGTCGTGGGTGTTGTTTGTTTTTTCCTAAAACATGCTTCAACTAGAATCAACTTTGCTTTCATCAACAGCTTCTTAAATGTTTTTTTTTTAGTCATTTATGATTAATCACCGATGGTTTTATTCTGAGTGGTTTTGGAACTCTATATAACACCTGGGGGGTTTTGTTCTTTTCTAAAGGAAAGCTTAGTGTCTGATTCCATTTTAAAACTGGTAGCTTGCAGAATCTCAGATACATTAAACTTTATAATTCAAAATCAGGAAGTTCAAAATTGGTGCACATTGAATTTCAACTTCATCCATCACAACTGTCAACTCTTCATTTTGGGAGCAATTTTATTTTTAAATTCTCAAGGTTCTTTGACTATTTTCCCCTTTTCTTTATAAATTGTAGCCACTGCCAAAATAATTTTGAGTTCAGCAACCTTTTTTGAAAACTGATGATTCATTGACCCTGCTTTTTAAAATCTGTTTTAATATTAGTCACAACTTTTCTCCTCACTTTTTCCCATAATATTCTCCTTGTTAATGCATGATATAGTCACACATAATTCTGTTATAAAATAAATGCAGAAATGTGTTGATATGTTTATACTTAAATAATGCTCAGCTGTAATATCTAGATTCATAAGTCAACCGGAAAAAATATGTGATAATTGGTTGGCATATTAGTCAAGCTTGAAATATCTGAGTTCAGTCATTATCTGAAGGTGTACTGTCATAGACTTGCAAGTGAAATGTTAAGAGAAAAGAAATTTATATTTTGTTAGTAGTAGGTATAATATTGGGTGTATGGGAAAGGAAAGAAATCACCGATGTTAAAAAGTTAAGATAACCTAGAAGACTTTCATATTGATGTCAAAGAAAGAAAAGCTATAACAAGTATATACTGATCAGGGAGATAATATAATTATGATAAAAATTAAAGCAATTGTAAACAAAATTGTCATCGGTGTTCGTTCAGCATATGCAAAATACCAGTGTAATATATTTGTCAGAAATTAAGATGAGATTAAATGGATGAAAATATTCATGTCGATGGCGCTTTTATTTTTATGACTCGTGTGGTGGTGTTGGGGTAGTATTTTTAATATTTATATTATTTATTTTGTTACTTATTATTATTTTTAAACTATACCATTTTAAAATTTATTTCATTTTCTTTCTTATTAGCATAATTTAGGAAGAAAAATACAATGTAAGCCATTTTATTTATTTTTATTTTTTTATATTTCATAAGTTGCCTGTTTTCTGTATGTTTTTAGTATCACTGTTATTTTAATTATTTATGAAATCTTATAAATATTTGAGAAAGTTATTTTGTTGTATTAATGGACTGACTGAATCAATTATGATGACAGATATGAAGTAATTGGAGTGTATTTTGTTTAATTATGTATGATGTCAACCTTTAATTTAAAATATGTGTAAAAATGAGACCAGTTAAAAAAATGAGTACCAGTTAAAAAAAATGACAGTAATTATTTTTCTGAAATGATTCTGAGTATTGTTGTTTTTATTAATGAATTCTTTATCATCTGAAGCAAATTGGATCACAAAATCGCTACCAGAAATTGAATGCCTAATGTCTGTACTGCCTTTACGTTGTCAGAATAGTCTCCTGACCCACAGTTCTGAATAATTTTATATTATCTTATTAATGATACATTGAAAAGTTGTTTTGTCAGATTGCACTCACAGATAGTCAGGGAAATATTTTAGGAAATTATTTAAAATAGTGCCCTTCAGTTTAAGACTTATTAGCATGTTTACATAATTATGTCAGAGGATGATGATTAAATTGTTGAACGAACATAGATCAATTTGTACCCCAGCTATAATTCAATGTAAGCACCATTTTATAAGCAGGCAAGTCTGACCATCCCTTCTTAGGTCAGTTTAAATTAAAGTTCAGAAATAAGACAAATCCTACCATCCTTCTTTGGAACAGCATTTAGGTCAGTTTAAATTCCAGTTCAGAAATAAGGCAAATCCAACCATCCTTCTTTGGAACAGCATTATGCATAGATATGTAGCATAACAATTACTTGCGTGAACGCGAAGTTGTTCACAGATTTACTTAAGTTTCATTAAAGTAATTTATTTGACAGTTTAGATGAAGAAAAAAGATGGGTTAAAATTTGAACTTTCTTCTGCATTGACATGTGCAATTTTAATGTGTTCATACCTATTTTGTATATTTAACATGAAACTGACTGTTAGCAGGTTTATACATGTTTAACACAAAGTAGAAACATTCCTATTTAAAATTTTAGAAAGTTTAATGATTCATGCAACAAAACTAAATTCTCACTAATATACTGATGACTTTCATTGTTTGTACATATACAGTACTAACTAACTGGTTATAAAGCCATTGCTTAAACTTCTGATTGCACCAATTTATTTTAACCTCGTCATCATTACATAGATGTGGGAACAGGCATCATTATTTGGACATCATTGAGTTAACAGATCTCTAAAATACATTTAATATATTAAATCCTACTGTGTGATGGGAAAACATAACAGTTTTCGTTTGTTTGTGTTTTAAAGTTATACATGACATTGCAAAATGGCAGCAATCTCTGAAAAAAGTAATAATGATAATTCTCAGATTACATACAGTGTATAATAGTAAAAAGTTAGTTGTGAATGTTATGCATGTGTTGATAGGTTTTGTACCACGTGTAAACATATCTCTTCTAATATTTCTGGTTCACTGGAAATCACTATATTAATTTTACATAATATATAATGAAGAAATGTATATTCAAGTTCAATGAAATGAAACATATTGTGATAGTCTTGTTAGAAAGAAATTATGCATTTATATTTCTTATTTATTTGCAAAATATTTTTTGAAATGATGTTGTGTTTGTTAGTTTTGTTTAGAATTCCAGGCTGTGGTAATAAATGTAATTAGAATTTTTCCTTTGACTCTGCATTGTTATATGATTGACATTAATGCTTTAATTAACTCTTCTTATCACTCATTCTTTGATTCTCTCTCTCTCTCTCTTTGAGTTCTTACACACACATAGACATACCATGTTAGATTTCCTCTTATTTATGATTTTTTAATTTTTTTTTGGTGTTGATTCTATATCCACTTAGTTTTCATTATAAATTTTTTTAAAGTGTATGTTTCCTTAAAATGTGAATATTTCTTTTTAATTTAATCATTAGTAATAATTATGCACATTACCACAAAATGTATGTTCATAAACATAATATATCCAGGTGCTGCTGTTTAATCACCATCCCTTTGTCTGTTGAATCCCTATCCTTTGTCTTTTTAATCACCATCCCTTTCTTTTTAATCCTCATTCCTTTGTCTTTTTAATCCCCATCCCTTTGTCTTTTTAATCCCCATCCCTTTGTCTTTATTTTTTTACCTTCTTCATTTTTAATGCAGTTTAAAGTCCTTATCAGCATTCATTTTATTTGAGTGCATTATTTGATTTTTTAAATTTTGGGGGGTGTAAATTAGTATATGATCTCTTAGTATTTTTTCAGAAAAAAATACATAACTGATTATTAAACAATTTTGGCACACCAAGTACAGTCTAGAAGACTGTTCTTGTGGTCCTGGGATTACACAAATCTAGCAAGTTATTGACTGTGAAACTGTTACCAGGAGATAAATATTTATGAGCTCTCGTGTTTCTGTCTACCCCTTGCATCGGTTTGTCAGTGTGAGTGAAAGAGAGCATATAATTGTTAATTAAAATGCAGGAAATTACTTTTTCTTTTAAAAAAAACATCCCACACTTTATTGTTATTGATTTAGCTTGTTTTGGATGCTTTCACATAAGAAATTGTTGCTTTGCCATAATTATGCATGCGTATAATTAAGCGTGGATGTTTTGAGTGCTTGTTTTCTCAGTGTGAATTGCATGAGAGATAACTTGAGAAACTTGTCTCTTGCCTGAGTATAGATGCCCATATTTTAGAACGTTGGATGTGAATGGTTGTTTGTATGTATTTTTCAGCCTGTGTACAGAATGTATTCAACCACTAAACTGGTATAATGAGAAACAACTTGTAACTTGAAGAGAAGAAATGCATACAATAAAGTATATAAATTGTCATAATTTTTTTTAAAATGTGTTTGGAAATTGGTGCAATAGTAAGTAGTTGTCAGTCATTTAATATTGGCCACCTGCAATTGTAACTGTGTGTGTGTGTGTGTGTGCGTGTGTGTGCATGCACAGGTACATTTGTGCATGAACATGTGTACATGTATTTTTGTTGTTGATTTCTAAATGAATTAACATTTGCATACCTATCTTTCAACTCCTTAAGCAATAAATTCTTACAATGTATGTAATATACAATTTTTAAAAAAATTTTTGTATGCTGGGTGTTACATGTTTGTTAGTGGGGTTACATATTGATGCATCTATTCACAGAAGTTTTTTTTTCCATCACATTGAAATTAACATTATCACCACTGAAATTAGTTTTCCAAGTAAATTATTCCTTTATGATCAGAGTAAAACAGCGCCTCTTGTCTTAATAAGAAATAGTTTTCTATAATTAAACTGAACGTATTTGGTAAATCTTCACAAAGCTTAAATGAAAAGTTCTAGGCAAACAACACAAATAACATTGAACCTTTTTGAATCATAAAACAGAAAATTTCATACAATCTACACTTTAAAAAAAAAATAATGGAAAACAGAATGGGGGTGGGTGGGTGAAAGCAGCTGAATATTATATGATACCTTTATCAACTTATTTTTTAAAAAGTGATGCTAAAAGTACAAAGTTTACACTTCTGTCACTAGAAATCATACATTGACTTTCTATCAACTTGAAAAATGCAATAGCGACTAACTTGTTAAATGTGATAGTGGCTAACTAGGAAAATGCACTAGTGGTTTAACTGGAAAAATGCAATAGTCACTAACTGTTAAAATAAATGTTGATATTTAGTTTCTTTTTAAAATCTCCAATTTTTGTGTGCAAAATTCAAATATTTTTCTTCCTTACTTTTGAATTTTGGTTCAAAATTTTTAATTTGTTTAAATTTTTTTTTAATCCTAAATTTATTCTTCTAAAATTTTTGATGCAGCTTCAGTCTTGTGTGCTGAATCATTGTTGGAATTCATTATATCCGTTTATTTTCTTCATCCTCTGTCTTGCAATTTTTTAATGGCTGAAATATTGTGTTGCAGGTTCACTCTGATATGCTGTATCATTGTTGGAATCCATTATTTCCATTGTTAATTTTCTTTGCTCTCTGTCGTGTGATTTTTTTGAATGGCTGCAATCAACTGTATTTAGTATTTAATTTCTTTTCTTTTTAAACCTCTTCTACTGCTTTATTGTTGTTACCATTCATTATCCAATGTGTATTTTTTTTCACCTCATCCATTCTGTATTATTATTATTATTAAGATTGAATTCAGGTTTATAATCTCTGTATCTTTCACGTTGTGCTGCATTATAGTTGCAATCCATTGTATCCGGATTTATATTCTTCTCTCTCTCTGCTGTTATAGTTGCAATTCATTGTATCCAGGTTTATTTTGTGTGTGTGTGCGCTGTATTATAGTTGTAATCCATTACATCCACTATTTATTTTCTTATTCTCTCTGTGTCTCTCTTAGTGCAAAGGCTGTATGTGTGCAAGTCAACTTGAACAGCCTGTCCGCAAAAGTTGACAGTTTGAAACGGCATGCTTCACGTGAAGGAGCATTACTTAGAAATTGTACTATTCATTACGTGTCATAACAGAGCAACACTTTTTATTCAAGGCGGCATGTGTGTGAGTGTGTGTGTGTGTGTGTGTGTGTGTGTGTGTGTGTGTGTGTGTGATTAAGACTTTGCTGGGGTGGGATACTTACTATTTATGCATCCACACACACATGCTTGTATAGATTTACACACGCGATGTTTTATTTAATATTTCTTTTTTTTAAAAAACAACTGCAACGCTCTCGTTAATTGAAAAGAAAATATGACGGCGGACTTTCTCTCATATCAAGTAAAATACTCCCCCTCTTTTTTGTAAAATATTCCCCCACTTCTTTTCAGTTCTTATATACTGAAAGAAACATAGATGACGCGTTTACCAGTCGGAAAAATACAACAGTAACACTCCTGTCAGCTGGGAAAAACAACGGTGAACACTTTTGTCATTTGGTAAACTGCAATGGTAATGCTTCCATCAATTGGAAAAATATAGCTGAAACTCTTCTGTTAACTGGAGAAAACAATGATAATGCTTCTGTCAGTTGGAAAAGTTCATCAGTAACGCCATTGTCAACAGAGAAAATTAAACTGTGGCGTTTCTATTAACGGGAGGAAAAAAACTATCAAGTAAATAAAGCGGTAACATTTCTGTCATTTTGGAAAAGAAAACAAAAGTAGTGTTTCTGTCAGGTAGTAAACTACAACCGTAACGCTCCTGTCAACTGGGAAAATGCAACGCTGACGCTTCTGTCAACCAGAAAAAGAAATAAATACAGGTGATGTGCCTATCAAGTGGAAAAAATACAATGATAACGCTCTTTTAATTTTGAAAATAAACGGTAAAGCTCACATTACAACAGTAACGTACCTATCAACTGGAAAAAATCTACAACTGTAACAATTAAGTTAAAAACTACAACAGCGACGCTCTTTCCAACTGAAAAAATGCAACCGTGACATTTCTATCAAGTGGAAATTAGACAGTGGTGATGCTCCTATGGATTAGGAAAAACAAAACAACTCTGATACTCATTACGCGGCATGGTTACTCTCTAATGTCTAATCGAATAGAAAACTCCATAACGATGACGTTCCTTTAGTATGGGACAGGGAGAGGATGCTCATTTTTCCTGGAGAAAATAAATCAATAGTCTAGAACACTAGATGGTAAACATGGACTATTGCGAGTGTCAATACATGTAGGAAAAATAATCTCAGGACGCGTAAGCAAGTGCAAGTATACGATTTAGCATGTTTCAGTATGAAACACTTATGCCAAGTTGCCTAATTTACACTATTTATTCTTTAACAAGTCCTGTTGTTAAAACAATGGAATGTGGGATAGTTGCTAGGTTTGATGATAGGAGGGGAACAAACACCAAATTAAATTATTTTCAAATAGTTCTAAAGTAACTGGAAATTTTTCCCATGAAAGAAACCTACTAAATTTACTAAGTAGTAATAATTATTAACTTCGTACGTTTTAAAGTGTGACTGCAAGTCTTCAGTTTCTCTCTTTCTCTGTCCCTCCCAACATTAGATCGGTAAAGGCAAGTGAGTGACAGGAAGACCATTCCAGTCAACATTACGAGCGATGGAAGTGCCGTGCAAAAGGTCAACGAATATTGTGAGTGAAAACTGAGTTGGAAACAAAAATTAGTCTTTTAATCAATAGACAGTCATTAATCTAACAATGATCATCACAGCACCAACCCATAATATTCTATGGAGTGACCTCGTTTGTAACACTAAATGCTAAATATAGTGGAGTAGCAGTAGCACTTAGTAATAGTAGTTACAATATGGGGGAATTTCAGTTTCCATGCTCCGTCAAGTAGCTGCTGAAATGAGACTAAAATTAATTCTAGTGAAGAAAAGGATTAATTCAGTAATGTATGACAGACACCACACCCACGCCAGCCCCCAATCTTACACACGCACACACACACACAGACAAGCATGACTCACACGTTTTAGCAAAACTGACAGACGGTGTGGCTAGACTGGACAAGTGTGGGGGAATGTCGTTAATGCGTTGATGTGGTGTGACTAGTGTAACTACGAACTGGATGTAATGTGTATGTAACTATAACGTCCAGTCCTCTGCCCATTCCAGCCCTGGCTAACTATACCATCCAGTCCCCTACCCATTCCAGCCCTGGCTAACTATACCGTCCAGTCCCCTACCCAGTCCAGCCCTGGTTAGCTATACCGTCCAATCTCCAACTCAGTCCAGCCCTGGCTAACTATACCGTCCAGTTCCCTACCCAGTCCAGCCCTGGTTAGCTATACCGTCCAATCTCCAACTCAGTCCAGCCCTGGCTAGCTATACCGTCTGTGAAACTTTAATGATCTTGTGCCATTATCAAGATATTTCCTTAACAACCCACACTCCCAATTAATCAAAATAATATCCAGATATATGTATAATTAATGACACTTCAAGTGGAATATATGATTATTATATTTGATTTAGAGATCATAGGGATACACTTCGGGCTTGGCATGAGTGGCCATGTCACAGGAAGTTATTTCAGTCGTAATAGATTCGTTAGCGATACCAAGAAAGCAGAGAGATAGGAACAGATAAGGGACGGGGAAGGTGAACAGTCAGGTGACTGGACGAGGTTAATTACTCGCATTGGCCTATTGGTGACGTTTAATAACGTAGAATGAATCCTCCAGTAGCATAGTCAACACAAATTACTAAGCAAGAGTTAGTATGATGGGTTGTTCAATGCTCAGTGCACTAAACTATTTTTTTTTTTAAACATCGACGATTCATTCTTGATACTGGTCTGCAGGCTGAAAACACCTACATAATACACGTAACATGATAAAGGTTAACTCGGAAAAACGTTCACTGGTACAAAATTAGCAAGTCACAATTTAATCATTAAAGAAATTTATTAATAAACAGGTTATGAATATCATGGCGTCACAAGGTTCATTACCTGCCTAGTCCAATCCTGGCTAGTTTTACACTCCAGTCCCCAGCCCACTCCAATCCTGGCTAGTTTTACACTCCAGTCCTCAGCCCAGCCCAATCCTGGCTAGTTTTACACTCCAGTCCCCAGCTTAGTCCAATCCTGGCTAGCTATAGACATTCTAACACTTCTACCATTTTTTTGCAATATAGCTTTTCTGGCACACCGCTTTATTCATTTAAAATTGTACGGATATATAATTCGAGCATGAAATATAACCCTGAAGGCAAAGATGGGAAAACAGCAAAGTACGATCGCGTGTTTGATTCTGAAATGAACCGGCAGCCAGTATTTGTTCCGAGCAGCTGCATTTTAAAGTTTCAGAGGTTTCCACAGCAGGAAGTGTGGTGAACCAGCTAAAGAGTGTTGCGGCAATCAAAAACTGCAAACATCAACTGCAGTAATCAAGTCTTGATGTCACTAACTGAAATAATCAAATCTTGACCTCATTAACTGCAGTAATCATGTCTTGAAAAGCACTTAATTGCAGTATATGTTAATCGTCTTGCCATTACTCACTGCAGTAATCATGTCTTGAAAGCACTAATTGTAATATGCTAATGAAATCTTGACATCACTCACTGCAGTAATCATGTCTTGAAAACACTTAAAAGTACTAATTGCAATATGTTAATCTTGTTGTCACCCACTGCAGTAATCATATCTTGAAAGCATTTCAAGCACTCATTGCAATAGGTTATACGTTAATAAAGTCTTGTCCTCAATTAACTGCAGTAATCATCGAAACGTGTACTAAATCTTTCGGCTAAATATCTTTTTAGGGTGCTCATTCTCATTTAACAAAGTGCATGATAACGTATTCAGTCATGATTGAACTTTAACTTATGTGATGACTCACGTGTTCTTCGAAAGGGTGGAATCGTATGAGTTAGCGAATGAAACAGAACGGAAGTTCAGAGAGGCGATTTCAGCCTCTAGATGTGTCTGATGGTGACATAAATAAGTGACTGTAAATTGCGAAAACATAATTATATAAAAAGTCTTTATGTACATAATAATGAATTTTGTTGTTGCACTCATTCAAAGAAAAAGTATACTCTTACTTTCAGAAGTTCATTACATAACAGGGTTTCATTACTGTCATGTTATTTTATACTGTTTTCCACACGCAAAATTCAAGCTCATAACCTATAATTATTCTTAGAAACTTTAAAAATACAAAGTGTGATTATATTAAAAATACTCCCCCCCCCCCTCAAAAAAAAAAAAGAAGAAAAAAACAAACAAACAGAAAATTAAAAAGAAATCTTTATATGCACACACTGATTTTTATTTTACACACCTCCCCTCCTTACAATGGAGAAAAATCCACTCGTACTTTCAAAAGTTCATTACACAACACAGTCTTTACTATCCTGATAATTTTTATACTATCGGTTTTCCAATCGCAAAGTTCAAGCTCATAACTGTAAAATTATTCTTTGAAACTTTGAAAATATAAACTGATTATTTTAAAAAATAAATGCCCCCCCCCCTCCCCACTTAAAATGAAAATTTAAAAGAAAATCTTTATATGCTCACATTGACTTTTATTTTATATGCCTCCTTAATGGACACTTGTTCCCTGTCATATATATGTCAGTGTAGCACCTATTTGTAATTATAGAGCACATAATTTTTCTACAGAAATATTCATTGGTATTACCTAGTTTTGTACATGTACTTCATTAAGTATTTCTGGTTTTAGTCAGACAAATTAATAAACCCCAAACTATTCATTGGTATTAATTAGATTTTGTACAAGCACTTCATTAATTATTTTTAATTTTATTCAGACAAGCAGCAAAAACCTTTTATTTTCTCAATCTCCAAAACTGCATTGTCAGCGGTTATAGTGGATCTGAAAGGAAACGAAGAAATAATATACAACTAACTACTTGTAGATAAAATTATATAAAATATAGTACCTTAAAATAGAGCTGAGACTTGCAGTTAAAAATAGAACTTTGAAAGTTATTGGTAGTTAAATATAGATTTTTAAAGCAACGTTAAAAAGAAGCTAAATATAGATCTCTACTGTAGGATATATTGGTACTAAATATTAGTACTTTTTCTTTGAATTGCCCTAACTCTGACCTCTATTATTAGACTAGACTATCATGCGTGATTTTTAGGGTGAGGAAGATTGCGAATGTACAAGGAATCCTAGTAAAGGGTAGATAACAAGTGCATTTTCTCCAATAAGAGTAGCATAACCTAGTTTTTGGGATGTACAGGCCTTTGCTCAGTATTTAACGTTTAGAAAAACGAAAAAATGTGATTAAATTAATCATTAATGATTAATCACTATGTCTGGTGAAATAGTTCATCTGAATGTTGGTGGAACGCGGTAAGTTAGCCATACAAAAAAAATATTATTATTACTGAATCGTCATATTGACATTATTTGTGGGTTTATTGAATTATTCATTAGTACTTCTATATTATCACTAGGCCTATAGCTAGTTTATTTATCATATACACCAACATACACATTTCTACTAGTGTAGTGATCTTTCTTTGTATGCTTCTCGGTGTATCCCCGATATGCAGTAATTGTCATTGTATATTAATAAAATAGCACTTTTGTAATTACTAGCAAAATAGGAATAATTGATGGATTTGCAATTTAAAAGCACCTATAGGCCTATATGTTATCTTGCTATTTAGATACACATTTACTGCTCTGAAATAAATAAAATCGATGATTAAAGATTATTGTGTACACTTCTGCTATTATTGCGTAAATGCATCTTGTGCAGTATGTATTTCTCTTCGGTTTTAGTGAACAGTTCCCCACCCCAAAGATTTTGTTGTTGTTTATTTACTTTTTGGTAGGATGTTTCTCTTGACTTTAATCGCTATAAATGCAATACGTCTGTTTTTTTCAGTTCAACATGCTTAAGATTTCGGATGTGATGTTTTGGTATTTTCAGCTTTCTCCACATTTGGTTGGATATTTCATCTGCTTGGAACTGAGAAATGGATACTATAGTCTTATTGTTCTTGTAGATGAATTTAAGGGTCTGATCATCTACCACTGAGATTACAGTTCATCTTTATCATGGAGTTCCACCATGTTTTTGTACAACATTTTTTAGTGACATTAAAAAAGAATTGATTGAGTGCTTTTTCTGAAAACTGGTTTTATAAGCTTGAAAATGGTTGCCATGTATGTTGTTCTTTCTTTTCATTGTGAATTGTAGCATTCATTGTGAATTGTAGCATTCCTTTCCAGGTAGTGACTTTCATCTAGCATTATGGTAGGTAGATCTGTGATTAATTTTTGTTCTTACAGAATAAGTAATTATATTTTTTTCAGATCTGAAGATTTATACTCTCTGTGTGATACTGATCTGAGTGCTCTACCTTGTCAGTAGTTTCTGTTAAGGAGCTCTTTTCAGTATTTAACCCCTTGTCTTCTTGCATGTTGACAGTCTTAGCAGTATTTCTTGTTTTGCCACACATATTGACTGTGAAAGGGACTACATTCTTGCTTGTGCAAACTTAAAAAAAAAAAAAAAAAAAGAGTACAATATTGAATATAGGGTAGTTGTGTGTTTTTCCATTAACATATAGTATATACACTTAATTAAGTATCAGTGCTATATTACTAATAGTGTACCTCTTTTACCATTAATATTTGCACTTAATTCTCAGTGCTATAGTAACTAGTAGTTATATGTTTTATCAGGGATGTTTCAACTTAGTTAAGTCTCTGTGCTATAGTAATTGTATGTTTACCATTAACCATTGGCATTTAATTAAGTCTCGGTATTAAGACTATAATAACAGTTTACCTCTATTTTACACTTATAATCAATATAACATCAGCAAGGCAAAATATAATTAGGCATTAGTTTCTAGGTTATGGCATATTATATTTAGTGGTTTATAATTGCAGGACAGCAGATGCTCTCACCTGATGATATTTTTGTTTACTTTAAATTATATTTGCCTTATGTTAACAACACTCTCACTACACCAACACTACAATCTCCATATGGTTCATCATTTTGCTTTGCTTTATCCTGATATTATTTTCACTTACTTCTCTACTGCTCTAAAAAGTGATATCATTGTGCTTTTCCTGTTGGTTTGTTATGTTGGAATCTATAGAATGTAATTATATTATGCTCACTGCTTACTGTGCTTTCCTAGTATTCTCTAACACCATTTGGAATTTGTACTGATTTTTATAGACAATTCCCTTTATTGTCTTAGAACTGTTTTAGGAGCACTTTTAAACATGTTATAGTCTTTATACATTATCTCTTTTTAGAGCTAGATCAGATTGTTTCACTGCATTCACACAATTTCTGGAAAAGTTACCTATTGTTCTGGATAGACCTCCTCATGCAGTAGTCCAGGAAAGTAACAAATCTGGACACATGTATTATTCATGGTTTTCCAAAGCACATGTAACAGCAAATTAACAGTGGTGGTAAATTGAAAATATGGTAGTTAGTGTTAACTGAAGGGAAGAAAATATGAATAAATTAAAACTAAAAACACTGCACGAAAATACACTTATTTTTTGGAGAATAAACCACTGAATGCAACATATATATTAAATAAGCAGTCATTAGTATGCAATATACATATGTGTAGCTCATTTCTTTCGGAAAATTTCTGTAAGCCCTACTAAACAAAATCTCATCTAACAAAGGCTTTCTAGTACTGATACTGATCATAATTTTGTGTTTCAAAAAGTAAACAGTTTCTTTGTTCTTTCACAGATTTTTGTAGTACACTCCTTTTCTTATTTAATTATTATTTGAAAATTAACAGAAACAAATGGTGTAAAGTACTATAAATTTATCTAAACACAATTATTTTGATATTGTCCCCATATGGAGAATGCCAAAAGTACAAGGTTTAAAATGATGTCAGTTCTCATATAATTGTTTTCGTCTTAAGAGGATGATGCCTTCTAAATAAATTACATATTTTTTCATATTCTAAATCTAAGTAAGTAATCCCTTGACTAATTACATATTTGCCACTGTTCTAGGTGCAGCCACCATGTAAACAGCCTCTAGATTTATTAAATATTGGTCACTGTTGTAGGTCTAGGTGTCACATAAATAGCTCTACATGGTGCCTCAAAGTCTAGAACGTATGAAAATAAATGTATAAAGTCTATTCAAAGAATGTGGTCATTGTTACCATCATTGTTCCTGACATCAAAGCAGTGAGATACCCAGTCAGTAACCAAATGGCAAATGATTGTACTCAGTAGGTGTAAAGATGTTATACATCATTACATGTCAGTCATGCATTGCTGCAAATGTTCAACACATGATCCCAGATTTAAGGGACACACTGTAGATTAATTAAGTATTTGTCACTGTTCCAGTCCAAATACCATGTAAACAACTTTATGACCGCTTTTGTAAGGACTCTGTGGTTTGTTAGATAAAGCTTCTTCATCATCACCACCACAACCACCAGTCACCACCACCACCTTTTCTCTCTCACTATAAATAATACATATATACACCTCCAGTGTCAGTATGATTTGACCGAAAAAAATAAAGTTAGAGAGGATAAGTTCTTTACACCTTTTGTAGAGTTGTCTACATCTATTTGTTTATTTTCTAGTTTTTCAACATCTCGTCAGACACTGACCTGGGTTCCTGATTCCTTTTTCACAAGGTATGACTTGTTGTATTAACTTTTAAAAGTTAAGTTGGCAGTGAGAATCTTAAACTCATTGTAGCCCTTATGTTTACTGAATTTAGTTTGATTTTGAAAACAGTGATATTTGATTTTAGCTCTTGTAACACTTACACTAGTATATTGATAACGTGAGAATTAAACATTGGTGAACAATACACACACACACCCACACACACACACTTGTGCACTGTTTATAAATAAAATAACTGACTGACATTTTAAACATTTTTTGTGTCATTGAGAAATAGACATATATTGAAAAGCACACTCATCCCAAGAAAAGAAACTACTTGAAATAAGGTCACATTTACACGCGCATTTCTACTTTATTGAAGCATTGTTTATACTAGTTATAAAATGGGATTCAGTTCTAGTTAGTAAAGAAGTGTTCACTTTTTACTTAGTGGACACATTCTGTTTCTGTTACATATCATTATATGCATTGAAAAATGTTTATTTATATAGTGTAGTGGTGGGAACATTTCTTTTTTTCAGCTTGCTGAGCGGAAGAATATCTTCTCACAAAGATGAAACAGGAGCGGTATGATATTTACAATAGATTATATAATGTACATTGTGTATGTGAGTGCAGTACATTTGGTGTTGCATCCTATGCATGGTTTATGCTCTGATGTCAGTTCATTAAGCAGTAATTGCATAGAGTCAAAACTATGATTATTTTAAATCACGGCTCATGTGAGATCTGAACACTTGCTCTGTACATGTACAACTGTGATCATAAGTCTTCTCCTTTCCCTGAAAACACTCTTGGGGCATCATCAGCACATGATGTTGATCCAAGAGACAATGGACCATACTTATTATTTAGGTAGTGGAGAGTGAGTTATATATGAAGTGGTTCAGCCAAGAAGTTGATTGCATAGATGTCCTGCTGCTTCTTTCTTTTGAAAAACATGGTGTTTCAGAAATTACATCATTCAAGTGTTTCTGCTTCTTTGGCTAATGGCAGATGAAGTACATTTTTTTGGCTTGAAGTTGTTGGGCCATGTTGTATGAAAATTTGAACACTAGAATTACACCTAATGTAACGAGCTGCTGACACTACTATGACAGCATACAGTTTGCATATGTTATATAGGCATAATATAAAATACCACAGTGTGTTTGTGTGTATATATATATGTGAAGTTCATCTTTCAAATGATTTAATTACTAGTTAATGTGTGTTTAGAGCTTGGCTTGCTTTAGCAACAAACTACTAATGTGCAGGACTTAGCTGTACAATTTTTATCTGTTCCAAAGTATAATTTCCATATTTATTCTCAATGAATTAGTTCATTTCTAAATGCAAGAATATGAGGCATGTTATTGTCTGTCTGATTGTTTTAACTTTTGTTTTTCCAGATATTTATTGATCGTGATCCAAAGTTGTTTTCTGTGGTTCTTAGCTTTTTGAGAACAAAGGAGGTTCAGCTGTTGTAAGTATTTTTTTTTTACAAATAATATCTAGTTATAGATCGTAAGTGATTTTTTGCAAACAGTTTATAGTTACAGGTCTTAAGCATTTCTTTGCAGACAGTATCTAACTGTAGATCTTAAAATACTTAAATGTATCTTTGTAAGCAGTAGCTAGTTATTTATCTTAAGCATATCTTTGCAAACAATATCTAGTTATTGATCATAAGTGTCTTTTGTAAACAATATCTAGTTATTGATCTTAAGCATATCTTTGTAAGCAGTAGCTAATTATAATATATTAAGCATATCTTTGCAAACAGTATCGATTTATTGATCTTAAGCATATTTGTAAGCAGTAGCTAGTTATTGATCTTAAGCACATCTTTGCAAACAATATCTGGTTATTGATCTTAAGTGTTTATTGCAAACAATATCTAGTTATTGATCTTAAGCATATCTTTGCAAACAGCACCTAGTTATTTACCTCATGTACATCTTTGCTAACAGATTCTGGTTATTGATTTTAAGCATATCTGTGCAAAAAGTCTCAAGTTATTGATCTTGAGAGTAACTTTTCAAATATTATCTAATTATTGGTTTCAGTAATTTGAATTAATTCCTGAATTCTTTTCATATTTTTTCAAAACTTGTCTTTCTCATGATTAACATCCCCCCCCCCCTTCTTTTTATTTTATATTTCTCCATTATTTTTTCCACAAAATAATTTTTGTAATTTTGCAATTAGTCATTAGTCTTATTCTTGTATATTCAGATTTAAGAATAGTGTAATAATGAATACCCAGGGAAACGATTGTCAAGAAATTTGACTTTTTGATGTTCAGTGCAATGAAAATTTGCATGTCAGTATATTTAATTTTATCTTGAGATTGAATGCAGTGAAAATTTACATATGTAATTTTATTTTTATTTTATTTTAAGAGATGTAAATTTGTCTGCGTTGCGGCATGAGGCTGAATACTATGGAATCTCTCCCTTGAGTGAGTTTAATTTTGTTTCTTAGTTAAAATATTAAAATAAATTAAATTTAAACTGCATGTATGGATCATCTCTATCATTGTTTCCTGTCATTTCAATATTTTATATGTTTTTTTTATTTTAATTTTTTTTCCCCACATATAACTTGAATGAACAGTACACAGTGAAAGAGTGATTTAACTTTTGTTTGAACTTTGTTATTAATGTCTTATTGCAGTTCGCCGGCTGTCATTGTGTGAAGATTTAGAATTTGCTTCCTGTGGAGATGTTCTCTTCCATGGCTGTTTTCACCCTCCAGGTGGGGCTTTTTCAGAATGCACTTTCTCTATCATGATGGTTTTGAAATTATTTTAACCTATTTAATTTGCATTTACTTTTAACTCTGTATTGAAATACTTTTTTTGCTCTGACTTTTGGAGGCATTTCTGCATATTAATACATAATATTTTTGTGAAATCCTTTTATTTAACAAAATTTTGTTACATATTCATCCTTTATCATTTGTAAACAAGCATTATGGAATTCTCCATTCCTCCCTCCCTCTTCTCTCCCCAACCCCCAGGTTAAATCTGTCCAATTTTTTTTTCAAAATGTAGTTTTCAAGATAGTTTGGAACCCTTGAACTGTTGAGAATTACATGACTTACTTGCATATCCTTCAATCTTTTCCATTGCAGTTATTTATATATTAATTTCAATTGAATTCTGAGTGTTTCTTATAAATGTAAGGATGTTAGGGATTTGAATAACTGAAATATGAAAATGCTGGAGCAGTAACCACTGGATTATGGATCCAATATAATGTAGCCCACCCAACTCCTATAGAATTGTAACATTTTAAGGCAAGAAAAATAATTACTGGAATTGTATATTCATCTCTTATTCATTTTTCTTTTGTTCTTGTCTTTATGTTAATGTATTTTTTGAAAGAATGAAGTTATGAACTAACATTTGTTGGAAATTTTATATTATAACAGAGGTTATCTTTACCATGGTACAATCTGTAGCAGCAGCTATAAACTCACACTTGTGATGAAGTGTCCTATTACATATATTAACAAGTAATTAATACTGGTTGATCGATTGGTAAAGATTGCATTAATGGTGGGAAAAGTATCATTTCATTAACAATCATTTGTTTGCAGTGTGTACATGGGAGGCCACTATTTTTGCACTCTTGGTCAGGTACAAGTTTGAGAAAGATTATTGGTTTGAATAAAATTAAGTTCAAATTTAATTCAGCATTCAAGTTACTATTTAACCTGCAAAACATCAGCAAATAATAAAAAATGAAATGGTTTCAACTTTTGTTTCATCTAATGAAAATTTAAGTTATCTATTCTCTATTTAAGTAAGTTTTGTTATAGTTTAGAAAAAAAGTTGAATATGATTATAATTTAGATTTATGATTTTATGCAAGTGGGTCATGGTTTAAAAAAATGCTTACCCTGTTTCATACATTCTTACCCTTTTAAGAAATATAAGGTTTACATTCCTGGAGTTCTAATTTTTGATGTAGGGGATAAATTAATTTTATCCACCTATATTTATTGAGCAGGTAGAACAGGGATTTACTTGTTTGGCTGAGGTGCTGCTTGTCCAGAAATTTACAGACAAGACAATATTTGACTGGTAGTCGTGATTTCTACATGACATTATTGTAGCTGTTCAAGAAAATTGTAGTCATATTTGTCAAACCCTGAACCTTTTTATAAACATTTTTTCCTCTATAATGCTATAATCTGATTGTTCTCACAGGGAAGGAGTGAAGAGCATGAAGAGTTCTGCTCTTAGAAAACTATTCTCTACATGACAACTCAAACAACAAAAAGCCCAAACAGACTCAAAGTACAAAAGACCCAAACATCAAGACACAAACTACAAAAGACCCTGCATCACCCATATACTGGTAGATTTACAAGAATTTAGCATGGTTTCAACGCATTGATAATTGAAATAATAGTCATGGGTTTTGGGATGCCAGACCTAAACTTAAGGTGCCAAAATTTTGTACCTTGTGGCCTAGGTACCTCTCCAATCAAGAACTAACATACATCCTCTTATATTGTCCAGTGGTAATTTTTCTCTCGCCTCACACTGACTTTATCATATACTGCTATTTTGCCTCCTTGCAGTGTTTCATAAGACTTCATAATGCTAATTATCTGAAACTATGGATATGAGCCAAATATTTATCAAGTGTGCTGTATAATTTTTTCCCATTTTTTGGTTGATGTTGCTTTAGTTACCAGCTTGAAAAATTTAGGTACCATGGTGACCAGCATCCAGGATTGGTGAACCTTTGGATATGGATTTGTTGTTTGTAATTAATGGGGATTTTAAAAATTGTTTTTGTGTTATTCAAAAACGATTGCACTCTTTGGGTTTAAAAAAAATTAAATAGAAAATTTATAAGAACATTCTTTAAGTAAAAGAGAAAAATATAGTTTGATTTTTTTTTTTAGATTTTTAAAGTTGAAAATACATTTTCTTATTCCTTTGTTTAATATTCCATTATTCTAGCACCACCACTTCCTCCAACTACAGAAAAACGAAATTCTACTGTCAGTTTGGAAATCGCAGCCAGAAGTGCTATTGAATCCATTAGGTGATTATCAGCAAGATTGTTCTGAATGAACTTAACTAAATTATATTTGAAATAATGAAAAGAAAAATGTTAACTTAATTATTTTTGTAACAAAAAGTACACCATTGTATTTCAGCTATGCCTTTCTGAAAGATACTTTTTCAAATTGAAATTGGTGTTTGCATATGTGAGAGAGAGAGAGAGAGAGGTTTCAGTTACATTGCTTTAATAAAACAATGGTGCTTAATACAACAGAATAAGTTTTGAAACTTAAATTGGAAAAATATTTACTGTTGCCAGATTACATTAATAACATAATTATAATGTGCAATAGTGTACTGATTTTTTTAAAATGATGCTTAAATCAGACTGTTTGGAAAGTTTTCTATCAGTCACTTAGACTTGAATCATTGTTTGGGACAATTAAAACTTAAAACTTATTTACATCAAATGTCCCAAGATATGATGATGAAATGAAAATATGAAATTTATAACCATTTAGGCTTATAATGATAAATATGATATAGGTACTTCTTCCAAATTACAGTAGAAAGTAATATCACATACTGATTATGTCATCTCTCCAGTTTAATTTTACCTAATTTTTACATTGTGTTAAGAAACATAATTTCTGGTAGACATCTATAAGTTTAGGAAACAGAAGCTGATATTTTAGATGTCTGTTCATCTGATGATAGTCATTAAAAAAAGTTGATGATTTCAGTCAATCTAGTGATATTGATAGTCATTAGGAAATTTGGCTATTTCAGTCAATCTGGTGATATTGATAGTTGTTAGAAAAGTTGACTATTCACTTGTTCTGGTGACATTGATAGTCATTGAGAAAAAATAACTATTTCTTTTGATATTGTATATTCCCAATGATTATCGTACTGAATCATTGGGAAACTTGACTATTGACTAGTCAATCTAGCATTAGTCATTGGAAAAGTTGACTGTTTCAGTCTGTCTGCTGTAAGTGTTTGGAAGTTCAGTATTGCAATGGATCTATGTTAGTCTTGGGGAAAGTTGGCTATATTTTACTCAGTAATCTAGTGTTAATCATGAAGAAAGTTGTCTATCTTGTAATCAGTCTGATGAGTTATTGGAAAGTTCACTATTTCAATCGATCTAAGTTAGTCATGGGAAAAGTTGTATCTTGTATTCAGTCTGGTGAGTTATTGAAAAGTTCGCTATTGCAATCAATCTAGTGTTAATCATGAGGAAAGTTGTCTATTTTATATTTAGTGTGGTGAGTTATTGAAAAGTTCACTATTGCAATCAATCTAGTGTTAATCATGAGGAAAGTTGTCTATTTTATATTCAGTCTGGTGAGTTATTGAAAAGTTCACTTTTGCAGTTGAGAAGATTGCTATTTGAAGTTCAAGACTGTTATATTGTTAAGTTTCCCAGTGTACAAATAAAATTTTGTTCGAAATACTTTATAGTTAGAATTGAAAATTACTTTATTATTGACTTTGAAAAAAATATTTTAAAAAAATTAAATTTCTTAAAATTTGATCTTAGAGACCATGCAGAACAAGCACATGGACATTCTCGCCAAGCTTCTGTGGAAATTCGATCTCGTAGTCACTCCAGAAGCTCTTCTGTCGATCTTCGACAGAGCCAGTTAGTAACCCCAGATCCACTCAGGAGCAGCAAGCTTGAGTCATCTGCAAGTCGAAGTAATGTTTATAAATGCTTTCTATTATTTGTTTTCTTCAGTTGTTTACTGTAAAGATGTCTCAGAAGTAATTTCCCCTTTGTTTAATAGTAATGCCATTTTTTGCATGAGGTATTTGAGGATGCGCTGAGGAGTAAAAATACAGCTAATTGAATAGAATGTCAATATAACCATGACTACTGATCTGTGTGCTAAAACTGAGGTGACATTTTGACTGTTTACTCTGCTGAGCAGTGGCTCTACACCAGCTCTTGAGAGGACTGAACTCTTTGCCTATCTTTTGTCTCTACCAGCCATTGGACAGCAGTTATGATTGGTTGACATGATTAATTCCTAATTTAGCAAAAATAATTCCCAAAATGTCTGTCTTTACTTGAAAAATATCATTTTCTGAGGGAAATCATTAACATTTAAGGAAATGAGTCAGGAAAAGAAAAAAGCTAATGTTTAAATTTCAGCAAAATATCTCATGCAGTTTCATTAAATTTGTTGTTTTGGTAGTGCCTAGATATCGTGTTGAGCATTTTTGAAAGTAACAACTTTTAACAACTTTAAATGTTCCCCACGTTTACATAATTTTGGTGCTGCATTACTTTTGGTGAAAGTTTTGCAAAATGAAATGGGTTTGGTTACTTCTCTATAATGATTTGTTATTTTCTTTTAAAATTCTGTAGTTCACTTTTTGTTAGTTTGTTACAATTATATGGAATAAGTTTATTTTGATAACTTCTTGTAATGATAAAGCTGAGGTAGCTTTAACAGTTGTTTGAACATTTGAATAAAATTGAAACAGTGCATGCTATATTGCTTATAATTATTACCTGCCATATCAGCATTTTAAAATATTCGGTTCTTATTGTAATTTGTCATCAAACTCTACCATGATTTTTTTTCTTCTAATTTGTCAGTGATGCTCGTGGATCCACTGCAAGTGACCATGCTGAAGGGCCATCACAACTGGATCTGTGTCGCATATCCACATTTTGTTTGTTGTTTCAGGTTAGTGTGTTCATTTGTACTTATATCTTATCAAACATTTCGGACAAGGCCTGCATGCAGCCTCCTTTCTTCCCTCTATATGTGCAACCTTGAAAATTTTAGCCACAAGTAAATTGCAATTGCAGTTGACAGCACGCTGAAAGGGGTGGATGTGTCTATGCACTGAATATGCCTCCCACCCTCCCACCCTCCCATGGCAGGCATTGAAGACATATAGGAACATTATTATTGTTATTGTTATTCTATGTTCTTGGCAATCGTGACTTGAATCTAACCTGCAGCACTAGTCAAATTGGCTGTCAGTAATTAAATTATTTTCTTAAAACGTAGATGGAAAATTGCGATTTTTTTGGTGAAAAAATATCAGTTTATGATAGTCCACATGTTATTTTCTGAGCTCACAAATGACAGTTTTCCACTCACAAATTGCAAGCTTGCAAGTGGGATTTTCGAGGGTTGTATATGTGAGAAGGCCAAGATCATTACTTTGTTCAAGAATTAATATATAATTCTATGCACTGAATGTTTAATTTGTATGATAATCTTGCTTGCATAGAACAGACATATCCAGTTATAAAAGACAGTAGATATTGTAGAGGTAACTCAGGTAATCTGTCTGTATACTACAGTATTTTGGCCATGAAGCATTGCATAAGGAACACTATAGAGTACAGGCATTATTTTCACCATGTAATGAACACTATAGTATACAGACATTATTTTGGTCATGAGGTATTATGTAATGAGCACTATAGTATACAGACATTATTTTGGCCATGAGGTATTATGTAATGAACACTGTAGTATACAGACATTATTTTGGCCATGAGGTATTATGTATTGAACACTATAGTATACAGCCATTATTTTGGTCATGAGGTATTATGTAATGAACACTGTAGTATACAGCCATTATTTTGGCCATGAGGTATTATGTAATGAACACTATAATATTCAGACATTATTTTGGTGATGAGATATTTATAATGAATGCTAATATACAGCCATTAATTTGGTCATGAGGTATTATGCAATGAACACTATAATATACAGACATTATTTTGGTCATGCATACATACCATTTGTTCACTCTCTATCCACCAAAAATCTTATCAAATTACAGTCTTCTAACAAGTGGAAAGGAGGTGGACATTATTTCAATAAAAATCTTTAGTTTAATCTGTTTTTTTTTTCTCTCTCTCCAGACTGACAACCTTAGTGAGGTGTTCAGTTAACTTACAAAACAACATCCACTAAGGATTAAACAAAAACAATTATTGATTTAATTTAATTTTAACTTAGATACTTGTGACTTAATTGCCATACCACATATAATAGTGACTCCAGCATCACACAGCCTATAGGACAACACTATCTTAAGTTAAAAGTTACTGATAGTACTAGAGACTACAAAGTGTAGAGTTGTCACCATTTTACTAGGCTCTGAACATGTATGTCAGTCGTGCAGTCTAGAACTTAGTGCACTGTTCTCAAGAAGTATTGGTGGTTCTCATTTGATGGCAATCCTGTAGTTGAGGAGATGATGATCTAACCGATCTATCTCAAGTCAAAAGGATACACTTGTCAGCTGGATTGTACTTGTGCATGGATTATTATGCACTTTATACTGTATAGACATTTTAATTCAGAATTTACAATCTGAATATTTCTTTATGCAAACACAAATCTTGTATTACAGTTTGTGGTTATCTTTAGCCTTAGATATAATCGTACTGTTATGACTGTTATGTTTTCACAACTTATAAAAGCAGAGGTTAGTAAAATTGGAGAAACAATGTTTGTGGATAGAGTGATAGATGGATAGACAGGCAGATAGAAAGAAAGCCAGTGAGCCAATGAAAATTTAATTTGTATTCTCAAATTATTTCCAGAATGAAAGATTCCACTGGCTGGCACTTGATTTGGACAAGTGAATACTTGGTAAATGTGGTAGAACGGGTTGCTATCAATGCTAAGGTGTTGAACTCTTTACAAGACAACACCAACAAAATGGTAGCAGCTGCAGCAGCGAACATGGTATGCCTGTGGTCGATTTCAGAAAGTGGTGAAAGCAGGGAGATAGGTATGCATTAGTTGGAATCAAATAATGAAATTATGGTTTTGTTTATTAGACACTTTATTTTAATAGAATAAAGGTAAAGTTAATACTGATGAGAATTTTTTTTAATACAGTAAAGGTAATCTTTAATAGAATTAAGGTAAAGTTAATACTGATGAGAATTTTTTTTTAATACAGTAAAGGTAATCTTTAATAGAATTAAGGTAATGTTAGTATGACAAGACACTTTATTTAATAGAATTAAGATAATGTTAGTAGATGAGACACTTTGTTTTAATACAATAAAGGTAAATGTTAGTATGATGAGACATTGTTGAATAGAATTAAAGTAATGTTAGTATGACGAGACACTTTATTTAATAGAATGTTCGTATGACAAGACTCTTTAATAGAAGAAAGATAATGTATGATGGGACACTTTGTTTATTAGAAGTAAGATAATGTTAGTGTGATTAGACACTTTGTTTTAATACAATAAAGGTAAATTGTAGAACTAGTGAAAAATGTTGTCTGAAGGTAAATAGTAGAACTAATGAAAAATGTTTTAATGGACTAAAGGTAAATTGTAGAACTAATGAAAAATGTTTTTAATAGACTAAAGGTAAATAGTAGAACTAATGAAAAATGTTTTAATAGACTAAATGTAAATAGTAGAACTAATGAAAAATGTTTTAATAGACTAAAGATAAATTGTAGAACTAATGAAAAATGTTTTAATAGACTGAATGTAAATAGTAGAACTAATGAAAAATGTTTTAATGAAATAAAGGTAAATAGAATTAATGAAAAATGTTGTTTTTATAGAATAAAGGTAAATAGTAAAATTAATGAAAAATGTTCTTTTAATATAATAAAGGTAAATAGAACTAATGAAAAATGTTTTAATAGGATAAAAATAACTAATATCTCCTTTATTTATTAATAGAAATCACTTTTAATCCATTATTTGTTAACAGTTGTTTTTAACAATGCAAATATTCTTCAGGTGTGTTCAATATGAATGTGTCAGTTGATTCCCTGTTCTTCATTGGAAGTCAGTTAGTTGCATTAAGTCAGACAGGCAAGGTTGGTGTCTGGCATTCTATGACTCAGCACTGGCAGGTAAATAATTCTAACGTTTTTCTCCTGTATTTTCCCATGCTTAAGCTTCTTTCTTCTTTGCATCTCTTTTTACATGTTTGAAGCCCATGACATTTAATTGCTGAAGACTGTGCTGTTTTAATCAGACATTTGTAGAAATGATGAAATTTAACTGAAGATTTTTGTCTGCTAGTTCTGAAGAAAATTCTTCTTCTTCTGTTCTTCCACTATCTGAGGTTTGTGGATTGTTAACTATTGAACAGGTGCAAAAGGTATTTTAATTTATTTTTAATGTAAAATAATTGAACCTTGCTTCAAACGGCAACATAGAAAAATCGATCAGTTGTGGACAATGCCTAAACTTATCTTAAAAATATTATTTTTTAAAACATTTTAGTTTAAAAACCAGTTTGTACATTAAAATTAGACGTTAATTTATTTAACTTAGTTCTTTTAAAAGTTATATTTTATTATTTTGTGCTCATAATCTCACTTTAAAAAATCATAAACAAAGGATGCGTCCTTGACCGCCATCTTGAATTTTTCACAAAATTAATAAATCGTTCTAATTAATTCTGATTATGAGCCTGACACTGAGCTGGATTCAGGTGGTAATGATGCCTAATTGATGGCAGAAACCTCATGTAAGACTGGAGAAGATATTGTTGCCCCAAATTTGAATGTGAGTGTGAATGCTCAAAATGGAGAAAGGTTTGTTCATTTCTTAGATGTAAATTTTGCATTGCATAGGTTAAAGGTCAATTTATATTAAGTTTTTATTCCTTGCAGTTGCAGTATCATATTTATGACAAAATTATCCCCATTATAAGGGTACTTTCAAAATATTAGAACAGGTAAGTCTTCTGAAGATTAAAAATATGGTCCATGAATTTACTTGCTTCTTTGTGCATTTTCTAAGTGTGGTTATATAATATTTAGAAATAATTACTATAATTGCATCTTGTACATATAATAAGTGTTACATAGGAATTGTTTTATAGACAATTAGAGTTTTTTCACTTCATTCATATTATCATTGCAGATTTTTTATGTTAAGTTTTTCTTGGTTGGCAGATCCAAGATGTAGTGCCAGTGACGAGTTATGACACAGCTGGTTCATTTCTTTTGCTTGGCTGCAGTAATGGATCCATTTATTACATAGGTTAGTTCAGTATTTCCTTATGCAACAAACATGCACACAATACCACACCACACCACACCACATCACACCACACCATCCTCCACACATGCAAACGTGCTATACACTGTATACTTGTGGTTTATCCAGAGCGTATGAGGATTGAATAATGTCAAGCAATTACATTTTATACTGCATCTTTTAGGAGGTGCTCAACATACTTTTTTTCTTTCTGATTTTATACCAAGGAATCTTTAGCATGTAGGGTCTGTAATCCATTTGTCTCGTAATATCCTCCCTTGGATTAGACACTCAGGCTCACAATCTTGACTGTAGAGACTTATGGATTAAGTGTAAGATTTTTTACCTATAGTTATACGACAATAATTAGGTCCAGCAATTTTGATTGTGATAAATACAGTGCAGCATTGTGCAGGGTTACAAAATTTGCCACTTCAAGTCCGTCAGTTTAAATCTTGTTAACCCCCCAACCCAGCAGATTGTATGTTATTTCATTATTCCAGTGTGTTTTAAACAAAAAAGTTTTAATTTTACTAATTTTGTTCATTAAAATAATATTAGCACAAAATGGATACACAAAATTAAAAGATTTTGGATAGTTCATGCTGCATTTTGGAGTATGATCAAAGGGAAATAAGTGTTTCCTATTAAGTGCCACTTTCATACATTTGTCTTCTTAGGGAGGCTTGGCTAAGTTCTTAAAAATTCCAGGTATTGTTAAGAGAGACAGAGAGAAGTTATATGATGTTCTAACAATTAATAGATTTTATAAACAGATATGCAGAAGTTTCCTCTTCGTATGAAGGACAATGACCTTTTGGTGACGGAGCTATACCGAGACCCTAACAGTGATAAAGTAACAGCTCTCAGCGTGTATCTCACACCAAAGACTAGTAAGTCATTTTGGTCAGTTAAATTTCCATTGATATCCTTAAACAATATTTGCACATCCTTATACTTCTAATTTGCAGGCATAATTTAATTTTTCCTGAGTTAATATTAATTTAGAATTTTTTTTAAACAAGTAAATTATGAAAAATCATCTTTTCCATTTTGAAAATACACTTATACAATTAAATCTTGTATAAATTTACTTTTAAAATTCATTTACTCATCATCTAGTTTTAAAGAAACAAAACAACAAAAAACTGTTTTAAAATTTACTACACAATAAATCTTTATGATTCTTCCTGTCTTCTTACAATTGTTAGGATTAATTTGGAAGATAAAATAGCATCTTTATTGATTAGTGCTGCTGTTTTGCTTGTGCACTGTGTAGTCAGAAAAACTACTTCTCTGGCTCCCAGAAACTAGGTCATGTATATCCAAACAATGAAAGCTATTAGACTACAAACTGCTAGAGTCAGTGTCATTAGTACATAACATCCATCGTTCAAACTTTTAACAGTATGTTTCTTTATAAACATTCACACCTGATGTGATTTTTCCATCACATGGATTTTCAGATGAAAATTTATCTGCACCTCTGATTTCATCTTAACCAAATTTTGCTGTAACTGTTTAAATGGCCTTTTATTTTCCACAGCGTCGTCAACTGTTCTGAGTGGAAATTGGATTGAGGTTGCATAT
Organism: Sinotaia quadrata; assembly: GCA_028829895.1. Lineage (NCBI taxonomy): Eukaryota > Metazoa > Mollusca > Gastropoda > Architaenioglossa > Viviparidae > Sinotaia > Sinotaia quadrata. The sequence goes on from CM054177.1 coordinate 69,970,166, forward strand.
GGGACAAGTTCTGGAACAGTGCGGGTTATCGTCAAGCACCCAGAGACAGTGGGTCATGGACCGCAGCTCTTCCAGACATTCACTGTGCATCGCAGCCCTGTTACCAAGGTCATGTTGTCAGAAAAACATCTTGTGTCTGGTAAGATTTCATATATTATTTTGATGTACAGTCTCTTTTTATACATTTTATTTCCAGCTTTATTCCAGAATGCTAGTTTGATCTCATCCAAACTGCATAAAGTTTGTGCTCTTCATTTCATGCATGCAGTCTCAAATTCCCAAGATAAAATCTATTATCCATTGGATACCATTTCTTTGTGTATCAGGGATGGAACTAACCTTTGAGTGCTAAAACAGGGAGACTATAATTACTTATAAGTGGACTCGGGATGTTCTAGCTATACAAGTCACAGTCACTCTTTTTTGAGTTATAAGGTTTAGTTTGTAGTTATAAGGTTTAGTTTGTAAATGTACTTTTATACACCCAGTCTTGAATATTAAAAAAAAATTGATTTTGTAAACCCATTTTCAATTGCAGTCTGCTTATTGTATCATATGCACAGAAATTCATTTTCTTTTTTATATTATTTGCCAGACATTTTCATTTGTTTACTATGGGTTTGTATGCAGATATTTGTTGTTTCATGTTTACTATGGGTTTGTATGCAGATATTTGTTGTTTCGTGTTTACTATGGGTTTGTATGTAGATATTTGTTGTTTCACAAGTTGATGTTGTTGTAGAAGCATTTGGAAGTTTTTTTTAAGTTTAAGAACTCTACTAAGTCATCATCATCACCATCATTGTTGTCAAAACTATCTTTATTGTTGTCATCATCATTATTATTATTGTCTCTTAATTATTTCTCTCAGTTAGTTGCTTGTGAAACTTGGTCTTGGAGGTCCAAGGATTTACAGACAATATTGGCACTAAGAAGAATGCAGCTGTTAGCCTTGGTGCAGGTTTATGGTTCCCTGATAGTTTGTAACCTTTTCATTAGCAGTGATGTTTTTCTATGTTCTCTTATGATTACTCATGCCATCATAATTATGACTTTATTTGCAGAATCAATTTTGCCAAAGTCATCATATTGTAATTACAATGTTTTTGTAATTTTTAGTGTGCAGTGAATATAATCATGTACGTACTTGGAGTGTGACACGTTTTCGTGGTATGATTTCCACTCAGCCAGGCTCTACTCCCCTGGCTTCATTTAAAATTATGGCCCTTGAAGACCTTGACCCACACATTAGCTATTCAGCTGGTAATGATTTTGGTAAGTTGTTAAAAGATACCAACAAATTCTGTTATTTTTTCTATTTATTTATTCTAAAATTAAAAAAAGAAAAGGCAAGTATTTGAGTAAACATTTAACAATCCTTTGCCAAAACAAGCAAGTAGGTAAAACGAAATGGATCAGCCTAGCATTTTATCATCATGGAAAGGTGACTTGTTTTTCTTATGATTGTGATCACCAAATTAGCTCAAATCCTCCACATTGCTTATAGTATGTTAGTTTATATCAAGAATTAAATAGAGGTCTGTGGATTATGAGAATCATTGTCAGAGAAAAAGAGACTGTTCAGATATACAGAAGAACTCCATCAGTTAACATTTAGTGGACGTTATCCTGTTGTCACTGTCTGAATGCATGGTCAGAATAATGGACTCATCTGTTGTTAATGGGATCAGACGACACAGTTAAACATCACAACAGTATACACTGCTGTGTACATTTATTAAAATGATTTAAATATAAAAATATTTCAGATTATAGCTTTCATGCTACTTTAATTATAAACTGCAGAACATACTAGCATTCTCACTCTCAGCAATAATACATGTGAAAGCAACGCTACTAATGAAAAATGTAAATTTTTATAAATGCATTATAGAGCTGTTAGTCCAGATGTTTGAGTTAAAATTAATTAGTCGGCCTGTTCAGTAATCTTCATGGAGACATGTCAATGATAAATTTATTTCTTGTACAATGGTGAGACACTGAGAGTTTACTCTAGGTTTGTTCATTTTAGTCACAGCTGCCAGTCATATGTTGAGCAGGGTGTTGTAGGTGGATGGACAACAATAATTGCTGGTTGCATAAAAAGTCCATTGTGGACACCTGAAAGTATGTTGCAGACACCTGAAAGACCAATGTTTAGTGTATGTAGACAGAGAGAATAGTGAATATTGACATAATTCTTATTAATGCAAAGGACAGCAAAATCAGCCAGTTTATTATGTCACATAAATTTAATCAACAGTGGATTTGTACACCTTGACATAGCTCTGACTGATGCTCTTACAAAATAATGAAGAGATGCCAATTCTTCTTCTATTATGGAAATGTTCTGTATTTAGGAATTGTGTCATTGGGTTTGCAGGCCCTTTTGGGGAGCAGGATGACCTGCAAGTTTTTGTTCAGAAAATTGTGCCAGAGACTGACCGTGTTTTTGTTCGGCTGTCATCTTCTGGTCAAAGGTAAGAGTATGAATGTCATAAAAGAGTGAGAATGATGCAGTTTTCAGTGATGTATTTGTAGGCATGTGACTTTTTGAGATGTTTTAGTCATTTGGTAATATGCATAAACAAACTTTAGACTGTATATCTTTTTAAAATTGTAATTTGTAAATCATCATGATGTGTCAAAGCAATGTGGGTGTTGTAATTGGACTAAGAGAAAGGTTGGAGAATAAAAAGTAACATTATGTCCCCATACAGTTTATTATGTCAAAAAGAAATGAACTATGTTGCTTGATATTGAATTGCGATTCATGTCCATGTATGATCAACACAAAATAGAAACAGTATAAAATTATAAATATATGTGACCCACCCAGCATAGGAACAGTACAAAACTATAAAACTCCTACATGAGAACACTACCACTGAATCTCTTCTTCTTTGATGTCACTTTTTTGGTAAACTAAATTAGTGGGGGTAAGTGGAAGATATGAAGGGACCATCTTCCCCCAGTGAACTAATAGCCAAAGGAGTCAAACAAGCAAATCTGTCGATAAACTTTGTATAGTGTACATTTAATACCAGAATGAGTCTAGTTGTTGGAGCAGTTATTGCAAAAGTCAAAAGTTATTAATGATTTCTCTTAGATTGTCAGTTGACTTGTTTGTTTTTCACTAGTGTGCAGTTATTAATTCATTTGGTTCATTGAGTTTTTAATTCATTAAATCGTTCATTTAGTTTTTTCTGATGATAAGACATTCTGGATATAAACTATTTTATTTGTAAGCTTGTGTTTTTTTTAAAAAAAAGAAATAATACTGACATTAGTGGTTAGTTACTAGTTGTAATATAGATTAATGAGCAAATCTAACTTCACCTTTGATTAATACCTTTTTATGTGTGTGTTTGATTTGTATATTTAGTTCTTTTGGGTGATGAGAATTGCTAGATATAGTTTTTTACGTATATGCTTGTTTTTTTTTAAAAAAAAAGAATAGTACTGACATTAGTGGTTAGTTTCTAGTTGTAGTATAAATTAATGAGCAAATCTAACTTCACCTTTGATTAATATCTTTTTCTGTGTGTGTGTGTTTGTATATTTAATGTTAAGTTAATATTAAATTAAATAAATAATTTTTCTTTTGCAATTGAAATTGCCTTTTTGACTTCAAGAATATGCCAGATTTTAATGCTAATTTTAAATGTTATGTTACAATAAATACAAGCATAGATTTACTTCAGTTGCAGTCAGCTTTTCTCTTAAAAAGTTTTCTTGTTTAAAATCATAACAGGAGTTTTTGAATAGCTATAATTTTAATAACATGAAGGTTGAAGGCCATTTTGTTTTAAAGACACCAAGGTTGACAGCCATTTTATTTTAATGACTTGAATTTTAACAACCATTTTGTTTTCATGATGTGAAGGGGCTAATTATTTAGGCCTGTTATGAAAGTTTAAAAAAAAATCTACAATACTTTGTTCCAGAGTGTGTGTCATCAAGTCTGTTGATAATAGTACGATCAGTGCGTTCTGTGTGCACGAGTGTGAAGGTTCAAACCGTATGGGTTCTCGTCCAAGGCGCTACCTTTTTACCGGGCATGCAAATGGGAGCATTCAGGTGTGCTGATTATCTTCAGTATAATTTTTTAAAACTACAATATTTGTTTGTGAATGGAATAACTATAGCTTATAATTAAACTCACTCATTGTAAAGAGATTGATATTTATATGTTGATATTTGAGATAGAGATTTGGTCACATGTTCAGTTTTGAGATAAAGATAAGTTGTTGATATTTGAGATAAAGATTTGGTCATATGTTGATATTTGAGATTAAAGAATTGGTCATATGTTGATATTTGAGATAAAGATTTAGCTATATATTGCTATAGAAGGTAAAGATGTGCCCATAGGTTGATATTTGAATACAAAGTTTGACATATGCTAGAATATGAGGTTAGGATTTGACTTGCTTTCTAGTTTTGATTTTACTGTAGATTTTCTGCAGTATGAACAGTATTAAACTGTCTATTATGACCTTGTTTAGAAAGAAGTTTTGTTTGGTACTAGCAAATACAGTAAACATTTTATTCTTCTGAAGGGGTAAAATAGTGGACATTATTTGTACAGCATGTTAAAATTGTAATACAAGTATATAGATCAGATTTATTCATCTTTTCTTGCTAACTAAATTCTGTTAATATAATTGTTGACCAAATTGTTAATCTGTAATGAGGTAATTGTGAAATGGAAACATTCATGCTTCACCATGAATTAACAACAATTTATAGCTTTGAAAATTTAGTTCCAGTAATTATTCATTAATCATTTATAATCCTGATAAATAATTTAAAATTCTAGAGATTATATTTTGTTTAGTTGTTTTTTATGATGATCTGTAGAGTTTTGCTTGTCTGCTTCATTTGTTCATTTTTTTGCAGATGTGGGACCTCACTACTGCCTTGGACATGATGAACAAGACTGAAAAAGGTCAAGAAGTGCTTAGATATATGTTGCTTTATTTGATATGATGAATATGTTATCTCATAGGAGTTTTCTTGTTTTTATTTACTTTTTGTTAACCTCTGGAGTGTGAGCAACCAGATATTTGGGTCTCTAATACATTCACTACAAGTGCTTGCAACTCTTATGTCAGGTCACTATTGATCGCTCAATCAATACAAATGATAGTTCTTTAGGACTGGTGGATGGATTTACTATTCACTTGTTTCTCTGGTTCCGCAGAGACTTTCTTTACAGATCAATATTTATATATACAGATGAGAAGGTTTTTTTCTCCTGAGATAGCTTAAAACTCAGTGAGCTTAGAACAGGAAGTCATTGACAACTTTGTGATAGACAGCTGAAGGTGACAAACTTGTACACAAAATAATCCTTATTTAATAATAATAAACCAAAAATTAACACTAATTATAATTACTAAAGCACATATTTATATTTCTTTTATTTTGCTTATTTTGTTAAAATTTAAATACTTAGCTGTAGTGAACTTTTCTGTCACATGACCTCTTGTCTGTTTGAAAACCTTTCCGTTTGTTACCAACTTTTGATTCACACTTTACTTATTGAAAACAGGGAATAAATCTATCATTAATGGCACATATTGAGTCGTACAAAAAATTGTTCTAGTTGCATTCTTTATTACAGGTAATAAACAGTTGGTATGAATCATTTACTTACAGAAAACATCAAGCAGATCCAACAGAATATTGTAATCAGTTCTGATATAACTGCATAATCAGCAGATCTGTAGATCTCCTAATAGTATTTTGTGATCAGTTCTAATACCATTAGATAATCTGTAGATCTCCTGACAGTATTTTGTGATCAATTCTAATACCATTAGATAATCTGCAGACCTCCTGACAGAAAATTGTGATAATTCTAATACCATTGCAGAATCTGCACATCTCCTGACAGTATTTTGTGATTATTTTAATATCATTGCATAATCCACAGATCTCCTGTATATTACGATCACTTCTAGTTCTAATACCACTTCATTATTAATGAGTCACATTAGATGGCTGATTGTCCAAGACAGATGGCGAAATTTTTGACTTTTGGGAATTGTTGCTCAGGTTGGCTAAATATATATATATTTGGCCCTAATATGCCATTAATTCAACACAGAAAAAATAAAGTTATGGGAAATAAACATTAAGCAAGTGTGGGAATTATACAAGTGAATGTAATTTGAACAGTGAAACACATTTTGTTGATTAAATAATAAATATGAATTTCTTTATTACCTTAGACCAAGAAAATCTATTTATGAGGGTTTGTTAAAACTGTACTCAGAACAAAACTGTACTCAGTCACAATCATGCTTGTATTCACACCGTTCTGCTGTAAATTGTTTGTCTGGTCAGTTTTCCTTTGTTTTAAAAGCCATTGTTAATTAATCAAGGTACTTTAGTTAATAAAGTAAGAGAGAGTTGTGGAGAAATCTTATCATCAGAGAAATGGCTGCTATTGATATAAACAAGACCAGAACACTCTGCAACAATATTTTTGATTGGCAAGCTGGGAGCTTGTTCGCGGAGCCCGAAATCCAAGTTCGGCACAAACATAGTAATGTTAAGCAAGGACTCTAACATTATGTGAATACACAAGCATCAGTGGGAGGCCTAATATTATGAAAATATTATTATGTTAACCTGTTCTGCAAAAATTCACAGTATTTATCTATATGATGCAATTTATATAACAGAACATTATGCAAATGAAAAAGATGTATAAAAAGCTTATAATGGCAAAGATTTCTTTACATTGAGGTACATTTTGAAACATTTGTTTTTCTTGCAGTTGATGATGGCGGTCCAACAGCAGAGGAACTTGTGCGATTGCTAGACCAATGTGACTTGAGCTTGTCACGATGTTCAACGCCATGCATCAGCCGCTCTTCCTCCATGATGATCGGGCTGGGTGCACCTCCTCTAATGGCTCGAACACGATTAGGCCCATTACAGTCGTCAGTGTACAGCATTGCCTCAAATGCAAAACCAGAAGGTGCACAAAGTGAAAATGAGGTTGATAGTGAGGTAAAAAGTTATTTAATACTTATATTAAAAATTCACATCAAAGAGGAATCTAGGTTATCTTTATCAATAAGTTATAGCATTCATGTTTTGATGATATACAGCAAATTTCAGTCAACGCTTCAGTAGATATTTTTCATCATACAATTAGACAAACATAATATATAGGAGATAACTTTAGTTTTGACGTTGCATACATATTGGAGATAAGCTACAGGGAGGGTCTATTCCATCAGGAACATAGATAGATAATGGCTGAAAAAAAAAAATTAAACATCCAGAAGGGTGCTGTGCTAATTGATGCTAGTACCTATTGAGCTTGGTGTTGCATTTAGATGTTCAGGACTGTACTTCCTGTATTTTTTAGTGGATGTAACCTTCTCTTTCATCTGCTTGTTGAAATTTTGTTCTTTGTTGTCCTATCTTTCCCTTGTTTTTGGCCTTAATAGTACCATGGTTAAGTATATCTGCTCTCATTATTATGGCTAAATACATCTGCTGTCATTATTATGGCTCAGTACTTCTGCTCTCAAAGTCATGGCCAAGTGCATCTGCTGTTGTGTCATGGCTAAGTACATCTGCTTTCATTATTATGGCCAAGTACATCTCCTCTCAGTGTCATAGTTCAGTACATTATTTGCATGGGCATTTTCTGACTTTGGTTCTCTTATATTGGGAAAGAGCCAGATACTGTAATATTTTAGCACTTTGCCCGACATGCCACTCTTGGTCAGACTGGTCGTCCTGAGCATCCACCATTGGGCTACATTTATTGGATCTCAGCCAGATTTGATACTGCTAGCAGTCTTAGGTCTCGCAGTGAATTACACTTGGCTGCATCATGCTGTCTTCTTATGTAGCAGTGACTGTCCAAGTATACTCCTGTTGTCCAGCTTTGGCAAACTTCAGCACTGGCACTAGCATCATTGTCTGCTATGAGCTGTTGCAAGTTAAATTCACCGAAGCATAGCAGTCTGTCAGACATCTTGGTAGAAACTACATCACACAGCTGTGCAGCAACCGGCATCTTGAAATGATCACAACTGTGTGCTGAGGTCAGCATCTATCATGAAATGATCACAATTGTATGCTGTCAGCATTTATCTTGAAATGATCACAACTGTGTGCTGAGGTCAGCGTCTATCTTGAAATGATCACAGGTGTACTGAGGTCAGCATTTATCTTGAAATGATCACAACTGTGTACTGAGGTCAGCATTTATCTTGAAATGATCACAACAGTGTACTGAGTCAGCATCTATCTTATGGATTACCCCTTTTCACTACTTAACCAGTATTGAAATGATTTGTAAAAATAGAATCTCTTATTCTTTGTAAATTTAAAGAAAAGCCATTCTTAAATATCCACCTAGTCATAAAGCTATGATCATCACATTGTTATTCTGTATACAAAATTCTTCACTTTGATCTCTTCACTGACCAGATCTGTTAGTACTTTATTGTGAATACAACTAAAATTTTGGGATCCATTTCAATATATTTTCAATGAATATTTTAATGTAGCCATTAATTCTATTGTTAATAGCTCACATTAATTAATTTTTACTGTAACTGTCATTGGCAGTGTTAGCTACATTTGTGCTTGGTGAATGACACTTTTGAGTACATTTTACTTTGTGGGGAAAGAGGAGGATCAGTGGATCATAATTTATTATTATTTTATGGATTTATATTTGTTAATGTTAATAATTTTTTTGTGTGTGTTCACATGTGGCTGATATCTAATTAAGAAAGACAGACCCAGCACCTTGGGACTGAAGGGGGGGTTAAATCTGTTAGCAAACATTGGGTCAGTAATACTAGGATACCTCATTCAATATGATACTTTCCCTTTAGCTAACCCCAGTAATTATCATCTTCTTTAATAGGTTTGTCTGGTGGTATGATGAAAAAATAATTTTATACAAAAAGTAAGTATTTCTTGCATTTTTACCAGATGAACATACTCAAAGACACCTGAGGTATTCCCATTTATTCTTTTACCAATAACTTTGCTAATGGATACTAATGTGTAGTAGACTGGGGACAGCACTCTGCAGGGTTAGTTTTTAAAATATTTTAACTCTTCCTCTTTCTTAAGGTGTGCACCCCTCTGTGTAGTTTACCTCTCTAGTATCTTTTCTGTGGTAAAGAAATTAAGAAAAATCAATTAAAAGAATTTGTAAGATTTTGATTTTACAAAGGTACACGTAGAAGGTTGATGACATACAAAAATGCTGCATGGACATTCTATTTCTTTTAAATATAAAATTTAATGTTTTGATATCATCATTATTATTATGAAATATCTCTGTTAATTAGGTTGTTATTATTTCAGTAACTACTACCACTTTATTTGTCATTACTACTAGCAATAAAAAGTTTACATATAATTGATTTTTAAGTAAATGTATTAATTGAATTTTTTTATTGGTTTTTGTGCTACAAAAAATGGTGTGTCACTCAAAGACTATCCAATTTATTTTTTCTCCACTTCTTGCATTTTCAGCCAGAAGTAAACGACTTTGACATAGAAGCACTCCCAGCGGCTGATTGCAGTGCTGATGAACTGCTCAGTCAAATTAGAAAAAGCAGTGATGGTGACAGTGGTAGTGGAGGTGGTGGAGGTAGAAGGGGAGACAAGTACAGTTACTGGTTTTGAGAGAAGATACCTGCAGAATTAGTGGTGCACAATTTACTTGTTCAAACTCTAAAATGGCAACTTGGAATGAATTCAGACATGTTATTTTTATGCACTGATAATCTTAATTCTAAGTAAATAATCCTACTGTGAACTACCATGAATTTTCTCATTGGTCCCTCTGTCAAGGTGCTTCTTTGTTGAAACTTGTCTATCTTTGAAGCTTAGTAATGTTACTTTAGATTTGTGCAAGCCCAGGTTGACTTATTTAGTCTGTGTAAACCACAAGTTGACCACTGATTGGCTCACTTATAAAGTCTGTGCAAACCACAAGTAGTTAGCTTCATGATGAAATCCTAGGAATTTGTTGTTGAAGTGTACACCCTCTCAGTGAACAGTACGCAAACTGTATGTGAATTTTTACTTGTGCTTCAGTCTGCGAAAAGATAGAATTAAAATGACCGTCCATCCTCCATATTGAAACTTTTGGCTGCTGAGGATTTCAGTTCCAAGAGGACTTGTTGGGAATGGTGTGGTGTGACAAAGCTTCTAATGGACAACGTTGCAGTGTGGAGAAAAAAAATTATTGTGATATTTACTTGATCTGCTAATATTTTAGTTTGCATAACATCCCCTGGAGCCACGCTTTTAAAAATTTTTTTGTTATAACTGGTCTTTTAAAAAAATGTATTGTTAAAACTGTTTTGGAAGTTTATGGAACAAAGTTCTGTTTTAATATTGTATTGTTTTAAATACATTTTGTACATGCAGGAGATAATCAACACAAAGCTTAAAGCACTTCCACTCACAAAGCACTTCCTTAAAGTAATTAGGACTGTCCCCCCAAAAAATAAAAATAAAAATAAAATCCACAATCTAGCTTTCTTCTGCGAGACATGAAAAGGATTGTACAATTTGTAATTTGATTTTTTTATAGTGTTGTGTCAAAAGCAAAGGGGATAAAAGAAATTTGTGCTAGCTGCTGAACTTTGTATAATTTTTCTGTCTCAATTTGTATACAAAAGAAATTTGTGCTGGTTACTAAACATTATAATTTTTTTGTCTCTTTTTGCATATGTCCACAAATTGCTTTATACCAGATCTAAAAGTTAGCATCATAATTACAAAATAAATAAAAAATATTTTTTACACCACCAGAGTGAATGGATTTAAATAATTTTAGGTTGATTTACTATTATTTAATGCAAATTTTTATATCACTAATGATCATAAAAGTATTTGCCATGTTCATTTTATAAAGTTTCTGCTGCTTTCCCCTCATTTTATAGAATTACCAGATGACCGGTTATATTTGAATTAATTGCTTGGTGCTTAAGTCAGAATGGTTCACAACCTGATACCAAAACGTTTACAAAAGAATAAAAGCATGTGTTCAAAGATAATGGTTTTGTGTAAAGATGTCAGTATATAAAAATTATATTTGGTTTGACACTAACAATGTTAAACCCACATGCTGTCTGCAATCAAACAAAAACAAATCAATTTTCAGAACAATTGACTGATCAATTTAATTTAATTCATAGGTGGGTGACAAAATGAAATGACCAATTTTAGTCTTATTCAGGAAATAATTAACTAAAAATTAAGGAACAGTTTAAAATAGAATTGGGCTGTAACCCATTATATACATTTCATATACTGATAATTATAACATTAAATACACTCTTTAAACCAATAATGTCTTGTTTAATTTGAGTATGTTTATTAGATAATTTGCAAGCAATTTATCATTTAAAGAAATATTATACCACTGACATAACTTTAACACTTTATTTTATTGAATTCTTTACAAAATTACAGGATAAGAATGACTGCACAATATTTACCTGTAAAAGCACTAATTATTCAGATTAATTACAGTTATCACAACCACTTCCTTTCTATTTATTCAGACTAATTACATTTATCAACCTTTCTATTTACTCAGATTAATTACAGTTATCGGCACTGTCTTCTTTCTAATTATCAAAATTCAATAGTTATTTTTTAAAGAAAAGGAAATATTTGAATGAATCTTTTTCAACTGTTAAAGTTTAATTTCACAACTCATTTATTGGTATTATCAAAGAGCATACTTTTTACAATTCTAAATTATATTGTATTTATAAAAAAACAAACAAAAATTAAATAAACAATATGTAAAATTGTTTTAGAACTAAAGCCCTTATGATATCATATAATTTTTCAAAGTAAAGATGTGCCGCCTATCGACAGCTTCTGGGTAACACTGACAGCAATATAATTTGCACAACATTGTACTTTGAAAGGAATCTGATTGGCACAACACTGTACCTTGAATGAATCTAATTGGCACAACATTGTACCTTGAAAGGAATCTAATTGGCACAACATTGTACCCTTTTCTTTGGAAGGTGAATTTGAATGTTCTTTAAAGTTATTTCTTGTTTACAGACGCAAAGCAGTTATATACTGCAGACCAAGTGGCAAAACCAAATATGGCATGGTATTTTATAATTCAACCAGTTGTCATCATCTTGTATCCAGAGCAAAGTGATGGCGGCAAGAAGATAAAGGGAAAAGAAACATTTACAGTGGTTGATTTAAAAAAAAATATTTACCATATATTCATTTGTTTTTACTTTGAGATGAGAATCTTTACTTTTGTTATAAAATTTTTAGTGGCATAAATTTAATTTTCCAAGTTTATGTATTGATGCAAGTCTGATTATGAATATTTTCTCATTCTAAAATGAAAGATATGCATCTGTTTGAAAAGATAAGGATCCAAAGTAACAATTAGCTTGTAAATCCCTGCTGAAATCCCTACTGCAAACTCTGCCGTAATCCGTGCTGATGTCAACAATGCTGGCACACTACATTTGAAGTAGGTCCACAACAAAGGGCTCATCTTACAAAATTTCATCACCAAAAATGAAAGATAATTTGAAAACACTGTCCAAGAATGTTTAATATCTTATAGACAACTTTAAAAAAAGAATTAAACCTACAACCAGCTAAATATTAAAGAAAACAATGAAATACCACCCACAACACTTTTCAATAAATCGGTCATTCAAAAGCACCCTGTCCTGGAACAATTTTGTTGAAGCAACACAAACAAATTATTTGTCAAGATGGTGATATTACTGCATTTTGAAATCAATACCAGTCACAGAGTATATACACACACACATTGATACCACATATATGCTGAACAGCCAACAACTAGTACACATGCTGATACCACAAACATACTGAATAGCCAATAATGTTCTGACAGGCACCACAACACTCAACCATCTGTAGATCTAAATGTAAATGATACATCAACCCAATTTACTGTTTTCATCTTAACTCTTCATTCCTCTGTATAAAACAAACAGAAATAAAATGAATAAACAATTAAAAAGAAAGCAAACATACATTTCTCATCCCAAAATAAAGTTGACATAACCAAACATTTACCAGAATGAACAAAATATGTGACAAAAATGACTGGAATTACAAAAAAAAAGTTTATATGCACCTTATACTCTGTTAATATATACACTTATCATCAAAGAGCTTTTTCTTTTATTCTTCTGAACTATGTTGTCAGTTCAACATTTAAAAAATTGTCAGAGGTGTACAAGGGTATTGTTCAGTTCTCTAACTCTTCTCTACAGGTCTCCATTTTATCTATCTGTCAGTAAAATTGAAATTGCCACCATATTTTCCAGCTGCACCTTGCTGGAACTGTCGCATCATTCCTTGTAGTCCTTGCATGCCACCTGCAGCAATGCAAATAAAATATATCATATATATATATATATATATTTCCAAGTGCACAAAGCACCAAATTACTATTATTAAATTGACATTTTAATTTTAGCTTATTCCTTTCAAACTTGTGTAGGAGGAAAGAAACATGAACAAATGATATGAAATTAAAAATTTTACATCACTTTTTTAAAAACACTTTTGAGGATGGGGAACAAGTACAGGCTGGGTCGTACCTACACCAATGTTTTGCTGGGTCATATCCACACCAAAGTTTTGCCAGGTCATGCCTACACTTATGTTTTGCTGGGTCATGCCTACATGTATGAGAGGTCGGGTTATAATTCATCAATGCTTGGTACCTAAAAAAATATTTTATTGGATCATGCATACACCAATGGTTCTTTTTGGGGGTCATGCATAATACACTAACATTTTACTGGGTCATACCTATACCAATGTTTTGCTGTGTCATGCATATATCAGTATCATACTGTTAATACACTAAAGTTTTGTTGGGTATTAACTATACCACTGTCTTGTCATGTCATGCATACATCAATATATATCTGTGTCAAACCTGTACCACTGTCTTTCTGTGTCATACCTGTACCATTGTCTTGCTGTGTTATACCTGTACCACTGTCTTGCTGTGTCATACATGTACCACTGTCTTGCTGTGTCATATCAAAACCAATATTTTGCTGGGTCGTACATACAACATCTTGTTTCATGACAATATGGATATACTTTGTAAACAAGTATTGAATTTTATAGGTATATGATATCTATCAAATTTTTTAGTGATGGGTAAGTGGAGGTGACTCTTCTTAACTTTAAGAAATATTACTTCTGCTTATTATTATTATTACTCTAATATTCCATTCTAGTTTACAGCAGACACTATTACTGACCCTAAGAACTTTGACAGATGTCTGGGAAGAAGCATGTGAAAAGAACGTTTTGTTTTAAAAAATAAATAAATATCTTAGCAGTGAAGGGGTTAATTAATTTGTGGCATGCCATTTTGATTGGACCCACAGCATTAAAAATTTAGGCACAAAAAAATGTGTCTGAAGGGAAACTACTTTTCCAATACTAGGCTTTTCTCGCTTTGACCCTGTCATAGTGGTGTCAAATAATCAAAATGGCAAATTGTCAAACAGTTTTGGTGTTAGAAACAGTAGAAATTGTAAAGCAGGAAGGCTCTGACACTGAAGATAGAGTTGTATCAAATTTGGGAGACTCAGATGACTATGTACTAGAGGAATAATAGAGACATGAGACCAGAATATCAAAGTTTTTCATTTTCTTTATTTAGTAGGGCACTTCAATACTTTGGTGCATATTACTTTAAAATGATAAAGTTTAATCAATGTCAAATATTTGAAAGTAGTGATAATAAGCTTTAACCCAAAATATATTTAATTTTTTACTTTATTCAAATTAGCTTGTTGGAATTTTAAAAAATCCATGCAATAATGGAAGTGACATCAATTAAGGTGCATCACAAATGATTAAGGACCACATCTAATTTCCATTCCAATGCAAAACTACTTCCCTCTCAAAAATCTACTCAGATTCTTCTTCCCAGCAATACCCTATTACTCCCATTCAACCATGGATTTAATTTTCTTTCTCACTCTTGGAACAATTTTTAACCTATACTGCCACATACCACATTATGAATAACATATGAACATATACACATGTACGCACAACCTCCCTCCGTACTTTGTTATCTAATTCATTAGCAATGGAAGACATGGCTTGGTCATGAAATGGTGCTTCTCAGTAGGAAGGTGCCAATCTTGGAGCCAGTGTAAATGAGGATCAATGATTTTTATGTCTATTAGACATTTCTGTGCTATATATTATTGCATACACATACCCATTTGTTGCAGGACTCGAGGATCCATCATTTTGGCCATCTGATGGTTTAGTTTTGCCATCTGAGCTGGGTTGACATTTTTGCTCATGTCACCACCTGTCATGATAAAACAATCAAAGGCTGATATACAACAATTCAGAATCCAAGGAATCACTTGGCAGGAAAGAATAAGGTGAGCAGAGCATTCTGAATTTTAACTTACTTCCCTCTCTCTCTCAAAAAAATAGAGATTGGCTGGCATCTTCTACAACTTACTCAAAGACTATTTTGTATTTGTAATTCAAGAAATGATTGTACATGGTTTCTCATGGGAAAAGGCTTGTGCAAAGTCCAAGGTTGAATAATAAACACCTTCAGACCATGAACCACATGAGCCAGTAGGAGAAAAAAATTCTCATTTTATTTTCATTTTGAGATGATTACATAACATACTTGCATTGTTCACTGTCTTCTCTTTCAAGATTTTATATTTTTGACATGCATGCACTTGTCATGTTAATAAACATGTTTTTTGAAACCATATATAGTGGCAAATTTTTTCCCTAAGCCCAAATTGCAGAAAATGCAGTAGTTTGGTTCCTGACTGTTGTCATTGTTTGTATTTTACAGAGGAATAGAGACCACTATCTTCCTTATATTATAACCATTAGGATACTGTCTCTGTCTCCTTTACAAGACCATTATCTTCCCTACATTATAACCATTAGGATACTGTCTCTGTCTCCTTTACAAGACCATTATCTTCCCTACATTATAACCATTAGGATACTGTCTTTATCTCCTTTACAAAACCCCTTCTAAAGAAACCTTGGCTTCACTAACAACCTGATTTAATTAAACTATAATGAAAACAAGTTAAAGGCTCAATTTGATTGCTTGAAACTGTCAGCTACTAAGTAAATTTCAACAAATATATCTTTCTGGAATTTTATTTCATAAAAAATGGATGATATTAATTGTAAATGGCAAAACACAATTTCACTCATCAATTAAATATTTCTCTATACATTTATTTGTGGTTTGAAGTAAAGCTCAATGGGATATGCAAAATTCAGTGCAGAACAACTGTACTGTCACATATGTATAACAAAAGTTTGCATATTCTAAATGGAATCTAGCAAACTATATCCAGTTAACATATAAGTCAATTATGCAATATTCTTCTGAAATTATCAGCCTGCAGTAAACTTCTTTACGAATTATACTGTAATGCTAAGAAAAGGATCAGCCTCTTGAAATAAAAGTATGTTTGAAATGGTGTACAGCATCTCAATAATTAATTTTCTGCAGTCTATTGAAATTATTCTAATATATATGAGGTTAAAAGAGGAATCTGTTGAAAAAAAAATATTTCAAATTTTTTTAGTGAAGTCGATTAGAATACCAATGTTTATACAGTAAGAAACTAATAAAATAAAATCCAAATAACAGATTTAAAAATTAATAACTGATATTGTTTTCATATAGCAATAGCAACTTACATTCCGAATATGGAGAATGCAGATTGATAAATAATTTTCCCCCTTCTGTATGTGTAGTAATATAGCCTTAACGTAGTGTCCTCATTCAATGCTGGTCATTGATTTGTATAATATGTTCAAATTTGTTTTGAAAGAAACATAGATGATGTGTATGCATAGCAAATATTTTTTATCTTTCATTTTGAAAGGATGAAAAAGACACAGGGACATAGTAACTTTGATTATTTAGAATTATTTAGAACTTAGAATTCAATAAAACTATAGAATTATTAAAAAAATATATAATTATAATAACTGTAAAGGAAAGTTAAGGAATATGTTCAATGCCTACCCTTAAACAGGCCTTTGATACCTCCCATCTTTTTCACCATCTGTGCAAACTTCTTGTACTGTGTCAAAAGTTCATTCACTTCTCTTACAGACACCCCTGAACCTCGAGCCACACGTTGCACACGACCTTGATTTCGAGAAAAAAGCTTTTCTCCATCTAAGCTGTCCAGCTCTGCAATGTTGGTAAAACTCATTTTGAATGATAATACAGAGTTACATATAATTGTGTATGAAAATAGCACAAAGGGCAGTCTTCTTGAGAAATCAAGTCTAACAAAACTGTTATTCAATATATATAAAGCAACAATCAAATCTGATCCAGTGAATATGGCACTGAAAGTATAGTCTTTAGCAAATATAGAAAACAATTAAATGATCACTCCACTTACTCCTGAAAGTATTTTACAATCTTTGCTGCTTAAAAGAACTTCCTCAATTTATTTCTCCAATTAAAAAGAACCACAGCACAATTCTATAGGAATATTTTAAAAATTAAACACAACATAACAATTAAGTCAGACTATTTCTTTATTTACAAATAATCACAATGCAATTATTTAAAAGGAATGATTACGTGTGTATGTTTCTGTATAAATGCCAACATTTATTTTGTTAGCTTTACTACAAGTTTAGTTCTTGCAAGCCCTACAGGAATATATATCCTTTTGTGATTACAATACTTTTTTGTTTGCAAGCATTTCAGTACACATACCTTGATCATTCATGCTGTCCATGATCGTCATGAGACGCTTTAGGCGTGCCATAGACTCTTGCTCAGTGCCTTTCGTCATGAAATCAGAACTAAATCCAGGAATCATGCCCTAAACATGAGATTATCATCAAACACATTAAAACTGAGAACTGATTATAGTGCAGCATTATGAAACAGATTAATATGTGCTTATTAAGTGATTTATTTCTGTTTACTGTCACTTCCAGTTTTGCAATGTGGGTGGTATATATATATATATATTATTATTTTTCAGTCCCACAGCATACCTAACAAAAGGTGAATATTGAAAAAGCAATGTTTTCATTGAGAAAGTATTAAAACGAATCAGAGCAATAACATAAATAAATGCATCAAAAGATGTATTTGTTTTTAAAAAGCGTTGTGATGATGTGATGTAAGTGTTGTAAACAAATTAGTTTAGAATGGTAAAGGTTGTGTATTAAGAGATTAGATTAAAAGTAGCTAGAAAGTACTAAGCCTATACATTTCCAATAGTCTATTTATTTCAAATTCATAAGAAAACTACAGGAACAAATGAAAAAACAATATCTTCTTGGAAAAATTAACAGCATATTTAATAATATAGTGTTCACTTAAAAAAAAAAAACAGTACTGCATTTTTGGAAAAAATTTCAAAACTACCTAACTAAATACCGAATGGAAGAACTAATCACACACACACACACACACACACACACACACACACACACACACACACACACACACACACACACACACACACACACACACACACACACACAAAGGAAAATCACTCTTTCAAAGCTAGAAAAGAGCACAAAGTTGTAATTCATATTTATTTACATATGGATTAATATTTTTCTTTCTGTTTCTAATAAGCTAAATGTATATCAAGTAATTTCCTATGCAATCAAAAACATATACACTATAGCAGTTATAAATCGTTATATATTTATTTGAATGTGTCGAAGGGAGATAACTTGCGTATATATACACACACCTACAATATGGTTAGTTTACTGTTGTTGAATTTAAAAATTAAAAACAAAACAAAACAATTGTACTCATTGCAAAAGTTAAAAAAATATTTGTGTGTGTCTCCCTTTCTCACTATATACGAAACCGTTAATTTTTAAATAATGGTAGTGATAAAAACAAGTCAAACCATTATCTGGCTGAAAGGACCCATTTTCATTATGTTCTGAAACTGTTCATACATATCTCTCAATGTAAACTGACCTGCAAAAAATAAAGAATTAATTGATGTAAAACTTATACAACATTGTTAAGCTTTTAATGCCAGATGTAATAGATCAATCTAAAGCAATTCATCTCAAAATGAATAAAGACAGAAATCAACATTTAAATTATGCAATATTTTAAAATCAGTTTTTGGAATAAAATCGACAAGAGCAGTATATATAATAAATAAGAAGACAATTTCTGCAGGTGTCTCTTAGATACTTGCAATATGGGTTACACACGGAAACCTAAGTGTTTCATTTTCACCCATGGGAAAGTCCCCGGACCCAGGGTAGAAAGTACCTCCCAGGAAACTGGCACATCCCACCTAATAACCTCCAACACTGCTGTGAAGCCTTCACTGGCGGAGCCGGAGGTAGATGGGTGTTTGTCAGAGCACAGTTATGCAAGTGGCACCAAACTAGTGCTTAACTCAATGGGGCTCACTCCTAAGTGACACCTATTTTTTTTACTTAATAATATCTTAATTTTTAAAAGTATTTTAAATTTCGTATTTAGCAATAGTATTCTGTATTCAATTTTTCTTTCTTTCAGTAGCATGAACAAGAGATCTTTTTATTTCAAGAAAAGGGTGGCCATAGTGGTCAATAGATATTGCCATTAACAACTAAAATTGCCTTACCGTGCTTCAATTTTTTCATC
The DNA here is from genome assembly GCA_028829895.1 of Sinotaia quadrata. NCBI lineage: Eukaryota > Metazoa > Mollusca > Gastropoda > Architaenioglossa > Viviparidae > Sinotaia > Sinotaia quadrata. The sequence goes on from CM054177.1 coordinate 69,989,889, forward strand.
AGCTCTTCATTGTCATCAAGTTTCAGTTCATTTACTTTATCAATCAGTCCCTCAATGTCACCCATACCTAAAACACAATGCAATAATAATGTTATTCTAATAATAATATTCTAATAAATATACCTGATTTTTAAATCATTACATACCTACAGAAGAAAATCTCTGAGGTGGAAAAGTACATGTAAATTAAATTAAATTAAAAGTAAATTATTCATAAATATTTATATAAACTTAAAAAAATGTCATTAATGTCACAAAGTGCACATTGAAAAATCCATAACAAAAACAATGATATATCCAGAAAGTAATGCTTGTCAATAGAAAGAGCTATTTACATAGCAATTTGGTACATGAGCAATATGGATTACATTTAATTATCAGGTAAAGTACTTTTACAAAGCAAAACAAGTTATCAACAAAAAAGTTGAGAATATCTAAACTTCATTTTGGAAATCAGTCAACAAGTAAACAAATTTGAATTAATGAGAATAATTAAGTAAATGAATTAGAATATATGCAAAATAATTCACATAATACGCGTCAAAAGATCAATGACTTTAATTTTAAAGAAACAGTTTTATTGCTCAACAGCACTTTAGAAATGCTCTTATGATAATTAACTTACAATTAAACATACATAAACAACTTGAACATAAATGCAGGACATGGAATATTTAAAAGCCTCAAAAACCATCAAGCTAGACTGGGACCAGAGAAAATATGATGAAGCATTTTTAAATGATAAAACTTAAAAATAATGACAAATGAACAAACAGAAGAGTATCAAATTTATTAGTACAGTTGGAAAAATGTCTCTACAGCAGTCTTAGGTGTTGATATATTTTACTGTATCTAAGACTGAGAAGCAATTCAGTCCAGACAGATGTGCACAAAACATGAAATTTATTCAAAAGGAATGCTAAGAATGATAAGCAGTGAGGTAGGTATGTCTGGCTTTGCTAACCAGATGCCATTGAACTTAAGAAAGAGAACAAATTGTAAGAGGATAGGGAAATGTAAGGAGGAGGACAGAAATGTAAGAGGATGGGGAAATGTAAGGAAACAAATGGAAATGTAAGGACAGAAATGTAAGATGGGGAAATGTAAGAGGATGGGGAAATGTAAGAAGATGGAGCATTGAAAAATGTAAGTGGGCATGGAAAAGAAAGAGGACAGGGAAGTGTAAGACAGAAGACAAGGAAAGTGAGAAAACGGAGCATGGGAAAATGTAAGTGGGTAGGGAAATGGGGAAATGAAAGACAAAGTTCTTGAAAAATGAAAAGAAAGAAGAACGGGAACTGTAAGAGGACAGGGAAATATAGGAAAGAGGACAGGGAAATGTAAAACAGGGAAGTGCAAGAGGACATGGCAATGTAAGAAAGTGGACATTGCACTGTAAGAGGACAGAGAACTGTAGGAAAGAGGACATGAAAATGTAATGGGGTAAGGAACTGTAAGACAGAAGCCAGGAATATGTACAAAAGAAATCTGTGAATGAAAGACAGAGGTCAGAGTTGTAGAGGTTGCGAAATATAAGGAGGTCAAAGAAATGTAAGAAAGAAAGAATATAAGAAATATAAAAAAAAGGGAAATACATAAAAAAAAATCAAGGTAATATAAGATGGTCAGGACAATGTGCCACTTAGGTCATGGTCATGTTATGAAGACATCTGTAATTAAAGATACTAATTTTCTTAAATATAGCCTTCCAGTATAGTTTAATGAAAAAAATAAAGCCATCATATCATTTACTTTCTTCAAGCCTAGATTACCTCTCTCTCATGAAAAAAAAAAGACATTTACATTTAAATGGGAAACACGAAGAAATAAATCATAAGACAGTTCTATAATTTACAAATTTACCAAGTAGTTTGCTGACAAACGGTTGAACTTTAAATGGCTCAAAGTCATCAATGTGTTCTCCAGTACCAATGAAAACCACAGGGCTTTTAGTAGCTGCTACTCTGGAAACAAATCATATTAGTAAGTCAACACAAGTTTTAATAAGGTCAGCATTACTTTTTTTCTTTTTCTTTTTTTGTCACCTGCACTATGTATTCACTTACTAAGAAAAGACTGCCTCAAATACAATTAGTAAGTGGATCACAAAAGCAACAAGAGAATTCGCCAAATTGCAGTGGTGAGTAAATGAGCCATAAAGTTTCAGAATTGAATGTGCCTATGTCTATTCTAATTCAAGTGCTCTGAATGTGCCTATGTCTATTCTAATTCAAGTGCTCTTAATGCGCCTATGTCTATTCTAATTCAAGTGCTCTGAATATGCCTATGTCTATTCTAATTCAAGTGCTCTGAATATGCCTATGTCTATTCTAATTCAAGTGCTCTTAATGTGCCTATGGCAGAGTAAATTTGTCCATCCATATTTCTAAACTTAATTGTTATATAAATTGTTAAATTTCAATTTGGGCACTACTTATGATGGTATTTTTGTAATGTCCGAGTTGAAGTTAACTACTCAGGTAAAGAGTATGCTAGAACTTGCTGATGCAATCCAAACCAGTTTAAAATGGATGAGTACCTTTCCTGACTAATAAGTGTCACACTTGTTCATAACAACTTCAACCTATGGAGATGGACCAAAAGCTATTTTGTGAAGAAAATCCTATATTCTAATCATTTTGATTTTGACATAACTCAAGTCTGGTCATAAAAGCGATCACTAGCTTATGGTAAGTTAACTGACTGATAAAGAAAGAATGGACTTAGAAATATTTCATACATTGCTACTGATCTATGATTTGAATTGGAGAATGCTTATTTAATTGAACATTATTACTATGTTCACCAGTTTGATTAGGATTTGTAAGTTGAGAATGTTTGTAAGAAAGGAGTTTAGAGATGAATTATACCTGAAATTTAGCACTGCCTTAATTTGACTTTTGCAGAGAGGAGTGTGCATTTTCTAAGGCACCCCTTTCTAGGCACATTACACAACTGTTCCAGAATCTTTGAGGCACTCAAAAAGCACACCACAGAGAATTGTCCAGAACTTCGCAATGCACTATCAAAAGCACATCGGGTGAAGCATTCTAGAATCTTTGTGTGTGCTACTCAACATTTGAAGGGGAATGTTCAAGAAAAAAGGTATGGAAAGAAACTGTCAGTCTAAGCACTCTGTAAGTCTCAGTTTCAGCTTCTGATACTACAGACAACAGATGTTTAAGACAAATTCCTCATTTTCTACGCCATCTCCCAATTTAATGGCACCAGTAGAATTATGGTAGTACCCACAGAAATACATAATTTATTAAGATGGAATAAATATAAAGAGAACATAGTAGATCATGACTCTAGCAATTGTAAGACAAATAAAATGTCATCCTACTGATGGAGGACCCAACATATCTTAAATAAAGTACAAAAGTTCACACTGTGATTGTAGAATTATACTTACTTTTTATGAAGCTGCAATAAAACAAGTGGGAATGCGCAGAGGACCATAACTTTATCAATGGTAAGAGTTAATAAACAAAGTATCATCTCACAGACAGAGGGCCAAAATAGTCTTGATAATAAAACCCACAAAAATCTCATCTACAGGTTAAAGAGACATATTATCAAGAAGGAATAAATACAAGATAGCCGACATAAAAGAAACAAATTCCACCCACATGTTGCAGAACCTTACTTACGCGCTAAGAGCACCACCACCCTTTGCATGTCCATCAAGTTTTGTAATGATGACAGAAGCAACGTCAACCTTTTCTTTAAATGCTCGAGCCTGAAAAGAAATACAAAAAAATTGTGAGACTGAGTAATCTAACTGTTAGCCCAGTAAAGCTTTTCTTGTATCTATTTTCTTAAAATCTAACAGTTTATGGCTGACTTGTTTAAGAAATAGTTACTGATGTACATGTACATCAAATCATTGTTTTGTTATAATTCAAGCAATTACTGGCTTATTTGTTTCTCATCTGCAATTTACTTTGCTGTACCTCACACTTATCTGTACCTCACACTTATCTGTAACTCACACTTAACACACAGATTAATGTTTTACTTACCTGCAATTCACAAGCCTGACCAATTGTTGCATCCATTACGAAAATAACATTGTCAGGACTCTGTAAAATATTTTTAATAGGGAACAATAGTAAACAAAAGAATATACATAAATTTGTTTTAAAAACCTTTAGAAATATATATATAAGCATTAACAATGTACAGAATCCCATGCATGCACTTATGAACTAATTGCTTTCTGGACAGCATTTGCTAAGTCAATCCATCACAAGTAGAACCATTAATTCCCATATAGTACAATGCTGTATATATATATATATATATATATGGAGTTCTGTTTGCAAATACTGTAGTCAGTTCAAATACTTGTGTGTCTGAATCATAAAGCTTAATGGTCTCATTTAATTTAAAAGTAGTATTTTCTCCAGCTTCTATGGCTGATTTTCCATTCTTGCACCCCATTTCATTTTTTTTTTCAAAAATTAGACAAGTGAACAGTGAAAATTGTTTAAACCATACAGGAGAATATATATAAAGTGAGGTACAATTTGGTGGTAATGTGTGCATATGGTCCATTATCTACACTACAGCCTGCTGGTATATTTCTAATTTTGGGAGGATGTGTGGTGAATTAACTACACGTTGCTTTATAAAAGTGAGCTGCAGAATGTGTGTGTGAGAGCGCGCGTGCATGTGTGTATATACATACACACTGCACATCAGAGGTTCACTGAATGCTAATAAACCATAAGCAGTGTTGCTTCAGTATATACATTTCTATTAGAATTATATTAAGTACATATACTTGCTAACAGTAAAAACAAATATCAAGAGAGATATATGAAATGTGGATGAAAATAGAAACTTATAAATCAGTTTCCATATAATCTTTTCTAAATTCTTAACAGGTAAATAATATAGGCAGAGTTAGTTCTGTCTAAGTGAACACAGTGAAATAGTGAGCATATATTCTATTATTACAGTTTATCCCCATAATGAATGCGCTCTTCCAGCTGTAATGAAAGTAAGATTATAAAAAAACAAAACAGTACTAAAACTAAATTAGCTAGGATGAAAAATAGCATCATTTTAATTTGTTAAAACCCTCTTTTGCTTACAATTGATTGTTCCACTTGCAACATTTCTTCAAACAGTGAATCTTCTTGCTTATGTCGGCCACTTGTATCCACAATTATAATCTCAAAGTTTTCACTTTTGAATTTCTCCACACCCTCCTGGGCTATTACTGCAGGGTCAGCCTCTACATAGCTTCAAAAAAACAATGTCAGAGTTAAACACATTGCACCATTATCTTTAAAATAAAATTCACAAGATGTCAATAAAACAATGCTAGACATGAACACATTGTTACAGCTGTCTCTAAAATAAAATTCCCATGCTGTCAATAAAAACAATGCAAGAGTTATAAACTTAGTGATATAAAATCTAGAATTTAACATAAAACTGTCAGAAAAGAATTCCAGAGTTGAATACATAATCATCATAAAACCATATTAGGGTAACTATAGAGATGTAATAAAATAAAAATTTCTAAGAGTTAATTTGTGTCTAATTTCTTGGCATTTCACTGAAGCAAAAGTATTATCATCAATTTATATTAACAAAATTTGCTTTCTTCAAAATTGGCTTTAGCCATTAAAAATAAAAAAAAGGTTTACAATAGTTAAATCTACCTCTCATTTCTTAGCATCTAAACAAAACATTATCATCACTGTGCATGAAAACAGTACACTTGCTTTAAAAGCATAAACTTTCAAGAAATCCCCACACTCAACAGAAAAATATATAATATAGTAAATACACATTCTCACTAAGAGTGATAAAAGATTATGCTATAATATAAAAACTTGTTATATAAATAAATCACAAAAATGTTTAAAATGAGTTTAATATTTCAAACATATTATGTGTCTATTTTGCAAGTTCCTCAAGTGTTATGGTAATCATTAACTGTATTAAACCAATGCAAAACCTAACATACCATTCATTATAAATGTAAGATTTGTATTAGCACTTATAAGTTTTAATAACTTTAGAATCCCCATTGTATTTTTGCACCTTGAATTTAATTCTTTATCTCTGTGAGGATGTCTATTATTTTCATGATGAAAAGAACTTGTCATACCTCAGCAACAAAAGCAATATGAAAATTCAAAATGCTGTAGGCTTTACAGATTTACCAAGACAAAAACAACTACAAATTGACATTCTGGCTAAACAGCTTTCATCAAAATACAGTTATTAATAAAACTGACAGATAAACAATGTAATAAGAAAGCCTTCTGATGTTCGAAAAAACATGTCTTAATAGAAGGCAGCTATGCATCACTGAAATGAAATAAAGATAATGAAAGGAATTTAGGTGTACCTGAGTGAGTATGGTGGTTCAAAAAAAGGGAGGAGGGTAAGTAAAATAATAATCGATTCGTATGCAAATGCAGAAGTATATTTTAGCTCATATATTTCAATGATTAAAACATAACAAGGTCTTTATCACAAATGGAGTATTAGGAGGGATATGAATGAGAAGTAAATTAGATGACCATGTAAAAGTTTGAACCAGTTACTCATACCTTCCATAAAATGGAATTCTGGCCTTTGTGGCATTCTGTTTCAGCTGATCAAAGGCTCCAGCTCGGAAAGTGTCTGCACAGATGAGGCATGTCTTCCAGCCTTTACGCTGGTAATAATATGCCAACTGGAAAACAGAAAAGGAATAAATAACAAATGCAACTGAAACAAACTTTCAAGCATGTACAATTCAAAGCATAAGATCACATTGTTATACAGCAAACTCTACCTTATCTGTCATTTTATCTAGCATCCCTTTTGCTTCAATAGCATATTAAAATCTGCCCATTAAAACTTCACCACCTTGTCTAGTATATTTGTTTGCTGTTATTAAACAAGACCACTTTGATTCACTCAGACTACATTCAACAGGGCCACAATGATTCACTCTGATTAATGTGGTTGGTTTACATTCAGCACCAGGTTGGACCAGATTGTCAGCTAGAAAGGTCTTAATCTTATGTGCAGACAGAAACATAGGTAGAAAAGCACATTCCAGATCGATTAAATGTTATGGTAGACAGTCTCTCCAAATAGGAGTCCCTCTCCATCAGAAGTGATCCTTCATTCATCCATAGGCAATATGCCTTTGGTGGGATAGATGGCATACAGAACTATTTGCTACAAGGGGGGGTACTCAGTTACTGGTGTTATTTCTCCTTTCTCAGACAAAACTGCATATGTAGTGGCTGCTTTTTCACGTAGTTGGAACAACATTCTAGCCTTCAGCCATATTAATTCCCAAATCTATAGTGAAACTAAAATGTCAGTAGGCACCATTGTCATTCCGACAACCCCAATCAAAGTTGGAGAAATGGAATAAACTGTTGATAGAAACATGTGTTTACAAATTCCCAAGAAACTGACTCCCAAGATAAGACCTGTTCAACAGTCTAGTGACTTCCACACAAATTCAAGAATGCTGGTTTTACATGCACAAATCTTATCAAGGTCAACATTGGAAATGTTTAAAGGTTATAGCTCTAGGTTTGCCAACACATTTAAAAATTTTAACAGACTCTATTCCCGATCTGTCTGTTGTACTGGATAAAAGTTCTGAAGCAATTAAATTATAGAGATTTTTTTTGAACCTTTGAAAACAAATGCTGAAAGCTGTACCTTTTAAATCCATTTATCTAGCGACCTTAAAACCATCATTCAGAGTTAGTGAAATACATTCTTTGTTTTAACCAGTGCAGAAAACAACAATCAGATTCTTATAAATATATATATTTATATAAATTCTTATAAATAGTAAAAATCACAGTGAAGTTGCCCTGGTTTTTTCCCCCAATATAAAAACAGATGGCTACAACACATACCATAGTCCGTGCATTTTAAAAAAAATAAAAATAGATGACAAGTGATGTGAATATTTTAAATAATTTCTTTTCCCTCATATGAAAAACGACCATTGTTGTTATGTACATGCAAAAGTGCATGGTGTTTATCTACATTTTAAAAAAAAAGAAAATATGTTGTGGCCTTGAAATACCTCAGTTCAACTTGTGCTTTTTGCACTAAAAAATATACTGCTGTTGACCAGTAAATATTTTAGCGTTTGTTGGGTTTTTTTTGACTGGAAAAAAACTGCTGTTGCCCTGTACATTTTTTAGTGCATATTGTTTTTCCACTGAAAAAGAGACTGTTGTGTTTTGTACATGTTTTAGTGCATGTTGTTTTTTCCACTGGAAAACAGATGGCTGTTGTCCTGTACATATTTTAAAGCATATTGTGTTTTTCTACTGGAAAACAGATGGCTGTCACCCTGTACAAATTTGAGTGCATGTTGTATTTTTACCACTGGAAAACAGATGGCTGTTGTCCTGTACATACCTTGGTGCATGTTGTTGTCTTTCCACTGCCTTGCAGACCCACAAACATGATAATGTTGTTTCGTCCTTTGGTAGGCTGCCATGCCTTCACACCTGGATCAATTAGCTGAAATAAATTACTTTGACAAATTAAAAATGCATGACTTTTTGCTGTAGCCAAAACCCCTTTAAGGTGGACATAAATTAATTATTAATATTATTTAAAAGACAAAGCTGAACTTTCGTCTCAGGATTTGAAAAGAATGATTTATGTTGACAGCTTGTTAAAAAATAAAAAAAATATATAAAATAATAAATATATGAACATACAGAAATGGTGCAGATGTCTGAAAAACTGAAAAGCATAAATAATAAACAGTAATTATTTTTTAAATCTTAGCAAAAGAAAAAATATTGATCAGAAAACAAAGTCTGTTTCCTTACTCAGCATGTGAATCATTATTTCTTCAGAAGAAATGTTAAAAGACATTTCTCAAATTGCTTAGAAATAATGCTTTGAAACTAACCAAGTAACTTTATTAAATTACTACTCAAGCCTGAATTATTTCCCTTATAATTAAAATGCCTCAGTACTTTATATGAATGAAAACTAATGCAACTGAAACTGATGGAATTTTAACAGTGAATCAAAGTTTTCCTCACAGTCACATAGGCCACACAAGTCTCATTTATTCTAGGGAGTAAGAAAAAACCTGGAGAAATCACTTCAACTTCAGCTAATCTCTTTTATTAAAAAAAATAATTAAAAGATATTTAGCAATTAATGCAACATACTGAATAAAAGTATTATATTTTAATGATTTTCTTTTCTGTATTCTTTATTTATCTCAATTTTTTCACTTAAAATTATTTAAATGGAAAACGGTTACTAATTGCATTTAAGTACAAGTTGTCTGCTCTAAGGGAAGAACCTGGGTCTTACTTTGACTAGCTCCTTGAAAACAGCAGACTGGATCATCCTTCTTTTGTTCAGGCCTCCTGCCATCTCATCAAAATCAATCACAGATCTGTACAATTGCAAGATGACAATATTATAAGTCACAAGTAAACTAAGTATATAAATGAATAAATTACAATTGATCTCATTAACAAAATTTAAAAACAAGTAAGTCAAAGAGAGACAGTGAAAAGACAACTAGAGACTGAGGAGGGGAGAGAGTGATTTAATGATACATTATTTGAGATTTATGAAGAAACGATAAATCTTTGCATTTTCTTACTTTTCACATGTTAAATGGTATGGTATTCCACTTAAACACTTTAGGGTTAGAAAATTGCTTATGCAGAAAAAGCCAGAATGTATAAATTACAAATAAATGATGATGAAAAATATAATTCCTAAATAACTTTTTTAAATGATAAAAACTAATATGGCTACAGATTTATTGCAAGTTGAAACAACACATTCTGTACTGATGCATATTCAGAATACTATAAAAATAGGTAAAGCATCCTTATAAGTCAGAGGCAACACATTCTATACTGATACATATTCGGTATACTGAAAATGACTATAGTTTCATTGTAAGTCAGAGGTAACACATCCTTTATTAATGCATAATGAATGCCAATATTCATGGGCAAAAAACCCCCAAAACAAGAAATACAAGAATATGTATCTAGAATTATTTTAATTAGTGATATGTCTTAGTAGTATTACTTCAGAGCTCTATTCACTAGTCCAGAATAGTTAATAACATCGCTGTTGGCTATCAGGGAATGAGGAAGAATTCTTAACTTCTTGTGAAAATGGTGATCTATCACAAAAACAAAACTAAAAAAACAACATGGTACAACCATATTGAAGACTCTGATAAGGGGGCAAATTGCAAAGTAGGCCTCCATAAAATTGCAAAGTAGGCCTCCATAAAATCAGATATGTTTAGAATTTTGTAAATACCATTCCACAGCTTCAATATAGTATAGTAGTTTAATACATTTCACAATAAGATATTTCAGCTCAAAGGATAAGAGTTCAGCATAAAGTATAGTAACAACACTTTCTGTATGGTAGTAAAGACTTCAGTATGTTAGTACTGCATAAAATATGGTAATACAATTTTCAATATGGTACTATACCAATACAGCTTTCCGTATAGGGGTAAAGATTTCAGCATAATAGTACAACATAAAGTATGGCAGTACAAAGCAAATATAGCAGTACAGTTAGTATAATATCTGTGGGGTAGCACAACTTTGTGTAGTACATCGGAGAGCATAATTGATTAATTACCCAATCTGAAAATTCTCTGAGAACTTTAAAATAATTATAATAGACAGCTGAAAAATGACTGGCTTAAACAACATAATGAACATCCTCCCCACATATGTAAATAATGGCCACTATCATGCAGGGACTGATTTACATTGGACATGGATTAATACTTTACCATTTATCAACATAGCAACTAAATCCATATAATACTTATGGAAAAGGATGAAAGTAAGAAATTGGTTAAATTCAGACATCTCCCCAGGCAGTTCTGTCAGACTGGTCGGAAACTTTACTTGACTACTTATTCAAGGAATGATTAAATTTACACAGCAAGCTGCACTTTGCATAAAAAACTTGTATATGGTCAGATTTTATTTTTGCAAAATACATGAAATAGTGATCAAGGTAAGAAACTGGAGACCATTTTTAAACTCTACAAGTTTATATTAGGATTCACAATTCAAAAATATTTTATCTTTGGAATCAGTCAGACAATCTCAAATGTGCATTTGAACAGGAAGACAATGTTACCTAGAAATGGTACTAGTCAAAACCAAAATAAAATTCATAAATGAGTTCAAAAAATACATTTAAAAATCTCTACAACCTATAAATAATATGTGGTGGAAATATAAGCTTTTAACTACAGTGATCTTAAACGTGTAGAGGTTTTCTTTTGTGAAGGTATTCACAGGTACAAGTGATGAAATTTGAAAAGAAAAACATAATATGAATACTGTGGCAGGGGGAGGGGGGACCCATAAAATTTGAAGGGAAAAACTTTATATGAGTATTGAAACATCTTTAAAAAAAAAAAGTTGAAGAGAAAATATTATTTTGAATACTGGGACATCTTAAAAAAAAAAATCTGAAAAACATTATAGGAGTACTGGGACATCTTAAAAGCATGCTGTTATAGAGTTTACAAATTAATATGACCAATGCAGGATACTTCTTTTATAAATTTTAAAAAGATAACTCTTGAAAGGGAAAAAAAGTACAAAAGTAGAGGCACAGAGGCAGATTAACTAAAATACAAATACCTGACATTTTCTCTCAGTTGTTTGACAAGTCGGATATTGACGTCAGCCTCCAGAAGTGCTGCACAAATCTCCTTAAGCATACCATTTAGTACCTACATAAAATAATATACATTGGAACATTTTATTTTCAATGAAAAATAATAAGAAAAATGAACAAAACATGCAAATGCTTAGATGCAAATCATTCACCCATACATGAACACCCCACCCCCCAAAAATGCCTAGATATAAATCATCCATAATGAGCCATTGTCTAATTGTCAACAATATTTTAAAAAAGAAAACAAGCAAAACATTAAAAAGTGCCTGGATACAAATCAGCCTAACTGACTAAACATATTAATGTTTGGAAATAATTCAACCTAACTGACAAACAAAGTAATGGTTAGATACAAATCAGCCAAACTGACCCACATACTAATGCTTGGATACAAATCTGCCAAATTGGCCCATGACTAAATGCCAAGAAAAATTTAAAAGAAACACACACCAAAACCAACATATAATCACACCACAGATTTTAACCGCCTATTCAATGTTTGTATGTAATCAACAAAAAAACAACAACCTTACATAAAAAACCAAAATAAAAACCAACATACAAATGTCTGGATACATATCAGCCAAGCAGCCACTGTTTAATTATCAAGAGATTGGTAAAGTGAGCAGATTAAAAAAAAAAAAATTAAATTTCTATTTAAAATGTAATAGTAAAAAGGGGACATAATCATACCACAGATTTTAACTTCCTAGTCAATGTTTTATGTAAGACAAAGCACATTCAATCAGTATGATTAGAGCTACTAAAAGTGGCAAAACAGAAAAATGCAAAATAAACAGTCTTATACAATCTCTTTTACTTTCAATTTTACCTTCTTTCTAAAATATTTCTAATTCAATAAGCAGTGTCCTTGATATCTATTAAAACAAATCCTTTATTGTTGACCCCAAACAAAAAATAATACAATTAAAAATAAATAATTTACACAACTAGATATAAAAAAGAATCTTATATTTTTATTTTTATTTTTGAGGATGGGAAGGTGATGTATAAGCTAAAAATGTATTTATAATTTATATTGGACATTTTAATGCCAATTATGTGAACATGTGCATTAATAAAGGGCAATTTATAATTTATATTACACAGTGGTTTTGGAAATCTTAATGCCAATAATGTGAACAGGTCTATATAATAAAGAACAATTTAAAATTTATATTATAAAATGGTTTTAGAAATCTCAATGCCAATTATGTGAACAAATGTATTAATAAAGAGCAATTTATAATTTATATTGCACAATATGTGGCTGACTTAAATTAGCCTATCCCCTATTTTAAAATTTAATTGTTATATAAATTGCTAAAGTGTCAGAGTAACCTGACCTTGGGCACTCCTTATGATGGTATTTTTGAAAGTGTCAGAGTTGGAAGTTAAACAACCCATGTTGAAAATGTGCTAGAAATTGCTGATGTAATGTAAACTAGTTCAACTGGGTGAATAGTTTTTATTATCCAATGGTTATGATTTATGAGAATGAGACCAGCCAATGGGCTATGGGCTGAGATCTACAAGTTTACTTGTAGAGAAATCTATTGTCTGATCATTTGAATTTGAAGTGGCAAAGTAGTTTGGTCTCAAAAGGTGGCCATTAGCTTGATGGTGAGTTAACTGACTGGTTGAGAGAGAATGGACTTAGAAATATTTCATACAGTTTGCTACCTGTGTTTTAATAAGATGTATTATGTGAGTAGACTATTATTTCTACAAGTGTCTAACTAAGCTGCTTGTAAATAGCGTGCTAGATACTTGACATTGTTGTAATATGCTTTATTTATTGTGCTGTGTGTGTGTGTAATTGGGCTAATAAATATCTTTGCTGGAAATTTAAGTTGAGACTGGAAATTAAGAAAGAATGGAGTTATAAAGCGATAAACTGGAAACTTAGCATTGGTCCTTGATTATATTTTTCAGGGCAAGCAGCCTTTCTATTTTCTACTTTCTGTGTATGATTCGAATCACCGGTTTACTGATTGTAAACTGCTATGACTGACCATGGTAGAGGCAGGAAGCGGTGTGTAAGTGTAAGAATACTCTACACTCCATTGATATATGGCGGCAAGATATGCTGACTACATGAGCAATTTCTAGTGCAGAGAAGTTGCTAGACTTGAGAAAATAAGTAGTGGAACAGTGTTTTCAACATGTGGGAGAAACACATGGAACTGGCATGATAATGGCGGACAATAAACTTGTGACATTGTGCAAAAGCAAGCGAAAGACTGTTGAGACGCAGTTAATTCAGGTTATGTAAACTATTATTGCTTATCTCTAATAACTCCATTTCTGTTCTCTAAAAGGAACTATCCTGCGATGTGTAATGACATTATTGTTGAATTGTAATTTAGAATATATACTGTGTAGAAGGAAATTATTCAAACGCGGTTTTGTAGAAATAATGATGTCAAGAAATATTTTTCATTGTACTGTCATATGTAATTTGATTGTTGATTTAAAAAATATATTGTTAAATTTATTGACCTTCTTACACATATTGATAACTTTATGCTGGTGAAGAAAGTGGGTGGATGGGGGTTTGCTAAATATAGATTAAAGATGGATTTGTCTTCTCTTTTAGTAAGAAGTTTTCCATCCATAAAACATAGTGTGATGGTAAATGTTGTCATAATGTTGTGGAAGTGATAAAACATTTACTGTGCCAACTGAGAGACATAAATTAAGATACTCATCACTTGTAATTAGTTATGAATGATTAATTAATTGATAATAATCATATCCATGACTAAGTGGCTTTTGGCATCAGACAATGGTTTTGGAAATCTTAATGCAAATTATAATATTAAGAAATATTCATTAAAAACAATATTTTGCAATTATTTTAACTTATTACCTGAAACTAATAGAGCATAAATATAAGGTAGTCAAAAAGAGTTAAAACCAAACAAGGCAAGAGTTGTGGCCCCTTAAATATAAAAATTTATAGGAAATTCTTTATAGTGAAAGTGAGGCATAACCTGATAATATCTATGATCATCCAAGTGCAAACACTGCAGCAAAATAAATCCTGAAAAACTAATACTTAAGGCCACTTTACTAGTACATGCACCTTTAGGAATTAATAAACCTAAAGAAATTTGGGCCAATGTTACTTTTATTATTTTTGTAATTACTATTAATAGAGTATTAGAGAGAATAGCAAGCCGACAATTTATTCTTGTTCCTTAGTGCACTATTTTCACTGTTTTCATTAGTTGATCAAAGTAACAAAGGGCTTCACAAAACCAAATATCTTACTTTATAACTACTAATACACTGACGTCATACAACTTTTGCATCATTTAAAAAAAAAACCATAATTCTTCATACCACACTTTTAATTTTATAACTTTGTTCATTATGAATTATTTCTTGTAATTTTAATTTTGAGTTTTACATGTACTTAATATCCTCATTTATTAATGATATACAATTCAGTTCTTCACCAATAAAGATAGAAAAAGAAGTCTGATCTTATTTCATTTCCATACACCCTCTACCAAAAATCTAAAACTTTAGGGCTGTCGATTAAAATGAAACAATCACAACAGTATTATGATGAGCTCATAACTTTTTGTCTAGCTCATTATTTTTTCTGGAATAGGCTTTTAAAACATTTTCAACTACAGCTGAAGAGTTCTGTAGTAATTTTCTATAATATACCAATGGTATTATAAACACCTCTACTTGAAACAAGAAGAAAAAAAGACAGGAAAAAAAAACTGCACTCTTAATAGATATAAACCAATATGTCCACTCACCCATTTTAGAGCTGTATATGATGCTTACATATTTTAATTATTATGGTTATTATGCATTTGAGGTATTTGAAAGTCTTTTTTAATATTAGATTTCTTTACAAGCAACAAAAAAAAGTTATAATAAATAATACTTTAACTATAACAATGTAACTATTATATAACAACAATATATATATGACAAAGAAAGAATTATAGATATTTCAGTATCCTTTGCATCAGTGATGAAACAACTTAAATTTTAAAAATACATGTAATTTAGATGCTTTATTCATGAAAAATATCTCTGATTTTGATTTATGATGATAATTATCATTTCTTGTTAAGTTATAATGGTAATTTCCCAAACAGGGGTTTGAACTTTGATGCAACCAATATTAACTTTAGAAGTCAACAGCGTAGGAGTTTCTGTATGGATTTTTCCAAGGACATTACAAACTTCTACCTAATTATCTTAATGATGTGTTTATTCATGTGGTATTTTAGCTTCTGGTATAACCAGTTTATACAGTCTGAATATAAAATCTGGTTTGCTTACTGGACATTTCTAATAATAATATATATTTTTTTAATATGTGACCACTAAACTAGTCAACTTTATAAAATGTAGGTCTAATGACTACAAGAATAAATATAGGTACGGTCTGACTTTATATCTCATTACATTCTGAAGCAATTAACAATTAGATGCATTGAGTGAAAACTACAATAAGTATTACTAGTACTACAATATATATATATATATATATATATATATAAACATATCCAATGATGTAAAATTTACAAGAATATATAACATTTTTAACTAGTAAAGTTGTATAGATATATTTAAAAATTAAGAAATATTAATTTAATTATATTAATTATACAGTGAATTAAATATATATGATCTTTTTTAGCAGTATCAGTTTCATGTAATTACCTCCTCATTGATTATAGTAGCATTACTGAGGGATTTCAATGCAGAAGTAATCTTTCTGCCAAGGTCAGCTAGTACCATTTTTGATGTATAGCTTTAATATGTTTCTTGTCAAAATTTGTATGATTATTATCTGTAACAAAAGAAAATAAATAAATGAAAAAAACCACACATACAATTAAATAGTAAAATTAAATGTCACAACTTCAGAGAGAGAATGTGTGTGTGTCTGTGCGTGTAAGTGCATGAATGGTCAATTTCTGCTTTAAAAATCATATCCAGCATATTGCAATTGGATCTAATTTAGTGTAAATCTATATTTCTTACCTCCATTCAGATATAAATATTAGGTAACAGGATTAATGTAGCGTACATACCGTTTACATTTATTATTAGTATTACAAACACTCAAGACAAAAACACTCTTGTTCATACTAAAAATCCAATAATAGAATTCTAGATATTCAGTTCACATAAGATAACATTAAAGTCTAACAATTATAGAAAGTTCAAGAGTATATATGGAAAAGTCACTTATAAAATCTGTTACTTATACTAGCCTGTGTCCTAAAACAGTGGCCTCATATACTTTGACGTAGAAGAATCATTGGCATGTATTATTGTCCAAACCAATACAACTATTACTGTATTAGTATGATACGTATTCACATTTGAGTGATGCACAAATTAATAGATATATTTTTTTTTTACAGCTGATATATATATACATCTATTAAAATAATAGTACTTTTACGAGGTTCATTCACAGTTGAGAAAATCTGTATATAGATTCAGAGGTGGTGTTTCTTTTGTAAATGGTAACATAAAATTTAGTGAAGATTATAAGTAAATGAATTTTGCTGCTGAATGATATTAATATAAAAGTAATATTAGTACAGTAGAAGTAGTAAAATAGTACTATTACTGTATGAGCTATGAT
Source organism: Sinotaia quadrata (assembly GCA_028829895.1). Classification (NCBI taxonomy): domain Eukaryota; kingdom Metazoa; phylum Mollusca; class Gastropoda; order Architaenioglossa; family Viviparidae; genus Sinotaia; species Sinotaia quadrata. Next base: position 70,007,233 of record CM054177.1, read on the forward strand.
AAACTAATTAACCAAATGTAATGTTTAACAGATGAGTTCTACTGTTCGCACTTAGCGGTTAATACAGCAAATAAAAAAATAAAATACTAATATAAAAAAAACCACTAACATATTCTGTTTATTAAAAAGAAGAAAATATATATTTACTTAATTTCTATAAATAATTAATGGCACACAAATACATTATTAATAAAATTAAAAAAATCATTTCTACCAGATGCTGCGAAAAGTTATAATATAGGCCTAAATAAAATCAAAATGTAATAAAACTAATAGTAATACATTGTAGTTTTCTACTTCGAACAAAATAAAAAGTCAATTTACTAGATCTATGATTCCATAAACTATTCTGAACATTATTATAAGAGTTGACAGAAGAAAATGTATATTTGATTCCTGACTACTCACAATATATTCACAAGGAAGTCCTTTACTAGAGCTGTTCCTACTCTTCTTTAATAAAACATGTATTCTATCTATCTTGCTAACTTACACGTCATTGGTGTAGACGGAACCCTGTTTCCCCCTTTATAATAAATTTAAACTTAAGAAATTTTTAAAGTTTAACTTAGCTGCGATATAAAACAATTTCTTTAAAATATTTATAAAATACCTTTTAGAAAGTGTCATGCATTATTTTAGTAAAATTATTTAACTTTTTAATGTTTTACTATCTTTGAGATTAAATCTTTAGGAGGAACAAAATTAGGGGAAAAAGTTTACGTCAACTGTTGTATAAAGATCGGTCTCTTTTTAAAAAAAATAAAAGACTTCAAAGCAAAGATAATACCTTTTTGAACAAATAAATAACAATATTTTTACTGTATGTTTGTTTAGGATGTTGACTGCATTCACAAAGCAGTACAAGCGTACTGTTCGTAGAAAGCAAGCTGATCTAGGTGGGCATTACTCTGGGAAGAGCTTCCCAACCACCATTTCAACTAGAGTAATAAATCTTTACAAAGAAAACGATCCTGCAGATTGCATTAGGCCAACGGTCTGCAGAGCATTATACATTTCGGTACGATTATTTTTTAATACTTTACAATGGAAACAGACTTTACTCAAATACCTAAACAAATCATATATAATTTTGTTTGGTGCTAAGGATCGAAGAGGTTGCTAGGTAGAAGTATGCACTGACACGTCGAGTCAGTCTATACTCTTAAAAATAAATATCATCCATATATTCCCTATAAGAATATTAAATTTACACAATATATTATATTTATAAACTAGCATTTCATTTTTAAATATGCGCTACTGTCGGGCATAAGGGATACATGAAATATTTTAAATTAATCGATTTATTAATTTCTTGCGGGTTGTACTAAAACATTCACTTCAACGTTCGTAGCTTCCGCGGACGGGTTGTCATCTGTTGTGAAATAAACCTTATGTTGAGTACAAATCTTAAATGTAAAAGGGTAAACATTTGATTGTTGTTTAATGACTATTAGTTTAACAGTATTACAATTAGTTTATCATATATAACTTGTAAGAGCGTGTATGAGATTTTTGAATTTCATTATCATTATATCAAGTTAATCAACAAAACACACCGATACACGTACACACATTGTCATCCACAAATGACCACGAATTTATAAATGTTTTATTGCTTGAATTTAAATAAACAGACACGCATTTAGTTGTATCTAATAAAGATGGAATAAGATAACATCATTAATTATTACAAAATCTCTTCTTTAAAAAAAAAAAAGAAGCTAATCGCCTTTTCTTGATCCAGTTGCAAACTAGTTAATTAAGGAGATGTAAAAGAGTTGACAGCAGTTGTACTCATTAAAAAAAATGTTACTTGTTAGGTAATTTTACGTTAGCCAATCAGCACATTCATTTATGGATTATTTCATTTCTAGTTTTAAGTTAAATAATTGAGTATGCATGCACATTTTTGCATTGAAGGACATTTTAACAACATTTATGCATATTAATGTTTTTAAAAAATGTGTTCAGGTTAATTTTACAAGTTCTTCATTATTAGAAGAAGCCATGGTCTCTGCATATGATCTGACACGGTATTCTCTGCGTCTTACATTCTTTGTGGCAAGTAACCTGTATGGAATGTTTGGATATTGTACATGGATGATACTATTACTACCTATACGACTTGTCTTGCCAGACATATTTTGGAGATTAGAGTCTGTTATTTTCAAAGGTCTTCAATCCAATGTCATTGTCTGGATGTGTAGTGGAGGTTATGGAGGTAAGTCGTAAGTTATAATATATATAATGGTTGAATAAAGGTTTTATTTCAAGACATTTCCTGATTTTAACATTTAAAAAAATATCACTTGCTTGAGAAGTAAATAATATTAACTTAATAGTGATAATAATGAAGAAGATTAAACTGTTTGTAATCATCTTGTTATTAATTAAAATAATATAAACATTTTTTTAAAAAATCCTTTATTATTGACTGGAAATAAATTTTCAGCAATTGGAGCAAATATAACATTTATTCCTGTACTGTAAATGGTAATTTAGTATATGATGATAAGGTATAAGGTATTTTCTTTTATATCTCTTCACTAGGCTCCTATAATATCACTTTACTAAGAATTAAGATTGTTCATGGCTTTTAAAATATATATCCAGTAATTGGTTAGTGAAAGATGAACTTTATGATGGTCCTCTTGGAAGTATTTACCATTATTAAGGAAAGGTCCACTGTATTTAATAATTTGGAAACATCTTTTTAAGCAAGCCTTCTATGTTGTTGCTATTAATACTAACAAGTTGTCTTGCTCTCTTTGTCTGCATTTGTGCTTGTTTCTTCCCTTTTCTTGTTGTTGTAGTGATAGGGTTGGGAGATAATATAATAGACTGTGAATCTGTCTTGATATGCAGTTAACTTGATATGGTCAGACAACTGTAGACACATCTTTAGCTTTAAAAAAAAATTGTTATTGTAGTGATAGAATTCGGAGATGATTTGAGGACAATACAGCTTACAATACAGCTACAAAAGTGCAGAGCTGTAGATCCCTGTAGTAATGGTTATTTGTTATTGTTATAGTGATAGAGGCCAGAGATGAATTAAGGACAACACAACTTACAAGACTATGAATCTGTCTTGATATGCAGTTAACTTGATATGGTCAGACAACTGTAGACACATCTTTAGCTTTAAAAAAAAATTGTTATTGTAGTGATAGAATTCGGAGATGATTTGAGGACAATACAGCTTACAAGACAGCTTACAAAAGTGCAGAGCTGTAGATCCCTGTAGTAATGGTTATTTGTTATTGTTATAGTGATAGAGGCCAGAGATGAATTAAGGACAACACAACTTACAAGACTATGAATCTGTCTTGACAAAAAGTGCAGCCAGCAGTCAACTGTAGATCCCTGAAGTAATGTTTTTTTTGTTATTGTTGTTGTTGTAGTGATAGAATCCGGAGATGATTTGAGGACAATACAACTTACAAGACTGTGAATCTATCGTGACAAAAAGTGCAGCCAGCAGTCATCTGTAGATCCCTGTTGCAATGGTTAATTGTTATTGTTGTTGTACTTGTAGTGATTGGGTCTGGAGATGTTTGAGGACAATAGAACTTATAAGACTGTAAATCTCTCTTGACAAAAGCTGCAGCCAACAGTAAACTGTAGATCCATATAGTAGTAATGGTTATTTGTTATTGTTGTTGTAGTGATTGAGTCTGGAGATGATTTGAGGACAATACAAGACTGTGAATCTGTCTTGATGTGCAACCATCAATCAACTGCAGACACACCTTTAGTAATGATGGGCATGTGGTCTTTGGGCATGTGCACTGGCAATTCACTGTGGATTATGGATTGGATTTTCCGTTTCACACATTTTGGGCTAATATCTACTATTCGTAGGGATTTTTTCATCAGACAGGTAAGTTGCAGCATTCTTGAACTACTTATTTAGTAATGGACTTGATAAAGCTGTTGATGATTATTTGGCTTTTTTCTGTTAAATTATGGAAACGTTTATGTATGAATGAGAACCTGAAATACAATTTAATACAGCGGCTAATAATACAAGGAGTGTAAGTATCCAGTGGATTATTATATAGTTGCAAGATGTTTTAGCAAATTAAAGCTGCAAGATGTTTTAGCAAAGTAAAGCTGCAAGGTGTTTGAGCAAAGTATAAATGCAAGATGTTTTAGCAAAGTATAGCTGCAAAATATTTTAGCAAAGTATAGCTGCAAGATGTTTTAGCAAAGTCTAACTGCAAGATGTTGTAGCAAAGTATAGCTTCAAGATGTTTGAGTAAGGTAAAGCTGCAAGAAGTTTTAGCAAAGTATAGCTGCACAATGTGTCAGCAAAGTATGGTTATAAATATAAGATGTTTCATTAAACATTGACTCAAACATGCCATCTCAGATTCTGCATACCTTTACAAAATCCTTTCTTAGCTAATTTTGAGGATCTTTGAGAGATCATTGTAACTTAAATTCCACCGATGGCAGTGAAGGCAGCAAATGAAGATATAAAGATTGTCTTTTTATAACTTTAGCCTTACCACTAGGTTTCAAGTTTTTGTAATTTATAAACAAGAATGATCGCAGTGCCTCCATTGATTTTCTCTGTGGATGGAAATTATTTCATGATGTTACTGTTAGTCTTTAGAAGTAGAACCTTTGTGGCTTTATAGTTGGATTTGGCTTTCATTCTTAAGTTTTGAGATTTTAGTTTTAGAATCATTCCAATTTCCATTCTTAGACTGCTTGTCTGTGCTTGTTTGATAAAGGTTACAATTGATAATATTGGTGAAACATCTTGTTTGATGGATTACATTTGATACAAATTGTGATATATATATTATATTTGATAAGTTGAATGAAGTATTTAGAGAGGTATGATGGATTACATTTGATAAATTAAATTATCTGTTTAGTTTAGACATATTTGATGGATTACATTTGATGAGTTGAATGATCTGTTTAGATGTATTTGGATTACATTGATAAGTTGAATGATCTCTTAAGACATATTTGATAGATTATGTTTGATAAGCTGAATGTGATATCTGGAAATGTTGAATTACTTTTGATATGCTGAGGGATATATTTAGTCATGTTTCATATAGATAGATATGTTTGATGGGTTACATTTTAAAGCTTAGTGATATATCTAGACTTGTTTGATAGGTTATAATTGATAACCTGGGGATATATTCAGGTATGTTTGATAGGTTACATTTTAAAACTGATTTATATATCAAGGCATGTTGGAACTTGGATAAGTTAGATTTTAAAATAGAATTATATATCTATTCTAGGCAGGTCTGATAGGTTAGATTAACATTGAATTATAATTTATATATATCTACTAATCTAGGCATGTTTAGTAGGTTAGATTAATATTGAATTATATATATCTACTAATCTAGGCATGTTTAGTAGGTTAGATTAACATTGAATTATATATATCTACTAATCTAGGCATGTTTAGTAGGTTAGATTAACATTGAATTATATATATCTACTAATCTAGGCGTGTTTAGTAGGTTAGATTAACATTGAATTATATATCTACTAATCCAATTTATTATCTGGTTGAAATAGTATGCATGTTTTTATAGGTTACAATCCATACTTTGGATAATATATCTATTCATATTTTGTAGGTTACAATCAATATACTGGATAAGATAGCTAGGCATGTTTTATAATTAAACTGATAAACTACAAGGTTGCATTGATGTAACAGTTGTTACATATTTGTGACATAATAATAATTTGTGAACATATGACAGGGAAAAGATACCCGAAATATGCAAGGGATTTTACTAGAACAGCATCTGAAGAATGCTTACCTTCCCAACAAGAGAAAGTGGATTGTATTATTTCCAGAAGGGGGATTTCTGTGGAAACGTAAAGAGATTAGTCAAATGCAAGTATAAAACTAATGTTGATTTATTTGTCTCTCATTTTTGAGTATGAATACAAGATAATCTTGGAATTCATTACAATCAGACTTTAAGAATGTTTTTGTGTGAAACAATTATTTATCTACAATACTTTCTATATGCTCTCTCCTTTCTTATTCAATTAAAATAATGTCTCTCAAATGTTTAAGAGAAGAATTTCATTGGGTTTTGTAAATATCATAATCTTACTTGATTGCTTGGTATCTGGTCTGTTGAGCCAAATCCTGCACCATTCTTTTTCCTCATGCTGGATTAGAACTTTACCTGTTGATTGCTAAATTTATAAAAGAAATAGTAAAAAGAAAAATATTAAATATTTCACTGTTGCAAAACAGATCTTGTGACAAGTTTTGGTTGCGTTTGTGCAATAAATGTGGCAAAATACATTTTCTACATTCATATATATATTAAAAGAATATCTGTTTTGTTTAATAATTTTTATGTGATTTGTAGTTTCATTTGTATTGTGAATTTTAAAAATATATTTATTGCTTGAATTAAAAAAAAAATCTTTTAATGAAATGCTTTTTGGTATTTTTCAGATATGCTGAAAAGAATGGTTATCCTGTACTTAACCATGTAACCTTACCTCGTATTGGTGCTTTGAAAACAATTCTGGATACTATTGGGGTGCCATTTTCTGATAACCCAAATGCAGATATTAATGGTAAATAATTGAAGGCACTACATTTTCTTCTGTAGTATTTAACATTTGGGTTTTTAAAAAAATAAAATCATAAATCAGCTTAACTGTTATTTAGAATTAATATTTTGTTAAATATTATAATTTATTTTAGCCACATAGTTCCACTGTTTGTGAAATTGGAGATCATGGTAATTTGTACTCCAATTTTAATCTCTGTGTTGGTCAGGTCAGAAGGTTTAGTAGTTGGTTTCCTGTAGCGATAAATGTGTCATGCTTGACCTGTTCGCTGGCATAGGCGACGTATACATGCCGAAATCTACATATAGCTAAAATGACATTGGCATGTATAAGGCAATTGCGCAAGCACTCTTATTGTTACTAATGTTAGCCATTCAAAATGAGCCAATGAAGCAAATATGTGTTTCCCTTAGCATTCTACCATTGGATAGCTGTAATTAGATTGCTCATGTGATAGAAAGAGCATTTTTTCTGGTAAATACACAGCTCTGATCTACACCAGAGCCATTGCGAGTTGTGCTGAGAGAAATTTTTTCAAGTCATGGCTTCAAGTTGCAATGTTTCTGATTTTTGGGATACTTGTAACCCCACAGCTGTATCAGAGTATGACCCAGCTGATGATTTGTTTAGATTTTCTTCTGAGGAGGAATATTTGCCAGTCCCTAATGATTTCATGGAAAACAATGGTGATGGGGAGACTGGTCGCCAATATGGCATTCATCATTCAATATGCCACAAGGAACACCCTATCCTTTTGCTATAAGCGTTGGATTAAAAATTCCCATTTTGCACAAACTGCTACAGTACTTTATGTTTTTCAAGCATTTTTACCTAAGAATTTGTGCAAAAAATTGTCAAGTTACGACCTTGCTGCTAGTGCAACCAGACATTTGTAAAGAGTCCCGTATCAGACAATTATGTAATACAGAGGTATGTGAAAATTTTTAGTTTTTAGGACTCATTCTTTTGATGGAAATAGATAGAAAACCTTGTATTGATCATTTTTTTCAAACAAGTGTATGGTCATCCTTTATTTCATAAAGTTATGTCAGGGTGCATATTTTGTTTGTTGCTAAACTGTTTACATTTTGCAAACAACAGCTGCGTGTAACTGGCGACCATATCCAGAAAATCAGATTGATTATTGATCATTTTAGACTAGTGTTCTTATGAGTTTATGTGCCTGGTGAGAATATTTGTGGTGGATGAGTCTTTGATGCCTTGGAAAGGTTGTTTAGGTTTCAGGCAGTAAATAAAATCTAAACGTGCACGATTAGGTAACAGATTATATGAAATCTCAAACTTTTATTTGGGGGGGGGGGCACCTCTGATGAGGCAGCATCCTGGATATTTATCCAAAATACCACCCAAACACCCACAAAGCACTTAGACTTTATAAAATTTATTATGTGGGTGTAGTAGGTCAGATCTCAATTAAAATTTAAAACTGTGAGCAAACTTTGTGAGAATTATCATTCAACATCAAGAAAAGGTAAGGGAACTTTTTATTATATATTTTGGAATTTCAAATAATTTAAAAATAATACTTTAAAAATACTTTAGTATGTTTAGCATAGGTAACAATTTAAATTTTTAAAATCCATTAATAATTACAGCTCCTTTTAATTTTTCAGTAAGCTCACCCATTCAGTTATCGCTGAGTGGCAAAACAACCTGCCAGGATGACTTATCATATTATATATATTATACGAATTCCTTCCTATAATTCATATCATTGTCCAGTTATTCAGGTAATATTTTTTAATTATAGTTCTTTTTAATGTCATATTATATGAATCATCCTTTAGTTCCTTTTAGTATCTGTGTTATACAAATTCCACCTTTTAGTTACTTTCATTATGATATTCTAAAAATTCAGCCCTTTAGGAATTCTGTCATATTATACACATTCCATAAGTTCCTTTCAATGTCATGCTACACAGATCCCACCCTTTAATTTTTTTAGTATTCATGTTATACCGGTTCCACCCTTTAATTCCTGTCATTGTCTTTCTAAGTCCACCCTCTAGTAGCCTTCATTGTCATATATGTTCCACCGAACCAATTTTTTTCTTTCAGTATCACATTATAAAGTTCCCATCCATAAATTCCTTTTATTGTCATTTAATAGTTTCCTCTCTATTATTCCTTTCAATTTTGTGTTATAAATGTTCCATCCTTTTCAGTCATATATTATACAGGTTCCATCCTATACAGATTCCACTCTGTGACATCAATGACACTTAGATATGGATATGATTATTATTAATTAATTAATCATCCAAAACTAATTACAAGTTATGAGAATCTTAATTTATTTTATTAATGATCCTCCAGCAGACACCACTTGTCTCTCTCACTTGGTGGATGTATGGGTGCTGTAAATGTTTTCTCTCTTCCACAACATTAAGACAACATTTATTGTCACACAATGTTTCTGTAGGTGGAAAACTTCTTACTAAAGAAGAAGACAAATCTGTCTTTAATCTATTTAACAATAAATTTATTAAATCAAATATACATATGACAAATACAATGAAATAGATTACTTGACATCAATATTTCCATGAAACCAAGTGCAAATAATTTCTAAATTCACAATCTGTATCCCCCAAAATACAATTCAATACAAATCACAGGAAAATCATATCAGAGAATAGAAATGGAGCTATTAGAGATAAGCGAAAATAGTTTTTACATAACTTGCATTAACTGCTGCCTCAATAATCTTTCACTTACTTTTGCAACAATGTCACAAGTTTATTGTCCACATTATGCCATGTGCTTTTTTCTCTACATGTCGAAAATACTGATGCGATGCTATTCCCTTGAAGTCAACCTAGGTGTTTTCTCCTACCATACCACCCCCCTCAAGCAGAATAACAATCTTCACAATTCTAGTACTTCCTTATACCAGAAATTGTTCATATAGTCAGCATACTTTGCCATGATACATCAAAAGAGTGAAGTGTATTCCTTTACACTTACACACACTGCAGCAGATGATTCCTGCACCTTGCCCAGTCGTAGTGGTTTGCAATCAGTGAACCAGTAGAATCAAATAACACAAGAAAGTAGAAAATAGAAAAAAGTTGCATGCCTGAAAAATATAATCAAGGAGCAATGTTAGGTTCCTGTTTATTGCTTTATAATTCCATTCTTTCTTATATTCCATTCTCTACTTACAATTTCCTCCAATGGTATTTATTAGCCTGATACACACATACATCACAATAATACAGCATATCAAAACAATGTCATGTGATTAGCACACTAAATACAAGCAGCTTAGTTCAAACATTTGTCTACTCACATAATGCATCTTATTAAAACACAAGTTTAATATATCAGTAGCAAAATGCAAGAAATATTTCTAAGTACATTCTCTTTCAACCAGTCAGTTAACTTCTTTGAGAGTAGCAGTGCAAAACCACATATGTTTCCTGCTTACCTTGCCTGTATCAACACCTACCTAAACTGTGTAAATAGAAAAATAATGTAACTTATGTTGTTCAAGATCTTGTAGCCTATTAAGTGGGTATTGTTTTACATGTCCAGTAAGAAATGTTTAGAAATTTCTTTAAAGTATTGAAAAAACACCTCTTTCCTCCAAATGTCAGAAATCAAAGGAAATTTTTTTAATTCTAAAGAGTAGAAAAGTCATAGCAAACTTCCTATGTATTTGTTCGCCTACCATTAAACATTTTGCTTGTCTCTTTTTCCATCATACAACCATATGGACATATCTTAGAAGATATATTTGGGTTCCTAATGCATACAAGCCAGAACCAGGTGAGATTTCCATAAATTGTTATAGGTAGATAAATGCTAAAGAGCTATCCCAGAAATATGTCTAGCAGACTTAAATTTTGCTGTGCCATGCCCTTGATTTATGTGTTTCCTCCTTTAAAAAAGAATTATGTTTGTTTCTTGTTTTATTTCCATCCCCTCCAGAAAATTCTGATCCTGAGCATCCATTAAAGTGGGTCATTGATCTGACCATTGGCTATCTTAAAGGGGAAGCAGTTGACATGTTTGGAATGTGCGTTGGTTATAGAAAAAAGCAGGATGTGCATTTATACTACCGCGCATATCCTGCAGTGCACATTCCTCGAGATAGTGCTGGGCTGCTGTCTTGGCTGTATGACCGCTATGTAGAAAAAGAACAGCTCTTGGCTTACTTTTACCAGCATGGAAGCTTTCCATCAGAGACTCAGAACAGAGTGTTACCCCTCAGGCAGACTTCGAAACCTGTGTATGACTATGGTTCAGTAGTTATGTTTCAGTTATTTTTTTTTTTAACCACTTACCTAGATTATGTATTCATTCTGAAGCCACTAATTAATTTCTTATCATAAACCATAGAATTTGCAATTGTATGGTATTTGTTATTTTTTTTTTGCCATCTAATTTATAGCTCTATAGTTTTAGTGGTCACATAGAGCAAGAGAAGAGGCTTTCCATCTGACTTCTGCCTCAACATTCATCAACAAAACCTAATTTATCATTTAATGGCTTTTAGGAAATGATTTTTGTAGGAGTAGCATGAATGGTGAATATATCTGACAATTTATTGTGTCACTATTTTGTGTTGAGTAAATGTACTGTCATTTAGAAATTACAAGAAATTAAACAACTGCTGATTGTGTGATTGTATATCACATTTGACATACTTTGTACAGCTCTCAAAATCTGCTATCTTTGATATGTGTCTTTGGAATAATTGAAGATGCAAAAACTGCATTCACTAGATTATAGGACACAGACTGTACAGCATCAAATTGAACTACAATTATCAGTACTTATGTAAATGTAACTATATCTAATTGCAATAAAATTGTACAAAACTTACCAGTAAATAACAACAGAATTTATCTGAAGAGCAAGAAAAGATTCATGCCCTGAATTGTTCAATGGTAAATAATTTATGTATATAGAAATTATTGGATATTATTAATTTAGGATACTTGACAGAAAATAATGCACAAATGATTTTACAGATATCCTTCCTCAGTGCCATGAGTGAATTAGATTTGTTCATCCAAAATAATAGTGTTAACAGTACATAGTAGTCATATGCAAAGAAATATAACTAAGCTAAATGTTTTAATTTCATTTTTAGTACTTTTGGTCTTCATTCTCTGATTAATAATTAGACATTAATGATAAAAGAACATGAAATGAATCTCATCTATTAAATAAATTTTCAAACCTGGCAATGAAATTGTTAAGAAATTTGACATAATAATTGGTTTCAGTCCTTTGTTGGATATTCTTTCCAATTTTAATTTCATTTCATTTTTGAATTTTTTTTTAATATTTCATATTAATTATGTACAACAAAATATTTCATTTATTTTATTAAAATTATTCAGTAGGTACTGCATATTGCAATCACTGGTTATTGGAATCGTTTATTTTATAGAATCAGAAATCAAAGAATAAATTCCAATCAACAGATTACACGGTATTTTCCCCATTTATTAGAATCAATTTTTATTATAAAATAAATAACAAAACAATCGTTATTCCTGAACAATTTAAATGCCTTATATGAAGGTCAAACCACAATGCATTGCTAGGTAATTGTGTTGATAAACCAGAATGCAGATTATTTTCAAGCAATTTTATTAAACTAACCTTCAGTTTTAAACTGTTTTTTTTTCTTAATTTGTTTTATAAACATGTATTTTAAAATACAGTTAAACAGTAATTTTTTGGGTAAGTTATATTCTTGACTTTTTCAGTTTAATTGGAAGTTGCCTCTTTTTATTTTCTGATTTTGAGTGACCTCATGTGCAGGGATGCTATACTCATTGAATATATTATGTCATTCATCATTGGCATCTTCACACATTTCAAAAACATTTCACATACACTTTGCAGAGACAATTCAAAGAAAGCATTAAAAAAAAGAGAGAAAAATGTGTTATAAAAAAATAACTGTTTTATAAAGTAGATTTATATGTAGGCTCTCCTATAGTCTGTATGTGCACAAAGAAAGAAAATTTAATTCTACAGTATTTACAAACTTAATTTAAATAATAAGTTTTAATTTAATAATTTTCTTTTTTTTTTTTAAAGTAGTTAAAAAAATATATATATATATATTTGCATATTAAATAAACTGTTGATTGTACTTTATTAATGCATTAGGTGCAACAGTGAAACCTCACTATAAAACGATAATTGGGGTCCATAAAATTAGATTGCATTAATAGTGGAGTCACATTAATGTGGAGTTTTGCAATAGACTACATTATTAAGATATATATTTTGGGAGCCATGCCACAACCGCATTATATCCGAATTTGCGTTATCGTGGGGCTCCACTGTATTCTGATATTTTTATTTTTTACAATTGCTGCTTACTAGAATCTAATTTTAAAATGATTATAATAAGTTCTACCTAATAGATAGATAGACAGACAGACATGCACACACACAAATTCTTGTGTGTATGTATTCACATGTGCACAAAACACATGCACAAATAATAATAAATAACAGATTGTTTGATAATCTGAATACTATTCCTGAAATATATGCACCAGCTACAAAAACCTTGTGGTCAGAGTACCTATTCAAGAACAAGAAAAGCCAGAAATGCATTTTTGCAGTTAGGTATCCCTATGAAAAACTATAAAGCAAAAAAGAAGAAAAAAGAAAAGAAAAAGATATTTTTCAAGTAAAGCAGCAATATATTTCTCACATTTTACAATTACTTTTATGCTGACCTGATTGTTGACAACTATTCACCTCTTGTTTTTTCACTTTTACACCACTTAAAGCTTCCTAGTGCATATTATTTGAAATTTGAATTATTTGTCAAGGAAGATCAGGTATCAACAACATTTTTGTTTTGTTTTATAGTGGTACAGTTCTGGTTGCCAACTTTGAAAAGGTTAGGTACCATGATTTGGCATCTGAGCTATATGAACCCCTGCATATGTTTATGTGTATGTGTGCATATATGAATGAGAATTGCACTGTGCCATTTTTGTTGTTGCTTAATCAGTTTTAGTTATTTTCTTCCTTTATAACATGTTATGTGTTGCTCAACAATGGTGCTGTAGCATGAAGTTGTGAATATTTGAATCAGAATCCACAGATCTGTACTTATTCTTTCTTATACGTTGGTTTATTTCACTATTTTCCAAACAGTTTTAAACTATTTTGGATATTTATGATTTTACATTCCCCTTTACACTACCACCATCATCCCCATACATATTTACATATGATTTATCATTTTAGTTGTTTACTAATAGAATGTACATTTGTAGAGCAAAATGATTTTGCTTAACATTGACCCATTTCTTGTATTTGCTCAAACACACCACATTTCTACATATATAGATATATAAAAGAGAAATTCTAAAACTAAATAAGTTTGTTGGCAATATGTCCTTTAGCATTTTCATTTTTGCTGAACTATTTGTCTTTAAAGTATTTTAATAATCTTGTCCACTTTTACATGTGTTGATGTAAGAATTAGTAACCGTCTCTCTTTTTATAAAGTGGATCTTGAATTACTTCGTATCTTGATGAGGGCCATGCTTATTGATTGATTGACTTCTGCTTAGCATCTGCTTCCAGGATTTGCCCTTCCTCTCTGCGACTACCTCAAAACAAACACACAAAAAAATCAAGAAAATTACTTAAGTACTGTCAAAATATCACTTATTCATTATATAATTATGCACTAGAACATAGATTTAAGCAGCATTTTGATAATTTTTTTTGTCTATACAAATGTAAATAATGATCAGCTGGTTGCATGAATATCTATGGCTGATCACACTTCCAAAACACCGTTCATGGTTATATAATGATGTGCATATATTTACAGTACTCTCATTTAATTTGTTGGTTAGGCCATTGTTTTATGTTTAAATTTTACTAAGTAGTAGTGTGAAATTAAAATAGATTTGAGGGGGTTTGTATTCAATTTTTTTTCGTTTTACATTAAAAAATATCTTTTATAAATAAAAGAACATGGCATTGGAGATTATTTACAGTAAAGAACATAAAAACAAACAAATAAATAAATAATTTGATTTGATGAAAATTATTAACAAAATTCATATAACAATTGTTTTTATACATAAAAAATATATTGTTGGTTTATTAAAAAATATAAACAGTAAACAAATACAATATTAACTTGTCTTATTATAATTTTAAGTCTTATTATTAGTATAAAAATAATGTATGTTTGGGCAAGTGCGTGCAATATATCCTTACATTTTGTTGTGCTGCCTTTGATATGTTTATATTTTATTTCAAAATCATTTTGCAATCCCAGTCCCCAATCATAAGTGTTTTATTCTGTAGATAAAGGATATTTTATTCTTTTTAATGAAAAACTTTACGCACATATATTCAAACTCAAAATTGTATTTTGATAGAGTGGACAACTCGGACAAGCTAATGTGTGAATCTCATTGGTATGACTAAACGTATAGGCTATTTGTGTTTCAATATATTAAAGCATTTAATTCATGCTTAACAAATATATTTCCTTGAATATGAAATTAAAACTTTAAGTTAATTTCTAAACATCTGAACAAAAAATTAATAAACATATGTGATTTTTTAAATTAAATATCATAATTTTTTAAACTATAAAATCTAAAAGTGATCCTAACAAGTATATTGTGATGAAAAATGCAATATTTGGTTGAAGGATTATCTTTCTTTATCTTTTAAAAGAAATGTTTTGGTAGTATTTGAAAGCTATTAATTATTAAACACAAATATCATATTACATTTGTAATAGTGATGTTTATTATTCTAAAAGTGTTTACTATCACAGTTTTATGTATAGTGTACTTAAATTTATTTGGATTGCAATCTTCGCCTCATTTTTTTCCCTTACAGATTGTTTAGAAAATAATTATGTGAAAAGTGTTACTTTTCCATATAAAAAAATACATTAGAATATCTTGAAACAACTTCCCAAAGTTTTCTTTGGAAAATAAGGTTTGTTAGATTTGATGCAATTTCCTTCTGTTATTATTAAATATAAAATATTTAGCCTGGTTCTAAGCAAACTGAATGGTAATTACAGAAGGAACAAGAAACATTTTCAGTGTAGATCTTAAGGATACACTGACAATGGAAGTGCTTATCAAAAGAATCTAATGTTTTAATCTGGTGCATTATGTAGTCAGCATCACCAACTGTAAATTGTTCTTTTTGATATCTGACCACTAATCGTCCATTTTTAAAGTAAAGAAAACTGACACATTTGTAATGGCATTCGAGTACATAGGTGCTTGTGTTATAGAGTATCAAGGGAGTAAAAAACTGAATAAGAATACCAGACTAAAGTATGCATTTTCTTTTTTGTCTTTGTTGCTTATTTTATTTCTTGTATCATATTATACTTCAGCTATGTAACTGATGACTTTTCTGTTGCTTACCTTTTAATATTTTGGCTAGTTGCAGTATGCTTTCTAAATTACTAGTTGATAAAATAGTAGTTAATTTATCTTAAAAACTATGCATATTTGACAAAATTATAAATAGCAGTTTGACACTGTGGACTTTAAGTAAAAAAGTTTTATTATTATTGCTAACTTTTTTGTTTTGTTCTGCAAGATATGAGATAATGTTAGTAACTCATTATCAAGATGAAATTACTGTTGGCAGCATGTGTAAACTGTTTATTTGTCCAGAAAATGTTATGCTTTTGTTTGCTTTGTTGGGAGCAAGAAATGTTTATGACAACATTTTTAATGAAGGGGTCAGTGTTTTCACATCTCATCAGCTAGGTACAAATTTGGCAGTACTAAATCTGCTGCTAATATAGTGTTTTATTGATCTAGTTCTCGCAGTAATTGTATAAAGCATGAGAACCACACAATATTTTATTGCATTGCCATCCCATTGTTTATTGATATTTTTAATGCATTCACCCTTAAATTGTTTTAATGAAAGGCCATATCAATATTTAATGACAACTGTTTTGAAGTGCTGTATTATTTTCATATTATTGAAGTGCTGTGTTATTTTCATATTATTGACTGTAAGGAAGATTTTATAATGTAATATATAATAATTAAAAATGTATAACATTCAGGTATATTAGTTTTGAAATGAGTACACTTGGGAAATTTATATATCTTTCATTTTGTCATTGGTGTGGATTTATTTTTCACAGTAAATCACCTGTCTACTGCCAATGACAGTTCAATTAGTAGTTTATAAATTGGAATTTGATTGTAAGTAAATATGTAATAAAAAGAAGCTGATATAAATCATTCAGAGGATGTAATATCTCTTTTTAAATCTGTTATTGTTTATTGGATTCTGTTCATTGAATAAATTTTGATAATGATAGTTAATTTTATTTCATTTCATTGTTATATTTAGAATTTTGTTGTGCAAACTTTATTTTGATTTTATTTGCACAGCTGTTTATTTTTGCAAAAGGTTTATATTCTCAGTTTGAATATTTTATTGAAGGTAAAATTTACATTAATTTTTACAACACACTTCTTCAAAATTAACAAGCAGTATTATTGCTTTTGAAAATGAACTGATTTTGAATTTAGTTTTAAAAGAAAAAAATATTTGCATAGTTTTCTGTGTTAAAATATTATTATGTAGAACATTTAACAATAGAATATTTTATTGCAGCACATAACATTTATTGATTTTTTCCAAGGTCACACCCGTTATTACCTCATTGCTCACAAGATATGTTTTCAAAATACTTTTGATAAATAACGTTCTCATCACATTTATCAACTAAATATAGTTCATAAATTTCACTTTTTATGTTTAAAAGTGTATTTTGGCTTATTTAATTAGCTTTTTTTTTTTTTTATAATGCTGGAACAAAAATACATCAAAGCATTATAAAAATGAATACTTTTAAAATGAAATGAAAAATAATTTAAAAGCATCCTTACAAATACTGCAGAAAATAATAGCTATTTTCTGAATGCCACTAAATGGTACATGTTCCAGAACCAATTCTAAGAAAGCATAAAAGATAAAGCCATGTTGCAAAATAGTAACTGTAAAGTCACAAAAAGAAGAGGGATAATTTTAAAAAATCATTATAGGGAACATAAGAGAGCAAAGGAACCTACAATAAAATAAGAGACCTACTGATAAACTGTCAAATTTAAATTAGCCTCTTGGGTAAATGTCTATCTTAAATGGGCATAATAGGGTTTTGAGACAGAGGATAGGAATTCTATAGATTTGACATCAGAAAGCTGGTGTGAAAGGTAATGTTGTTGAAAAGCTAAAATCTTTGCAACAAGTAGCAATGGCTGCTAATTTTATGGCAAAGCTTTGACAGAAATGTTTAAGAATAGCTTGACTTTTAGGCACTCCTTTGTAATCATTTACTCTGTCTTATTTTAGGGCAATCTGTGGCTTTGTTTAATATATAATTATATGCTGTGTGGTATTTTAAACCCTCCCATGTTTTAGGAACAGCTCTAACCCTACTCCTACATGACCTTAACATTTGTTGATGTATACTGTATCAGTATGTGGGTGTACTATGTTTCTAAATGTGAGGGTATTTTTTGGGGTGAAAATAAGGACATTGTTTCATCTCATAAATTTAATAATCATAATAATTTAAAATAAAATATCAGAATAATTGTTGTGATTTTATCTTATTATTTGAATTTGTTTAATTAAACAAGATTTTAAAAATTTCTAACTGAATGCTCCATCACAATTTTTTTTATTAATTTAGAAGAAAACATCCATATAGCAGACTTTAGAAGATTTTGTAATTATGCTCATATTAGTGATATTTATCTGTATTTAAATAGTGTTTTGACTGTGAATTCCCCTTAACCATACTGATATTTAATGGGTGTATCTGCTATGTATTCCCAAATACTATCACATTTTGTATAATTAAAAAAATATATATTTGTTTGAATGCTTTGTTCATTCCATATAAATGACAGTCATATCCTCTGTATTACAGCTTGCATAGGCTTAAATTATCTTTTAATTTTTTTAATTTGATTTTTTGCTTATATATGCACAAAGAAGATTGCACTAGTCAGATAAGTAAGAAAAATACTACAAAATATATTTTATAAGTTTTTAAAAAAATGACAATTCAATTAATCTGTAATGATTGACATCGTAATTTTCAAATATAAAACAGCAACACACCAGATATGGGGAGTGTATATTGACAAGTCAAAATATATGGCCTGGACACATTTTGTCAAATGTTATACTTGTCGGAACTCAATGAAGTCATCCCTCAAAATCATAACCACTAATCATTGAACTCCTAAAATTGCACTAAGTTTTTAGGTAATCGTGTGTGTTATTTATAAAGAACTTTTCTTTTATAACCTACGTCAGTAACCGCAAGGTATATCATTTAACATTAGCCAGAGATTTAGTTTTGCCATGTTTATGACCATTTCACAGTTTTAATCAGTAGTAAGTAGGATAATAATTAACAATGTAAAACTGTTTTTGAAGATATGGTTTTTATTCCTTTTTATTATTCTAATTTTGTTATATTTATATTTTTTTAACCATAAAACTGTGAAGTTAATACATGCCATGATAGACCATATTACTAAAATTAAAAAACATCATCATGTGCCTTTATGATTTTAATTTATGGACATTATATCCAATTTTAGGGTTCTGTGATTTAATTCGTGTTAAAATTGTATTAGTTGATTGAAAACAGTTTTTGAATTTGATTGCTATATTCAAAGCATGCTTGTTCATTCATTATTTAAAAAAATATTTGTAAAAGTAATCTGTTAAAGTGAAGTTTGAATTAACAATATCCTGAAACAGTTAATAAAATTCAAAACAAACATAATTTGACTTGACTCTGTTTTTTTTATCTGATGTAATTTCTGTTACCATGCATGTTTGTGTGTGTGTCAGATTTGTGCAAGATATTGTCTTAACTCTATGGTTTCATGTTTACCATTTCCTTCTTTCATATATTCATTAGGAGATTTTTTTTCCTTCAAAGGCCTAACCTTTAATTGCATTTCATTTTCCAATCATTCTGAGATTTCACTTTTAGTGGTAAATGTCTGTTTTTATTTTTTTTCTCTCCAAGTAGTGGTTCAAGGACAGTGATGAACGCATTTAAACTGTTATATGACCTTTACTGTAATAAGTCATCATCATTAATATTATGTGTGTGTATTCCTTTCAAGACACTCAACATACCATGATCTGAATAATAATATTAATGATGGCGACTTCAATACTTATTCTTATAAAAATTGTAAATGCTTGACAGTACAAATATCTTCATTCAAACAATTCTTTCAATGCAAGAAATCTAAATGAAATAATATAATAAAACACTTGTGCAAAATGACCCACAAAATTAAATACATTTATTTACAGAAAGAAATATAAATAAAATAGTTTTACAAACAGTTTGAATAAACAATGTCACAGAAGAGACAGGTGCCATTCTTGCTGAGCACTTCGTCTTGGTGTTTGATAATACCACTGTTGGTACATATATCAAGGATCTCATGTTTCATCAAAGGCTTCATAGATATCAGCTATACTGCACTGTAATCTGAGAAAGTACTCTAGAATCAAGATATATTCTTCTTTTAGGATATTACAGCACATCTGTATGACCTCAACACCCTTTTCAGGAAGAAAAAAACAAACTTTTATTCCAAATGTCTGCAGCAGTGAAAGCTTTCTAACTGAAATTGAAACTTTTCAGAATCAGCTGTCAAAAGTTGAAATGTCCCTTTATGAAAAGTCTGTGTGTGAAATGTCCAGAATCGCCTGCAAAGTAAATTAACTTAAGAATTAAGTGCTCTAACTAAAGTATTAAAATATTAGAAAGATACCTCCATCATCCAACACCTCTCCCCTTTACCACCATAAACATGTTCTGTGGCCAGAGCTCTTTTGTCATTGAACAATCATTTAGGCTATACCACTATTACGAATATTTTACTAGTTAAGTTCTTTGGGTACACATTATATATAATTATTATAAAAAGTGTATAAGCATAAAATTATTTAAAATATAAAATATTTAACATACAATTGTGACTAGATCAATATTCGTCTGCTATTCTACAAGGGAATTAATCGATGGCATGCTTCCCATTTGCAGCGCATGTGCAAGAGCTGTTAACGATGGCGGAGAGTGATCTTGGATTTGACCCAAGTAACGTATCGGTCTGAGCTTGTACTCAGTGTTTGCTTTATAATGCCTTTTAGTTTATTATAAAGAAAATGTTTTAATTAATTATTTGTATACTCTTAGTATACATAATATAAATATGTGTAAATATACAAAATAGAATATGAAAGAAATTGATTTACATCTGGTAGTGGTACGCAGGTTCGCTTAGACTCGGCTCAGTTAATAAACAATTGGCCGCACTTGTATTAATTTTATTCTCATAGTGTACAGCACTGCCTATCTTTTATGAAGCCAGTTTTAGTTTATAAAAATCAGTATAAAAGTGCTTAACTTGAGATCCTCATTGCATAATATTAAAATATTAGCCTATACATTTCTGACAAGATTGGCTCAGTTGTGAAAACACCTCGTACGTAGGCCCTATATCCATTGTAAAAAAACAACAAAAAAACCCCCCAACTATATCTTTATGTTAATAAATAAACAGCATTTATTAACAATATACATTTGTTATTTGTAAAAAATTGTTAATCATGTTGCAATTATACAAAGATTAAATATCTAATCTCTCAACGAATCTATTTTCCTATAGCATACTAAGACATCTGTGATACCCAAGGCTGCCTGCAAATTATGGCTCTGAAGTCATTGGGTGATCAATCTTTTCTAGTGATAACTAAATATTTTACTGTTTATTACTTTATATTTGTGGAATTCATTATTTCCAAACATATTGACCATAACCTGTTCAGCTGTTGTAATTAGTTACTTTATAATTACATTATTATGAAGCAGTACATTATATCTTATTATTATTTATTATTGCATGCATTTTTAGGGTGTAATAGCTTCTTCAAACTTTAATTCAGATACAGTTTGTGTTATTTGTTTCTGTTTTAATTTGAAATTAAATTACAATCTGTCATAGTGTACTTCCTGATTTTGTCTTTTCTTATTGATGCAAAAAATCAGTACTTAAATGTTTCAGTGAATGTTAAGATTTCCATCTTTGTATGAATAATTTTCCTTGTAAGCCTTTTTAATTTTTAATTTGTTATCAGTCTGTAAATCACAGAGATGGTTGGTCTTTGATGTTCTGTGTCAAGTAATAATTATAATTTATTAGGCATACATATTGTTTGATGTTTCAACAGTTTACTGATGTGAGGAATCTTTGAATTTGAATTGTGGATTTTTTTTTTTTTTTTATAGAATCTATAATTATAAACCACTCTTTTGATCAAGCTAATGAAGAACTTGTTCATTTCTGATTAGTTTCCATAATAATTAATATTCTAATTAATCAGTTTGCATTTGAGTATCACTTTTAAAGTTTTTATCGTTCATGAATTATAATAAAATTAATAATTTGTTCCATGTGCTGGCAACAGAACTATGCACTTTGCATTCTGTTTCATTAAAAATCCTATATTTGTATCTTTTGGATGAGTAAAATATTTAAAACATTTAAGTAGCGAGTGATATCAAACAATGATTGTGAACTCAACTAGGTCAAAATTCTGAATACTTATAATTTCTATAAGTTTTTTTTTTTTTTAAAGTATTTTGTCTATTGTTATTTTTAATCAGTTTTTATTTTATTTTGGACTTAGCCAATAACCACTTCGTTTTTGTATTAAAAAAAAATTGTTTAAATGATTTATTTTACTTATTATATGAATGATATAAATAATCAGTATATTCATTTTAAAGCAAATTTTTTCCTAAGACTTTTAGTTTTACTATGATTGTGGTATTTCTGTTTGTTTCATTTATTTTTACCTTCCATAAAACAGTTGTTAAGGCTGCATTTCATAGTAATCATTAAAATCATTTGACATTTCCACATAGGATGACTAATTCAGTTAATTAAAAATATATCCTTAATTATTTTGAAAACATTAAAACAATGCACAGTAGTACCAGAGATTGTAATAACTGTTAAAAACCATGCACAGTAATAGTATATGATATATCATATTTAAAATACATTTTTGCAAAATAATAATTATTCTTATAAACTTAACCACAAGAGATTGTTTCACTAATGATAAATATAACTAATTATAAGTTTTTAACTTTTATTTTTCATTCTAAAAACCATTCTATTAAAAACTATTCAGTTGCTGACATAAATATGAACATACTTGTTGAATATAGATAAAGTCCATATGCGATGGTATATCCTGTATGATCGTTTAGTTTTTAAAAAAAAGTTAAATTAAGGTGATGGTAAAATTGATTAATTTTTAAATATTCTCTTTATCATTGTTAATAAAATTAGAAAATGAATTCTTATGTTTTTAATCAGATCGCAACTATGATGATGAAACAATGTCCCTTCAAAGGGAGATTGAAAAGGAGGTGAGTTGTAGCTAAGAGAAACTTCTGTCAGATGTTTAGTTTGACATAATAATAGAACTATGATATTAACATTTACAATTTTTCTTGATCAGTTTTACTCATTTATTATTATTCAGCCTTTTTCCATGACTTCTATTGACCATTGGTTGTGAACCAGAGTCTCGGACAAGATTTTGGGAGATCCAGGTTTTATATAGAATGTGGGCACTTCTGAAGAGTGCTGCTTTGAGTAGTGGGGCAAGTCTGTGGTTTCCAGGTAATATATTTCAGATAGTTTTGCAACTCAGATGTTATGTTCCCCAAGGCTTCTACCACTATAGTTCTGCTTTTACATTCCACAGTCCGTGGATTTCTCATCTGAGATCCTGGTATTTTTGTATTTTGTCTCTTTCATTTTTATGTTTCTGTCATTTGGAACAACAACATCAATGACTTATTAAAAAGTACAATGTCTGGTCTTTGTGCAGGAATCACTCATCTGTTCTTATCTAGAAGTTCCACAGTATTTTGACTTCTGTCTTGATGATTGCTTCAGGTTGGTTCATCCTTGCCCTTTCTGGAGTTTTCACTCCATAGTTCTCACATAGATTTCTATGTATGAGTTTTGCCACTTCGTTGTGTCTATTGGGGTATACTATTCTAGTCAGAAACTATCATCCAGATAGTGTATGTTCTGTTGTTTCATCCTTGGTTTTGCAGAATCTGCATTTGGAATCATTTGAGTTTTTCATGATTTTTGTTTTGTGTGATTTTGTGTTTAGTGCTTGATCTTTATTATTATTATTATAATATTATTCCATCAGAAGTTAATTTTTCCCCCTCTTATATTGTTGTCAGCACATTATTTTACAAAACTGAAACTAATTGTGGTGGAGAGTACTCTTGATAACACATCAGCTTACAAAGTGAAGTTTTATGCATATCTACATACATTAGAACCCTTTTGAATCTTTTGTTATACTAGAGTACATACAAACACAAAGTGACTTTCTATGACTAAAACAAAGCTTTCAAGTCACATGTCTGTGATTTTTTTCTCCCGTATGACTGGTTGAAAATGGCAGCACCCATGTTTGCATCATGCACATTAAAAAATTACATTTTTTTTTGGGATGTTGCACAAGTTGTGAGCAAGTTAGTTGTTTGAACTTTTAATATAAATATTGTGTACTTGGATTTTGTTCACTGTCAGGTAATGGTGTTATTAGCAAAGGCAAATTAATAGACTGGAGGTAAGTGTTGGTAAATGATGTTGATAGTTATTTATTTAGTTCTGAAACAGCATTGGAACACAAACCAGTCGTTGTGATCAGTCTTAGGGTAAGTTCAAATTTAAATGTACTTATCAGTGAACGAAAATGTATACAGCATTGTTCCACTGTATTATAGAGGTATGTCTTACCAAACCAAATTTCTGCCTTTGGAAAGCTCACATAGCTGACATTTCTATTTTTCATTTAACTCAAGCTTCTGCACAGCAGACACACGTGAAATATTTGTTGAAAGGTATTTTGGTATAAATGATGAAGGAATGAGGGCTTTGGTAGGCAAGATTTTATTTCTTTATGTGCAGAAACTGTCATCTATCAACCAGTAATATGTCCCCAGCAACTAGATTCTGCTTTTACCTGCTTTTTAGTAGGTGGTAACTAGGCCCACTTTGCATTTTGCCTGAAGCATAGATTCCGATAGACCACACCCAAGACAACCAGACTGTTTATAACAAACTATGGAAAATAATGTCAAAGTTCACTTGAAGAAGTGCTCGAAAAGACATAGGGTAAAAAGAGAAAGTGCGTTTTCATGGAATTATTACCTAAAATCCTAAATCTTGCTCTAAACTACTCTTAATAATTTGTATAAACTACACTGCACTGATGAATAGTGTTAATTCTTAAAATTAACACAAAGGATACATTGATTATAATATCTTATAGTAATAACAATAGTGTTGAGAATTGTTTTTTTTTTTTTTTTTAAATAAGAATAAAGTTGTCTCCCCTTTATATTCAGTCACTGTTAACACACTTTAGAATATATATATTTATTGTTAAAATAACTGCTACAGGGTTTCAATATACTAACTTGAATTTTGTCTTTTTCCTCAAAATAGTTCTGCAAATAAAATGGTTAATAAATTTTGAAAGCAAAACTAATCTGCTGTCTGTTTAGTTTGAATTTTAACATATATTGCTTATAAAATGGTTATTAATAATAGTAATAATAATAATATAATAATGTTCTCATCATCAAATTCTCTGTGAAAACCTTGGACCTCCCAGAATTCTTGTAGGATTTTGACACCGAGGTTTTACAGCCAACTAAAGCCATAAGAAGAGTTATTAATAATAGTGATGACTTATAAGAGCATTTAATAAGGGCTGCACACAAGAGCTGTTATACTTCATCAGCTCAAATCAGAACCATCAGTCATCAAACAGGGCTTTTACATTTAAATCAGAATCAAAATTTGGAACCAGGAGTCAGTCATCCATATATCATATTGAATCTTCAACGTTTCCTTTTATAATGTGGGGGTTTAATCCATAATTTTAAACATGGAAGACAATGAAGCCTCCTTATACAGTTAACACTTTACAACAGTTAGATTTAAAAAAAAATGATACTGATTTCATCCTGAAGTGTCCCATTTCAGTAATCAGTTGTAATATTGTGAGATTTAAAATTTTTAAAAGTAAGAAATATCTCAGTTTTGCTTGTTTCTACCAATTTATTGCAAGTGTAATTTAATATTATTCTAATAGTTTATGAGACAACTCTAAATAAAATAATGTTGCACTATTGTAATTAAAAATACATTTTCATCATGCAGTTTCATGAATTAAAAATAACTACGTTTTATTATCAGAAGCAATCTATGCTTTACTTAAAAATAATCACTATAATTTAATGAAGAATTTCTATGGAAAAATGCATATAATGAAAGTTTCATGAGATTTGTGACAATTGGATTTGAATTATGGAGAATTTCCTGTATAAATTTGGGCACCGGAGGCAAAAATCCCATTAAATATATATTTTTTATGAACAGAACGATTAGCCTGTAATTAAAATCATGGATTATTATAATTTCATAATGAACACCTCATAAATTTAATCTAACTTAAAATATATCACTTTATTGTTAATCTTTAATTAAATAAATTAAAAGAAAAATTAGAGTAATGTTTATTAGTTATATTGTTTTGAATAGTTTGAACCTATTGCTGTAATTCAATGAGAAAAGATATTGATGCTTATTTGTAGTTGTGATACATATTTGATTCAGATAGCTAACACCCAAGACCTTATTAGTCCCCTCCTGCCACTGGAGCAGCTTGTGGAGGAATATTCCCATGAGGATCAAGTGTACCGGCACAAGCTAACTGTAAGTATTCTGTGCATTGCTGTGACAGCTAAGTGTACCGACAAAAGTTAACTGTAAGTATTCTGTGCATTGCTGGACGACTAAGTATACAGGCAAAATCTGACTAACCATGACAACCAAGTGTATAAGTTGACTGAAGTATTCTGTGCATTGCCTTGAAGTCCAAGTGTATACATCAAGGGTGTCAAACATGGGCCAGAAGTTTTACATTAATCTTTTTAATCATATTTTAAATCTGAATATCTTTAAACATATTAAAGCTATCAATCTTTAACTTTCAATTTTGTATTTTTTGTATTTCTTCTTATGCTCTTATATAAAAATAATTATGTTAGATTTGTGCTTTATAGTAGTTTAGTTTTTGAATAATTTTGATATAACACTTGGGAATTTTAAATAAGAACAGACACACTTCTTGTCATTGTTACAATTAAAAACACATTATAATGATATAAATGGAATTAGTATTTATATATGTAGTGCATAAATCTGAAGGTAGGAAACATTGTACTTGTATATGTACATCTATCTCTCCATTTAAACAATTGTTAGATCTTTTAGATTCTCTTATAAAAACTGTATTCTATTAAATCAAAAGAGATATTAAACACAAGTCTCATTTAAATCTGTTTTAGACATTTCTTATTTTAAAGACAAGATCCATAGAAGTGTATAGTTAGAATTTTGTTTGAATTATTCATTATTGTACAAGACCCCCCCCCCCCCTCCCCAACTTCATTCAGCAAGACTTCAAATTATAAAAATTAGTGTTTTTGGTCAGCATATAAATCAAAATGAAGAAAATAATAGAAAAATTTCATCATATATACTGTTATTATGAATTTGATGATATTGGTATTACTGCCACTACATTTCCTAGGTATTGCCATACCCTCTCACGTTGGCTCACTCCATTTAATACTCTTACCTTCATAATGGTTGTCCACACTCTGTTGGACAGTTATAGTTATCCTTATTATCTTCTTCTGATAAATTATTGCTTGTTCCACTTTGAAGAGTTCTGCTATCTGTGCTTTGTACAATTTACTATATATATTTTCCATTGTCTTTGATGAACTGTCATTTATACTGTTTGCACATAATATCGCTGCAGAAAAAGAATCAGATCTGTAAGAACCATATCAAAGTTATCTTCATCACTTTATGATTACTGGGTATTCTATATAATTGCTGTGCCTGTTGTTAGTCATTTATTACATTGATTATTTTGTACAACCATTTCTTTAAGCAGGCACAGACATGGCAGAAGGTTTTTTTTTTTTAATTGCTATAATGTTCATCGAAAAGCTTTTATGCTACCCCATAAATTTTGGTACTTTGTGTGCACAATGAACCCATGGTTGACCTATACACAGAGACTTTTATTTTTAAGGTATCAGTTTCAACAAAAATGCTGAAGTGGTTCCTG